>JAUNZM010000674.1:1200000-1837809 GCA_033459285.1 Clamator glandarius | reverse complement strand
TGTTTCTGGTTTTTAAGGTTATTGCTAGATCATAGCCTGTCTGTTCCTGATAGTGGTTGTGTTTGTATATGAGCACAGGGTCATCTGATAACAAATTGTAGCACTGCATGATAAGCAATGTTTAAAATGGGTGCAAGCCAGAAACCTATGGCTCCCAGTATACTTTTAGAAAGTCCCATCAACAAAAGAAAAAGTTCAAGGTATTTCGGAAAAGGTCATTGATTACAACCAACTTCATGATCGTTCTGGATGTGTTCCTTCCTGCAGAGTCATAATTACATTTGTTTTACAGTAGAACTTATTTTCAGCTTTGGGCAAGGACAATTGTTTTCACATATGATTTTAACTCACATGTACCAGTTTAAGAAAGCTGCTAACTCTGAGTCTGTGGAGCCATGAGATCTTGTTTTGACACCTCAGATTTAAATTTATAACATAACGTTGTGAGCAGCTGAAAAGCGGCTACTATGCAGAATGCTGACCTTGGTTTCTTCCACAAACTACTTATTAAGCTTTGAATATCTTCCAACACAGGGACTGTTCCCTGTCTTTTATTGCATCTGTGTCATTTCCCTTTTTTACTTTCAACTGAATTACAGTATTTTCTGTGAAAATCACTACAGTTGAAATCCAAACCAGTCCATGGTCTCTTTGGGGTCCTGTGACATCTAGTCCTTGTGGGAGACTTCAATTTCCCAGATATAGGGTGGGAGTATAATACAGCAGAAAGGAAGCAGTCCCGGAGGTTCCTGGAGTGTGTGGAAGACAACTTCCTCACACAGCTGGTGAGCAGACCGACAAGGGACGGTGCCCTCCTGGACCTTCTGTTTGTGAACAGAAAAAGACTGGTGGGGGATGTGAAGGTTGGAGGACACTTGGGGCAAAGCGATCATGAGATGATAGAGTTCTGGGTGCAGGGTGAGATGAAGAAGGAGGTTAGCAGAACAGTCGCCCTCAACTTTCAGAGAACAGACTTTGGACTGTTCAGAAGGCTGGTCGGAAAAGTCCCATGGGAGGCGCTCATTGAGGGCAAAGATGCCCATGAGGGCTGGGCACTCTTCAAGAAGGAACTCCTAGCAGCTCAGGAGAAAGCCGTCCCCAAGTTCCAGAAAAGTAGCCAGCAGGGTAAGAAACCAGCATGGTTGAGTAGGGAGGTCCTAAGAGACATCAATAGGAAAAGGAGGGTCTACGACCTCTGGAGGAAGGGTCAGGCATCCTGGGTGGACTATAGGGAGGAAATGAGAATGTGCAGGGAAAAAGTCAGGAGGGCTAAAGCCTAACTAGAAATGCGATTGGCCAAGACTGTGAAAGACAACAAAAAGTCTTTCTACAAATACATCAACAGCAAAAGGAGGGCTAGGGAGAATCTCCAGTCCCTAGTAGATGCAGAGGGAACAACAGTAACAGGGGACGAAGACAAGGCTGAAGTCTACTTTGCCTCAGTCTTTAACAGTAAGGAGAATTGTTCCCTCTGTGCACAGCCCCAAGGGTTGGAAGAGAAGTATGAGATTCCCAAGGACCAAGAGGAGGTGGTTAGAGACTTGCTTGCCCAGCTAGATGCCCACAAGTCTATGGGGCCAGATGGAGTCCACCCAAGAGTTTTGAGAGAACTGGCGGATGTGCTGGCCAAACCCCTTTCCATCATCTTCCAACAGTCCTGGATGACTGGGGAGGTTCCGCTGGACTGGAGGCTGGCTGATGTCGTGCCCATCTATAAGAAGGGGCGCAGGGAGGATCCGGGGAACTACAGGCCTGTCAGTCTGACCTCAGTACCGGGGAAAGTCATGGAGCGGGTGATCTTGAGTGCGATCATGAAGCACTTGCAAGAGAACCGGGTGATCAGGCCCAGTCAACACGGGTTCATGAAAGGCAGGTCTTGCCAGAGTACTCTGATCACCTTCTATGAACGAGTGACTAAACTCTTGAACGAGGGAATGGCTGTGGATGTGGTCTTCCTGGACTTCACTAAAGCCTTTGATACAGTTTCTCATAGCGTTCTGCTTCGGAAAATGTCGGCCTCTGGCCTGGACAGGCGCACACTCTCCTGGGTGAAAAACTGGTTGAACGACCGGGCCCAGAGGGTGGTGGTAAATGGAGTTAAATCCAGCTGGAGGCCAGTTATAAGTGGGGCTCCCCAGGGCTCAGTCCTGGGTCCAGTCCTGTTTAATGTCTTTATCAACTACCTGGATGAAGGCATTGAGTGCTCCCTTAGCAAGTTTGCGGATGACACCAAGCTGGGTGGAAGTGTGGATCTGCTGGAGGGTCGGGAGGCTCTGCAAAGGGACCTGAACAGGCTGGACTGCTGGGCTGAGACCAGTGGCATGAGGTTTAACAAGGCCAAATGCCGGGTCCTGCACTTGGGGCACAACAACCCTAAGGAGAGGTACAAACTAGGAGAAACCTGGTTGGAAAGCTGCCAGGAGGAGAAGGACCTGGGGGTGCTGGTTGACAGCCGACTGAACATGAGCCAGCAGTGTGCCCAGGTGGCCAAGAAGGCCAATGGCATCTTGGCTTGTATCAGGAACGGTGTGACCAGCAGGTCCAGGGAGGTTATTCTCCCTCTGTACTCGGCACTGGTGAGACCGCACCTCGAGTACTGTGTTCAGTTCTGGGCCCCTCACCACAAGAGGGATGTTGTGGCTCTGGAGAGAGTCCAGAGAAGAGCAACAAAGCTGGTGAAGGGGCTGGAGAACAAATCTTATGAGGAGCAGCTGGGAGAGCTGGGGTTGTTCAGCCTGGAGAAGAGGAGGCTGAGGGGAGACCTTATTACTCTCTACAACTACCTGAAGGGAGGTTGTGGAGAGGATGGTGCTGGCCTCTTCTCCCAAGTGACAGGGGACAGGATGAGAGGGAATGGCCTCAAGCTCTGCCAGGGGAGATTTAGGCTTGAGATTAGGAAAAAATTCTTCATGGAGAGGGTGTGTAGGCATTGGAACGGTCTGCCAAGGGATGTGGTTGAGTCACCGTCCCTGGAGGTGTTTAAGGTTAGGATGGATGAGGTACTTAGGAGCATGATTTAGGGATTGGTGGGAATGGTTGGACTCGACGATCCAGTGGGTCTCTTCCAACCTGGTTATTCTTTGATTCTGTGATCAGGATAGCCTCTTTCCTCTACCTTCATTTGAATTGTGCCAAACATACCAGTGATAAGTATTTTGAACTTAACTCACAAAGGCATATGTTGACAGGTTTTCTAGGTATTACAAGCTTGCACAAAAGACAAATATTCTTCTTAAGCCTATCTTTTGTCTAAAATTTGCATTTATGAGTGAGGCTGTGGTCTTAATAGTGAGTAGTAGGTGACTCTGGTTTTTAGTATTTGGGGTTACATCCTTGTTTGTGGTTAATCTCTTGTTAGCATGATATCATGACTGTTCTCCTAGATAGGAGAGGAAGTAGTTTCCAATGTGAACTGAAGCAATATAAGCAATATTTCAGATGCTTTCAGAGACTCTATGCTTGCTGTAAGCTTTCCTTATGTTTGGTAAGTTTTCACCCGTCCTGTTACTCTGTCTGTGCATAGACTATGAGGATTGAGTTAAAGGATGTTGACTCAGTACTTCATCTGCCTCAAATCCTCTTCATTAAGTGCAGACTTCAGTGTTTTGTTTATTCTTTCTTTTTTAATCCTGTACATTACAAGTCAATCTGTTTATTACCAATTTTACTACTCCACTGTTTGAAAGAAGGTGTTGATCAATGTTTTTTGTCTCTGGGGAAATCTTGTCATGCTATGGAAAGTTAGTTCATCAATAAAAAGCATATATTGTAAGACAGAGTTCTTTGCTTTCTTTTTTAAAAACCCGGTTTCTTCAGGTACAAGTTATTTTCATCTTCCTTTTAGTTAAATTTTACTATGACTATTGGAAAAAAATAATTGCGATTTTATTGGGTTTCTGACTTCCTTGAAGCATGTATCAAACCTGACGAGAGACTTTAATAGGATTTTATTTCTTAAAAAACCTCACAGCCACCAATTTTTTCAATTTTTTTTCAGAAAATTATACTTTTTTCAAGACATTGGGATGCGAGACTGCCAACAGATTCTTGTCTGATACTATGCTCTGTTTCACTGTTTGCAGATAGACCCTGCCCTGCCCTGAATGCCATGCAGAGTCACAAAATCTCCAGTGCTCTTTTTACTACTCCAGCTGGGTGTTGACCGAAGGAACTGCCTGAATCAGAAGAAATACAGGGGGCACAACAAATATGTTCTTTCAATAGTGCAACAGAAAGATGACGGGAAATGCCAGTAGAGGCAATGGCTGAACCAATATCTACAGTGGCAAGCAGATGTGGCCTCTGGCCTGAAGAAAATAGTCTGTTCTCTTTACAAAGCAAAGCAAATTTCAGTCTCCCAAAACAACCAGGAAGATCTTTCCATATGCCATAATTCAGAGTCTGTTGGAGTCAAGAAGACTCAGGCTACCTTCACAACAGTAATAGACCACTATATACTTTGAAAGAATCAAAGCACTAGTATTACATGCTCATTTGTCTTTAACATTTAACTTGTGTGTTTTGCTTATATGTTTCAGTGTTAAATTACCTCATATCAGGACCAGTTGCTACAGTTTCCTCTGCAAACTCCTTTTTTTCTTTATTTCTTACAAAATAACGTGCCATCCTTCCAACATAAACACTGAGGGGAAATAGATGAGTGGGTACGTAATCACAAAAGTATCTCAGACAGCAGGCTTCTGAAATGTGTTAAAATCCCAATCACAAAAAGCTTTCACTCCTGCCAGTGTCTGATGAATATCCTTGCCATTTATGCTCTCTCCTGGCCACTTCCCTTGGAATACTTGAAAAATAATTACCCTTTTTTCTAAACATAGTTTCCTATAAAACAGCTGCAGTCAATGTGCAGTTGTCCAAAAATAAGTTAATACATTACACATAATATGCAAAAGTATTTCTGCTAGGTTATGCCTTTGTTGATTGAAAGCCATGTGTGAAATAAAATAAACATGATATGCTTTTTTTTTTTAATTGTAGAGAAAATTTCAGGAATCTCTGTCTCTGTTTTTTCCTCCATTGAAATATTTATGACCAAAAAATGACACTGGGTGCCAAATTTTTAAGTATCTATCTTAAGGTGATTTTTTTATAATGAAGTTGAAATAGAAACTTCCCTCAAGATAATTCTATATTCAAGTAGTAAATGTAGAGGAATGTATGTGAAAATAAGATGTCAAATTCCAGATTTAAGCACAACACAGGCACCTTCAACCATTCCTGTTTATTGGTGCTCATTTTACTTCATGTGACAGCATCACTTGTAAACAGATTGTACATTTTAACGCACAGGATAAAGAAGGAAACTATTACTGCTCTGCTCTGTGATCCAGCAGCTGCTGCTTGCAAGTGGCTGCTAAGTGTCTGGCAGAGAGGTGATATGGCCTGGTTTCTGATGGACAAGATGCCCAGGCTGCACAAGCAGACAGTTAGTCCTGCCTGCTTTCCATTTGGGTTGCATTTTGGAGCAGATGGCAGGTGGTAGAGCCGAGTCAATGCCTGGAAGCACCTCAGCTGGCATGGCTGGTCCCTCCTTCCACCCTCTGCACCCACTGGTGTCTGGGTCTTTGAGAGGCTCCTCTGAACAATGGCTCTCTGAAAAGCTCCGTGTCAGGGGAGAAAGTGAGAAAAAAAATAAAGGATGAAGATTGATCCCAAAAGGAAGCAATGGTGAGGTGCTTGGGAGATAAGAGTCCCAACCCTAGCTGGGAGGTGAGAGGAGAGAGGAGATTTTGGCACCCACATGCTGACAGGAATGATTCAGCCACTCCCTGGGATATAAGTTTTCTGCTCATTTATTTTATTTTTCTGGATCTGAATGGAGCTCACTTAGGAATGATGAGACTACAATCATGATTAAACCAGTGAAGCCAGTCGTGCAGCTGATGCCTGTGAAGAAGAGCGGGAGAAGACTTCTGCAGGAGCCTCCAGAAGGATTTGAGGCAGGAGGGTGAGGTTGAACCCAGGGGTTTGACCTAGCCCCTCTCTGCCCTCCTCAGGGAAATGGCGATTTCTAGGGAAGAGAGGATTTTGTTTATTGTTTTGTTGTCGGTGGGGAAAGGGGAGAGATAACTCCACTTTTCATGTAGACAGTCACAGCCTCTCTTTCCAAGGGAGCCATGAAATTCTCTCTTAGCAGCACATTCAGCTGCCCTTCAGAGTAACAGGAGAGTCACAAAGCTTCTAAGCGGCTGAAAACTGGGGATAAGTGGTTTCCACATGCTTTTAGGCATATAACTATGGTTTCATAAACATTCTTTAATGAACAGTGTGCCACAAACATTTGTAAAGAAAGCAGTTATCGGATGCATTCTATTAAGAGAAAGCTGCTGATGTTTTTAATCTTGTTGGCAGATATGAATCGGTGTCAGATCAGCCCCTTTGTGGCGCAGATAAGTGCTCTAAGAGACATCAAAACTCTTGGTAACTTGATACATGCCCTAATTCTGTTGTCAGAAAAAGCAGATTTTATAATGAGGATAGTTTCATAGGCTAATTTTTCATGGATTATAAAGCTAGAAATTATGACGATCTAGTTTCAACACATATAAAGCACTTTGTGGGATTTTGCCTATATTTTCTTAAATTACAAGGTACTTCTAGGAAAAAATACCATTGACAAATTAATTCTGTGTAATTTATGTTCTGACAAGGGATAAAAAGAAACTAACAGAATGACAAAATCACACAAAAAATGTTTAAGAAGATGCAAGCCATCCAGGACCATCTGATTTTTTTCATTCTGCTCTCTTCTGTCACTTCCTGTTGCAAACTTATTCCTCCTCCTATAAAGCTTGTTGACTTTTATGTCGATTTTGCAGTTGACCCATAAAAACACTGAGCCAAGAAAAACCTTTGAATTTCTTTCTTTCTTTCAAAAGCAGGAATTTTAGTCCCTGGAACAACTTCCACTTTCAAAAGACATATATATACACACACATATATATGTTCTTTAATTACTCTTAATTTTAAGAGTAATTGTTGATAAGATTTCATATTAGTATTTGCTATAGTTTCACAAATTATTTGAGACATACACATATCTCTACTCCTAATTCATATCAAAGTACTGTAGGGCCACAAGCTAATAATGCTGCTTGAATTTCTTCTCGGAAAGGCTTTTATCTCTGTCATTTGTAGCACGTACGCTTTGTAAATAAACTGGAGTTTTCACTTCCCTGCTTTGTTATTAGAAGCTATGATTCGAAGCTGGAGCCGTTCTGTCCCTCTGTAAAAAGGCACTTGTTTATATGTTGTCTAGAATATTGGGGCCTGCTTGCCAGAGGATGTACAGTAGATGTGTCATCTCAGCACAGTGTATTTTGTCTGATATTGCTCTGTTTTAAGCAGCTGGGTTGAGAAATATTTTTTTCCCACAGCAGGTTTCTGTTAGCAAAAAGGCAGATAACATGACTTTATGCTGTTACTCTGACCCACTGCAGTAATTTTTTTTGTTTTGATTCTGGATTTTCTCCATAAAACTGATAGTTTGATTTAGCATTACATCTTTCAAGACTAAAGTTATTATATAGTAGAAATTTCTGCTTATAAAGTTGATTTAATCCATATTTTGTAGTACGCGATATACTGAAAATGCATAAACATCATCCTTGGAAGATAATAATAGGTTGGAAGTAATTTGTTTTGATGGAACATTGGTTGCTTGTTGGCTGACACAGAAATGTGGCATTTTAGCCCTGCAGGAGTATGATTGCCATTTCCTTCCCACTTCAGGCTGCTTATGATTTTTGGTCCGTTAGTGAAATGCTGTAATAAGACAAAGTAACACAATAAGTGAGAGAGAGCTACCTTAGGTGTAAAAACTTAGTTTAATTTGCCCTTTTCTATAGGTCTGATAGTCATAGTATGATGTGAGGTGAAAATTAAGGTTAGAAATCTTCCTCTGCTCTGCTCAGGCCACATGTGGACTTCAGGGTGACCCTTTAGAGAACGAGTTTCAGCAATCCAGTGCACAATTCTTCAGAAGGAGGGCTTCTAGAAAATGGCACATTGCCAGCATTGCAGTTGCACTGATACGAATTCTGTAGTAGATACTATATGTTCTTCGTGGCACAGAAGAATCTGAACTTTTCTGTAAAGAGTGAAAAATATATAGAGGGATTTAAAGATATATTTCATGTATCCCAAGTATTCTTCAGTAGTATTTTCAGGACAATTGCAAAATTGTATTTTGCAGTAAAAGTCCAAATATGCATGAATCTTCATATCTTTAAAAGTGATGAACAAAACAGTCACATCACAGGGTTCACACAAGAGTCCCAGATGAAAAGAAAAGATTAATTCAAATGTCCTGTTATAAAGTGATTATGATCTACTAGACTGTAAGCTTTATGGAATAAAAATTTTGCATTTGTACTTGTTCTCCCACTTGGCTTCTCACTGGGTTTACTAAGTGCTGCTACTCCATGACTAGAGACAATTATTTAGTAAAATCTCCATATGATTTCATTGTTTCACTGTAGTTTTTCTGCGTTACTAGGAAATGATTTTCACATTAAGGTGTTTGTTTTCCTTCGGCAGGAGGGGAAAAAAAACCAAACCCTTCTTAAGAGCTTTGTTTTCTTCTTAAAATTACATATTTAAAACCAACAAGTTTAGATGATGATTACAAATAACTATATTTTACTAAAATCACTCAAGTTCCTAGGTTCAGATCTATCATTTAAAAAGCACTACTTTCATCTTTATGTAATTTTGAAACTGGGTCTTGTGCCATGAATCAGTGTTGTATCAGGAGAAAGCATATTCTAAAGTGACAAGTATAATTTCCAAACATAGCCTCACTGTTCTAAATTAAATAATTATAACCTAGCACTCTTTAATGCAATCCTGCTTGGTAAACTCTCTCAAGTTGTAAAGTCAACATCTAAGAATAATCATTTTCAAAGTGCCTTAAAATGTGTAGTGTGTATTTCACCTGGAATAGGTACTGAGGAATACATTGATAAACAAAAGTAGATTAATTCTAACATTTCCTCAAAGAGACTGTGCTGGTAGCACTGCAAAACCAGAAGGCAATGAGGATTTCCTTTCCTGTAGTTGAGAGGCCAGAAGTCATGAGAGAAATGATAGCTTGCTTTTCATGGGTTCTCTGCTCCTCTCCTTTGGTTAGCTCCTCATATCAGAAGCTTCTGAGATTATTTTTCCAGATAATCATTTTCATAGTACAAAATTATATACTTTATCTTTCAATTTTTACTGACTGAAAAGTGAGCGTGGTTACTTCTAAATCAGTTTTCCTGTATTTCTTTAGGAAACACCAGTTACTGTGACAATGTCAGTCATGGCTGCTGTTGTGGTCAGGACACTGGTGGTCCTCTATCAGTTTTGTAGAGGTAGGAGGGATTTCCCTTACAGATCAGCTTTCTGTTCTCTTAAAGTATTCTCATAATTTTACTTGAAGTTAATTCCTAGGACAACAGTTCAAGTTGCTGTTTATCGAGATCTGATGTGAGAATGCTTAGCAGGAGAAGAAAAGCCACACAAAAGGAAAAAAATTGTCATTGTGTGAGTTTTCTATATGGGAACAGGTCTAATTGCATTCAAAGTACCCTGATGTATTGGAAATTTTCCTCATTTGCACTGGGTAGGACAATGTATTCTGTCCTACGGCAGGTAATTTTGCATACAGCTAGTTTAGGAGGTCCTTTAATATTTTGAATTGCCTGACTTCCTTAAGTTAACCTGGAAAACATGTAAACTGTATAAAAATAAGCACCTTGTTCGAGTTGATTAATAAAAGGGATGCTTGCAATATAAACTCCTATGAAATTCAGTGTGAATTTGTAAGTTCCTACCTTAAGGTACCAACTTTGATTTCTTAATGTTCATAATGTTTGTGACTGGCTTGAGAAAGGAGTGTTGAGTACTGAAGTATTATACTACTTGAAGATGGTGTCCAGCATTGCTAAGTGAGAAAAGAGACTTGTCTTCTAATCCCAAAGGTGGGGATCTGGAAAAGAACAAGATTGTCCTTAGCTACATGATATGTGCAATATAAAGAAGACCTAATTAATTTCCTGGGGTATGCTAACATCACAAAAAGGAGTAAATGGTAGGGTTAGCATTTTCTAGCTATTAAAAATATTTATATTACCAGTCTGCATCAACCACT
Organism: Clamator glandarius; assembly: GCA_033459285.1. NCBI lineage: Eukaryota > Metazoa > Chordata > Aves > Cuculiformes > Cuculidae > Clamator > Clamator glandarius. The sequence continues at coordinate 1,827,656 of JAUNZM010000674.1, read as the reverse complement.
ATATATAATGGAATTGTAGTGTTTGCATAGGTGAGATATCCTATGTCTGATAGAGTTCTACACCAATCTCTTTCTTCAAACTCATCCAAAGAAGAGAAATACATCTCACTTTCTTTCAATGCCTAAAAGACTTAATAACTTAAGTATCTAAATTTTTAGCATAGAGTCTCGATGGCACATAGTACTACACTTCATCTTGTTACATTGTTGTGAAAACACTATTAAACCTGTTGACCTCTATCTCTTTTTATTGGTTTAAATACCTATTTTTCTATTGCTTAATTAAAAAGGAGGGCTCCTACAGGTCTTGTATAATTCCATGTGAAACTAACAAAAAACACCTCTTTACAGCGGAGTTGTAGGACAAGGAACTAGATACTTACATTGAAGAAGAAAGAAATTCTGCCCAGGATTATATCTTCACAAAGTACTACCCCTTTTACTTTCATCCTTATTATCTGCACTGATACAGAACTGTAGGGTAGGCAGTTTGTGCTATTCAGGTTAGCCTGCCTGAAATGGGAGTAAGCTACCATGATGATAAAAAAACCTGCTTTTTCCCTATCAAAAAAACCCAACCCCCCCCAAAAACAAAAAACAAAAACAAAAGCAGCTCTGCTGATGGCTGAAAGCTGCAACATTTAGGATTAGGCCTTCATCATTCTGGTGGGCAGCATCTGAATGTTTCTTTGACAGTCAAGACTGCTGACACAAACTTGTGTCAGCCCATCTATAAGAAGGGGCGCAGGGAGGATCCGGGGAACTACAGGCCTGTCAGTCTGACCTCGGTACCGGGGAAAGTCATGGAGCGGGTGATCTTGAGTGCGATCATGAAGCACTTGCAAGAGAACCGGGTGATCAGGCCCAGTCAACACGGGTTCATGAAAGGCAGGTCTTGCCAGAGTAATGTGATCACCTTCTATGAACGAGTGACTAAACTCTTGGACGAGGGAAAGGCTGTGGATGTGTCTTCCTGGACTTTAGAAAAGCCTTTGATACAGTTTCTCACAGCATTCTGCTTCGGAAAATGTCTGCCTCTGGCCTGGACAGGCGCACGCTCTCCTGGGTGAAAAACTGGTTGAATGACCGTGCCCAGAGGGTGGTGGTAAATGGAGTTAAATCCAGCTGGAGGCCAGTGACAAGTGGGGTTCCCCAGGGCTCAGTGCTGGGTCCAGCCCTGTTCAATGTCTTTATCAACTACCTGGATGAAGGCATCGAGTGCTCCCTTAGCAAGTTTGCAGATGACACCAAGCTGGTTGGAAGTGTGGATCTGCTGGAGGGTCGGGAGGCTCTGCAAAGGGATCTGAACAGGCTGGACTGCTGGGCTGAGACCAACGGCATGAGGTTTAACAAGGCCAAATGCCGGGTCCTGCACTTGGGGCACAACAACCCTAAGCAGAGGTACAGACTAGGAGAAGCCTGGCTGGAAAGCTGCCAGGAGGAGAAGGACCTGGGGGTGTTGGTTGACAGCCGACTGAACATGAGCCAGCAGTGTGCCCAGGTGGCCAAGAAGGCCAATGGCATCTTGGCTTGTATCAGAAACAGCGTGACCAGCAGGTCCAGGGAGGTTATTCTCCCCCTGTACTCGGCACTGTTGAGACCGCACCTCGAGTACCGTGTTCAGTTCTGGGCCCCTCACCACAAGAGGGATGTTGTGGCTCTGGAGCGAGTCCAGAGAAGAGCAACAAAGCTGGTGAAGGGGCTGGAGAACAAATCTTATGAGGAGCAGCTGGGAGAGCTGGGATTGTTCAGCCTGGAGAAGAGGAGGCTGAGGGGAGACCTTATTACTCTCTACAACTACCTGAAGGGAGGTTGTGGAGAGGAGGGTGCTGGCCTCTTCTTCCAAGTGACAGGGGACAGGACTAGAGGGAATGGCCTCAAGCTCTGCCAGGGGAGATTTAGGCTGGACATTAGGAAAAACACTTTCACAGAAAGGGTCATTGGGCACTGGAACAGGCTGCCCAGGGAGGTGGTTGAGTCACTGTCTCTGGAGGTGTTTAAGGTGAGGGTAGACGAGGTGCTTAGGAGCATGATTTAGGGATTGGTGGGGGTGGTTGGACTCGACGATCCAGTGGGTCTCTTCCAACCTGGTTATTCTGTGATTCTGTGATTCTGTGTTTATTAGACATAACATGCCAAAATTGGCTTTTTACTAAAGCAAGGTCAGAAGACTCTGGAAAGTAAATAAATTATTTTTGTTCATTCTGACTAAACAGTACTACCTGTGGAACTAATTTTTTAACTGTTTTTGTTGAGGTTTTTTATACAGTAATGCTTGTGATTTCACATAATACAAACTCTAAGTCCCACTGACTTTCAGTGAAATTTGAACTCTTCAATACCTAGGACATGGCAGAAAGTGTAAAGTAAGTTGTGAAATAATCTAGATAGTTTTGAGATCACCCAAAGTTTCAAAAGTGAAATTCCAAATGTTTCCTATTTTCAGTATTATCTGAGATTCAAGAATTATATTCTGACACCAGAGTATCAGCCAGTCAGCGTCAAAGTTCAATTGAAAAAGTTACCCTCCAGTGTGCAGTTCAATTATTAGTTGATCATAAAATCACCAAGAACCTTTTTCTCCATGTAACACAGGAAGGCAAAGCTTGTGTTGCTCTGGTTTTTAATGTGTGTTGTTCATTCTTTTTTTTAAATATTGGAGAGGGCTTTGTGTGACTTCTGGTTTATTATAAAAAAGAAAATATTGTATCACAAATGAAAAGAAGTCCAGCATTCTCTTTACTATTTTACAGTAAACAGGAAACTAAAGTGGTATGGACTTAATGCATACTGCTTCAAAGTGGAAAACATTACAAACCCTTTTAGGAAGGATTGTAGTCCAGATGCTTTTCCAAATCAGCAGTTACTGAAAATTTGCTGCATTTTGTCTTTGAAACTCCTGTTCATTTTGTCTTTGGCTCAGGAATGAAGCTATTCTAAGTATTTAGAAAGTCTTTTAAAAGTTCTTCTTAATTTGAGAAGCTGGGTCTTGATCAAGCAAGCAGAATCAATATATAAGATGTTTCTAAGATCCTGGAATGTAGCTTTAAGAAATTACAACAGCCACAAATCATGAGCCAAATCCCTGCCTTATACAAACTGTACCAGTGATAAATGAAGGTCTTACTGACCTAATAAAATGCTACAGATTGATATTCCTTTTGTTGAGCAGCCTGTAATTTCATTAATTTTATTGACAGTAATTATAACAAGTTGAATTTATGGCAGCCATAAAGAAAAGTTAGTCAACCACATGAAAATGTCAGCATGCTCACTTTGGTATGAAGGCTGAAGATTTTTTTTTTTGGGTGGTGGCTGCTGATCTGCTGTCTTCTTCCTGCAGTTGTGCTTGATGGCAGTTTACAAAGACTAGATAATGGTGCTTTCGGTGTCCCTCTCACATCTCTGTTTGTAAAATTGAAAATAGGCTCTTGTAGCCTTGTGACTTTATTCCTGTGATATCATTTTATTCTTTAAATTGTTGAGACAGGAGCTGATAGACCTGTATGACAGATCAAGCAATCTGCTCAGCTGGATGAAAAATCTGAGAATATAAGAATTAAACTTTAAATACCAATTTCCAGTTCTTCTTTCTGTAAGTATCAAAGTAAGAACATAATGAAATCATGCATTTTTTCAGCCAGGCAAGTTGCTGGTTCACTGATTTATTGGAGACTTGCCCATGCTGAGAATACAAGACCAGGCCTGCTTGTATGAAACATGTGCCAAAATTTCTGTACAGACCTGTGCGAAACTTAGCACAGGCTGCTGCTGTTGAAAGATTGTACAAACAAGTAAGGGTAATGCTACTGGAAGTGTCTTTGCCTACACAGAGCAGCACCTACTGTTAAGAACACCTGTGAATATGAAAATAGCACATAGGACCGCATACCTACTTCTTCAAAATGAGCATCTTTTCTAAATAAACTTTGCCTGGCATAAACTGGAAGGGGAGTGTGTGTTCTGTAGGCTGAAATTAAGAAAATAGAGTTCTGTGCCTCTTAACAAGAAATTAGCTGTAGATAACAAATAACATTGGTTTTGAAAAATCATAAATGTTCCAGCAGAAGATTGCTTCAAAGACAAAACTGCAATGAGCATGTCCTGAGAAAAATGTAGGCAGAGACATGCAAGTTTGAGTTAAACTCTAACAAGCTGAAGTCAATAAAATATTTTTAGTGAGAAGATTTTAAAATTAAATTTTGTAAGAAAAATGTTTCTAAGACTGAAACATTGACAATGTCATTTATTAAATACAGGAAAAAAAAAACAGTTACCCACTATCAGTTATAGGATAAGAGACATGAAAATAGTGATAAATTAATATTAATGGAATCAAAGATTTTGGGAAACTTAAAGATTACAAAATCTTTGATCGATTTCCTTATTTTACCTCCAGTAAAAAACAAATATTTCTTGCTAATTAAGTTGGATAAATTCAGTCATTTCTTCTGCATTAAAACTTCCATCGTGTACCACACCATGCTATTTCAACGTAAATATTGGAAAGGCACAGAAATCTCTAAGCTTACAGCTGAATTTTAGTGCATGAGGTCATTTGTAAGCAAGACTCTCTTTCCTGTGAAGACTTTTGGAATTTTATATGATCTAGCATAATCTACCAGCAAAATATTTGTGTCAGAAATGCTATTTGAGAGTTTACATAAGCCATAAAGATATATAAGCCATACATGAAAATCCAAGGGGAAAATCGTTATGATGGTAAAAGTTGTTATAAATCCTGGGAGTCCTGGCTTTCAGGTTGTTACTGGTTTTGAAGCCTCAGCTGAAATTTCTTGTCATTCTGCTCTTTTTCTGAATGGAAACTGTCTTTAGAGCTGGCTGATCAGCAGCACAGAAAGATACATTGTTCTTAACCTTCCTAACAGATGTCAACATGAACCTGGCAGTGGATGAGTATGTTTTTTCTCTGTCTTATGCTCTTAGAGGAGAACTTGGGCAGAACTATGGATGTTATAACTGAGTCTTTCTGTAAAGGACTTGAACTTCTATTTTAACTTGATGAAGAGAAAAAAAAGAGGTGTAGCATCTCATTGCAGTAGCCATTCTCTTCCAGCTTTACCTCTCCAGATACGCATACTTTAATGGTTCACGTGACATACACCAGCCTTGTGTCTTCCTTGATGCAGTAGTACAGAGGGTTGCAACAGAAGAAGCAGTGATATAGGCAAGTGCCAATTTAATGACTAGTTTTCTAAGCTTGATATTATCAAATCTTAACAAGACTTTCCTAAAGAAGCCTTCTTCCTGGTGGCCTGTCTTCACTGTTCCTACACTTTAATAAAATTAAATTAAATTAATGGTATTAAATGTTATTATTAAGTAATAGGTTGTCTTTAATCATGATGTTTATTGCTGCAACGTAGTGCTTTTGGAAACTATAAAACCATAAGAAAGAGAGAAAATTTGCTTTGTACTTGCATTTTAATGTTTTCTGGGAATCCTGGGGTGGCCATATTTATCCAAATACGCAACTGTTACTCCCAATTAAATATTTATTATTAGCTGAATTTCAAAGGTTTTCGATGTGTGTTGCCAATAAAGCTCATCCTGCACGGTCCTAACTTTTGAACTATAAAAAACAGCTTAAGATGAAAAAACAATTTCTATAACTTGTTTCATAATATCAAGCAAAACAGTATCCATAGAGAAAATTTTAAAGTTGCTGTGCTAGGTCTCCATGGGGCATCTGTGTCTGAAAGCAGCGTTTCTAGGCCTAAACTGCAGTAAGGTCTGACCTGTTGGTATACAGTGTGCAGTGTGTGTTAATTCATATGCATCTGCAATCTATTCATTATTTACTGCCTAAAGAGTTACCCCCAAAGATGGCTGAAAACATGCTTAAAGGATGGTATGCAGTTTATATCTGGCAAGTTAACTAAATGTGAATATTGTGGGGAAAAAAAAAGGAATATTTTCTCTCAGAATCTTGCACATTCATTGTACAAGAAGAGTAAATTGGCACTGCCACATTATAGGTGCTGTTTGGAGCGGTGCCTTTAAAAAGATTTCAGTTAATCCTGCATTACTTTATTTCCTTACATTGTAATGCTGCAACGTCTATCAGCAAGTATGTGAGTCAGCCTCCCCCTTGCCTGATTTCATTGTACAGATAAGGTATTTGAAAGTCAGTTAGTATTCAGTAGAAAGCAAGTGCATGTAGTACAGCTTCTCTAGCAAGATCCACAAAGGATATGAAAATATATGGTGCACATAGAGTGAAATCATCATCTGTTACAAATCTGATATTGTTTATTTCACTTTACACTAAGCAAGGATATGATCTATGTACAGAGTTGTCATGGAATGTTGAAAAGCAGAAAATATGCACCCTCTAAGTGATTCTTTTTGCACTAAGACATGAAAAACTTTTTTACTCGTGTAAACCATCATTCAGATTTGCATTCTTGCCATTTTGCTTCATTAAAAAAGAAGGATTATATCTCTTATTTCATTTACCTTGTTATGCATGTGTGCTAGTCTTTAGATTTTTATTAAACAAGACAATTTTCCTCCAAAAATTCTCCTCACAAATAAGATAGGGGCAAATTTTTAATATATATCTATCTATATAGCTGCACTATTTGGCAAGAAAACTTGAGATTTCAGTTGTTTGGAGGGAGGCAGAGAATTACCATGGCTCTACACCTTATACTTTTCATGAAAAATAAATAAGGAATTTTAGATGCTTGCAGTTTTCCCTAAATTTTAAGTTAACGTGTAGTTAGAGTCTGCCACTACTGAGTGTGTGGCAATATGCAGTAGCAGAGGATAATGACGGCCTTTTTTTGCAACTAGTCTTGAGATATATAAGTTGGACAGAGAGAGTTCTTATGTTTTTCTTCTTACATTATCCTAGAGAAAGAAAGGCAACTTAAAATGAAAATACTTGGGAAAAAAAAGAGTTGGCATAGGATGAGGGAGACCCTAATGTTGAGGGAGGGATAAAGGAGACTTATAAAAAGAGGAAAAGAATAAGAAATGTATTAAATTATATAAGACTAGAAAGAGAATTTGTAGGAATTGTATGCCGTGTAAGTGAAAAGCCTACAGAGTAACCAGAAAAGTCTGTAGGTGATGTAGCATGCCACTTTCTAGAACCTGGAAATAAATCCAGTGTTGTCAGGGTTCTGCGTTCTGCCTACATATGGAAGGCAAATAATTTTTCCTTTCATCTTGCTCTCTGTGTCCCCATCATAACAGTCCACAAGAGGGCTTCATAGCTTGGGCTTTCTGAGGGTGATGCTGAACCTACTAGTGGGCAGATATTGAAGAGACAGTAGTACTACAGAAAAATATGGGGCAGAGTGTATAGGGATGAGTGAGAAGGCAGCAGAAAGACTTGAGGGGATAGAGGAGCAGAGGACAAAAGAAGGCAGCCCAGGGAAACCTTGGGAACATGCAAAAGAAGGTACAGTTGTGACACTTATGTCAAGTTACAGTCTGAGAAATATTTTAGAAATGTATTTGATAAATTGCCTCATGTGTAATCACAAAACATATTGAAGCTTTGATTCCCTACCTTTGCTGTGATCCCATTCTATCATGTGCTTTATAGGGTTTTTTTTCCTGATGAAGTGCCATGTGATCTTTGTTACTTACAGATCTGAATATTGATTTCTGCTCTGTAGCATGTTATTTCCTGACAGTCTTAAAGCCACCAGCCACTGCAAGACATTGATCACAAAATTCCTTGCCAACCACTTTGGTCTAAAATTATCACTCAGGCTGTCATGTCTGAACCCTGTGGTGGTCACAGACTCATGTGGGTGAAAGGGCAGAGAAGAAAGAACTCCAACTACATATTGTTTTAATGCTTCTTAAGCTGATGACAAACATTTATTTTTACACCTGCTCTCTTACTTGACTATGGCTTCTTTTGATTAAAGAACCTTCTTAAAGCCCTCATCTTTTGGAAAACTACCTGTTTTGCTGAGGACTTTTTGTTTTCTTTCTGCATGCTTTGGCAAGTGACTTGATAAATTCTGTAGAAGAAGACAGAATAGAATCTGGCTCTCATATTCCTTTGAATTCTGTACAAATATAGTCTCCATTGTCATGAGAGCTGTGCAATGTATTGTAATAAAATGGCTTTTTGGAGTTGTTCCAGTAGAGATCCAAATTTTGCCAAAAACTAAAAGGCTTTCACTGACATTTCACAAACCTGGGCTGTCTTTGCATCTAGCCTGGGCTGGTTTGTCTTCTTTGTCATACTATGAAAATATCCATTTTACATAAATTAAATAAAGTGGGTAAAGAAAAGGATGGTGTTTTCTGACCTCATTCTGATGGTTCAGTTTCTTTTAACTTTTATTTCAAATCAAGACTAGTAGTTTAAAAATGTTAATATTAAGATATTTAGCAATGTGTATCCTTGGTGAAAAGTATTATATGAGTAGATCGATATGAAACTGCATTCCAAAGTACTTTCTGCAGGAGGCTGCAGAAAAACAGGCGATTAAAGGTAATGCATTAATTCTTAGTCAAGGAATTTTCAAGGTCAAGGTTTCGAGATGTAATTCTTTTTGATCTCAGATTAGTTAGATAGGTTCTTGACACTACAAAGACATATTTTACTGTAAATTCTCGTATAGAGCTACTTCCTTTCTGCAAAATATATTCCATTATTTGAGTAAAGTATAATTTACTGAAACACAAGTTATTCTGCATTTGTTCAAAATGAGTATAGAACTTCAAAGCAGATGAGGAACCTGAACTCTATGGGAGAAAACATTGCTACTACTGTTTAAATAGTATAGTCCCTGGACAGAAGAATAGATGCACATGATAAAATATTTTATTCAGGCATTTCAATAAATTTGACTGCATTTTGATTTGTTCAGTGCCTAAACTGATAGTGCCCCTTACTGCCTAATTCTTCAGACTCCTACAATTAATAGTAGATAGGCTGTGTGTAACCCTAATGTTTGCCCCTGGATTGCAGGTTTTTGTGTTTGAGGTCAATATTACATAGAAATATCTCATCTTCCATCATGTAGCTTCTATCGTGTCCGCATAAAGTGGTAAAAGGCATCAAGAAGAAACAGAGAGGAGGACCAATGAGATAGCTTTAGGACTAGAGATCCCAGAAGGCTACACTATGGGCAGCCACTGCTTAGTCACTGCTTTCACAATGGAGATTGCAGTGTGATAAAGTGTGTAGGTCACGGTCATGAGTACCTGAGTGCCAACTGTTGCATTAAAGTTGATGTTCATCACTAGCAGCCACTGTTTGTTTTTCAGTGTTCACACAGAGCCGAGGTGTTGTGTCTTGTTACCAGCTCTACACGGAAAATGCCACTACCTTACTCTGTGTATGCAAATATTTACTGGATCTTTGGACAACCAGTTGGATGAGTCCAAAGGAGACAATCAGAGAAGTTCATACAGCAGGGTTACTACAGGGTCATGTCTAGGCTGCTACCAGGTTTTCTGTATTGTCACTGCATAGAAACAACAAGTGTAACAAAGGTTAACGCTTTGACACTTCATCTCTACTAAAACTTTTAGAGGAACCAAGAGAAACTTGTATGTTAGTTTCTTGTTGTCAATTGTTAAAAAATAATGAGTTTTTTGCATTGATTGAGCAATCATCTCCAAAAACAAGACATTTAAGATGTCCCAAGTTGATGTCCAGAGTTACTCATCACTCTTTTTTCCTAATTTTGGTACATCGTTCTTTAAAAGTTTTGACTGTGTTGATATATGTAACAAAATAATTTATTTAAAATTTTACCTCTTTAATAATGCGCATAATACCTGTATTGGCTTAGCTGGGAAATGTGAGACAGTTTTATTGTTATTATATTCTTCTAATATGTATCTAAATTGTTTAATCAAAGCAAGCTTTAAATAAGTTATTTTCTTTTCCTTTGAAGTCTGAATGTAATGTGACTTAAAAATATGACATATTACTAAAGTATTCTCACTTTCTTGATTACAAAGCAGCTTGCAAATGCAAAACTTAGAGATTCAAAATTCAAAAGACAACTAAAAATATTTTTTAAATAAGAAATTTAAAGTTAGAGGCATTTTTTATTTTGGAGATCTATGTCAAAATGTGAACTTACAAACTCAGCCATAATGGTTTTAATCTGGGCACATTTGCTACTGCACAATATATCAATTGTACCTCTCATGGATGTGGTCTTACTTTAGATAACCCTCTTGTAGATCCAGGTTAAGTGTAGTGCCTTAGATATAAGACTGCCTTTGCATGTGCAGTTTAGGAACTGAAGGCTTGCTGCTGTAGTGATTTAACTTGATAGACACACAAAAACAGTGATGTAGAAATAAAGTGAACTCCAGTTATGTTGTTAGCCAGAATTATTGCAGTATCAAATATTACTGCTATACCAATTAAATTAGTATTAATTAATAATAATAGGTTCTATAAGATATTTTTTGTAAAATAAGTATAGGAAGGTACTTCGCCTGTTGAGGTAATTGTTATAATAAAATTAAGCTATGAAGTACTGCGTGCTGTTTGAGGTTTTAATTCTTTCCAACTAAGGTAAAAACAGGAATAGATTTATTTAGTGCTGATACAGAAATCTGTTTCTAGTTTCCATAGATCCACATATTTTAATAAATATCTGATATTTTTGAAAAGGCAAATACTGACATTCTCACTAGTTAACTTTACCTACTGTTCTTCCATTTGCTGCCTTTTCAACAGAATGGTTAAGGAGATCCTTAATTACAGCATTATAAGCATTCATGCCTATGCGTAAATATATGTTCAGAAGGCATATAAGAGGTGCTGCTGGAAAGCTACCTGGAGTGTAAAAAGTTGCTTCTCTAGAGCAAAGGTGGCAGATGCTGGCTGTGTTATATCATGTTTTTTTGTTGGCTGGTGGATTTCTTCATACAGATTTTGTAAAAGAATCACAGAATCACAGAATGACCAGGTTGGAAGAGACCCACTGGATCGTCGAGTCCAACCATTCCCACCAATCCCTAAATCATGCTCCTAAGCACCTCATCTACCCTAACCTTAAACACTTCCAGGGACGGTGACTCAACCACCTCCCTGGGCAGACCGTTCCAATGCCTAACCACCCTCTCCGTGAAGAACTTTTTCCTAATCTCAAGCCTAAATCTCCCCTGGCGGAGCTTGAGGCCATTCCCTCTCGTCCTGTCCCCTGTCACTTGGGAGAAGAGGCCAGCTCCCTCCTCTCCACAACCTCCCTTCAGGTAGTTGTAGAGAGTAATAAGGTCTCCCCTCAGCCTCCTCTTCGCCAGGCTGAACAATCCCAGCTCTCCCAGCCACTCCTCATAAGATTTGTTCTCCAGCCCCTTCACCAGCTTTGTTGCTCTTCTCTGGACTCGCTCCAGAGCCTCAACATCCTTCTTGTGGTGAGGGGCCCAGAACTGAACACAGTACTAGAGGTGCAGTCTCACCAGTGCCAAGTACAGAGGGAGAATAACCTCCCTGGACCTGCTGGTCACGCCGTTCCTGATACAAGCCAAGATGCCATTGGCCTTCTTGGCCACCTGGGCACACTGCTGGCTCATGTTCAGTCGGTTGTCAACCAACACTCCCAGGTCCTTCTCCTCCTGGCAGCTTTCCAGCCAGGTTTCTCCTAGTAAGGAAAGTTTTTATTCAACTTTTACTATCTTCAATCTACCATTACCAAAATATATAATTTAAAAATACCCTCAGCACAATACTTTCACAGAAACTTGCATGTTTTTTTTCAGATACTCTTAGCAACACCAGAGCAAATGGTGGGGTGGTAACACACTGATGCCACATCCTTGAACTCCTTTGTGTGTTAAGAAAAATGTCTCTTTAAAAAAAACTAGAATATATGTTCTAAGTTAGTCTGGTAGAAATAAAAAGAATAAAAATGAAAACAAATTGGAGAACTTGCTCATTGAAATAAATCTTTTATTCTGTTTGATGGGCGGCAATGAGAGCAATTTGCCACAGTTTAAAAAGTGAGAGGAGTGTAATATGCATTTTGGGGTAGCAAAGTATGACTTTTCCCAATAATCCTGTCACCAGCTCATTTATTGCTTGTGTCTTTAAATAGTTCCCTGAGAGCCCAATGTGAATACCACTAGGGAGTGGAAAAAAAAATAAAAGGGAAAAAGAATTAAAAAAAAGAGAGGACTCGTAAAGAAGAAGTCATAAAGTCTGGAGCTCCGGCCAGATTTCCTCTGCAAGGTGAGGTGTGGCTCGGGCTGTGCAGCTCCCTCCCCACAGAGCCCATGGCCCGGGCTGGCTGGGGGCCAGGCAGCCAGACGCCAGGCTTTGGGCTCCCAGCGCTGGGAGAGGCTGCTCAGCTTGCTCATACAATGGTATTATCTCAGGCCAACCACCGCTGCAGAAACTCTCGATGTTTCCTGTCCTCAGAGTAGCAGCAACAAACTGTCTGCTTTCCAGCTGCTTGCTGAAACGCTCAGCGGCACTTGGTCACCAGACTAGCTGTGTATAAATGCCTAAAACTCCTTCTTTCCTGGGATTTGCAGACAGTGCATGCAGTAATGTACTGTATTTTTAGTCTCTTCTGTCATGATTGACATGATATCCATCATGACTCACGAGGCAAAGAGAATAAACTTCTATTTCAGGTTCTCTAACACCAGCTGAGTCTGAAGAATATAAAATCTTTAATAAAATCTTTGAGAGTGTAACACTTTGCAATAAATGTCAATTACAACTACATCTAAAGGAAGCAAGATATTCAAAATCAATTTTTCCTCTTCTTCGGCTTCATTGTAACTATAGTAAGGACAAGTTATGAAGCCAAATGTAAACTACGTGATCAGTAGGAGGCGTAGAAAACTTACTAGGAAAGAACTTTTATTTTACACAGTATCTTTGAAAAACCCCACATAGAACAGGTCTGATGTTGTCTGTCATGGCTGTTTCCAACTCCTTTTTCTCTTTTGCCCTTGCAGTACATTATTGTGTCCATTGGTGTTGAGGAATAATACAGTCTCAATTTCTTTAAGGTGTTCATGAGATATTAACAACTGACTTATGCATATTTAATAAACATTCCAATTCATTTTAATTTAGGAAACGAAAAACTGCTTAGTGTAGATGTATTTTAACAACACACTTGATTTAGAAAATCTGCTTTATCATTGAGATATAGATGTAGATGTAGATGTAGATGTAGATGTAGATGTAGATGTAGATGTAGATACAGATACAGATACAGATACAGATACAGATACAGATACAGATACAGATACAGATACAGATACAGATACAGATACAGATACAGATACAGATACAGATACAGATACAGATACAGATACAGATACAGATACAGATACAGATACAGATACAGATACAGATATAGATACAAATATATTGTGGTATGATGGGCCAGATTCTCAGCTTCATTTGAACTAGATATGTGTCTAGTAGAATCCTCCTGGTGGAGTGAGGGAATAGGGTCTATCAGCAGCAGTTAAAAACCTTACTTTGATTTCTGTACAGTAACCAAATCTCATTACAGGAACAAGGAAATATCTTTCAGGACAACAGTAAATAAGGAAGAGCCCATTAGGGTTAGTGAAGTGTGGAGAGAGGGAATAATTCAAGTTTTATGAAGTGCAAAATTTTAAGACAGTAGCTGTGGCTTTAATAATATCTCTAACACCAGTGCTGGGGGTTATGCAACAGTGAGATTTCAAGATACAAGCCACAAGTTTTAAATTATTTGCCTTTTTCAGAAAAACTGTCTATTATAATCATCAATCATCCTAGTCAAGCCTGTGTAAGCATCATAATGTATCATAGTTTTGTCTACATAGCTTAACTCAGATGGCATTATTTGGAAGAGGGCAGCTTTTTATAACACGGGAATGTTTACCAGATGACATTAAACACCTCGATTTGACATATCAGAGAAACAGAAAGAAATTCTCATATAAGTGTTAATACATTGCTTAATGTCCATTTGATTTTTTTTAATCTTCTGTACTTCTCTTTGCATCTTTTTCTCTTCAAATTAATAAATGACTGACTGACTTATATCTCAGGGAAGTTTTAATAGAATTTCAGGTATAGAAAGTTTCCTGATAATCAGGAAAACATTGACTATTTGCCATATAGTTATGATTTGATCAATAAATCCATAGCTCCCTTTACAGAAAGGAGGGTTGCAATGCTTTTTCTATGATTCAGGGGTCAGAAAGCTCCTCCCAGTACTGATGCTTGTAAATAAAAATATAAGATGCCGATGATGAAAATAACCTGCATAGATGTACAGTAAAACCAGTGCACGTAAGAATTAAAGCACGACCTAAAGAACTAAGTTAGTGCTTGTTCTAAATTGATAATGAAGGTTCTGTGCTGTTATATCAGTTGGTTCAATGTGACATACCATACTTTCCTTGCTCATCACTTTTATTAATGGGTTTTTCAGTAGTTTCTCTACTCGTCTTATAGTAGCTTATCAGATTTCAACATCTTTTTTTAGGTGCTAGAAAGGTAACTTGCATTTATTTTCTGCAGTCCTGTTGGCTGAATTGCTTAGAATGACTAAAGTACAGAAAAGTATTTTCTTAGCCGGACACATCTTAGTTTTGCGATTGCCTTGTTATAGAAATTAAGACCCTAATTTAATAACAGATGTCTTCACATGTATCGCTGCTCCACTTAAAACTCATTCCTGCAGTCGGATTTGTACATGTAGCCAGTAAGATCAGATCATTCAGCTTGGTTTAAGTTAATTTTACTAGTAAAAGGAACCCATCCTCTCCCTCCACTATCATCACAGAAAAAGCTTATCAGAGAGTTGTTTCACCCTTTATGACCAGTGGAATTATAGTTTCTGTACTGACATATGTCAGTCCCCCTTAATGAAGTGCTAGTTTGAATGTTATTTTTCTCTGTAGGTTTCATGACAAAATGGGGAGTGTTTATGACTATCTGTATATTGGATATAAGCAAATATTTTCAGCAAATAATTTGTCCATACAAATTTTTTATGTGTTTCTATTTGTTTGCTGAAAAGTGTTCAAAATAAAATTTGTAAATTGATGGGAAAACCAACATGTCATGGCCATGACTTCTTCCAGCTCACCAGATAACACGCAACACTTGTGTGATTCTTACACTAGTTAAAATCTTTAGAAATGTGTAATATAAATATAAGTGCAATTTTAGAAATTGGTTTAAATATTTAGCTAGAAACAAAGAGGAATCAGATCGGTTAGAACTGAAAGCTCCATATGTTGTATTAAAACTGATCTGAGGCCTTTTAGCCATGAACACAAACTCAGTTTTTGCAGCACTGGATAAACAGAACTGAGGGAAAAAAGGAAGGGCGGGTAATGGACTAGGAGGCACCAGTGAAGACTTTGAATTTCTGTCCTTAGCAAAAATGTGTACAATGTTGTGCTACACCTTTGTCCTGTACGATTTGACAAAGACTTGCACAGATGTGTTGAAATTGTTGCTTGTTAGGGTTATAAATTCTATTTTTAAAGGAAAAGCTTGTATTATGCTGCTTAAATTAGAGATACTCCCTTGAAATAGAATATTTTTCCAAGAGGGGAATAATAATTTCTACTGAATTTGAGTGATTGTTGAAATCTTTATAGATTATTATTCACCTCGAAAGTTTAGTCAGGAAGAGAAGTGGTCAGACTCATTACATTACTTTTCATTTTCTAACCTTTGGCTTAGATTTTTTTTTTTTTGTATAGTGATAAAACAAAAGAATGGTTGTATATTTTTGGGGAGATTTCATAATTACAGACAACTTAGGCTGGCAATTTCATGGATAGTTTGACACCCATCTGTGAGTCCTCCTGTTTTGGTGGTACCTCCCATGCCCAGGTCAAGGACAAGTGCAGAAGACAGGCTTCATGTGGCTGACGAAGTCATTTTCAGATGGTTCCTGCTGCTTAACTAGGGTCTGTATCACTGAGTTATTATTATAAACACATCACTACAAATTAAGATAAGAAAGAATGAGGGAATAAAAGGAAGAGGAAATTACTGAGACCTCATATTTCTGAAAAGGCTCCAATAAAACAATTCTCTATGTATGATGATGGAATATTTGAAACTACTTTAAAATCCCTACTCCACATTTATCTCTAGAGAAAATTTGAAGTCAGTAATGTCATGTCGTATACAAATTTGATCACTGGCTTTAAACAAAGCCATTCCATAACTCAACCCATTCCTTTTAAACATCCTTCCTTAAAATACACTTCCTGCAAAAGGCTCATGTCTAGTTGCCATGAAGAGATTTGCCAGTTTAATAGTTCATCACCTAAATGTAGTACACTATAACTTAAGACATAAAAAACAACATAGCACTTCAATATTATAGTATTTAGTAGTTTCCATTCAACTTCCCTGTACATATTTGATTTTATGCCTTTCTTTACCTGTGGATGTACATACAATGTATATTACAAAATTATTCATAGATTAACACTTAGGTGATAATATTTTGGAGCCAGTAATCTTGCTTCCACAAATTACAGCTTTATGAAGCACTAAATTATAGAATCATAGAATCACCTGGTTGGAAAATACCTTTGAGATCATTGAGTCAAACCATATAATTCACTACTAAACCACATCTTTCACTACTAAACCACATCCGTGAGCACTTCATCTACCCATCTTTTAAATACCTCCATGGATAATGACTCAATCACCTCCTTGGGT
This sequence comes from Clamator glandarius, assembly GCA_033459285.1. Lineage (NCBI taxonomy): Eukaryota > Metazoa > Chordata > Aves > Cuculiformes > Cuculidae > Clamator > Clamator glandarius. The sequence goes on along the minus strand of JAUNZM010000674.1, from coordinate 1,810,981 downwards.
GGCCTGTTCCTGTGCCTGATTGCCCTTTTAGTGAAGAAACTTGTCCTGATGTCTAATCTGAACCTCACCTGGTACAACTTGAGAGCATTTCCTCTCATCCTATCACTCGTTACTTGGGAGAAGAGACCAACACCCACCTCACTACAACCTCCTTTCAGGTAGTTGTATGTAGTGATAAGATCATCCCTCAGCCTCCTTTTCTCTAGGCTAAACAACCCCAGTTCCTTCAGCCTGTCCTCATAAGACTTGTTCTCCAGTCTCTTCACCAGCCTCATTGCCCTTCTCTGGAAGTGCTCCAGCACCTCAATGCCTTTCTTGTAGTGAAGTATCCCAAACTGACCACAGTATTCGAGGTGCAGCCTCACCAATGCTGGATACAGGGACAGAATCACTTCCCTGAATCTGCTGGCCACGCTGTTTCTGTTGCAGACCAAGATGCCACTGGCCTTCTTGGCCACCGGTCTTCTTGGCCACCTGGGCACACTGCTGGCTCATAATAAGCCAACAGTCAGCCAGCTGAAATTAGTATCAACTGAAATGATTTGAAAGAATGGTAAAAAGCTGTTTAAAAACTAAACAAAACTTTAACTACAAATAGAGTTTTTTCTCATAAATTCAAAATTTTTCTTTGTTTAATCCTCAGAGCTTTTTTGCATAACATCCCAGATGAGAGTGAAGGAGCAGCTTGAAATATCAGGCATCTTGCACTAAAATTTGGGTACAACTGTCCTGTGCCCATGCAAAACATAAAACTGAGTTGCTTTAGTGAAGGGATGGAGAATTGTTTTATCATTCCATTGCTGTCTAGATAATATTAAAGCAAGGGTATTTGGGTTATATGCATGGGGTTATATTGCTGAAATTATTTAATCTAGGATATTTGAATGTCTGAGAGAAGTTGTGGATGTCACGTACCTGGAAGTATTCAAGACCAGGCTATATGAAGCTTTGAACAACCTGATTTAGTGGAAGGTGTCCCTGCCAGTGGCAGTGGAGTGGGGGTGGAGGGGAAGTGTTGGACTAGAAGACTTTTAAAGATCCCTGTCAAACTATTCTATGCTTCTATGATATACAGGGGCTCCCTACTCCTCCTTAAATATGAGTCCAAACTGTTAGATCCATAGTCTATAGGTTTGACAAACACATTGTTTAGCCAGGTACTGAGTGAAAATTAATCACTTATACAGTGTCTGAATGTCATTTTAAAAATATCTTTCCAGTTGTAATTGTTAAGCATAGGTTTTGAATTAGGAAAGCTAGATTTTGCCTGTCTAGGCCTATAAACCTGTAGAAGCTCAAGCTACCAGCTGTTGTGATTAGCACTTGATACAGTTGCCTACATATTTTAGTGATTACCATTTTTAAAGTGATTGTTTTAGATACTTCTGTGACAGAAATCTTGTATCAAAGAGTTGCAGAAAATCAAAAGATAACTCAAAACATGACTGCATATTCAGATAAAAAAAATGTATTTGGGACTATGATGTACAAGGATTAAAACCTCAGGCAGAGATGGAGAAGTGCTACATGATTTAGATTGCAAATGTTTTAGTTAGATGATCAACCTAGAGTCCAAATTAATACAGAAGTAAGTAAGTCTTGGTAGTGCAATTACACTAGTTATGTTCTTCTTATCTCTTGTGTCCCAGATATTTTCAGAATGTGAGATGGAGAACATATGAGAGAGGGAAGAAAAAGGAACTCAGAGCTGGGTATTCTAGGCCTCTGTTTTACATACAAACCAGAACATATTAAGTATATTATTCAATTTCTGTGGAAAAATATCTCAAAAGAAGGATATGAGTCATATCAGAAAAAAATTTTATTCTTCTAGTCATACTGATTTTCATCTTTGTAAAATGCATCAGATCTTTAGTTAAGTCTTTTAGTCATTATAAGATAGTATTTTTGAATCAATACCAATAAGTGTTTGACTTCTGTATTAGTTTTAATGGAAGTAAACTATAAGTGTTTACATTAAAATTGAGTCTGTCAAGTAACCTAAAAGTTTTAAAAGAACAAAGCCTCATAAACCTGCTCAGCTGCATGTTTAAATTAGTAATGCAGTTTGTTCGTTAGACCAAAAAGATGCATTTTCAGGTTTGTTGTTTGGGTTGTAACTGAAACCCAAATATCTGTGTTTGGATGGTACCTATTACATAATTGGTGTCATAGATTTTATTTTTTAAATTCAAGAAAATAATCAGTAGTTCAAAAGAATGAGTGTAAACCAGAATAATCTGGTAGAGTTAAATGTATCAGTCATTATATTTAAAGATCTAGATGGAAAAATAATATTTACATAGCAATGGGTAATGTCTTGTTTCATGTACAAATTATGGACACAAAATCTGGAGAGAGAATAACATTTTAATAAAGCTTTTTCTATTAATAGTACATTTATCTCTTGTTACATTTCAGCTTTAAATAAGAATGTAGTAATAGGAAGTAATGAAAAATCTAACCAGCCTCTTTGAAGAGCTTGTAGAATTGAGGTGGTGATGAGGCTTAAACAGATAAGAGGATTCAGCACAAGAACGAGACAGAGATGGACAAATGCCAAGATAAAGAAACTAGTAGCAGTATACAGAGATAATATATCATTTTGTTTTCATAGATTTACACTTTTTCACCTTGGGATACTCCCAATTATTTTTAGGGACCTTACTCATTTCCTAGATGACAGATTAGGGATGTTACATTGTCAAGTCCTTGTGATTAGTGAAAGAAAGTTATGGAAAACCCCTATGTCCTTCTACTTCCTTTAATATCCTAGAATATAACTGTGATGTCTCCAGAATTCTAGTCTGAGGCCGAGAGTTGTCCAGCATTTGGAATAAAATTAAGTGGGTTTGTCCATTTGAGGAGCCCTAATTAAAGTATTGAAGATCTTGCATTAAAGCATGATTTGGAAAAGGTCAGGCAGATGTTCTTTACCAGTCTCAGCAAACAAGGTGACTGCATGTTTCAGCTTTCAGCATTAAACCAGAAATTGTAATAGTTGACCTCAAGTAAAATAGTATTATCTCTAAGAATATGCTGCTGTAACAACACCTTGATCTTTCATTTTTTTGTTTGCAGCTAGAATAAAAAAAAATCAGTTTCACTCAAATTAACATCATCTGCACCTCAATTTCTTTGCTGGAGCTAAATTAGGCTTAAAAAAGGAGTTGACATCTTTGGAAAGTGGATTTCTGCAAAAATATGAATAAGAATCCAAAAGTGAAGTACCTTATTTTGCTGAACAGACAATTACTTTGGAAGGAGAGTGGTGATAGTTAAGGAAACTCTACTGGAAACATGAGTGCATCTCAAAACAAAATCTCAGTCTGAATACAAAGTTTGCCGATCAGGCTGTTTGTATCGAAACTCAGATGCCTACTTATTTTCAGTAGCATTGATGCAAGCAACTCAGCATCTTAAAATATTCTTCACCACACCTATCCTGCATAGGACAGGTGCTGTTATTTGATGTGGTTTGAAAGGGCTAGACACTTTACAGGAACTTACTGTCTGACTTTAGTTACCACAAAAAAGAAAGCAGAAAAAAGGTGTTATGGGGAAGGAAAGACGAATGATGTGACTATAAGATGTGGTAATGCAGGAAAGCTTGATCTTCATAGAATCATAGAATCACCAGGTTGGAAATGACCCTCCAGATCATAGAGTTCAACCATTCCCATCAAACACTAAACCATGCTCCCAAGCACCTTGTCAACCCGTCCCTTAAACACCTCCAGGGATGGTGACTCAACCACCTCCCTGGGCAGCCTGTTCCAGTGCCCAATGACAATTTCTGCGAAAAATTTTTTCCTAATGTCCAGCCTAAACCTCCCCTGGTGGAGCTTGAGGCCATTCCCTCTCATCCTGTCCCCTGTCACTTGGGAGAAGAAGCCATTACCCTCCTCTCCACAACCTCCTTTCAGGTAGTTGTAGAGAGCAATGAGGTCTCCCCTCAGCCTCCTCTTCTTCAGGCTAAATAACTCCAGCTCTGTCAGCAGTTCCTCATAAGGAACTCTTGGCACTGAAATAATCAAAATGCAAATAAAAGCTCATATCTGATGAATATGAACTTATTTTTAAATTAAAAGGCATCTTAAGATTTCGATGAAGTCACAATGAGGCTTCAGGTTCTTTAAAAATAAAAAATGACATTTTTGCTTTTTAATTGATTACTATCCTGCATGCAAAATGACAGTTTTAAAAAAATAATCAGAAAGCTGCTTCCCAAATCAAAGTTAAATGTGTTTTAGTGAAATAATCTGTTAAGGGGGATGAGGAGCAGAAACACATAATACCAACAGGGAGAAGGAGCTATTCTTCTTCATCTTCCCAGTAGACTTTTGTAATTTAGTAACTATGAAGCAAACCTTACAGACTTCTACAGACTCTTTTCAGTAGTCACATTGTCATTGTGAGGGTTATTTTCAATCCGTGGTAGAAATTCATGTAAGGACTCTTCCTCAAGAAAGGCTTTGGTTCTCCTCTCTGAAGCAACAGTTGAACAAATCTTTTTCCACTCACTATTCAACTCCCCCAAAAATTACCTGCATCAAAAATAATGCAGTAAAAAGTTATTAACATTTTATTCTGTTATTGTTTACAGATGGCCTTTTTTCATATGAGAGAGTGAAAACTGACAGATTAATTCATATTTTTCTTTTCCACGTTCCTGTCAAGATACTGCATGTTGTCAGAATGCTGCAGACACTTTGGGGGAATGAGGGTTTTAACTTATTCAGAAATAGTTTTTCTTGGTTTTGTGGAAATTCACTTTTACAACATGTGCATTTTAGTCCATACTTGTGGTCTGTGAAAGGTTAAGAAAAACACGGTTCCTAAAAGTATTATTTTTCCCTTTTATGGATGAGCACCAGGCTTTAAGACATCAGTGTAAATAGAGTTTCCTGTTCCAGGGAAGTTTGGCTACTGCAGGAGCCCAAAGGTCCCTTGGGAAAAGCTTGATAGGAACTATGAGTTGAATGTGACCTGAGGCTCCAGGAACCAAAGAGCCAGAACTGAGGGAAACACATTTCACAGCCCTTTTGTGCAATCTTAAGTTCCAAAAGCACTTCTGGGAAAGTAAACCCTTCATCATACACACAATATTTACTGCTAAAGGAGAAGTCATGCTAATGGCTTTCAGAAATCATTCTATTATCTGTAGATGAGTGACTTCTTTACTTGAAGCTTGATGTAACTTCAAAAAAATCTGCAGATCTGCAGAAATGCTAAGCAGGAATATAAATGCTGAACACTTATTCATGGCTGGTAGGCATTGTACAGGATGCAGTCCAAAATGTATTTTTTTCATTCAACATTTCTAGGAATGTTCTAAGCAAAGTGTACTTGAATTACTATGTCAATTCTGTTCCATTAGCAATGTCACTTTATCAGAACAGTGTGATTATTCAAGAAATCAATGTTCTTTCTTCTTCCTTTGCTCAGCCTCTCCCATTCACAGTTGAGCAAAACTTGTGCACATGAATAATGAAGGAGGAAAGCAAGCTGGGTGGGTGAGACTACTTACTCTGATGCAAAGCAGCCACCGTACACTTGTGTTAATGAGGTTACTTAATGAGTGTGAATATTGGCTGCTTTTTCCTCAGTTGATCAAGTTTTAATTGGACCTCTGCTACAGATTTTCCAATGTGACAGGAAGTGAACCATCTAACCTCTAACTCCGTTCTACATAATTTTAAAAGGGCTAATAATATTTAGTATATCTTCTGGTAAAGAAATGCATTATGCCCTGTCTCTGAAGTTACTGCTGTGATGCAAGTAATTGAAATGATAAAATAACTAGGAATATTTGAAAAAAACACCCTAAATTGTTTCTTCAATGTTCCCGTTTGTTTTTACTTAGCACTATTAAAAATAACAGTTCAAATAAATGAATTAATGATATTGAAAAGCTCTAAGTATGTTTTGAAAAAACAATGTAACTATTCTTTCTTTGTGTTGCAAATAGTAGTCCTATGGACATATGAAGAATAGCTTTCTTAATTAGAAAGTAATTCTGTTAAATTACCTCAGTTTGATAATGCTGAACTTAAACAAGTACCCCTTTTAATTACCTAAATTTTAAAAAGAAATCTTCTCTCTCATTCTCTGAATTTTGGGTGTGCTAGGCAGTTTATCTATAGGGATTATTCATATGATGCAAAACATTGGGTGTGTACTTTCTAAAGAACTCTGTAAATCAACAAAGCTATACATAGCACTGTCTGATGTAGATACCAGCTGATATTTCTGCAAAGACACTCAAAATGAGAGAGGAAATTCCAAACTTCCTTATTATTCCAACATGCTGAGCTTGCTAGTCAATAAAAGATTTCCAAATTTTCTTTAGTATATTGGTGGCATTTGGTTTGTTCCAGCAGCAGGTATCTTTTGTTTCCTACATTTCACTTGTGTTGCATTTCTGAAATGCTCCATTTTTATTATAGAAATTTTAACAATCAAGCTATTTCCATTTAAGCACCCCACCTACATCTCCCTTTGACCAGATGATTGTAAAAAGAGTATTACAATGAATAACCTCACAAAGACCATGCCACTTACGTGTATGAAATTTGGAGACCTCTGCTTACAGGATTTTGATTTGTAAAATAATATTGCATGTAGAAGGGGAAATTGAGCCCAAATATTACACAGCTTTGAATTTCTCTTTTCAAACTTTGGTTCCATTAATGTCATAATAAGTCAGTCAGCTTCTGCAAACCCAGGAAATCCAAGATGAAGAATAATTAAAAGATAAATAAATAACATTTGAAAAGGGAAAGAAACCAGGTTGATAGGAAAAAGATGAGGTTAGTAAATAAAGAACTTTCTAGTGGAAAAACTGTGGTGCTTGAATAACAGTGGAAAAACAAAAGCAAAATCAGAATAGTTGTGTTAGTGATCTGAATTGATGAGAATGGATGCAGATTTAAACAAAATCAGAAATGTATGATCCTATTTCTAATACACAGGAAAAACAGACTTGCAGAAAAATGCTAAATAGTCTACATAGATCTAATTAGGACATCATAGGAAAGCATCAGCCACAGAGTGATTAACAGACTGTGGAACAGACACCCAAAAAGACTTGCCTAGCTAAAGTCTGTCTCTCAACTGGAAAGCAAATGCGTGTTCTAATTTTGGTATTCAGCTCCCATCTCTGCTCTCTAGGGTGCAATTTTCACCTCTATGCTGGTGTGGGTTATTAACCCATTGCCAACTTTATAGCTGTCAGCCAAGCAGACATAACTTTTTCATTCTTTTTTTTTTCCTGCTATGTTGAAGTGGCACATTTTAAAATGTACCTTTCTTATTTAGTGCATAAAGGTGTTAACATCAGCTTCAAGTCAAATTAAAAAGTTGAAATGACAGGGTTAGGATGTATGAGAAGATGTGGTATGGTATTGACAGAATTTTCCTTTCGAAAGTGCAGAGGTAATTTAATTTTTCAGACATGAAACATCCTCAATTGTTGTGGAGGTAAAAATTCAAAGTTCTGTAAGTTAGGCTTAGTTTCTTTCTGTGAAATTATCATAAGGATCTAATATGACAGTAATTTTTCATTTCCTTTTATTTTATTCTTTCTCAGGTTTGCAAGCAAAACATTCCTTTTCAGTTTTGTAAGGCAGATGAGCAGTTATTTTGCTGTTATTGATATAGGTGCTCCAAAGTAAACAGCTAATTTCTGAAGTTGGAAGTTTTTCAGGATTCTTTGAATGCATTGTGATCCCAGATAAAGGCATGTTTGGCTAAATCTACTTATCTTTTACACAGATAGTCTGACTGGAGTTGCTGTATGGGATTGTTACCAGGCATTTCTCAAATAAGAATGGACACATATTGGTCATAAACTCTTTGGATTAAAATTCAGTGATCTGTCTCCTGAAGATAAATAAAAAAAAAATAAAGCTTGTCAAAGTTCAAGAAGGCAGCTTTTCAACACAGGGGTCCAACTGAAAGGCTGATTTTCATAACAATGTATGTGTTAGAGTATGTTTATTGAAGTTGGGCTGAAAGATTTCTGTGAAGTGTCTTGATTTGTCAGATTCCATGAATCCTGCAGAAATATATACTGTGTGCAAAGCTATGCAATTTTTGCTTAAGAGGATTTTCAAGAAATTTATTTTAGTATCGGTGCGAAAATAAATGTGGATTTTTGCTGTTTCATTTTCACACTATTTTTTTTTAGGTTACTAAACATTCTACATTGTTCTTGGACATAAACACAGCTTCTGCAGGGAAAGGATGTCTAAGCATGACAGATTAGAATAAAACTCTATCTGGACCCTACTCCAGGCCACAATGGTTCTCCAAGTCCTACAACTTCAGAGAAATTAACCACGCCTTTTAAGAACTATTATTGTCTGCTAATATTCTATAATACACTTCTTCGTCTGGGGTATTGAACTCATTTCATTCCTTCAAAGATACAGTATGTTTCCTTATTCCCATACTGGTCTAAAATAAAGCTCCCCAAATATACTGCTTCAGTATCAATTCCATGTCGACCTGTTTCAGTAGTAACTGTTATGTATATTTACATATTCTTCCCAGTTAGATTCGTCACTGACTTGATTCCTAACACCTGAGGGCAGTAGACTGAAATAGAATTACAAACATAAAGTCACAGGATTCTGCTGAAGCCACGTTTTCTTGTGGATTTTGGCATTAGTCTCTTTAACAAGTGGAAAATGCAGTGGTTTATTCTATGAATATACATACCTAAGTATAGCACTGAGTTATTAAAACTGTCAATACTCCTAGAACTTTTTTCTTTTTTTCAGATCACTGTATTCATTTGTTCTTGGAAACATTCTTGGTGTGTGCTGGGAGAAAAAACAAAAACAAAACCAAAAAAAACCCACAAGTTGCCATTTTTTCTAAGAGAATTATAAACTCTCACTAGAAATTTCCGTGCAATCTTATCAAGTCGGTACCCTTTCTAAATGATCAACAACATCCTGAATGCCAATATATTCTTCTGTTGTATTCATTCCTGTGCATGTACCTCTTGAAAAACATACAGCCTTTGCTAATTTAGAGTTACATCTTCACAGGACATTTTTTTTCCATTTGACTTTTCTAATTATGGGAAGCATGAGAAAGCCGACCTTCCCTTTCTCGCCCTTTTCATTGTACATCAGAGCCAATGTTCTTGTCTGTTGGAGTTCAGACAATGTCAAAGTGGAGGATTAAATAAATGAAAAACAATAACTGGAGCTGTCTGCCCATCTTTACACTGTGTGAACAGGGAGAGTTTGAGACAGCATTTTTCATGGGGCACAATTATGTCCAGACTTAACATATTAAAAAATATTGTTTAAGTACCTCAGTAAAGGAAATTATTTTGGGAGGAGACTTTTAGAAACACACCTCAGTTATAGACTAGTGTATACAGATCTGATACCAATTAAATCTTTCTGTTCAAAGTGTAAATATGAATGCAAACCAGGCTTTAGATACTAATACTTAAATTCACAAGCCAAGTTTTAGTTCCTACTTTAAAAGATCAACCAAAACATCTGAGCATAGTGTTTAGTGCTGCAAATTTCTCATTAATGGAGTTTCTGCAATATAATTTACGTTGTTAGATTAAGTTCTATAGTTAATGTCTGTTGCTGTTCATCTTGGAAAGACATGCTTGAATGGAAAACTGACATCTATTTCCCAAAATCCTTAAAAAATGAGAAATAGTTTTACTGTTACTTTGCCATTTGATGATACTTGGGTTTTGGGGGTACCTATGTCTGTGACTCAATATGATTGCATATTTTCATTGCTGTGTTGGGAAATTCTTTTTCAATGTTTTAAGAAGTGTGACTAAAATGGTAGTTATACATTAAGGCATAAGGTAACTTCAAAGATAGCTTTTAGAAAGAAATACAAGTTTAGATTTTCTTTATCTATGTCACAAAGTTTATTTGTTGATTCTGAAGGAATTAAATTGATAAATGCAGTGCTCATGTAGCACCGTGTGACATTTTAACCTGGGTTCAAAGCTTCTGTTGTAGTCCAGTTCCCTCAGAGAACCTTTGATGTTCTTACATTCATTCACCCCTCATTTACTATTGTCTTAAGTATTTACCTTCTGGAGTTTATTTAGGAAAGGTATCCTAGGATGTAACAGAATATCTTAAAGAATATGTTAAGACAGAAATGCTTGCAGAGATGTTAATCACATGTGATCTGTTATGTACTTAGATATAAATTGCAAGGTTGGTACCAACCACATATGATCCTGGATTATTAAAAAGTGAGGGAGAAACTGTATACTTTCTTGAAATATATCTCTGTCATTTTCTTTTTGTGGTAGTTTCAAACTTGAGTATTGAGTTTATTATTTTTTTAACTCCAATAATTAAGTTAAATTTAAAAAATCCTTGAAGATTTCTTAAAAAATAAGATTTTCAACATATGGTAATGTTTGTATTGATTGTAATTTACATTATTACTTCTCCACATCTTTATGTGGGCAATTAGTGATATGTGCATGCAGAAGATTTGTTCTGCCCTGTTCACTACAAGTATTACACAGCTTGTAAGGCAATGATATCTAATATTACTGGAATACCTCCATTCTCTTTGTCACAAGGCTGACCAATGAAACTAATGTAGTTTGTGTATAAGGTTGAAAACTAAACTGTGAAGAATAAGCATAAACTGAGTGTACGATGTAAAATCATAATTTCATAGTTACCACATCTTGAGGGGAACACTGCTGAGAGATTATTTGTTTGCATACTTCCTGGGTATAAGATTTGTTTATTGAACTTTATTTTAGAAATATTTTTTTTAATTCCGTGGTAAAAACACTACAGCCAGCTCAGTCAATTCACTGTTTTGTTTTAGAGACCTACAGATGGGGGCTATTAAATATTGTTGAGGACTGAGTGTAACATAGGACATGATTTGTCTTCTCTGCAGTTTATGAATAGCAATTCCTAAAGAAACAAAACTGTACTACAAAATTGAAATGGTAAAACAAGGATTTAAGTATGGGATGAAGAAAAATAATCAAGTTAGTTTTAAAGTCAAAACTAAATATTACCATAATTTTTCATTAAAATTTAGAAAACCAAGGATAGAAGGAATGTCAGGGCTGACTAGTCTGCCCGCTCACACGTTGCCAAGAGGTGTTGTGAAGTCTCCATCCATGGAGATATTTAAAAGCGATTTGGACATGGTCCTGGGCAACTGGATTTAGACGGCACTGCTTGAGCAGGAGGGTTGGACCAGATGATCTTCAAAAGTCTTGTCCAACCTCAGCCATTCGGTGATTCTGCGAGCTGATGCAAGATCAACTGACTATAGGTGTGCCATTTTTAGCAGGTGTTTTTCAGCCTGTTTTTAGAACATAGTTGTTCTTTTTTATAAAAAATGGAACTTTTTCTGTTCTCAACAGGCAACATATTCCAATGCTTCAGAGCCTTCACCATTTTCCTCACTATTAAAAATAAATTTTCTGTAATGCACTTTAAGATCATCATGATTTTTCTGTCTTATTGTTGGTGGATATTAATCTGCACCACACCAACCATTTAGGAATGTGAAGACTATTATTTTGTCTCCTCTTCTCTCAGGAGAAAGGAAAGATTGCTTCACAAGCTGTAGAGAATATTCAAATCAAAATAGGCCAGTGTGATGGGTTTTTTCTCTTCCTCTCAGCAGTATGACGTTATTGACTGATATTCAAACTGTCATCTATAATTACACCCCAAATATTTTTTTCAGTACTGCTTCTTACTTTAAAGATCGTTATCTTTAACAATAGATTATCCCTACCTCATTAAAATAATTTGCATTTGTCCATGTTGAATTTTATCCTAATATGTTTAGACCATTTGCATAATTTTCAAGATAATTTTAATTACATTCTTGCTCTTGAAACTCCTTGATTACCCTCCTCACTTGCTGGAAGTTTGCAAGTTTAACAAATATATGCCCTCTTCCATCAATCAGCTTCATTAAAATTTTATTTCTACTGGTCGTTGATCCATATAAAATGCCAGTCTATTTGTCCTTCCACTTTTATAGCAAACCATTAACAATCTCAGATTCTCATCTTGCAAGTAAAATACTTATGAAAAAATTACAGTGGAAAATCTTCTTGGTGTTAGTTTTACTAAAAGGAAAAAGGTATCTCTGAAACTTAGGGCAAGCAATGTGTATGTCTAATGACTAAACATTTATACAGGGTGATATCCTAAATGAATCAAAATTTCTATGCAAAATATATACAAGGAAAACCTTATCACAAAAATGTAGTTGTTGCCTGGAAAGAGTATACCTGTAGTTTAAAAATTCACAAGCGGCACTGTCCAGAGTTTAAAAATGGAAAATAAAAAAAATTCAGCATTTTCTTCAAGGGGTTCTTTCTACTTATCCTTAATAAGCTACCTCAGATCCCTAAGCCAGGAGCCTGAAATTAGACAGTATGTAATCGCTGCGTAGACAAAAGAATCAACAGAAATTACCCAAATTTGAATTTGACCTATGCTTATTCAGCAGAATCAATACCTTTTTTTTAAATAAAAATATAGAATTGTATTCTCACCAAATGACCAAGATGTTTTTAATTAACCAGATTTTAGTGTTTGGATGTAAAAATTATTTTTTCAATATTAATTTGCTTTTCCTAATAGTTTTGTACCTTGTGTATTTTGGCATCAAATAGAATTTATAAAAGGAATAATTATATCTGATTAATTTTCTTATTTATGAGAGTAACTATATAAACTCAACTGACTATTAATTATTTGCTACTTTGTTTTTCATGTAGTCAATGATGCTGGTACTCATTCAAAATCAAACTTCTGCTTGCCATTGCACTTCTAGTAGTGAAAATAATGAAAAAAATTATGTAGACTGTTATTGGTAATGTGTACTATACAATAAATGCTGATTTATATACAAATATAGTTGATTTTGTTCTATCTGTATGACTTGCCACTTTACAGTTTTCTAGGATCAACATGGAGAAGGATAATTAACCTTAGAAGAAAGGAGAGTGAAACTGCTGTTCCAGATTAGCTCACAGAATGCACAGTAGAAGTGAAGGTTTAAACTTGGCTTGGGTTCCAAACTACTAACTCTCATTTAGATCACTTTTTCACTATAACTGACCATAATCAGTCTGTTGTTGCTATTCCCCCTAACTAATCATCCTACCAAAAATGAATCCTCTTAAGGGTCCTAATAATACTCTGATTCCCCTAGAGTTTTAGCAGGAACATGGGAGAAAGGGAAACTGAGGGCAATATATTTGGTTTTAGCACAGAACTACGCTTAAAACTGGAAAGGGGAAAAGGAGAAGCACATGATCCATGGCCTTTTTCTGCATTCCTGCAGCTTTAGATCACTTGGTTAGAATATATGTTTGTCCTGAGTTCCCAAAGGTCCAGAACGGTGTTACCAATATTAACATCCCTCTGCAAAGAATTTTTGGATGAAAAATAGCATACACATTCCCTTTGTAGCAAGATGGTATACAGAAGCTGGGCTTGGAAAAAGTATCAACTCTTTTTTGCAGAATGTCCTCAATTACCAGGTAAGAGTATTAGACAGTAACCTGATAAACATGATGTTTAGTTGATCATCTTCTGTTGCAGTCACACAGAAACTCTTGAGGGGTGCTCTATCTCCTTACTATCTTGCTTTAGTTCTTCATACAATGACTGTTCAAAATTACTTCCAGTTTAGCTTGTGACAAAGGGGTGAAGCTGCAAATACATATGTGATCTTGGTGTGGTGTCTCAGTTGTATACCCTTCAGAGGCTTCTGAAATGGAAATGCTCATCTTCCTCCTTCCTCCTCTTCTTTTTAGACATGCAGTTATTCCATGGAACTGGGGTCTGGCCAGAGCTCCTCCTAAAAAGTTAGTTAAACACTTTGAGAAATGTTTGGGGAGTTGGGGGGTTTGTTTGCTTGGTTGGTTTTTTGCTTGTTCTAAATAATTCTTTGCTGTGAGGTTTATACAATTGATTTTGAATTGTTGAATTTCTGGAAAATCATCTTAATGCTACTAGCATTGCAACTGACTCCTTTTCTAAAATTCAAGCTGGTTGGCCATTTCTTAAATTATTTTATCGAAGCAGTGGATAATGATTGGTTCATGAAAGAAAACTTTTCCTAGTAAATGTCTCATGCTTGTAAAGTAACTAGGAGAGATTTATTGACTCCGGCTAGGAATTTAAAGCATAACCTTGAACGCTTTGTGATCTTCATAGTGATATATCCAAATTATTTCTGGTGCCATGTATTGTATTTAATTAATATTTTAATTTAATTTTCTTTCTGTAAAAATACATGTAACTAAGTTATGTACTAAGATACATCACTGAAAAAGTAATTTGTTCACAATATTTGCTGTCAAATTTTGTTATACAAATATGCCTTTCTATTCATCTCTTATTTCAATATTGCAGGATATTTTTTGACCTACACTTCTATAAAAAGTGACCTTAACATATGGCTGCTCTGTGGATGAAATCACATTAAATATATGAGAACCTATAAACTCTGCTTAAGTGGATAAAGGTGAATAATAATCTGTGCTTTGTAAAAGCAGCCAATAATCAGCAGTCTCTGTCCACAATATAATTGGCCATAATATAACATAATGTCCATTACAATCTCTATAGTAATATAATCTTTATTATAATATAATGTCCATTATAACCTTTATAATAATGGCTTTTTATTTCTAATGAAGTATATATACATCTTAGGCAACTATACAGTTCAATATTACATGCTATTCAAAGTTTTTGTAAGCAGTACCATTGTAGCTCTCTAATCACTCACTGCTGCAACACTATTAGTTTTTATTTGTAGTACTGTAAGAAGTAATGTGTTGTGTATCTCAGCACTATGGCTTTAATCCAATAAAGTCAACACGTGCAAGTGCACATGTAGCAAGCTGGAAAAGGATTTCTGCAAGGGCTGTGCCAGTAATCCTCTGCGTCTGTTTGAGACAGCGTTTGAACGTGTATCATATATACTAGTTTTCAAATATAGATTTTTTTTAAAACTTCTATTTTATTGAAAATCTCTAGCAAGGGAAAAAATAGCTCCATGGATTTTTTTTCTTTTAATAAAAAAGTGATAATACATGCTTATTAACCACTTGTAGGAAAATAAGCAGCAGTCATTGCTTTTTTTGCAGGAAATTTTGAAATGTAAAATTTGAAATTTCAGGCTGAGCCAATGACATAAATGACTATGGTTTATAAACATATGCAAAAGATCAGTAAGAATATTATCAAATGTTCTGTAAATTAACTGTTTAGTGGGAAAAAATATATGTTGAGTATTTCACAATTTTGTGTGCCTAACAGTAAGAGCTCTCTTGAGACATAAGACTAAATTGTGTGTTCATCTGTCAAAGAGATTCCCCACATTCCATACTCATGCCTATATCTAATTTAGTAACTGAATAACTTTATCTTATCTTCTTGTTTCAATTTCAGATTAATTTCTTGCTCCTATAAAGTGAAGTCCTGATGGGCTAGTGTGTCGCTGGTGCTGTGTTCAGGTTCAATATCTAGTTAGGGAAAGGTGATGGACCAATGAGTCACCAATAACGTGGAACTCTTCCAAAGACAGGTAGCACATAAATATGTTCTGTAGCAACATATTTAAATAAAAACGAGTTGACTGCATTTCAGAATGTTTCTGAAGCTACAAACTGCAAAGAAAATCCTAAGAATTAGCTTTAGATAATTCTTACAACTTATGTACCACTATTACTTACTCAGATAAAATTTTTGTTGCTTGGATTTTGCTGTTGAATTAGTCAACAAGTGGCAAAAAAATGTGTTGCTCCACTATTGCAAACCTGAAAGGGAGATTTACACACACAACTCAACAAAAACTGCACTAATAGATTTACTTTTTATGGAAATGTGATAATCAGTGTAGTTTGATTTTTAATTATCTCCAGTTCAGGTCTGTGTTGTGGCATCTACTGACTTCTGACTAGGAATTTCTGAGAAAAGAAGGATGCTGAAGAAATGTATTAATCAGTAATTAAGGAAGAAACATGTGAAGAACAAAGAAGACAATAAAAGCAAATGTAGTAATTTAATTATAATTCACAATATTGAAGGAAAAAAAGGATAGATACCAGGAGGTATGCAACTGTAGGCATATGAAACACATGGTTGCTGATGTAACTACAACTTCACTAACAAGGTTTTCCTGTTCAGGTAGGCAGTAAGGTGAATTTACTGCTAAATGGATCTTGTGTTTAGCTGGCCTAAGATTAAAAACGTAACAAAACAAAACAACTTTTACAGCTCTGTCGGATTCTGAAAGCTGCCAAGAAAACTCTGTATTATGCCCTGTTCCAAACATTGATTGTGCACACACAGTCTGGCACTGGAAGGAGCTGCAGGACCTTCTTGAACAGGACGTGCTCTAGTGTTAGCTTAGAGCTCAGAATTTTTCTGTGCTTAGTTGCAACGCAAGTTAAATTACTAGAGGTCTTCAGTTAGACTTTAAAGAATATAGAGAATTACTGGTAAATTAGAAGGGTAGTTCTTCCTCTGGAGGAAAAATAAACTGAGAAATGTCTTTATTTGGTAAGTTTTTATTTTTCTATTGAAAAAGTAATACTTTTCTTGCAAGAACCTAACTTAAAGTATTCAGTGGCAATATATCACAAATACAGTTTAACAAACAGTCACAAGAAAGACACGTGGGACAATACAAAATGTTTACATCTGTCAGTGACACGCTGCAGATATGTGACTGTTTTTCTTCAGAAATGTTCCATTTAAAAGGTAAATGTAACATCTCATTCATTTTGTGATACAGAAAGTATTCACAGTCTTGTACTTTCCTGTTAACGGTATGTCTGTGTGGCTCCCTTGGCTGGCAACTGCCTTTCCCAGTAGCTGTAGAGTTTTCAGAGGGGTGGTTCTGAGGCCCCAGCAGGTACCAGGCTGGCTGTACTACAAATGTTGGCTTTTGGGGAAAATGGGCTCCCTCTGGTGAGTGGTTGAGTGGTTGAGTGGTTGAGTGGTTGTCAACCAAACTACCTAGATGTTTTGGCTTGTCTTAGTTCAGATTTTCTTTTTACATAAACTATCACAGCACCTGAGCACTCGCATGCACTGACATATAAAGTGTTGCTAGCAACTGTCAACACTCGTTGTCTTTGTTTCCTGAAGTGGCATAGGTCTTGCAATAGTAAACCTTCCAGCTTCACGCTGACTGGGAGGGAAGGCCAGGACTGCTGGAAACAGATGCCTATGGAAAGTTAGGTCTTACACTGGGTAAGATAATTTTTGAGTCCTTCAGTTCTAACCCTGGTCTTAGTAAATTACCAGAGTAGTTGATTAATATTTCTTAGGCATTTTTCAGTTTATCCTGTGCTGAGTGACTTACTACCTTTACTTTTTGCAGGATGCTTGTCTGAATTTAAAAAAAAGCACAAATACATTTTGCTTTTGTAGCAAGTATATTTGTACAAGCAAAAACCCAGAAACTAGAGCTCTGTAGTCATCCACCTTGCTGCATTATTCACACCTCTCCAGGAGTTAGTGGCAGAAGTCTGCTGCATGGTGAATCTACATACTACATAAACAGACTCCTAAAGAAGAATTGACTGAATTAAAAAAAAAAAATGAAAAATGTCATTAAATTTATCATTGAAGCAAGGTTTCTAAATCAAATGTTCTTGAAAATTTTTAAATCTAGGGCCCAGTTAAAGAGGTGTCCTACCTTAATAGAACTGGTAAACTGGAGATAGCTGGGTAGAAATTGTCTTAGATCTTGCAGGTTGTTTGCAGTAGGAGTGAGGATCTCTAGGTCTTGATCTAGCTACAGACTGAGTTTATTGAAATTCCTGGGTTGGAGTTTCTTTTTTTTTAAAGTTTTCAGCTGGTGTGATAACTGCTCTCTCATCCTTTCAGCAAATACCCTTCAAAGGGTGTGTGAAGATAAAAAGGTGATGTTAAGGGGACAAAGGAGGAGGAAAGGGGACTTTTAGTTCTTAGGTTTTATTCAAACAGAAATAGATAACGCAAATAAAATAGGTGTGACTGTCAAATCGAAAGCAAGATAATTCTAAACATATCTCAAGCCCAGGTATTAATAGCTGGATCAAAAAAAAAAACCTGTATTGCTCAACTTGTCTTGGAGGTTTTTCCAAGCTTAGTTGTCCATTTTATTTAAAGTTGCTAACTGTGTCAGGCATAATACCATGAAACTTTGAGTTCCCTTTTCTCACTGCTCAGTGGTAGTCAAAGTTGTTCAAAACACTGAATACCAATGGATTCTAAGCAGAGAAATTGTAGACTTCATTATACCCTGTGAAGCAAACAGATGTCTGCTATTGAAAATGCTGCGAGTTTGATAGAAGGCATCAGAAACATGATCAGATTGACTGCTTTGCATTTGGAAGATGTGCAGTTGTGTTTCTCTTATACTCTACAACTTCCTATGATGTTTCAATTGAATGTTATTGGAATGTTAATTAATACTCAAATAATACATTAATATTAATTTAATATTAAAATAATTACTTTAGAATTAAAATTCACTTTAAATGTTATGAGTACCCAAGAAACATAAATATCAGACACCCAAACACTTGCATTTATCAAGGAATGAAACCAAATTCATTTTCAGAAACTCCCAACTGCCTAGGGTCTTTTTCTAAATTTATTTATCTAGATAAATGTCAGATGTCAAAAGCTGTGGTGCACATAATCATTGAATATAATTGCAAAGATACAATGACAATTCAGAGCATTTCCAGTAGGGAAATTTTTAAATGACAACTTCAAACAATATGATACAGTGATTAGCAAAATCAGCATCAAATTTTACATTCACACATCTTGGTTATAAAGAATGTCTTTCAGTCACATAGGAGCAGCTATTTTTAACAAGATTACCACTACATTTACTATCATGGAAGAAAAGGACAGCAGTCACTTTTTTTTTCCTGAATAATAAATGTATAATATTGTCCATTGAGGAAAAAGGTTTTATTTATCTTGTTGAGGTTTTAAATCCATTCTTGATTCTATATGGTCCTTACTTGTTCGTCACTGCTGATTCATCAGAACTGCAGATGGCAAGCCATTGACTTTTGGATTTACTTATTATAATTACATAATTTTGTTAGTATCACTAACATATTTCTGCTACTCCTTATGCTGGCACAGGATGATCTCCATAGGCTACAATCCCAGATCATCTCTTCTGAAACTGTAAGTAACTGGCATGATGGAAGAGTAACTGCCCAGCTCCAGGCTCAGCTACTTTCTCATTAGTATAATATAACAGTTTCATTCTGGCTAAAGACAAAGGACTTCATGCTTTGTGATCGTTGAGAAATATTGCTACCTACTAAAGAACACAATGAATAAATATGCACTACAAGATTCCAGTAGCATATTAAAAGATAGCACAGCCTATCTTCTAAAGAATGTCTTGTTTACACTCATTCTTCTGGCATTAATAAGGATGCTTTGGGAGCTGAATTGTGCCAAAGAAGAAATTTATTTCATTCCTATGTAACTGGGATCAACTTTTTAATCATATACTTACACGACTAGCATCTAGCATGTCAGAATAAATCTTACAGTAGTGCAAGTTTGTAGTAGATCTGCAGACATAAACCCAGCATAAATACAGAGGTTAGACCAAATTTTTTAATCCAGTTCAGATCCCTGATCTTTTGGAGTGGCTCCAGCATTGTAGATTTTTCTTTTTTTTACTTGCATGTACTTAAGTTTGAAAACTAACAGGATTTCTGTTCTTGGAAACTCAGGTGTAGGGAAGTGCAATCCAGCCCCGGCCCCACCTGTTGTGCTGCTTTGTGGTCTTATGCCGCTTATTCTCAAGCCAAAGGGCGGCGAAAGCAAAATGAAGCTGGGAACTCCTATTGTAGTCGATCTGTTAGAATGTTATTTATTGTTGGAATGCAACAAGTCTGTGATCTTAGCCTCATTATTTAATCTTTATATTAAAGGAGTAGATCGATTTATTAATATAATGCATGGTGAGCGTCTGAACGAGATTATGTTTTTAGCAGTTTGAGTACCATTTCTAGGCCACCTTTCAATGTCGCTTAAACCAAGCAGCATTTGCCACTGTCTTCATCGGAATTTGTTTGGGTCCACGTATTATCTACCTGGAACAGATATTGCAGGGGTACGTAGCACTGGTGTTAGTTAAACATGTCATTTCCCCTTGATTCCCATACATCTGATTTACGGCTGCAGACGGGGATAGGAAAGGCGCTACAGCTACTTTAAAGCCAAGCCCAAGCCATCCCATCGGCAGCAGAGTTAACTCCTTCCTAGGAGAAGACGCGGAGGAGGCTCAAGGTCCTCCAGACTGCGCACCGCCACAATAAAGCGTGAATGCAAACCTTCAATAGCGTCTGTTCGTATGTGTATAAAGTACCTATTTCCCAGCACCGAGAAGAAAGGATGAGCGAAAAGGGAAGGTTATCCAGGGCTCTCCCTCCTCCTGTGCGCTCTGCCAGACTCGGGGCTGCTCACGGCGAAAGGGGGCAACGCCGCAAGCTCTAAGAAGTGAATGACGCCCCTCGACGGCTGCTTTCAGACTCCTAATCCGACGGCTCCCGGAGCTCGGGACCCCGCTCGTGTTCTCCGGGAGGCGAGAGCGCTCTTACCTCGGGAGTGGGAGCCGCGCACGTCGCACCCCCCGCGCCGGGCACCCTTCGGTCAGCGGGGTCACCGCTGCTTTACACACCCCGAAGCGGCAGCGCAGGGTGCGGGCAGAGGCTGCCGTGCGGGACCGCGCTGTCCCCGCAGCCCGGCGGTCCCCGGTGCGGGTTCCCACCCAGGGGGCTCCGCGCTGCGTGCGCGGAGATTGTTGCGGGTTTAGGTGTTTGTGTGTGTTTGCTAGAAAGCAATTTGCAGATGAAACTAACGTAGGCAAAGAAGTAACTTTTTAAATGTTGGGGACTATCACTTTGCTGTCAAGTACTTAACCCTGTTTCTATGGTTATACTTAGAATTTTTGAAAGGGATATTTTCCCCCTTTTTAGCTGTTTTTTAAAAATATTATTTTTTTCTCCTCCAATAGTGGGTCGTTCCCGACATGTCTCCCTGCGACCCACGCACTTTCCTAACGCAAATTCCTAAAAAGTCTTAATTCGGGGAGATTTCTTGCACTATACATAGCGTTGTCGGGCTGATCTGCTTTCATTTAGTGGGTTTGAAACTGCTTTAAAGAGGCAAAGTGTGTTGCCTTTAAACACACGTTTGAAAAAAAAAAAAAAAAAAAAAAAAAGCTCTTGTCTTGAGAAACTGCTCGATTTGCAGGAAACCCTCCGGATGTTTGCTGCTTTTCATGTGGCATTTGTGGTCGGCTCTGATAACGCTGGGAGCACCACTTCCAACACCGCATTCTGTAATGGACCAGAAATAGAAACATCTCTCGCCCGAGGATCCCCGCTCCGCGCCCCCGCGCTCTGCAGCGCCGGGTTTAAAAGGTCAATAAATCAGAAGGATGAACTCCCGGCGGCATTGTTTGGTTGGGAAAGTTAACGAATGACCCCAGGAGTCGTGCGACCACGAAGGTTTCAGGAGCGTCAGAATAAGCCCTTCAGCTTCAGGGAAGGGAGGTACGAGTAGAGAGAGCAACCCGAGTCAGCGCTGTGCGCTGCGCTTTAAAGTTACAATCCCGAAGTACCTAAACAGTCAAAAAAGCAAGCGAGGAAAGAGGTGAGATAATCTACTTATGATGCCAGGGGCACTGGAAGGGTCACAAACTGCCAACATTTTCTGTACAAACCAGGCAGCTTTTACTTTCTCGGCTTAGATTCAAAACACACCATTCTTTCTTTGATCCCGGATCAATGAGCTGTAGAAATAGTTTGCACAAATCTCCCAAACAAAGTCAGAGGCAGTTTGCTTAGTTTATTACCTCATGTTCATTATATAGAAAAACATTTTCTTTTCTGCTGGAAGCAACAGCCCCAAAATTTCCTCAAAGTATATTTGTCAGCAGTCCTTCTACTCGCTGAACCTTTTCAGTGCAAGCTCTTGCAGGACTTGTTGATGATGAAAATGTTTCTGCTAAATAGAGTAAAGGGGACGCTTTAGCGTTTTAAAGAGATCAGCTCTTAGGAGCAGGTAATTCTCTCTCCTGTGCGTTAAACCTCTAGGCTGTCAGTTTTCCCTGGGCCAGTAACACGGCGTGAGCTGGGAACTGGCGTGGGAGTCGCTGGAAATCACAGAATTCGTTAGGGCAGTGAATTGTTGCCTTCTTGATTTTTGCTTTGCATGGAAGTTACCTTGCTTTCTCCCGTCAGCTAAGTGTTCTCTTCTCTGAGAGGAAAAATATACACAATTTCCTTCTGCCTGGCTTTGTTGCAGATACGATTCGAATCATGTTTCATTCCGAATGGTCTCTAGGTACCAGCCGTGCTCCAGTGATTGACTTGTCCCCGGGCAGCTGGCCTAGGATTAAGGGCTCTGTGTCCCAGCACGTCGGGTCGGGAAATGTCACAACCTCAGCCATAAAACCCAAGTCAGTGGCACAGCAACCTTAGAAAGGTGCGCCCTGGGGTAACGTCCCAGAGGCACTGGACTGAAAACGATCGAAAAAACACTTAATTCCTGGTTACTGTCGCCAGTTCTGTGACGACTGTTGGCTTTCCAAGAGGAAAAAGTCCCGAAGCTCCTCTTTTACCATCAGTTGTAAACGCGTTATGCTTTTGCGAGAATGGCATTATTATATACTAGTGTGAGATCAATGTACACGCAATACGTGTAGGAACACGGCTTTCCCCTCCATTGCTTTTTGCAGCTCCTGATACAAGCTTTTGCTTGGTTTTAGGCACATACTAGTCTTTCGGCAATAACTTCCAGTCCTCGCAACAGGGATAAATATAGGATACCATTAGTCTGGAAAGATATTACTTGCTTATTGTCTCTAACAAACAGAGGGGAGCAGAAAGAAGTTCCTCAAGAATTACCTTTCCCGGTTTTAGTCCTGGGCAGCTACGGGCTGAGTTTTCTTCTTTTTAGAATGTCTACTGGCTGTCAAGTGTAAAGGAGCAGGTTTTGTGTTGCACCAAAGAGGAAATACAATATTAGGATAAGTTAATAGTGATGTTGGCTTCATTCATTTAATTTCAGCGAGAATACTTACAATATTGGTTTATTTGATCGAAGTGGTTACCCAAACAAAGGTGTCCTTAACCAAATAAACTTCTTTGATCTTCAGGTCGAAGTTCAGCGCTTTCTCAAGTAAGCATTGATGCATTTAATAGCACCACACAACAATGCAAATATTAATCAGAGTGGGCTAGAAAATGCCGTATTTACAGTAGTTTGTATGTCAAAGAAGAACATAAACGGTAGTGAGATAGATTTTATTCTGCAAGTGACGGTCTTTTTACAAACATCTATTTGTATTTACAGTTCAGTTATTCAGGCAAATGAGACAAATCCTGAACAAAGTAAATCAATAACTCACGCAAACTGCAAAGCTCGACTGAAATCTTAACTGACATAATTTACTTCACATACAATAAATATTTGAGCGTCTGGAAGGTACTCAATAATTTTACTACAAAGTATGAAAAGTGAGTTAAGATATATTTCATACACTTTTCTGAGGATTCAGTAACCTCATATCTCAAGCACTTTCCATCTTTCATGGCAAAATACGCTAAGGAAGCATTAGGAGGTTGGAAGCTGAAGCGAGATACAGTTGATGACTTGGCTTATTCTTCCCAAGTTACTTTCCAAGTTTGCCTAAAAAATGAGCCCCCTGCATCCCTCCGGGTGCAATAGGGCGTCTAGGAGACAATCTGTCCCCTCCATTTCTTTCGTGACTCCCCTGCTGAGGCTCGACACTTCGTGGCCGGTGCCGGCTGGGAGCTCCTCGCGGACGGTCCCCGTCGCCGTTGCGGGGAGCTGGGACGGAGCCAGAGGGCCGCTTAGGGACGCGCTCTTGGTTCCCCCGGAGGCACCGCGAGGGCGGGGACGGAGTTTCCCGAGACGGACCCCGGGACCTCGTCGGGGGCCGGGCCGGGAGGAGCCCCGGGGCCGCCCCGCGCCTCAGCGGGAGCCGCCGCCGTCCCGCGCCGCGCCCGCCCCCGCGGCCCCATTGGCCGCGCCGCAGCTGAAATAGCGCCGGGCGCGGGCGGCCGCCGGCAGCGAGCGGGGCCCGAGCGCCGAGCGCGTCCCGCCGGAGCCGTCGGCCTCGGCGCGTCCCGACATGAGCAGCCCCGATGCGGGCTACGCCAGCAGCGACGACCAGGCGCAGGGCCGGTGCTCGCTGCCCGTCATGATGCCGGCCGTGGGCCCGTGCCCGTGGGCAGAGGCGCTGAGCCCGCGGGGCGAGGGCAAGGGGAAGGGCGAGGCGGCGCCGTCGGGCGGGCGGAGCAAGAGCGAGGCGCGGATCCGCCGGCCCATGAACGCCTTCATGGTGTGGGCCAAGGACGAGCGCAAGCGGCTGGCGCAGCAGAACCCGGACCTGCACAACGCCGAGCTCAGCAAGATGCTGGGTGAGCGCGGGGGCCCCGGCGGGCGGGAGGACGAGAAGCCCGGGGGGCGTCGGGGCCGGGAGGCCGCCGGGTGCGGGCGCCGAGGGTGCGGCGGGGCGGGCGGCGGGCGAGCGGGGGTCCGGGCTGCGGTCTGACGGCTTGGTGCGTGCGCGCAGGTAAATCGTGGAAGGCGCTGTCGCTGTCGGAGAAGCGTCCGTTCGTGGAGGAGGCGGAGCGGCTGCGGGTGCAGCACATGCAGGATCACCCCAACTACAAGTACCGCCCGCGGCGTCGGAAGCAGGTGAAGCGGCCGAAGCGGGCGGAGAGCGGCTTCCCGCAGCACGGGCTGGCGGAGGCGGCGGCGGCGGCCGGTCTGGGCGGCGAGGCCGGCGGCGTCAGGATGTGCGCGGAGGGGCTGGTGCCGCCGTACGGCGAGCGGGGCTACGCGCCGGGCCGGTACCGGGAGCGGCCGCCGCCGGCGGCCGCCTTCGACGGGTACGGGCTGCCGACGCCGGACCCGTCGCCGCTGGACGCGGCGGAGAGCGAGGCGCCGTTCCTGGCGGCGGGGCTGCGGGAGGAGTGCGCGCTGGCGCCCTACGGCTACGCGCCGCACCCGGCGGCCGAGTACCCGGCGGCGGGCGAGGGGCCGGGCGGGGCGCTGCAGGCGCTGCTGGGCTGCCCGGCGCCGCCGCACGCCTACTACGGGCAGGCGTGCCAGCCGCCGGGCCCGGGCCGCGGGCCGCCGCCTCCCGGGGCGCTCGGGCAGCCGTCGCCCCCGCCCGAGGCGGCGCCGTGCCGGGAGCCGCTGGAGCAGCTGCCGCACGAGGAGCTGCTGGGCGAGGTGGACCGCGCCGAGTTCGAGCAGTACCTGCGCTTCGCCTGCAAGCCCGAGCTGGGGCTGCCCTTCGCGGGCCACGACGCCGCCGAGCTGCCGGCGCCCGAGGCCGCGGGGCCGCTCTCCTCGGCCGTGTCGGACGCCGGCGGCGCCGTCTACTACTGCGGCTACCCCGGCGTCTGAGGGACCGGCCCGGGGCGCCGACGGACTGGCGGGGGGCGCCCGGCCCCGCTCCTATTTATGTAATTTATTGGAGGCTTGAGAACTGACAGCGTTTCCGTGACCTGCTCGAGGTTTAAGAGGAGACGCGCCGTCTGACTGTCCGGCTGGTGCGGCTCTTGCCATCGCGCTCCCACGGTGACTCGTAAAACTGTTCCTGCTGTGGGATCGTGATGCTTTTTACCCCCGTGGAATACGGTTTCTGAGATCTTGTTAGAGATCCGTGTGCTTTTGTAATTTGTACAGAGTGCTGGTTTTTATATGTTGGATTTGTACAGAATAATTTTGCACTTTTACAAATAAACGGAAAATAATAAAACTTGTCTCTGATATCTCCTGAAAGAGAAGTTATCATCCTTTGTAATCGACTATTATTTCTTTTAAGAGTACTTTTACTAATGTCACTCCCACTAAACATTAGGTCCTCTCACTCTTTCTGCAGACATAGCCTTCTTCCTTCGCTCCTGCTCAAATTAGAAACAAAATGTAAGCGTTCAGAGACTGTCTACTCCACTCCATTCTTTGATTTGTTGTTTATTTTTCTGGGTTTTTTAACTTCATTGGTGTTTTTTAGACGTGTATGAAATGGAGGGAAAAAAAAAGAAAGAAAGGCTACCTATTTTATGTCTGAAGCGTAAAAAGGCTCTAAGATAGCTCTTGACCCAAATGCGTTAAGGCCTGGATCTGTTCTTAACGCAATCATGGACACATTGGATGTCATTAAGAAGAACGCCTGGTTGCAATGGAGCGATAAGTGCTACTTACAGCACCTCCCCGAAGAGAACGAGTCTCTCGTGTCCCAGGAGCTGCGCCAGGAAAGGAGACGGTAGTGAGGGGTGTCAGGTCTCCGCTAAGGAGAACGAGAGCAGTTAAACGCTGTTCCAAGTAGGTGAAAAACTTCGATACGAGCCTCTAATGGGGAAGGCCGGCCGGGAGCAGCCTCCTCGGTCCCTCGGCAGCACGTCAGAGAATCTTCTTTTTCCTTTCCCAAAGAGATTCTATACACGATGTAATCGCGACTCTAGATAGAAATAGCTTTGTGATTGACAAATGTATGCCCTCCAGTTAAATTTTCATGGGAAAAGGGGCGTTTTCATTTAGATGGTAGTACCGAGTCCAGCTGTCGTGTGGGACTGATAAATTCATTATGGTTTATTACTTAAATCGGGGGGGGGGGGGGGGAGAAGGGCAGTCATCTGGGTCGTTTGCTTCCTTAGATAAAGCTGTGGAACTGAGCCCTGGGGAGGAGGGGACCGAGGCCGAAGTGGCAGACTTGCCCAGTGATTAACCTGCCTTCCGTGAGGACGGGAAAGTAAATTGGGTACATTGTCAAATTACATTCAAAGAGGCTTATGTTTGTACCTGTGAAAGATAAAACAGTGTACACAGACTCAGATGCAAACTGCCTTGATCACTAAGTTTCTACCGTAGCCTCGTTGGCAAAATTTGACTATGTAATTGCATCCTATTTGTTCACCTGGAATTAAAATGCTTTCAGACCCTTAGCATTCTATGAAATAGACCACTGTCTAGCTTTTCAAGCAGCCTTCAGGTCTCTTAGGTATACTTAAAATACCCACCCTGCTACTCTCTCTCACTCCTTTTCCACGTGTGCAGGAGAAAAATGATGTATTCTTGAATGAGGTGGGACCTCAGAACAAGGACATTAAATGTCTTATTGATATTTTAATTTGGAAAGATTCATAACTTGCTCCTAAGCATAAATACATAAACCCAGCAAAGAAATATGCGTGAAAAATGATGGGTTTGTAATGTTTGAGTTTTTGTTTTACTACACAGTTTCAAACTACAGGATCAAATCAAATGAGTTTTGTCCTTTTCACACAAGTTCACTGCTTTCTGGAGGAAAATGACACTACTTGGTTTTGGCAATAAATCATTATTATGCTTTTGGTAAATTTGACAACACTTTCTTGTCATTAGGTGCAGCTCTTAATCCCCTCCTCTCTCCTTCACCCCAGTGAGCCAGGCAGTTGAAAGCTGAGGTGAACATGAAACTGTAAGTGTGCTCATGACAAAGGTGCAAAACTGTCTACTTACTTCTTATATTTATCCAGGAAGCGAGGGGCAATAAATTGCCTTAAATAAATATATATGTGTGTATATATATTTTTTTTTTATAGATCGACCAGCATAGCAATCCTGGATGCCCAACAGTGTGTGGTGATGGCATACAGGCAGATCTTACAACAACCCATTGCATATGGCTTTTTTGGGCTGAAATCTAAGGAGTGTTGTTTTCCTGTATGTATCCAGATGTGTAGCTTTCCCTCCTTCCCCCTCACCCCCTCAGCCCTTCTGCGGGAAGAACTGTCTGGACCTTCTTCAATATGTCTAATATGTAGCAGCTTTATGCACTGCCAATATACTTTGAGCAAAATTCTCTGAAGCTCCATCCAAGCTCTATTTTCCATAGAGCATGTCTTAGCTTCCCACTTTTAACTGACATACACCCAAATCTGTCCTGTAGCCCTTTTGAAAACTTTTAATCTTCCTCATGTACCGTGAGTGCCTGTGACAAGTGGGTATTAAAACAGGGATCCAAACGTGATTGATTAAATAGCTTTCTCAAGTGTTTTCTATGGCAGGGTTCTGGCTGTCAAGCAGTAGAAGTGGTGGCTACCTGCCTCGGGAAGCTGTGGAGAAGGCTGTAAGTACCTGCCACAGACCAAGGTGACCCTTGGCATTGTCACTCTGCTGTACTTTTCATGCAGAGTCAGGATCTGCCACTGCCACCCTGTTCCAGGCACTGCACCCAAGGCAATTCGCTCGCTGGAAACTGCATTTGGTCTGAGCAGTTCTGGTTTACTCCAAGACGTAAGCAAAAAAACACAGGGTGACATCTTTAAACACTTCTCTAACCTTGCCAAAACAGCCACTCTCCAGTTAAACAACAGCATTTAGCAGGGCAGTGCCTTCAGGTCCCTTCCCACGAGGACAGTCAGTGCTCTCTGCAGCTCATGCAGGCCGCTTATGCCCGAAAGGTGTTCAGCTCATTGTTTTGTGGGGGTTTTTTTTTTTTGGTTTGGTGTTTTTGTTGTTGTTCCTCTTTTACCAATTAGTTTATTTTCAAGAGGTCCATAGTTAGACCTTGATTTTTCCTGTCATAGCCGAGCGGCTTGTGTGGATGTCACACTGCAATAAGCAGGCCTAATCTGAGAGAAAGAGATTTCAGACAAAGGTGCTGAATTAAAACCAGCTCAAGGTTTGTCTACACAGGGCAGGTGATGCAGAAAAGTCAGGACACGAGAATAATAACACACTCGCTGGCAGAGAATAATAACACACTCGCTGGCAGAGAATAATAACACACTCGCTGGCAGAGAAGAGCCAAGACTGAAAATGTCAGGAAGCAGCGGTCTTGTGCTCTCAAAAAACCCCAACATTCCCTTGCTGGATTTCTGTCCGTTTCTGGCAGCTGTATGCTTTTCAAACTGGACTGAGAATACTCCAGAGAAGGCATTGGTGGCAATACTTGTGCAGGATTTCTCCTTGCAGACAAGTTGTAGCTATTTACCTGCCGGCTTTACTCTTGTTTTGGACTAAACACCTCCCCACTGTTTACTTTGCCTGTGACAGACAGTATAAAAATCCCTCTTTTAAAATGTATGTCAGGGAAGGGGCACCGACAGCTGCACAGGGTGGGGGGGGGTTCCGACCATTCAGATGGGACAGAAAAGCACCGCAAATATCTCCTCCTGTCCTTTACTTAGATATTAGTGTGCACCAGGCCTGACAATGGCTAACGATCCTTGTATAGCTGGGCCAACAACGTGCTTTATGACCAGGACGGTGAAACCCAGTACCTGCACACCCACATTCGCTTAGCGCTAAACAGACTGTTCATATGATGACTAATTATATTGAGTCACCTTCCCTGGAGGTGTTTAAGGCAGGGGTGGACGAGGCGCTGAGGGGCATGGTTTATTGATTGATAGGAATGGTTGGACTCGATGATCCAGTGGGTCTCTTCCAACCTGGTGATTCTATGATTCTATGACAAGCCTGCAAGATCAGAGCTCGATCTCCCTGCTCCAGGTTCCTGTCTACAAAGAGAGGACGGTTTATTTCAACAAGTTTTGAATAGAGGTTCTCAGATGAGGCAACTGTCTCTGCATCTGACACTGACCCATCAGGGCCTTTTGCAGGCTGCTCCTTTCTAATACTTTTTTTTGCACCCTAAATGTTGTGTACTTGTTGCACCCTGAATGATGTGCTCAGGAGCCCACGGGAGGTCCGTAGCATAGAGAGATTTCAACTAAGATGTGAATCCCTTTCCAGAGCAAATGTTATGTAATTCTTCTCGCTCCTGTTAACAGCTGGATGAGTTCTCTCCAGTTTAGATGCTGCTGAATCTTTCCTCGGTTTTATTCTTTGGGCAGGAAAAGAAGTCTCAAAGCCCACACGTTCAGAGGAGGGAAAAAGAAAAATAAAGAGAAAGTAGAAAGAAAAGAGAGAAGTCTTATTATCGGGAGCGAGCAACTTCTACCCCACAAAATGACTGGTTATGAACACGTTGCCATTTGTGCAGGAAAAGAGCAAGTTACTTGCTTCCTCTGCCTTGAGGAGTGCAGAGCCCCCCGGCCCCCGCTGTTGTCCACACTGAAGATCCCTGCTCATCCCGGACTGCAGCGCCCCAGAGGTGCATGTGGTGTCCCAAGGATGAAGATCGCGTGGAGTTACAGGGTTATACTTTTTTCCCCAAAACTGATTTCAAAGCCGCCCTTTTTTGAGGAGTATGCGATTTATTTGCAGTCGCTCCTAACGTCCTTTCTGTATGCTGCTGCGTCTTCTTTTTTTTTAGGCAATCCGAGCTGCTAATGGAGATGATGACCGCTTTATGTGACGAGTCCTATCACCGCAGGCTGTCAGGTTTTCAGGTTCCGTGAATGAATTGCGCGATGTGACCCAGAAAAGGACGGGGCCGCCGTCGGAGAAGAGCAGCGGGGCGGCTCGGGGCTCGGGGGCAGCCCACGAAAAGCAATGCGGAGTTGTAAGATAGGCCCTGTCTGCTTGCCCCTGTCTTTGAGGATGTCATTTTTTTTTTTTCCTTAAAAAAAAATCGGCTCCCGATTAGAGCAGGGAATGGGGCAACTGCATATTTCTGTACTAAGGGAAAATCAAAACGCGTATGTAAAGAATACAAGTGATATTTTCCTGTGCGCTTGTGTTAAAAGAATGGAGTGAAGAAACTATTCTTTCTTGCAGTTTAAGGAGTTTTATCATAAATGTATTCAGCTAATTTCTGTCGCAGCAGATTTCTATAAAACTTAAGTTGACATCTTTAGCAGTACCATCATTATTATCATTAAATGGCCTCGTTGATTGTTCCTCGAGATGTATTCCGACCTTCGGGCCCTTCCCAGCCTGCAGGCATTTACATTCGCTTCCTAATTCGGCTCCTAATCCCACACTCGGTATGAAAAAAGAAGACTAAATAACTCAGGCCAGCGGTGCGCTTTGTGAAGATCTAACACAAAATCATCTACTCTCGACTCCAAGCGAAATTCGAGCACAGAGGCACAGGGCAAGAAATTGTAAGATGCCTTAAAAAGTTTCCGTGTCCATCGCAGGAGAGAAGGTGAAATTCCTCGAGGGCAGCTAGTGGGGTGCTCCCACCCCCGCTCCCCGCAGCGCCCTCCCTGCAGAGAGGCTGGCACGAAAAAGCCTTGGTGGAGGGAAAAAGGAGTTATCCTTAACGGCCGGGAAAATTAATTAATGAGGGAACGATATAGTTTTTGTGGGTTTTTTGTTTGGTTTTTTTTTGTTTGTTTGTTTGTTTGTTTTGTTTTCACCCTGTAACTACACAGCTTTTATTTATTTAAATAAGAAGCCGTAATCTGATGTATGAAGGCACGGCTGTTTTCGGCTTGCGCAGATGCGCTGCAAAATAAAACGGTCCAATAAATACTCTACAGGTGATGCCGAGGCTGAAGCTGCCCCGGCAGGTCCTTTATGGGCACACTTGTTACGCATTCACCACGCGTGAAACCAGCAGTAATAAAATACCTTCCGCGGAACGGAATGAAAAAACGGAGTTATTGGTATGAACGAAAATACGATCAAATACTAGAAAGCCTCAAAGGAAGAGTTTTCGCAGCTGATGAGCACGTCCCACTTATCAAGACTACGCTCAAGTGCCGGTGGCAGTATATAATTCACTAACTCACCGCCCCCAAAAGAGCTTTTTAGGGAAAACAATCAGTATTATTCCCTCCCATGGCAGAGGGTTTGGAACTGGATGATCTTCAAGGTCCCCTCCAACCCAAACTATCCTATGAGTCATTGAGTCTATGATCTTCAGAGGCTTTCCAAACATTCCGACGAACTTTCGAGGATCTGGCTTAATTTTGAACATGCCGCGATTCAATGAAATCTACGTGCCAAGGAGGAAAAGCACAGAGGGGAAAAGGAGAGGGTCCCTCAGAGCTACGCGGCCGGGAGCGCGGAGGCACCGGAGGGCAGCCGGCCGCGGGGGGTAACGGGGCTCCGAGGGCCGCCCCGCGACCTCGTCGGGGGCCGGGCCGGGAGGAGCCCCGGGGCCGCCCCGCGCCGCAGCGGGAGCCGCCGCCGTCCCGCGCCGCGCCCGCCCCCGCGGCCCCATTGGCCGCGCCGCAGCTGAAATAGCGCCGGGCGCGGGCGGCCGCCGGCAGCGAGCGGGGCCCGAGCGCCGAGCGCGTCCCGCCGGAGCCGTCGGCCTCGGCGCGTCCCGACATGAGCAGCCCCGATGCGGGCTACGCCAGCAGCGACGACCAGGCGCAGGGCCGGTGCTCGCTGCCCGTCATGATGCCGGCCGTGGGCCCGTGCCCGTGGGCAGAGGCGCTGAGCCCGCGGGGCGAGGGCAAGGGGAAGGGCGAGGCGGCGCCGTCGGGCGGGCGGAGCAAGAGCGAGGCGCGGATCCGCCGGCCCATGAACGCCTTCATGGTGTGGGCCAAGGACGAGCGCAAGCGGCTGGCGCAGCAGAACCCGGACCTGCACAACGCCGAGCTCAGCAAGATGCTGGGTGAGCGCGGGGGCCCCGGCGGGCGGGAGGACGAGAAGCCCGGGGGGCGTCGGGGCCGGGAGGCCGCCGGGTGCGGGCGCCGAGGGTGCGGCGGGGCGGGCGGCGGGCGAGCGGGGGTCCGGGCGAGCGGGGGTCCGGGCTGCGGTCTGACGGCTTGGTGCGTGCGCGCAGGTAAATCGTGGAAGGCGCTGTCGCTGTCGGAGAAGCGTCCGTTCGTGGAGGAGGCGGAGCGGCTGCGGGTGCAGCACATGCAGGATCACCCCAACTACAAGTACCGCCCGCGGCGTCGGAAGCAGGTGAAGCGGCCGAAGCGGGCGGAGAGCGGCTTCCCGCAGCACGGGCTGGCGGAGGCGGCGGCGGCGGCCGGTCTGGGCGGCGAGGCCGGCGGCGTCAGGATGTGCGCGGAGGGGCTGGTGCCGCCGTACGGCGAGCGGGGCTACGCGCCGGGCCGGTACCGGGAGCGGCCGCCGCCGGCGGCCGCCTTCGACGGGTACGGGCTGCCGACGCCGGACCCGTCGCCGCTGGACGCGGCGGAGAGCGAGGCGCCGTTCCTGGCGGCGGGGCTGCGGGAGGAGTGCGCGCTGGCGCCCTACGGCTACGCGCCGCACCCGGCGGCCGAGTACCCGGCGGCGGGCGAGGGGCCGGGCGGGGCGCTGCAGGCGCTGCTGGGCTGCCCGGCGCCGCCGCACGCCTACTACGGGCAGGCGTGCCAGCCGCCGGGCCCGGGCCGCGGGCCGCCGCCTCCCGGGGCGCTCGGGCAGCCGTCGCCCCCGCCCGAGGCGGCGCCGTGCCGGGAGCCGCTGGAGCAGCTGCCGCACGAGGAGCTGCTGGGCGAGGTGGACCGCGCCGAGTTCGAGCAGTACCTGCGCTTCGCCTGCAAGCCCGAGCTGGGGCTGCCCTTCGCGGGCCACGACGCCGCCGAGCTGCCGGCGCCCGAGGCCGCGGGGCCGCTCTCCTCGGCCGTGTCGGACGCCGGCGGCGCCGTCTACTACTGCGGCTACCCCGGCGTCTGAGGGACCGGCCCGGGGCGCCGACGGACTGGCGGGGGGCGCCCGGCCCCGCTCCTATTTATGTAATTTATTGGAGGCTCGTCGGGGCAGAACTACGGGACTTTGGTGCAGATTAAGAGCACGGTTCGAACTGCTTTTCGACTGGTGTGCCAGCATGTTTACCTCTGTTTTTTACATCCGTGCTCCAAATTAACCTCGTTCTTGAAAGAACGAAGGTACTTACTTGCCCAGGACATGTTTTTATTATCTTTTAACCTATGTTTTATTTATCTTTTTTGTTTTTGTACTTCAGCAAAATAAAGTCATGTACATCTGTTTTTGTCATTGTTCTTGGCCACGTGGCTCTTTGGGGAGACTAATCTTAAGTTAAATCGGCCATGCCCTAAGGTGGAGTAGAGCGAATGCCGATACCGTGTGACACTTTCACCGCGACGGTGGCTCTAAAGGATCTCCAGGACGAGAGAAGTTTGTTCCTAGAGGTGTAGCTGTCTTCCTGTTACGTAGCTGATCCTGTGCTGCTTTCTATCTCTTGGAGTGCACACAGAACATGTGACTCTACCTAACTGTCTTTTTTTTTTTTTTAGGGCTTTTTTTTTCTGGTTTGCAGGTGCCAGCTGGAATTTGCAATTGCTATTTATGCATTGGGGAAAAACCTTCTCCCTGAAAATATAGTCTCTGTAAGTCTCTAGTCTCTCTAGGTAAGTTTGAGATGCTGCTTTTTAAGAGTGCCTGGAACCTTACTGAGTTTGGATACTTATAGATGTGTGAAGGTAATTTGCTTTACTTAATGATTTCAATTTGAATCAATTGAAACACAGATAGCATTAGTACTTTACAAGTTCTTTAACTTCCAGCCACCTACCTTCAAGTAGGTTTACACCAGTTTTTGTCATGGATTTCAGGCTTTTATTAGTAGGGAGAAAAAACCCAATGCTGCCCAGGAAAAAAAACAATACTGATTTCCATTGCTCTCAATCAACTGAAAGTATCAATGAGTCATTAAAACAACGGGTTTTAGCATGTTCAGCTGTTCTGCTCTATGACGTTTCTGCCAGTGCTAGAGTCTATCTGTGTCTCATTCTCCTCGTAACACTATCAGGTAAGCATAAAGCCAGCAATATTTCTGATGTCTCTCCGGTTTGGAAGAGTCTGTGTTCAAACTGCAATAATTAATTACAGTAGAGAATTCAAGTAGTGTAACCAGCAAATGACAGTGCAAAAGTGATATAACAAATTTCTAATATATGTGTAGTCATACATATATTCCTTTATATTTGTAGGTAAGTGTACTTTATTTGGCACTAGACCCTTATTCTACTGAGTCATGGATGAAGAAATCTTGCAAAAACTCTGTGTACTTCGTGCTTGGTTTTATAAAAGCTATATGATGACCATTTTCTGAACACCTGTTTTGTACACAGAGCTAGCTGCGTTATTTTCGGACAAATAATCTAGTAGCAATATACTTCAGCAGATAACGTTTTATTTATTAATTCAGAAAATGTTATTTTACTTAGGTCAGAAGAAATCCTGATTACTTCCCCTGATTTCAGTGACATTTTAAAACTATGTGTAAATGTAATATTGAAAAAGTTCACTTGCAATCGTGGCTGCCTCAGGCTGTTGAAACATGTTTTTCCCTCAGATTTACAATAAGGAAAGTACAAAGGACAATGTTGAGTTTCATATGTTAGGAGGTTGGGTGCAAAATGGGAAATAAGACTGCATGTTTGTCAGTGTTTAACAACAGACATTCTTATTTTAGTACAATATATTTGTCTCAGAAGAAACATTGAATGTGTTACATATATAGGCTAGACCAAGTTTAAAAACAGTGAAAACTCTGTAGTTGAACAGGCTGGATTACTTCAATTGTGACTCCTAGATGATTAGTCCTGGTTGTGACCGTTGTGGTAGTCAGACCTCTTCAGTTAGACTCCTAAAGCCATTGGAAGTGCTCTTGCTCACGCCATTGCATGAATGCTCTTGTTCTAAGAAACCCAAAAGAACAGTGAAGAACAACATTAGATACATTCTGAATAGATGTTTAGGTGTACTGAAATAATGTTATCTGTATTATTTTTTCCTTATATTGATGTTACAGGTGATGTAAGACTATCTGTTTTTCTATAATACAGTAGTGTTATAGCCACAGTAACTAGCTGAATTATGTTATTAAATTTAGAAGCGGTCCTCCAGTAGAAGAAATTAAATAGGGAAAGTGAGCTTAATTTAGGAAACCCCAAAGTAAAGTTAAGCAAAGAACTTCCAGGATTAACGTTAGCAGTACAGCTCTAACTTTTAGTGAGTGATGTTATGATATATAATTGTAAAAAATATACACATACAATACATGTTTTACACAGAAATGATACATGAAGATTGAAACCAAAATGCCCTATATATAGCACTTGATGGTGTGTTTTCCTTCCCTAGCTGAATTCTTGCTTTCAGTTGCAGTTATGAGAGCTGAACACTTTTTTGCATCGTCCCAAACTGGTGAAATGAGAGACACTGGTGCAGTGCAATCAATCTCAAAGAAAATCTGTTATTTCGTAGAACTTGAACTGTACTGTTTACAGTATGCAGCTCTCCAAAGTATTGTTAAGGTGCCTTAACACTTAGGTGATCATATTCCTCCCTCATTTGACCTCTCCTCTTGCTGACCTCTTCTTTATTTGCAGTCTGCCTTCTGATGCTGCTTTCTTCTTAGAACTTCATATATCATCTTCATGAAATGAAGCAGCAACTGAGGAATGCCTTATCAAATTTATCCTCTCCTGCTTTCCTTTCTGGAATGACAACTGTTACTTTGCCTCTATCTTTTCTGTACCTTTCCTTTTGCTACAATTTCCTTATACTATACTCTTTGCCTCGTTTATATTCCTTTTGTTGCTCACATTAGTATTTTTCTTTTTCCGTAACAGCCAAAACATTCCTACCTGGTTTGTTTATTCTCTTTCCGTTCTCAAAATACCAAGCTTTTTAACTTTGTCTGAAATCTGCCCATATTCTGAACTTTATTTCTGTAATTAATTTTTTTTTTGCTCTTTTTTTTTTACTCCTCTTTTCTTTCCATTTCATAGTTCCCTACTCTCTTTATCCTTACTCCTGCTCCTCTGTATCTCCTGATTCTGTTACTGCCCAAACTGTACCCTTTTTTCCTACCTCATTGCAAACTGTTCCTCTTTTCTTTCTCCTTCCACTGTTGGTGCCAGCTCTTAGTCCATGAGGTAGCTCCATCTTTATGATGGAGCATCCTCATGCTTTTTAGCATTTTGACTTTGGAACTCGGGCACCTTTCCCCAGAGGACAGTGGTAGTCATACCTCTCATGCTGAGGCAATGCCTGTTCCAGGCGAAATATTATAACTGTACTACAAAAAGGTCTTAAGCTAGGTTTAGTACAGTTGAAAACTTTTTTCCTAGCCTTATTTTCTGCAATATCTGACCATTTGTAGCTGAAACTTCTGTAGTCTGCTAGAACCAGCTGTCTAGGATGAAAAGTGTTTGGTCTAAATGTGTCACTTATGCTATAGAAAACTGACTTCATATTCTTGAAATGGAAAATCTTAGATTACCTTAGTTGCAAGTGTCACTGTACCACATTTAATACCATATAAGTATAATAATTGGTTGGCATTTGGGCTGTTTACCAGAGGTGGCCACTGTTTTGAGAACATAATTTAATTATTGTGTTAGTTCAACCATAGACTACCTATTTTTTAAAAAAATATCCTATGTAGGGATAACCTAATTTTTCCTATGTTCATGGGCTACACCAAGCACTTTCTCAGTTGTGTGTAGTGTGGTTAAGAGCTTCCATTGTGTGTGGGTACCAAGCTAGTTTGGGTGGCTGCCTGGCTCCTTGTTGGTTCGCTGGGGCTTGCCGGTGCAGCGCCTACTTTGATACTGATGTCGAAGTGTGAGCAGTGCAGATTAATTGTGGGTTTCCTGGAGCTGCTGCATGAGGAGTTTATGAGCTGGTAAGTGTTGTACATGTCAGTCTGTGATGGTTCTGGCTGCCCTGATTAAGTCAGGTTATAAGAGCACATTGATGGAACTTTTAAAGGGACCAGTGTTTTCTTTGTCATGATAAATCAAGGGTCATTGTACATCCAAACCCAGCACTCTGGTAAGTTGGAAATCAGGGTGTAAATACTCTTATGTATTTTAATATTTTGGTTTATTTGTTTTGTTCCTTAGAGCTGTTCTACAGAAGGACACATGGCTTTGATTAGTTTCCATATTAATATACTAAGATATTGTTCTCTTTATGGATTTTCTTAAAATTATTGATTTACTTACTAAAAATCCTGAATCTTCCTTAAATGAATATGGATTTTCAGACAAGGGAAATATATTGTTTTAGCAACCAATAAATGTATGTGGAGTATTTACTACATTAATGCAAATTGATACATAGATTTTTAAATACTAGGATACAGATTCTAATATTAAGTGGAGGAGTTCAGAATATTTAATGGGGGAAAACCAATTTAACTATGATGACATAGTCCTAAATAATGGCTAACTTATACTTATTGTCAGGTGAATTATGAATAAGCACCTTTGCTTACTCCAATGATTTAAAAATGTATTTAACTAAATAGGTACATGATTGTGTAGAGTCGGGGCATTTCTCACTGTGTGTATTACTGTCCATGGAAGAACTTGCAGATGAAAAACAGCTAGTATGTTGTAATGTACTCTCATTATTTCTTTTTTTTTGTATTTTTTTGAGATTAAATTTTGTTCTAAGGTGTCTGTCTTAGCTTTAGTTAAGGCATGAATATAAAGCATATGTATGTCTACATTTTGAAAATGCCACAGCTCTTAGACTATTGATGCTATAAGGCTCAAACATTTGAGGAAAAGAAACTGAAACACCGAAAGGTTATGGTGTTTGTCACCTGACACAGGTAAAACACATTATCATGACCTCATGAGACCTTTAGTAAAAAAATCTCAAGATGAAGAACACCAGAAAAAATACAGAATGTTTAAATGCACATGCAGAAACACACTTTGAGACATTAATAAACTTAAAAAAAAACCCCACAGTGTCCTGAAACTTGATGCAGTCTCCAGGAATTTCACAATGAAATAAATTTTAAGCTTCTGTTTCCAGCTGTTTTCAGACTATTTCAGAACACTTGTTATAGGAATGTGTTTCCCTACAATGAAACAGTAACAAGCAAAAAGTAAAAATGTTTGAGATGTTGAGGCTCTTTTGTTATGGTGATCTCCTCTCATTATTAAATAATTTGTAGATCTTAGCTGTGCTGTGGAATTATTTTGTACCATGTACCTGACACTGAAAAAATGCTGAAGTAAGGTTTTAGAAACAAAGTACATTAAAATAAAGTTTTGCCACGTAGTTATTTAAAGTAGGATTCTACTATCTTCTGCATTTTTAATAAGTGATGGGTCAGAGAAAATCAGTTTCCATGTTTTCCTTATCAGAGACAAAACTAATTTAATGGATTATTCTGTGGAGCTATAACTATATTCAGGGGAATATAGTTATTGTTCACATTCAGGGTGGCCACTCAATTTACTTGTAGAGAATGTATTTAGGTACCAGTGAGCCTTGAGTTCTTTCCAAGGCATTGTGGAATTACTTTACAATGTCCAATTTACTTTAAAGCTTCTTGTTTTTTACCATTTAGAAACAAAATTTATCCTGCACGCATCCTGTTTGAAACAAAAATTTGTCCTCTGTTGAACAAAGATAAAGAATATTAGAATACATTTTGGTGGCTAAAGGTTGTGTTAAAATTAACTGGAAAGTAAAACCAGTATTTGTGAATGTATAGATTTAGATTGATTGATACAACACAAATTTTGTTTTCAAATGCCCAGACTAGTATTACTGGGGAACAGTCTAGGGTACAGTCAGTTTTGTGGTCTTGATTTTCATTTATGCTTTGATAATATTGATGAGAAATACTACTTCTGTAAGTCACTGTGAGCTAAACTACATATATTTCCTTGATTATGTGCATATTCTTTCCAGATATCAGTGTATTTTGCTCATTTATAATCAGCAGTGAAAATAGTAAGTAGCTTCCAGGAGCAAAGTGAAGCAGATCTGGCATCAGATGAATGCAATATATATAACTTTTTTGTACTTTTGAATTGGCTATGATGTCTGAAAGTGTAATATAAGAAAATTACTCATTAATATTGATGTAAGAACCTTGATT
Source organism: Clamator glandarius (assembly GCA_033459285.1). Classification (NCBI taxonomy): domain Eukaryota; kingdom Metazoa; phylum Chordata; class Aves; order Cuculiformes; family Cuculidae; genus Clamator; species Clamator glandarius. Next base: position 1,771,198 of record JAUNZM010000674.1, on the reverse strand, counting down.
CAAAATGCCTTGGGCTTTTAAAAGAATGGACTTAATTCACTATTGATTTGGAATTACGGTTAAACCTGTAGAGAGCTATTTAATGCATGGAAAACTTGCTAGGATTTGTCAAGATACAAATGCTATTGCTTGTATTCTCAGCCAAGATTTTCTATCTTCATTTCACTACAAATATTCTTGGAAAGCAGAATGAGAAACCCACATGCAAAGCTGAGGTAAAAAATAAAAGATCTATTCTGCTGTTCATTAATGGATCTGGGCAATGTCTTGGGGAATAATGTGCTGTTTTTTACCTACTCATTTATAGTCAGGCTGCCCGCACAGGAGTCGTGAAAAATAAGGCTGTTATTTTGTTGCCATGAACTGGAGTGCTTGAAAAATATCTTCTACTCCTTCAGCCTTTTCCTAGTATCCTGCAAGGAGTCTTAGACAGGTGTGTTTCATCTGTGTGATAAGAGTCTGATTTGCAATTAGAGCACCTAGAGCATTTGTTACTAACTTCTCAGCAGCACCTATACTCTGTGTCATTAGTGTGTGGGATGGCTAATCCAGATGGGTTTGCTGTACAGAGTGGGTTGGCATATTTATGTAAGTAAACTTATGTAGTCACTTACAGACTGTTCAATACAGTCTGTTGTGTAGTCATTCACCACCTGTTCTGGTTACAAGATGTAGAGAAATAGGCTTTGTCTTTCAAAACCTGCAAGAATTTAATCCAGATGAATCTAATCTCAGGAAACAGTTTTCCAAACTGCTTGTCACTCAGTGAAGCACTTTCTTTAAAAAATTAAGAATGTTGACAAGATGGGAAGTAAGAGATCTGAACAAGAATTTGCTTTAAGGAGATGAAGCTCAGATCATCACTTTGAAGAAAACACTTAATTTGAAAATTCTCTGTAACGGCTTTACCCTGTGTGACAAATCTGAGGATGTAGTTCCACAAACAATTTTCATAGTGACAAAACCAGTAACACTGATCCAAGTTAAATTACTACTGGGTTTTTTTGGGTTTGTTTTTTTTTTTTTTTCATTCTAGTTTTGCTCTCTCAGTAATGTGTGTGGGACCTGAGCTGGAGTAATTTATCCATATCAACACTGGAAGCTTTGTTTGTGGCTCAAGGTAGACTTGCAAGTGCCCAACCCTTCAGGCTGCTGTGAGGGGTTGAGTGGTATCTTTCAGCACCTCAGTGTTGACAAAACTGTCAGACAAGCTGCTAAGTGCTGTTGGGTTTAGGTCTATGCAGCATTTCCCTCTGGTTGTAATACAAGTGTAGTAATGCTGCAGCACCTTAACTTCTTCAGAACTTTTGATTTGGCTTCAAATTTTTCCCCTCTTAAAAATGTCGAGCAGAGTTCCCAACAAATCTATTGTATCTTTTTCATTAGAGGAAAAAATCAAATATGCATAATGGAACAAATAACTGCTATCCCTCAATAAGCTTCCTGCTGAGAATGTAGTTAGGTTGGTGCAAACTGCCATCAGGGGCAGTCTTGCCAGGAAATGTGACCACTAGATGGCTAAGAAGGGGTAAACATGACTTGATAACAAGTTGTAGTAGCTTAATCTTAATTTCTATATTTTATGAAAACAATTGCAAAGTGTTGTTTGTAATCTATGTTTAGAAACACAGCAAATAGTTTGCTTGTATTTATAGGTAATTCTTTAGTTGAAGCAGATTTTGAAATATCTGATGTGACAGGCAGATCCTTAGGGATAAATCAGACACGGGTATTGTTGCATTCCTGACACCTTTAATGTTTTTCCAGTCAAGATAGGCTATTTGTATTGACTTGCTATACATAAAGTGATTCAAAATGACTACTTAGAGCAATCAAAATATGATTCCCATTAGAAGTGCAGATTATGTGAATTTATTGCTGTAGGGAACCCCTCTGCTGCAGTAACACAATACAGCATGTTAAGGCTTGTTCTGTTGCCTGACAACCTTGACAGAATTGTGCTGTTTCCTTTATTTGTGTAACAGTCCCTGGCTGTTACACACATCCCTGGGCAAGAATTTTCATTTTACTATTACCAAATGGCCTTCATATAATTTGCTGTGTATGCATGGCCTGGGTATTGCAGAAATAACTACATAGATCCTAAGCTCTAGCAGGGCAGGTAGCTGCCCTTTGTAATCCAGGACCATTTATTGTGCTTTGGTTTGGATTTGAGTAATACTGTAGCTTTTCACCTTGCACAACACTAAACTACTACTGCTAAAAATTTATTTTACATAGGAAAAGTAGTGGCTGCTTTTAATCCCCTTTGATTGTGATCTGCTGATGGCAAGTGTGGCTAGCAGTGCATCTAAGATTAGAATTTTCCCATAAATATTTGAAGTTCCTATGATTCTTTCTGCAGTGTAACCTACACTGTTCCCCACCTCTGCAGAGTGGCAGCTAAGCAGTGACAGTAAGATTGCCTTTAACTTTGTCTTGTAATTTACATCAGCTTATTGCAATAGCATATCCCTGAGTTTTGGAGTTATTTCTAGTCATTCTTGTGTGCTATGTTCTCATCTGCCTCCTAAGAAATATTTTCTCAAAGTTTCCAATTATCTTCATCAATGGATCTTGTGATCCAAATGCCCTCAGAATAATACTTGCCTAATATACTTGCCTAAACTTCAAGGTCTGATGCAATTTGAGATGTCCTAGGGATATTCAAGACAGTAACACAAGACTGGCAGATACAATGTAAGACCCGTTGAAGACTTGCATCCTTGAGGAACAGCACCTTGGTTGAGACCAGGGTCTTGACTGGAATATGTGATTGCTCATATAGTGTAAATAGATCCTTTTGGAGCTGAATTCATCATAGACCTAAAGTGTTCTTAAATTGATACTTGGGAGTGAGTCTCAGTGCCTGAGATAGCACCAGAAATGGGTTTTTATCTACCTCTTGAGCTGTTTCAAGTGTTATATGAATTTACTCCAGTTCATAGTTTGTCTGGAAAGACTCCAAACTTCCTTTTGTGCCAAGTGATTAATAATAACAGTGTTGTGACATCCCATATAAACAAACCATGTTAACTTGACTCTTCATACTGCCTAAAATAGAACTACAGTAATATCCAGGAATTACAGATATTTTCCAGTATCTGCAGCCTGTGTGAGTTCTCATGATTTACTTTAAAGCAAGAGAAATTTAACTGATCTCCAAAGTTTACCTCTGTTACCCTTGATAACAGGAAGATAAACACTGTCAGTTTTAACTATGGCTGTCATACCTTGGAAAGCTCGTTTGTCAAACAAGGTTTCCCTCCTCTTACAGCATAAGCATGGAGACCATCATGTGAAATATTGTGCTGTATTAATAGCATCTTAAATACAAACCACTGGGGAAGAACAGCTCATGGGAAAAATATCAGTCAAGAACTAAGGGGAAAATTATTCAAGTGGAAGTTAATCAGCTTTTGTCTGTATGAGGCCTTTAAATCAATAGTTTTATACTACTAGTTGCAGTGAAATTTTCAAAAGTGATAGGCAATCTCCAGTTTTCTAAAAATGATATTAGAACTGGTAGAAAAAAACCAAACAAATCTAAAATTTTGCGATAACTTACTGAGAGTAATTGTGGCATTCTGTTTTACAGTCCTGAGGAAGATTCTCTGGACTGTGAAAGGATAAAATGTTTTTTTCTTAAGGAAAGCCTGACCTGGAGGGTTGCAAATCATTTGGCCTTACAATAAAGATTAAACAACACTGCATTACAACTAGAGAGAGGATAAAGAAACTAAAAGAAAGCAAATAGATTTTTCATGAACAAATTTTGTGAATAATCATAATTTCCTATATTAGCAGAGTAAGTGGTGGAGTGTGGTAGGGAGAAGCAATAGATACAGCTTGATGAAGGTAGAGCTTTTGATGCTATGTGTTACGTTCTTTTAAATTGAGGAGATGTGGACCAGATTAAAACACAGTTAAGAATAGTTATGAAAAGTTATTTTAGGTGGAATCCTTATACAGGCCTATTTCTTTATTTTGTACTTATAAGGAATCAGATGACTATAGATTATGTGCAACAAAATATCTGGATTTTTATCAAGCTGGGGAGGGTTGAAAACATTATAAAGGATAAAAATGGAAGTGAAAAAAATCCTGGTAATTTGGAGAAATAGCCTGACATCAACAAGGAGAAATTAAATTTAGAAAAGTGCAATTAATAAATGTGCAAATATAAAGAAAAGATTTACTAATTTTATGTATGCTGTCAAAACAGAGAGGGATGAGAATCTTAAGGCAACAATGGCATGTGAACCAAGCCACTTATCTAGCAGTGTCCCGTGTTCCGAATGATTCAGTCAGAACACTTTGAGCAGTTGTTCCTTAGTGGGGGCATAATAACTGACTGGAGTGTGAAATAAAATACATTACCTTAATCACTTTCTTTTCTCATCATATTCCTAATGATCTTAGTCAACAGATGTGGGAAAAAAAAAAAGAAGAGGTTATTTTGGCAAGCATGAAGAACATGTGTGATACCCAATAATTAATTATTTCACCTCAGGTGAGTGCTGCATCTATGTCTGGGCACCGCATCTGAAGAAAGATTAAACTAGTGGTGGGAGCAGAGCTTTGGAAACATAATTTGTGAGTAGAGATTGAAGACTCAATCTCTACTCCCAAATGTAAGGATGGTGATCAGCTGTTTTTCTTGGCCACAAAGCAAAATGATTTACTTCTATTTCCCTGTCAAAATAACCCTCAAAATAACCAAGGTACAATTAAAAAGCAATGAGGTAGTGTTTTCTATGCAAATAGAATTGTACTTGGCGTAAGCAATTGCTTACACAATACAGTAAGAGTGAACAACTTGTGTTCCAAAGATGTCATAACATGCATTTTGATAATTTCCTTTATCAACAAAACAATACGAAGGTCTCAAAATATCTTACAAGGGTGTGACAGTAGAGCTGCACTTCCATTTCTTGAGTTGGATCCTAGCACTGAGGGAGCAGTTAGCAACAAACTGTGCAGAAAAAGAACAGAACTAGGTGCAGCACCTAAACACTGGAACTTCCTATCCAGTGGCTCCTTACAGGTATTCCCATCACCCAGCTTTGTGGCAAATGACTCCACCACTTCTGTTTTCACTTCTTCCTCTAAATTAAACCCAGGTACTCAGCCCCCTCAGACATCTTGCACGTTTCATCCATCAGTAACCTCACCTGCACTTCCTCATTCTGAGAACATCTGTAAAGAGGCAGGTATCTACCCTTGCAAGTGACAGACAATGTACTGTTGTTCATGAGGTGATGTGTGATTTCATGGATATTAGTTTATTAAATAGTTCATAGTATTTCACAGGGCACACCACATGCTCCTGAATCACCATTGTCTATTCCTGCAACATGTGCTCCATATAAGCAAATTTTACAATAGTATTTTCATTTTCACTAAAATTTTTATATTTACATTTTCACTAATGTGGAGACTCATACATTGAAGACCACATCTTTTCCTTACAATGTAGCCAAAATCAGCAAGCTCTGTAACGTATGATTAGAAACCTGGGATCATCTGCTTCATGGTCATATCTGCAAATTTAAAGAGAATTTTTTTTCTAAAGCAAAGATCAGTCTGAATTTACATTTGGTTTTGTACAGTGAGTGGGAAATTGTATGAATAAAATTGAGTTGGATTTTGCATTTCATTTATATAATGTGACTAATTGTTATAAGGTTATCTTCTGCATTGTCGTTGAGCACAATCAATAGACAGCCCCACACTAGATACTGTAGAATCAAAGGATATAAATGCCTTCCCATCTCAGAAAGACTGCATTTGAGAGACCAGCCACAACGGGTGACTGGAGTAAGCCTATAGATGACAGGCTTAACTGAAGGGAAAATAATGTTCAGTTCATACCTAGTTAAGAGAAGTTATGTATTTGGAAACACTTGGGGAACAAAACTTGATATCACAAAAGTACAGTTTTCTGCATGCATTATAATGGAAAATAGTGTGTAAATCATCTTTTCATATTGTTTTGCACTGCAGCCTTCCTGGAAAAGCATTTGGATAATTGTATTCCATGATTTAATGCCTATTAAATAAAAAACTTTTTACCTCTGTTAGCTATCAGTCTCTTGTTGAGAGTTCCTTAGTAGTGAAGTGCTAGATGTTGAACAGAGAAGGGCATGACCCTAGAATCCTGGAATCACCAGGTTGGAGAAGACCCACTGGATCGTCGAGTCCAACCATTCCTATCAATCACATGCCCCTCAGCACCTTGTCCATCCATCCCTTAAACACCTCCAGGGAAGGTGACTCAACCTCCTCCCTGGGCAGCCTCTTCCAGTGCCCAATGACCCTTTGAATGAAAATTTTTTTCATAATGTCTAGCCTAAACCTCCCCTGGTGAGCTTGAGGCCATTCCCTCTTGTCCTGTCCCCTGTCACTTGGGAGAAGAGGCCAGCACCTTCCTCTCCACAACCTCCTTTCAGGTGGTTGTAGAGAGCAATAAGGTCTCCCCTCAGCCTCCTCTTCTCCAGGCTAAACAACCCCAGCTCTCTCAGTCACACCTCATAAGATTTGTTCTCCAGCCCCTTCACCAGCTTCGTTGCCCTTCTCTGGACTCGCTCCAGAGCCACAACATCCTTCTTATGGTGAGGGGTCCAGAACTGTACACAGTACTTAGGGTGCAGTCTCACCAGTGCTGAGTACAGAGGGAGAATAATCTCCCTGGACCTGCTGGTCACACCGTTTCTGATAGAAGCCAAGATGCCATTGGCCTTCTTGGCCACCTGGGCCACTGCTGGCTCGTGTTCAGTTGCCTGTCAACCAACATCCCCAGGTCCTTCTCCTCCAGGCAGCTTTCCAGACAGACTTCTCCTGACATTTGGCCTTGTTAAACCTCATTTAGGTTGGAAGAGACCTCTAAGATTATCAGGTCCAACTGTAGACCTAACACTGACAAGCCCACCAGTAAACCAGGTCTCTAAGCACTACATCGACATGGCCTTTAAATACCTTCAGGGATGGTGACTTGGCCACCTCCCCGGGCAATCTGTTTGAATGCTTGACAACCCCTTTTCTGTGAAGGATTTTTCCAAATATCCAGTGTAAACCTGCTCTGGTACAAGTTGAGGCCATTTCCTCTTGTCGTTGTTCTTACTTTGGAGAAGAGATCAACACCCACCTTGCTACAACCTCTTTTCAGATAGTTGTAGACAGCCATGAGATCTACCCTCAGCCTCCTCTTCCTAGTTACCTCAGCCGCTTCTCATAAGACTTATGCTCCAGTCCTTTCATCAATTTTGTTGCCCTGCTTTTAATGTATTCCAGCACCTCAGTGTCTTTCTTGTGGTGAGTGGCTCAAAACTGAACACGATATTCATGATTCGGCTTCATCCGTGCAGAGTACTGAGGCACAATCTTTTCCCTAGTCCTGCTGGCTACACTATTTCTTGAGGTTATAGGACTACTGTGGTAACAGTTCTTTATAAAGAAAAAAAAAAATCAGTGAATTGCAGGGGAAAATATAGTGGTCCTTGATCTGTTTTCCACTGCTGATAAAGCCCATCCATTGTGAATGTTTTCTTGACTCTCCACTCACGTGTCTGTGATTTTTTCCACAGTCATTCCTAGAGAATAGCGTGCAAAATGGAGATGACTTCCAGTAAATCATTCAATTTAGTATATGTTAGAGACAGAGACACTGACCTTGTCTGATATGTACTAGCCATGAATCATAATCATTGCTGTAGGTGGATATTCAGGCAGCAGTCAGTGGAAATCAAATGACGGTGCAGTATTTTGTGACATGAGAAGTGGAAGATAGAAAAGCTGGACTTGAACTATACAAATTCTTCCCAGTTCCTCAAGGTAATTGTGTTGCCATGAACACGGCTAATCCTAAAAACACGCACACACCTGATAACCCACATGCACCTCAGACTAGAAAAGAGGATCTCGCCTAATTGGCGAGAAAACAGAAGAAAATGTTATTGGTTGGCTGAAGACTCACTGTTTGTTTTCACAAATGAAAGGTTTGAACTGTTGATTTTAACCTTTCAGATGAACAAGTTATCATGTTATGTTCCTAGTTGCCAGCTTTAGTTAAATACATTGCAATAAGGAGCCAATCCCTTAAATTAAACATGGTAGATTATTGATGTTAGAAAAACCAACAGCATAATCAAGTATCTGACATAGCCAATTGCAATGGAATATTTAAATTCGGAGGCAGTGTAACTCAGGAATATATTTTCTTAAGAGCAATTCAAACATTTTAGATAGGATTAGTTGAGTTGTTTTCATCATAAATGCATTTGCAGAAAAGGTGATGATGTCATGTAAAGTTTTACTTCATTTTATTTCTCAATAGTTTCATTTTTTTAAAAAAACAGCATTAGGATATTTTCTGGAAATTACATTTTACTTTTTTTTTTTTCCAGAATTCTGGAATTACAGTCTTCTTAATTCTTCCTAATAGGAAGATACACTGAAAGCTATCCTTCAAGTTAAACCTTATTAATAAGAAACCCCACAATTAGGTTCTTAGTAATTTTAAAATACTCTTAGCTGCATTTATGCCATATAGATGTGGAATGATTTTTTTTTAACTAATTTTTCTCAAAAATTAACACTTGGTCTCCTGAAAGTAGAGGCATTAAATTGATACAAATAAGCTAACAACTACTAGGCAATTTTGAAAGCTTTGGTCTCTGTATAGTATTTCTGAGAATGACACACACACACATAATTACCTTATTTCTAGAGAGCTTTATAATGCAACTCTAAATTTAACAAAATTAATTTTGTGTTGTTTGAAATATAGTAAATGCAAATACTTGCCTTGTAGTATGCCTTAATTTATTTTCTTTTATCCATATAACCAGCTTTTCATAATATTTTTCATTTGGAGAGTGACCACCTATGGTGGCTGTTTAACTTGATGTGTACACCCATGAGTAGGCAGCTTCAGTCTGTAATCCAAACAGAAATTTTCATTTAAACAAACCCAAGTCTGTTGATCCTATCTCAGCAGGTGTAAATTAAGAAATGAGTGGAGTTGATGATAGCTTAGGGGCTCACAAGGTCCAGAGCTAAAATGCTTGGTGAGATTGTGTTAGGTGACTATTCTAATTAACAAAGGACATACTAATCCAAAATAAGGGTATAATTGCTGACAAATTACATTTAACTGGTTTAAAAATACGTTTCAAGATAATGTATGTAGTATAAAATAGGATGTCACCAATACAGCAAACAGAAGTTTAGACTCACTGGAGAACCTTTTAAATAGTAGAACTCTATCTTTTTTCTTAAAGAAGAGATGAGAAAGTTTGTGCAGAAAATATGTGTAGAGTCACTGGGAGAAGGGACAATCACAAAGTCTATTAGTTCAGCATTTGTGGATCACGTATCATGATTCTGAAGATCATTAAATTTGTCTCCCAGATCTGCCAGATATCTAATGCTTGCATTCAGAAACCTTCCAAGGTAAAAGCAGAAGTTAATTTAATTATTGACTTAGAAGATGTATTTTTTCAGAATGCTGCATCGTTTTTAGATAGAAAATATATCTCATTTGGTGTTATTAGCAGAAGTTAAAAAAAGAAAAGGTACATAAGGTAATCCTGAAACCAAAAGGTACTCCCAAGAGAAACTGCTAACAGGTGGGATAACAGAGAAAAATACAGTAGAGAAAGCATTTTTTGTCTGTTTAACTCCTGATAACTGCTCCATACATCCAGATTTTGGCAGATCTTGGGACAGTGGGCTATAAACCATAAAAGAGCTGAAGTCACTCTAGCTGTGTTTATTTTACACTTCTGTGAAGACAGAAATTGTCAGGAACAGAAAGCCAGGAATTTTTGCAAAATGTACATACTATCTCTATTTTCTGTGCCCTGTCTGCAGTGTGTATCCTTTTTAGTAAAATAGTTTATGTATTGTAGATAATGAATGGAAACACTGTAATGCATCTGAACAGTTATTTTGTGCAATGACTATTATTTTTACTGATGCAGCTACTTCCATCCCGTTTGCAGACATATACATAAACACAGACATTTATGTTTTCTTTCAATGCTTTGCAACCCCTTCCCCAAATACTAGACTGGTGTCTGCCTTTAATATGATAACAGTATAAAACAGTATTACTGTGTTCAAAATGGGAAATTTTTCATGAAGTTTGCTATTCTGGATTTTATATTTACCAGAATTTCTTCCTTTAGGTTTGAGTTCAGCACAGTTGTCAAGTAAGTTAAAGCCTGCTGCTTCTCTGAGGAGCACTACCTTCAGGAGGAATTTTTCTGTGAAGACATGCTAACTGATGCCATCAAAGTCAAATTGGGCACCCAAATAAAAGTCTTTGCACGATATAAACTTGAGAACAGGTAATGTGTTTGTAAAAGAAGATGTAGTGCTGCCAAACACCGAGATAATGGAGCTTCTGGTCACTTATTTTCTGCTTCTGATTCATAGTCCTCTTTTTAAACATCCCAGTATCACAATATCCTCTCTGGGCACGAAATTCTCTAAAATCCACATCCATTTGATGATCTCTTTCGGTGTTTCTCATTACCAGGGCAGAAGTCGTTGTCTTTGTTCCTATGTGTGACTTTATATTTGCTTCTTTTAAAATGCATTGGGATTGTTTGTGTCTAATTTACCAAGTGATCTTGATTGCTCTGTTACCCTTTCTATTATTTGCCTTTCCCCTAGCCTTCATGTCTTCTGTAATGGTTTTGTTTTCTTTCAGAAGCATTAAATTGGAGGAGATAAGAACTGATCCTATGGAATTCCATTAAATACATACCTTATGTCCAGATACTGCGTGGCTATGTTAGTCCAGTGCTGAGCAGTATCATGCTTATAAGCATATGCCACCACTTTTGAATGGCAATTACAGAGCCAACCTGTCCTTTATCTGGCCAGCACAGGGTGTGGGTGGAGCAGGAATGAGATGGTTTGAAAATGTTGCACTAAGACTATTTGTTATCATCAGCCAGACTTGTAATGCTATAAAAAAATCTATCCAACCAGTTGCCATGATCTAATATAAACACACATAAATTCATAGAATAGTTTGGATTGGAAGGGACCTTGAAGATCATATAGTTCCAGCCCCACCTACGATGGGCATATAATTAACATATAATTGCCATTCTTAAGCATTTTTATTGACTGAGTCCTGCTGCAGGCACTTTTATTTTATACAGGATTTCTAGGAGATTGGCAGGCCCCATAGAATTGATGTTATCCTGATTAAATTTGTTAATAGTGACATACTGGCTTTCTTTCAGTGTCCTGAATCTGTCCAAGCATTTTCTGACCTGAAAGTTGTGAAGCATTCTCCAGACATCTTCTGCCACTTATTTTTCTAACTCATGGTCTGAACATGTTGATCAAAACATATCCAACTTTAGTAAGCTTTTTCTAGAAGCCTCCTTTGTTGTCACTGAAATAAAATAGAATATCCTCAACTTTATGGTATAGCTGCATCTGATTATTCATGCAGAAAACAGGTTAGTGAACTATTCATTGAACATTTTGGCCGCGTCCATGCTATCATTGAGGATTTATAGTAAAACCATTACCTTGCTTTTATTCGTAGTTTACCTAAAAATCATTCTCTAACTTTTCTCATCAAATATTTTAGTGCTGTTTTTATGGTTGTGATTAGTTTTCTTCTATGCAATTTTATTTACTTCTACAATTATTTGTCTCTCAGATTGTGGCTTCTTGAGTAACTGACTCATTTCCAAATTACTCTGCTTTAAAGAAATGTTTTCTTGCAACTAGTTACACAAAACTATGTTTAGCTTTGTGAAACTGACCCTTTGACGTAGCTGGCACATGTGTGCAGCTCTATATGCATGTGCATGCCCACCTGTACACAAGATTGTTTTGTGGTGCCTTCGGCAACATAAAATATTAGGTTTCCAACTAGCTTCCTCTGTACCTTTTGTCTGATCTTTAATTTTTGAACATAAATTTCACAACACTGAGCCCTGTTTATATTTGCCATTGCTAAGGACAGTGTTCTGAGTATAATTTTTCTATGCCAAAAATTTTCAAACTTTTGTTATCAAGGTCTAGAAACTACAAACCCCACATTATGGTTCAGCTTTCATTATTGGTAATGCCTGCCAGCCCCATTTCACATCTGTGAATACTCCCACAAGATTTTGTAAGCCATTTTGCCTAACTTTAGTCACGATTTTGCACCCTCCCCGCTTCTTGAGGGTGTGTAGGTTTTAGAGGAGAGTAGATAGCACCAAAGGAGACCTGCAGCCTCTCCCTTTGCATCCTTGATTGGCTCAAGGCTTAGGCAATTACTCAGGTAAGAATGTTGCTAGGAGTCTCAAAGGAGCTATATATAGTAAAAAAACCCTAGTTGAGCTTTGAAAGAACTAAATGAACTTTAGTAAACGTCATGTTGCTGTTTCTTTGAATCAATAGAAAACACCTTGTAGTTTATTATGGAGCTGTACATTGCTGAAAAGTCTTTTTCATGTCTTCTCAAGACACAGGCTCAACAACACGCAGTATGGTCCCCCTCCTGGAGTCATAGAAGTATCACCCATCCTCCCAGGAGTGGCTGGGAAATGACCTCCTTTGGGAAGGCCAGGGAGCAAAAAGCCTTCAGTGCTTAACCTGACATCCAATCTGAGTCTTCTTGAGGACGCGAGGATCTAACAATTTCTCAGCTGGCTTAGAATCATAGAATATATATTCTGATTTAGCCAAACAGCTGAGCTAGACAAAGACGTTGGAGAGGGGAACCTCTCTCCTTGGTTTTTTTAGGGCAGTTATCAATCCAGAACAGCCCCAAAGGCAGAAAACCTGCAGCATTTCCATTTCAAGTAATGAAAGTCCTCTATAAAACCACAGTTTATTAGAAGGTGAATATTGGGATAGTAGAATAGATCCTCCTCCACAACAAATGCTTGAACTTTTTGTATCCTTTTCATCAGATGGCTGTATTTATTTATGTACTTAATGTGCTTAGACAAGAACAAGGGAACCTTGATGTTGCCTTTTTTTTTTTTTTTTGGTCATTGTGTAGCTCACAGCTATTTGTTGCATCTGTTTCCTGTTAAGGAAGCTTAGTGCTGTCTTTTGTCCAGCAGGTGGAAGACTTGCTGCAGTATATATGGCTCATCAGCCAGTCTATATTTAAACATTTTTTTAAAAAATCCAGGGTTTTTAAGTCATCGTGGCAAGCAGATGTTATTAAATATACAGGTTTTAATTAATATGCAATGACTTTGTTAATCAAGGAAATATAACGGTAGAGTAAAAAGAAAGGCAAAATTTAAATCCTGAATTCAGTAACTGAACCTGGGAGATGCCACTATGGTAAATCCCAGCACTATAAATAGCTGTGTGAGTCCTGCTGGTTTTGTTCTATATTTGTACTATCATCACATCTGTAGAAAGTAAGTCCCCTTGAATTCAAGGAATACACTTCCCCCAAGCATGCATTTGGGAGATTTAGAGACTTTCTTAATATTCAGCGGGACAGTATGGTTAGTATTAACATTTATCTTTTTTGATCAGGAAAATTATATCTGAAAAAAATTAGATCATTTCTGCCCAGGGCAAGTAGAGAAGGCTGTAGGATTTACTGTGACTTATGTGCAACTGAGCAGACAAGATAAAGCTTCTGAGCCTGTGAATACTACCTAACCTGTTGTGACAGGTTGCTTATCTTAGAAATGCTCTAGAATACATCTAGAGATGCCTGATGCAGGTGGAAAGAGATGTTAATAGTTGCTAATCATTGATCTGTGTGAAGAATTTATTTGTACAAAGTGGCTAAGAGTTACTTTAATCTATAATACATATGGTATATATTAAAGTGAAGGAATGCATGTAGAGGTGAAATAAGATCTGGAATGATTTTTTTTGGCTATGCACCTATTAAATGTTTTTATATGATTGGTGTGAACTAAAAGAAAAAGTTATAAAGGGATGTTTTATGGATATAGTGATATTAAAATGCTCTAGTTTATATATACAGCTATTTTGACAAATGAAACCTTAGCAGTTATACAAACACTTTAGTCTTTACCATTTGTAACCAGTGGATAAAAAGAAAGTTAGTACCTTTCTGTACTGAGAGAAAGTAATATTTATCAGTATTATTGTCCTGTGTCTTTGAAGAGCATGAGCAGGTCCATGAATGTAATCCTGGGACAGCCACACAGTCTACATTTCAGTCTTCACATTGCCCCTGTAGGACATAAGAGTCTTTTGTCCTCCATCAGTCTGCTATTTCTACACACTGTTGACTTATTTTTTAATCTGACAACCCTACATACTCACTCGCTTTATACCTCTACCTGTTGAAAGGCAGATCTCTCTTGCTATATTTCACTTGCTATTGGAGTGGTCAAGCATTCAGGCTTGGTCATCTCAGGGAAGCCCTCAGTGTAGTGCATAGTACTTGAATGAGAACCAAGAAATAATTAAGTTAATGGACTTAATAATTTATGTATAAATTGGAGTACCAGAAATATACTAAAAGTTCTGATCTGTGGTTTCAGAACTCAATACTTTTCAGTATTTCAATGACTCGAAGTAGAACTAATAATTAGAAACAGCAACATCTTTTATACGCGACTTGTAGAGTATGGTTATTTAGAAGATAAGGATATTGGGCTGATTTCAAGTGGACTAAAAATATTACAGAAGAATGAGTTTAGCAATGACATAGTGAGTGTTTTGAAAGGCCTTTTTTTGAGAAGGGAGGAGTCAAAGATGATATATTTCTGTTAGACTGATGAACTTGGCTGAAATTGTAGGAGTAGGTCTGGCAAAGAGTAGAGTGGGAAATTCTGTCATAACTCAAGCAAATGTACTTGTTTGCCAAATGTGACTATTTTTATCAAAGCTGTGCAGACATAACTCCTGAGGAAATTTGGAAGTAAGATTAATGAGTTCCCCTACTGATCCTCAGGGCTGCTGATGGTTTTTCTTTAGTTGTACAGAAGTCTGATTTAACTTTTCAGTGGTTGTGTGCCTAAAACTCTTTATCACCATTAAGCTACTCTTTGATCACCGAAAAATTTAGGTTTTGATCCTTTAGATTTTATGGTCCTGAGAGAGTAAGTATGGTGAAACTGGATGTATCAATACATCATCAGCAAAATAAGAAAAAAAGAACTATTTGGGATTTGTTATTTCAGTATGGAGTGCTTATACTAGTTTTGCCACTGTATGTACATTCAACTGCAACTTTCATGTGACAACTTACTGATCTCACCACTTACTAAAAAAAGTGATATGCAGGCTCTTTACTACTCAGAGCATAGAACCTCAGTGTATTTTAGGAGTGAAGCTAATATTAATTTTAAAGTCTTTATGAATCTGCACGTAACTGTGAGAAAGAAGAGACATGCTAAAGCCATATAAAACATGTCTAGTTTTATGCAACTTTAAATCATGAATCTAAGTTTTTCTTATTTGGGTGTAATCCTCTTTTAGAAACAAATTTCTCTCACAGTTTGGGAAGTATGCGCTGTTTGGGACTGTCTTAATTTTTCTGTGCTTTATACTTTCATTGTGGTATAGCAGAACCTTCAGAGCATAATTAACACATCTATTTTTGGTAGCGTACTTCTAAACGACTGTAGAAACAGTCTGTCTTGTAGAGCCGCCTACACTGCAGAGTGAACCAGAAAACTTTTTAGATAAACAAAAAACAACTGCACAGTTTAGCAGAATATATGTAAAGATCAACTGTCATTTTAAGTGAATACCCTTGCTTCTCATGTTACTCTGCCTTTATCTTTCTCACTTTTAATATACTTGAAGTGACAGAGATTTGAGATACAGTGTCTGAGAGGCAGTAATGTCACTGTGCTTGTGTACGTTGGTGCTGGCTTCTATGGGAATTGCACAACTGAGACTATTGTACTATTCACTGATTTTAAGTAGTTAAATTGTGCTGTAGCAATCTTAATAGGTTGAAGAGGTGCCTGTTTAAATTGCTTACAAATGTTAAGGTGCAGCATGGGTTGGTGGGTCTCTGGGGACAGGGCTTCTTGAGCTGCGGGGTGTACCCAGGCTGTTGCGGTCCTCCCGCCCCAGCCAGGAGTAAGGCAGCAAGGAGAACCAGGGTATTCCCGTCTCCTGATATTGGGCGTCTCCCTAGGGAGAGGATGGACGATATTGGGCTGTGGGGAGCTGGAGACTGGCCCTGCTGCAGCATTGCTGGGGTAGGGGTCAGATGGACCCTGGGAACTGAGAAGGGACCCTGGGCAGGGTTGGGGTCCTGAGTGAAGTTGGTTTGGGCCAGTGAGCCCTGTTAATGTCACCAAAGCCCCAGCACTGACTGGCTTAGAAATACTTGTTTCTTCATTTTTTCAGGTTTCATGCTGTTGTAGGTTTCAGGATGGAACTTGTTAAAGAAATATGGGAAGAATTAGATTTAGAAATCAGCTTCAAAACCATCTGGCAGTTTTGGAATATGTTAGAACACAAAGCAGCTCACTACATTTTTGGTAAATACCACAAGTTTCTTCTAGAGGAAAATAGCTGCTGTCTGAGACTTGCACTCTGATCACAAGAGATAATTTGAAAGGTGCCTAAAGTGTCCTGACTTTGTTAACTTTTGTAATTTTATATTTTACTCCTGCAAACAGGTATAGCTGTACATGGTATTTACTAGAGTGCAGTGTGTCAATGTGATAACTTGTTACATCGGTTGCTAAAAGGGAAATGCTTGAGGGCTGAAGCCTAGGAGGGGTTGAAAAATCTCCGTTTAATTACATCCCTGAGTTTTTAACTGTGAAACTGGTGTAATTGTACTTGAAAATATTTCTGCTTGAAATCAATAAATACAAACCCATTGAATATGTTTGTAATATAAATTAACTCTAATTAGAGGCATCAGGCAGTAATTTTTTAAGTATATTTTTTGCCTAACTGTAGAACTGGAGGTCAGTGACAAGTGGGGTTCCCCAGGGCTCAGTCCTGGGTCCAGTTCTGTTTAGTGTCTTTATCAACGACCTGGATGAAGGCATCGAGTGCTCCCTTAGCAAGTTTGCAGATGACACCAAGCTGGGTGGAAGTGTGGATCTGCTGGAGGGTCGGGAGGCTCTGCAAAGGGACCTGAACAGGCTGGACTGCTGGGCTGAGACCAACGGCATGAGGTTTAACAAGGCCAAATGCCGGGTCCTGCACTTGGGGCACAACAACCCTAAGCAGAGGTACAGACTAGGAGAAGCCTGGCTGGAAAGCTGCCAGGAGGAGAAGGACCTGGGGGTGTTGGTTGACAGCCGACTGAACATGAGCCAGCAGTGTGCCCAGGTGGCCAAGAAGGCCAATGGCATCTTGGCTTGTATCAGAAACGGCGTGACCAGCAGGTCCAGGGAGGTTATTCTCCCTCTGTACTCAGCACTGGTGAGACTGCACGTTGAGTACCGTGTTCAGTTCTGGGCCCCTCACCACAAGAAGGATGTTGAGGCTCTGGAGCGAGTCCAGAGAAGAGCAAGGAAGCTGGTGAAGGGGCTGGAGAACAAATCTTATGAGGAGCATCTGAGAGAGCTGGCGTTGTTCAGCCTGGAGAAGAGGAGGCTGAGGGGAGACCTTATTACTCTCTACAACTACCTGAAGGGAGGTTGTGGAGAGGAGGGTGCTGGCCTCTTCTCCCAAGTGACAGGGGACAGGAGGAGAGGGAATGGCCTCAAGCTCTGCCAGGGGAGATTTAGGCTTGAGATAAGGAAAAAATTCTTCATGGAAAGGGTGTGTAGGCATTGGAACGGTCTGCCCAGGGAAGTGGTTGAGTCACCGTCCCTGGAGGTACTTGGGGGCATAGTTTAGTGATTGGTGGGAATGGTTGGACTCGACAATCTGGTGGGTTTCTTCCAACCTGGTTATTCTGTGATTCTGTGAGGTTCACAGATCTAAAGGAATATTTTTTTGTTAAAGAATTTTGGTTACATGAAAAAGAAATAGTCCCTCATATGTTGAAATTTGACTAAAATCTGGCAAAAAGTATTTATGTCATGTGCTTGTTCATATACACATTCACCCTGGGCATAATTTCTTTACAGACTTTGAGCCCAAATTCATGTGCCACCACAGTACTCAGGCTTTGCACACTCTCTGCTCTCTCTCATTAAATGGAAACATGCACCGTACAGTTCCTCTCAATTCTTCTTTGTCTAAATAGGAATTGTCTCTTGGCAAAGTTACTTGGCATGATACATCAGTAGACTTATCCAAGTAACTCCTCTTTTACCTCAGCACCATATTTTTTTTCATTCTATCGGTATTTTACTTTCATTCCTATTTTTTTCATTACAGTGTGTTGACATTTATCTTATTGTATCCTTACTAAAGATAATGGTAAAGGCTTATTTTTTTTCCTGGCAACTGGGCATGTTTTCTTCCTTTCTTTCTTTTCAAATATTTATGTTTTATTTCTGTTTTGTCTTGTTATGATTTTTTTCCTAAGGATGACTTTAAGATGTGTTTGCTATGTGATAAGCCCATATAGGGAGATCACAAGATATTTCTAGAGGCAAATATGCCCCTGTGCTGTGCTATATAACACAGGTTGCATTGCAAAGATTGCTGCTGCTTTGGGCTTGTATCAGAAACAAGTTTTGTTAGCGTGGTCAGTTCAAATGCCTTGTTTTAGGTGCTCGACGTAGACTTTTCTTTAGGAATGGAGATGTACATATGGGCAGACTTTTCCAGATTTCACTTTCATTAGGGCATATAAATTACACTGCATCAGTCAGCATCAACAGATGGAAGAGGACCTCAAGGGGTTCTGCAGTTTCCTTACATGAAAGGAAGGTCATTCCTAGCAGAGTTTACTTGGTTTACATCTATAATACTGTGCCCATATTTGGGACCTCAGTACAAGAGACATAGACAAACTGGTGTGTGTTCAGTGGAGGGCCACTAAGATGACCAGGGAGACAATTTTGCAGCACAAATGCACAACCTCCTGATACAAAAAAAGGTACTTTTTGTCTCTAACAACTACGTGAATCCCTAAGATTCTACTTTACTGTATCTGTGTTCACATATGTGAAACTGCAGCTTTAACTTTGAAGTAGGACTTGGCTCAGTGAAGATTACACTCCTCCTCCCACCCACTGGTGAGTGCTCTAAAGGACTGTTTTCAGTGCAGGACTGTTAAGAGAATTTTGTATTTACAATATTGTTATAGTTGGTATAATAGTCTTTGATGCCATAGGAGATGAAAAACTCTCTTTCACCTCCAGGTGGCACTGCTTAAAAACCCTTCTATTTACTTTAAGGCTCCAAACTGTCCATCATGTGTTTCGCATCTACAGTAATTTTCATCATCATGCACAATGGATAAAGTGGCGAGCAAGGAAAGGAGCCTTCCTGTGAAGGCTTCAGATGTGACTATAAACCACAGATACAGAACTCCTGGGTTTTGACACTTCTTCATTTTTCCATATCCTACAATTTCAGCTTGCTGTTTTTCTGCACATGTATTATTAGTACTGTGATTGTTTTTCTGTATGCTACTTGATGAAGATTTTCCTACAGTTTTTACATGCCCTATTTACATGATGTTATGCTCACCTGGTGAGAAATCTTAGAGGGGAAACCAGAATATGAAATACCCCTTGGATCATTTACCTATCAAATATTATTCTCCTCCACTAGCAGAGCTGCCACCTCCAAGCTTCTTTAAAGTCACAAATCAGTATCTGAAAATCATATTAAACTGGAGTATTTCTTATTTTAATTTTATTTGCATCTGGCTTGTGAGCTGTCAGAGTTGTCTTTGTACTAAGATAAGTGAAGATGTAGTTATTCTTAATGAAGTTGAGACTCTCACTTACTGTCAGGCTTTATGGAAGAGACCGCAGGCTATGAAAGTCACAAGAAAACTGAAACAATCGGTGGTGTTACCTAGACACAGACTGTAAACACACACTCCCCTATTATGCCTTGCCTTCAATAATCCCATCTCAAAAATTAGTCCTCTCTTTAAACAGAAGAAAGGCTTGGGATAAGTGCAGAGTTATGACATTACCTAGATTTTGTAGTCATTTTCTTTAAGTTGGGTATATGCCAGCATATGAAAGACTCTGTTACTAATACATGATGGGATGCAGAGGTAGGATGTGGAAGGTCATCTGAAGAGGATCAGATACACAGCAGTGGAAAGAGGAATCCTTGCTCTGTTTAAAAACAAAATCTTATGAGCTGCTAGCTATCAACCTACTTCTTTCCTTAAGTAGTAGATTACTGTTAATTTTGGAACTTTTTTAAAAAAATGCATATAGCTTCAATCTGCTTTCTGCTTCTCTTAATTTTTACTTGTCTTTCGATGCTGGGAAGAAGCTCTGCAAAGAATATTGACAAAAGGAGAAAAAATACCACAGAACTTGCCCAGGATATATGCTTTGGTATTTTACTTTTCAAAAGCAGTTTCTGTTTTAGACAAGTAGTTGTTCTTCTACACACTGAAATATAAATATATTATATGCTGTGTTTTAGGCATTATATTATGCCCCAATTCACTAGATCATTACTCCATTTTCATGAAACTGGAGCAGTTTAAATGAAAAAATACTCTAAATTGCAGTGCTTCTCAGTAAAGTTCTCAGTAATACCACATTACTTCTGCCATGTAATTAAAAATGAGTATTATAACTTAGATTTTTATTCCATAATTTGATAATGTGCATAGATTTTTTGGCCTGGGTATAGGATTTGAAAATGTTCCTAAATTCTCCTAAATCTGGTTTTAGATTTCCATGGTTCTTGAACCTTGAACTAGTCATATGCTCTTGAAATAGCAAAGCCCTTTACCTAATTTCTATGTTAAGCAAATAAATTTCTACTGTTGTGGTCAAGGGAATGCCATGTTTCTTTCAGTCACTGTGTCCTCAAATGCTTTTCCACTCTGGTGCATTAATCTGTGATTTATTCTGCATTTAATACCTCTAACACAATAATTTGTCTTGAATGTGCTAAAAAGTTTCCTTAAGTAATGTTTGAACAATATTTTGCATGCTGTCTTTTCTAGTATAACTCATCCATCTCATTAATAAGTAATGTCAGATTATAAGAGGTGCCAAACTCTCTGTAAGCTGTTTTGTGAGTACTGGAGGTGAAGAATAAGATCTTAAACAAACTGTTTTTTTAAAGGCTTAAATAAAATGTTTCTCTAAAGTGTGAACAGCATTGTGAAAGAAAATGTTTGTGTAAAGGCAAGTTTACAGTACAGAACACAGAGTATCAATTATTTACACACCACTCAAAGATTAACGACTGAAACTATGATAACAGAGCAATCAGTCTGTCGCTTGTGTGTTTGATAATGTGTTTGCTGTTGCTATAGGTACTGTAGAAAATTATACTAAACTAACATCAACATTTGTTTTCAGCTAAGGCAACAGCTTCTGGAATACACTGTAGCTGGAATAGTGTGAGTAAAAAGAAGCAGTATCCATCACTTAAATACTCTCCATGTAACTTAGCTTTTCTTCTTATGTTTTATAGCACTTCAAAGACCTTGGTGGCTATTAAATTTCTTTCCAGGGGGTCAGGTAGTATCACTTTTTTCCTGATGTTTCTTTCTATAGAGTAATAGTGTATGAGGATGAATTTATTACATATTCTGATTATACTGCAGTGTGTTATATGAATGAAATCAGAGTCTTGCTGTGCTAAGAATTGTATGAACTGTGATTTCAATAAGATTTCTGTCTTAGCACCTACAGTTTAAAGGTGGAGAGGCAAAGTTTGATGGAAGGATAGAAGCTTTTTATCTATGTCTAGATCGTATTTTTCAGTCTAAATGACATGGTTTAGAAACATTAAAACATGCAGATCCATAAAGATTAAGGTTGCAAAGGAGACTAGGAGATTATCTAACTGGGGAGATGGAACATCTCCAGGCAGCTTCTCTATTTTTATTTTACATTGCATAAAGTTAGTTTACCTTAAATCAATGAAGTATGAACTTATGGCTAATACATATAGTAATTTTGTAAGATGAAAAACATGTTTGATTGAAGGAGTAACTCTTGTGTAAAGAAATGAATTTTGTTGATTTTAGTATGCCTAAATCATTGCAATAGGTTCTCCCATACAAGCCTACAGAGTGCTGGGCTGGGAAAACTGTGCTTTTCATTGAATTTGGATTTATGTTCTGATCATTCTTGTGTTTTGTTATTCACATTGCCAGAGAAGGTGAAAGAGCATGTTCAGATGATATGATCACTGAAGTCTCTTTTGGAGCCAGTACATGAAGCTAGAAACCATTGCACAAATGATCTTAACTTTTATATTGCTTTTTAATGACAGTTACTTGAGAAGGCAAATGTGAGGGTCAAACTAAAATACATTTTTTAGAAAATATGAAATTATTTATGCCAAGTGGGACAAAATACAGCAAGAAAAAGCATGAATTGCTATAGAATAGGCAGTAGTGAATTAATTTTACTGGATTGTGGGATTGTATGGATCTGCCTTATTGCATAAACTGAATTCAACACTACATTCTTTTTTATTTTGCTCCAGCCGTGCTATGCAGACATAGATTTGAAGCTGACTTACGTCTCAAATCTGAATGTGTAAATACACCAAATTTGTGTTTGCCTTTAAAGAGAAACCCAACGAACAACTCTGGAGATGATGAATTCATCCATGAGTTTCCTAGATAAATAACTTTTGACTGAAAATGCAGCAGCTAGGTGGATTTTACCCGTACTGATATTCTTAAGTGGAAAATGCATTCTACTTTGTTGATTGTGCCTAGGGATGATTGCTAATACTAAGGGGAATGACATAGCTATAGCTGTGTTTATAGTGCTGAAGTTATCTTAGCTAACATAATGGGAGCAAACACATACTTTCAACTTTTGTTAAATTGTTTCCTGTGATGTAAACAATTTTATTCACACATCAAAAAGTAAGTGGTTTATTTTTACAGCCATAAGCCTAATAAAAGGCCTCAATGAGCCTCTCCTCGTTGAAGTGAAGGTTCAGTACATTTACTGTTTGAGCTATGGCAACACATGCTTTCTGTTTCTTGTATATATTCTACTGCCTTGGTATTATTTGTATCAGCAGAACATGCAAAATAAATAGTATCCTTAGAAACTGTAAACTAAACATGGGAACATATAACTGCCATATAACTTGTAATTGCATTTTTTTGTTCTGATAAAGTGATAAAGATCACCTGGGAATGACTCGTCAAGCCATACTTGTACAATATTCAGTGACACAAATTGCCACTTGAAAGATGAAATAGCAGAGAAAAAACTACTTGTTGTTGAGTAAGGAACCAATTATACTGTAACAATAGAACTACAACTAAAAATAGGTCATAGAAGAACTGTAAGATTGGGCACTGTTTTCTTGTTTTCATTGCAAAATATTTTGAATAAGTAAATAGTTGTAGAATTTCATTCTCTTTCTATCTAACAAGCACATTTTGTGTAGACGGTTCAAACAGATTACTCAAAGCACACCAGGTAAAATCTGAGGATACATAAAAGAAGCAGAATCATAGAATCATAGGATCATTTCATTAGAAAAGACCTTAAACACTTTCTGATAGTTTAAAAGCAGATGGTAAAACAGAACGTGATTCCTAAGAAACCAAAGGTGTGTACTGCAGCTTTATTGTAGACAGTGAAATTATAGTGGTTTAAAAATTTTTATCCTCATTAATTCCCTTCTTTGTGTCTGTCATGCTATGTTTAATTGTGCCTGCTATAATCCTCCAGATTTCATTAAAAGTGATTAAATTCAGTGGTATATTTCAGGAATTCTTTTCCATTTCCATTTAGTGTGTACATTGTTCACTGTGTTAGAGACTGTTAGGTGGTCTGTGCAATGTTTCAATCTAACTTCAGCTGTGTTCTGCTGGCATAGTACAGGGAAACAGAAGAGAGAAAAGTCAAATCAATCAGGAATGATATTGAGAGTTAGTTGTTGTTATAACAAGGCCAAAGTAGTTTTCAGGCATTAAATTTGAAAAGAATGGATTGCTTTTTCTGCCAAAACCTGAAATTGTGGAAATATTTGTTATAAGCTGTCATGGATGCTCAAAAGTATAAACAAACTAAGGAAGAAATAAGGAAAAGCTAATGGAGAATATATGCATCAGTAGCTGTTGAACTTTGGGGTCTGTAAGCAACCTCAGATTCAAGATGCCACTTGCTTATGGAATTTGGCAAGTTCAATGGGCCAGAGAAAGTATCTATAGAAGCTATGTTTATGGCTTTCCACCCTAAGACTGCTGCTTGCCATGGTAAGACATTCTGGCTAAGCTGATGTTTCATCTGGCTCAGCCTCAGATTGCTTAATCTCAAAACTTTTTTCCTTCACAAAGATTAAAACCTTGCTCTTCCCATCCTGGTACAGGATGGTAGTAGCATCTAGAATAGGTATTGTAGCTGTGAAGTTCCAACTTAGTCATGGTATTTTATGATGCTGATTTTAAGCTACCTTTCTTTCCTTCACCCCTCAGTGTTTTTGCTGAGAGATGACCCAATGGAATTGTTTTGTTCTGCCTGCATACCCAGTGACTCTGCTGCTGCAGGAGTTATGAAGACTATATGTTAAGATAGAGCTGTCCATGGGATAACTTATACCACAAATAGTTAAGGTGAGCAGATAACACGTTAGCAGCAGTCTTTCTGAGTAACTCTTCCTGAAATCAGCACTTTCTGCATAATTTCTGTTTTGTACGTGGCTTTCCTCACCCTTTACCAAGGTGCACTCTACCATGTTTCATGCCATCTTTGCTCATTGTGATATGTTCCTTTAGTAGATTGTAGGTAATTCAATGTTGGGCCTTATCCTTTTAAATGCCACAAAGATGCTTCAATAACAAAAGTACAAAAATTAACAGGAAACAATCTAAGTGAAAAGACCAAAGACAATGAAACAACATGAGAAAATATTTTTCTTCCACAATTTCTTTATGCAGAATCTGCAGCTGACAACAGCAAGTCTGTGGTACAGATTTTTTTTCCCAGTGATTTACATTTGCCAAGAAGTAAAAATATACTTTTCCTAACTTTTTGAATATGCAGGCCCACTCATCTTAAAAATAGTTCAGCTCTGAGTTTTTCTTTTTGTTCCTTTGACAGCTCTCTCTTACAAAGCAGTATTCTTCTCAATGTGAGGATGCTCCAGTACCATTCTAAATGAATATCTACTGTACATCTTTTGTTAGTCTCTTCAGTCAGCAAATATACTATTGTTATACAGTGATATGGTCCCCAAATTCAAAAAGTACATTTTGACAAATTCAGAACAAACCTCATGTTTGGTTCTAGTAGAAGAGCCAGCATAACATGTTCAACTTCATATTTGTACTTTATTCTAAACTTTGTTTCGACCTCAGCTCTCTGCAGGAAGGTGCTGAGGGCTTCATTCAAGCAATATAATTCACTGTTTAAATCAGGTACCTATTTTCAGAAGGAGTAGAAAGGAGGACTGTGATCTACCAACCTGTTAGCCACACCTCTGTGCCTGGGATGGTCACAGAACAGATTCTCCTAAAAGCTATGATAAGGCACATGGAAAACAGGGATGTGACTTGAGATGGCCAATATGTCTTCACCGAGAGCAAGTCTTGCTTGACCAACATAATGGTCTTCTGTGATGGATTGACTACCTCAGCTGACAAGGGAAGAGCTGTGGATGTCATCTATCTGGCCTTCTGTAAGGCCTTTAACATGGTCCCCCCACAACATCCTTCTCTCTGAATTGGAGAGATATGGGTGCACTGTTCAGTGGGTCAGGAATTGGTTAGATAGTGATATTCAGAAGGTAGTAGATTGGTGACAAGTGGTGACCTTCAGAGGCTTGTATTAGGACCAGTACTGTGTAACATTGTCCTCAATGACATAGTGGGATTCAGTGCACTCTCAACAAATTTGCAGGGGACATCAAGCTAAGTGGTATGGTTGACATACCTGAAGGACAGCATGCCATCCAGAGGGACCTGGACAAGCTCAAAAATGGACTCATATGGACCTTGTGAGGTTCAACAAGACCAAGTGCAAGATCTTGTACATGGGTTGGGGCAACCCCTGGTATCAGTATACGCAAGGGCATGAAGAGATTGAGAGCAGCCCTGCTGAGAAATACTTAATTTATCATATCCTTTTCTTGACATATGAGAAATGCAAAGTGTATTTCTAGCTTCACTTTTAAGTAGATGTAAGGTTTTGCTTGACGTAAGTCTTATCTATTAATAGACAAAATTTAGACAACCCAAAATATGTTTTGTGGTTTAGGTTGTGAATTTAAACTGTTCACCTCTCTACCATGGCAAAACTTAAAGAAATAAGACTATGACCATTTCAAAACAAGGGAGGGTGCCCGTTAAGCCAGATGGCTTACTCCTGTTCAGATAAATCAGTCATCAGGTTTTTTTGAAGTAGCATGACACACAGTGTGTTAGATCATGCAAAATCTTTGCTTTCCAATTAGTCTTTCTAAAACCAACAGAACCAGGATTTGAATGTTCATTAGCCTTGCTGTGTGAGCTGCTCAGACATCAGCTTTCAAATACTGGGACTGCAATTATTTCAGTGAGAAATGACTATTGTTGTGAGATTTGCCTGCACGCTGTTTAATAATGGCATCAAAATAATAACAAGGGTAGGGGAAAAATAATTAAATAATGTATTTGGATTCAAATACAACTTTTGTGGTCATGGATTTGTTGCTGTTCTTAAACTGAGATCTGCGGTTCTTAATTTCCAACAGCTGCTGTACAAACTCATATCTCATGAGAAAGGCTCTCCTTGTCTTGCTTTTGCCAGGTTAAAGATTGTGAGTAGTGGGTATTAGATATCTAATGCTCTTAATTGATAGTTTCATGTGCTAAAACCCCCAAGCAATAAAACTCAAAACAAATACTGCTGCCATTTGTACTGTAGTTTACTTGTGGTGTAGTCATTTGGACTTATGGAAATCGGCTAGTGATTAAACAAGTTTCTTTCTTGACAAGCTGAGAGAGTTGGGGTTGTTCAGCCTGGAGAAGAGAAGGCTTCGAGGAGATCTTTTAGCAACCTTCCAGTACCTGAAGGTGTTACAGGAAAGCTGAAGAGGGACTTTTTTACAAAGACTTGTAGTGATAGGACTAGGGGCAATGGGTATAAAATGGAGAGGGGCAGATTTAGACTAGATATAAGGAGGAGTTTCTTCATTATGAGAGTGGTGAGGCACTGGAACAGGTTGTCCAGGGGAGTTGTGGATGCCCCATCCCTGGAGGTGTTCAAGGCCGGGTTGGATGGGGCCTTGGGCAGCCTGGTCTAGTGGGATTTTTCCTTGCTCATCACAGGGGCGTTGGCACTAGATGATCTTAAAGGTCCATTCCAAACTAAAATATTCTCTTATTCTCTTACATGCCAGTGTCTGCGTTCAAAATCTTTGTGTCCAAATCCTCTGTCCAGGTTCAGCCAGTAGAAACATATTGTTAATATGTATTGACAGGAAAATTCTCGCCTCTTTCCATTCCAAAGGCAGCTTTTGTTCTTTGGCTGTTTCTATGGCCCTGACATATTGAACCTCATTTGATACATTTGGACCAGAAAAGGATGTGTGAAAGTGTGTTTCCACCTCTACACTGTTACCTGCATACGAATGCCTTAAAGCAGAGCTTTTACAATGCTGGAGTGATTACTTAAATGTTTTTCCCCTCCCAGGTACTTTTTGCACTGAAATAGTATGAGTTGGCTTGCCAAGAACTTCTATGTTCTGTAGCCTATGGGGGTAAAAACCCTTCAAACAAAGTTTACTCTGCTCTAGCAGGCATTTTTTATGTGAAATATTTATTTCCAGATCTCAAGGTGGAAGAAAAAAGGTAATGGGAAAAAACAATTCCCACTACAAGAAAGATATGGGTGTCTTGGATCGAGTCCAACAAAGAGTCACTAAGATGATTAAGAGATTGGAGCATCTGACATGTAAAGAGGTTAAGAGAGCTGGGATTGTTTAGCCTTAAGGAAAGAAAAGTCAGGGGGATATTGTCAGTGTGTATAAATAGCTGACATTTTCAGTGAAGCCAGAGTTAAAATCTCAAAATGAAGGAAAAGCTGTGGATGTACTGTAGCAGGACTTTAATAAAGCCTTTGACATGTTTCACAGTATTCTGCTTGAGAAACTGGCTGCCACTGGCCTGGACAGCCACACCCTCTGATGGGTAAAAACCTTGGATAGCCAGATCCAAAGAGTAATGATGAATGGAATTAAATCTGGTTGGAGACCAGTCACAAGTGGTGTTCCCCAGGGTTCAGTACTAGGCCCAGTTCTGCTTCGTATCCTTGTCAGTGGTTTGGATGAAGGGGTTGAGTGTACCCTCAGTAAGTTTGTGGATGATACTAAGTTGTGCAGGAGTGTTGATCTTCTCGAGGGTAGAGGGGCTCTACAGAGGGATCTAGACAGGCTGGATTGGTGGTCTGTTACCAATAATATGAGATTCAACAAGGTCAAATGCCATGTCCTTCACCTGGGACACAGAAATCTAATGCAATGCTACTGTCCTAGGAATGAATGGCTGGAAAGCTGCCTGAAGCAAAAGGACCTGAGGATGCTGGTTGACAGCCAGCCGAATATGAGCCAGCAGTGTGCCCAGGAAGGCCAGTGGCACCTTAGCCTGTAGTAGAAACAGTGTGGCCAGCAAGACCAGGGGAGCGAGCGTGCCCCTATAATTGGTATTGGTGAGGCTGCACCTCAGACACTGTACTCAGTTTTGGGCCCCTCACTACAAAGACATTGAGGTGCTGGAGCATGCCGATAGAAGAGCAACAAAGCTGGTGAAGGGGCTGGAGAACAAGTCTTATGAGAAGCAGCTGAGGGAACTGGGGTTGTTTAGCCTGGAGAAGAGGAGAGAGACCTTATCACTGTCTACAACTGCCTGACAGGAGGTTGTAGTGAGATGGGTGCTGGTCTGTACTCCCAAATGATAGGCTATAGGATGAGTGAAAATGGCTTCAAGGTTCAGATTACATATCAGAAAAAAAACGTTCTCTGAAAGGGCTATCAGGCACTGGACAGGCTCCCTAGGGAGGTGGTTTAGACACCATCCCTGGAGGTATTTATAATACCGGTAGACGAAGTGCTTAGGGATGTGGTTTAGTAGTGGACAGGTATTGTTGGACTCGATGATCTCAAAGGTCTTTTACAACCAAATGATTCTGTGATTCTATGACTCTGTGAATAGAGTGGAAAAAAGGGAATTGAGAACCAACCAAGAAGAAAAAGCTCTGATTGATCAGTTTCAAACATTTCATTTAAATAATTGGATGCTTTATTTTGAATTTAATCTTTTCTTATTTTACCATTTTTAAACATATGGTAAGTTTCTATAAGAAAAGCTTCTTCAAATGGAAGAACTGAAATTTCATTAAGGAAGTATAAGATGTTTGACAACTTCATTTTTTTTAAAGCATTTCAAGTCCTGAAATGCATGGAACAGTGCATTTCCTCCAAATAGTTTCACTTCAGACAACTTTGAGCTTCAATTCTGTGGCCTAAGGTTATAAACTCACAGTCTCACTATTAGCTCCATTTACTTGAATGGGATTACTGGGCCAAAGAACGCGTTTTTTGTCAGTTTGTAGACCAATTGTCTGAAATCTACCAATATCAAGCGAAATATTGCTATGACTAAAGATTTACTATTACAAGAGTGAGTGCTTTAGTTCTTAGAGGAGCAAGGGGAGAAAATATAATGAGAAGTTTGTGGATTGAGCTAAATTCAGAGAAGTTACATACCAGTTACTGTTGTGGGGAAGACAGTCCCGACTTGGGGAAGAATGCAAATAAAAATAGGTTAGTAGATAGGTAGTGAGAAACAAAGACAAACAGTAAACCAACACCTTTCTTCTCCTTTTTCCAGGCTCAACTTCATTCCTTCACTCCAGACTCCTCCACCCACCCTCCAAGCAATGCAGCAAGGGATGGGGGGCACAGTCAATCCATAACCAATCCTTTCAGCTTCTCTCCTTGCATCTGATATTTTCCCTCTGTTCCAGAGTGGGTTCTTCCATGAACTGCAGTCCTACAGGAATAAAACCTGCTCTGACATGACATCTTCCCAGGCCACAGTCCAGATGTCTGCTCCAGGGTGAGCTCTTCCAGGACCTTCATTGGGAGTCTCTGCTCCAGCACCTGGAGTGCCTCTTCCTCTTCTTCTTGTCACACCTTGGTGCTCATGTTGCTGTTTCTCATTCTCTTTCCTTCCCCCACTGCTTGTTCAGCATTTTATCCTCTCTTGAATATGTTATCACAGGCCTGCCACACATGGCTGATGGTCTCAACTGTGTCCTGGGTTGGGTCTGTTGGAGCGTACTGGAATCAACTGTCCTGCACAGGCAGATTCAGTCTCATCCCACTTTCCCCTGTATCCCCCCTGTTACTAAAACCTTGATACTTACAGCCAGTGCATGAGCTTGTCTGTCTGCTTTTAAAAACAAATCAGGGAATATACCTTTGCAATATGCCGTAAAAGATAGTGTAATCTAAGACTGTTGCGGAAGTATCAAATTTTTGAACTCAAAAGCATGTAAAAGCTTTTCTGTTATCTAATAATATTTATTTATTTATGCATCTATTTACATACTCATCTATTTATTTATTTATTCTGGAAAAATACATAAGCAATTTCATCGTTTTAAAAGAATAGCTTTGTTAATAACTATTAAACAAGCTTTTTGGGAGTGGGAGACCAATTATGCCTCATCATTATCTTTTCCATGATCCCATTCTTCAGCTTTGAGATTTACACTTCAAGTGACCATTGAAACTTTTATCTGATGATATGCCTTGTATATTTGTATAGCGTGTGCAATGTGATTGGGAGCACACGCAACATAGAATGAAACTGAATTATTGAAGAAAGAAGATACATTAAAATGGATCAGTTCAACAGAGTTGACGTATATAGAGCTAGGAAAATGCACAACTCCACTGCGGAAGGTTAAATAATCACAGAGAAATTTCAAGCAGAGTGACAGGAATTAAGAGTCAGAGGGTACTGATAAAAGTGAAGACTAAGAAAGTTTTAAAATTAAACTATGACTTACTTGAAAAGTGTCATGAGATGAAAAAAAATTCTCACTTGGTCTTCAAAGTTTCTAAATATTGATCAAAAAATAGCCTGACCTTGCAGATATTCAATTTTCAGAAAGCATACACTAGATAAGAAGAATAAACCCATGAATCTGGCTGGCCTACAAGTACTCTATCAGTACTGGTATTTCTGCAAGTAGCATGACATTTATGTTAAACCTATGTGTAATTGTTTTTCCAAATAAGGTAGCATTTGTGCATGTATTAGTTAATAAGCTAAATTGATATTATACTTAATGGCATCTTCATTTCCTTAATGTAAATTTCACAATGTTGCAGTCTAATCTAAATGTAATTAGTGCCACAATATTTATCATGAAGGAATACACATCTGTCTCTTGGTAAATATTTTCCCCTCTCTCAATGTATATAATACTTTTCTGTCTTTCAATACGTATGTGTATATATTTATAAAAAAATTTCAAATATATAAAGTAAATTAAACATAAATGGTTTATGATACAGAAGATTTTGAGAATGTGGGAGAACAATTGTGAGTTATTTGAAAACCATTACACAGGTAGTGTTTAGAAAGGCAAAAAAATGAAACTTCAGACGATTATGAGAAGGATTTTGTAGTTCAGCTGCATTCACTACAGTTTGGTCTCTCAGAGACAGCAAGGAATCCATTACAAGTTTCACCTGAAAACAGTCTAAACAAAATTGTCTGTATTCTGCTGTAAAGAATAATCATGATGTGATGAAAAGGTGCATCAGTCTCAGGAATAATGTTTTTCACTTCTAGCTTGCAAGAATATACTTCCTGATGTACTTTTTATGCCAGGACATGTGCATGTTC
Source organism: Clamator glandarius (assembly GCA_033459285.1). NCBI lineage: Eukaryota > Metazoa > Chordata > Aves > Cuculiformes > Cuculidae > Clamator > Clamator glandarius. Next base: position 1,739,322 of record JAUNZM010000674.1, on the reverse strand, counting down.
AAGTGCATTCACGTGTGTGTGTGCCTGCCTGTGTGGGAGAAGCCTGGGTACAGCTCTGCTTTAGCACATTAGTTTGCCAAGCTGGTAGAAATGGTTCTCGCAAATAACAACCAGCCTATTTTAAATCAGCTCCTTTTGTATGGTATGAATATGTTGCTATTAATTAGTACTTCCTTGTCTTATCTTCTTGCCTCTACATCTATTTTAAGTTACATGTAGATAGGGAGCCTTTTTTTTCAGTTGCAAACAAGTTTGTTTTTTTTTATTGTGGTGTAAACAAATCTAGGTTTGTTACAAATTCTCTCTCTATTTAAATTCTTAGAGAAATTCTATGAAAACTTGCAATTTAAAGAATATCCATGGTAATACCAAGACAGAAATATCTAAATGAGTATCTGCTTTTTTAGCCCTGTAATGGGGCCACACAAAAATTGCTTTTAACCCCCATTCCCTACACTGTTCCTGAAAGGAGATGACAGTGAGAGATCAGTATACACAAAACATTCTCAACAAAGCCTATTACCTTTGCTTCTTCTCTGTGTTTCAAAAAGGCAAAAGAGTAACTCATTTCAGTTTGAGGTTACATATCTTACAAAAATGACGCCATGACTACCATATAGTTTGATATTGTAAGGAGCTGTATGACGTGGCATAACACATATTGTGTTTTTCAAAAAGTAATTCTAATTCCCAAAAGCAAAATAAACCTAAAATAGCATTAAACCAGTAAGAAAGTCTAATTACTTAGAGACAGTTTGCGTGACCAGATTATAGTATGTCACTTCTTTTCAGATCAGTCTCTTCTAACTAAACAGACATCCTTCAGCATCTGAGTATTTCCCTGTGGCGGTTTGCTAAGAAAAACATGAGAGAAGATCTATCTGACATCACTTTTTCTACTAGCTGTTCCCTGTGATTTATTTGAAGTCCCAAGGATTGCTTATCTGTTGAGATAGAGCAGTAGAGCCTGTGTGCCTGTCTGCTTGTTCCGTTCGGTGCATCTATTGTTCTGTCATGGCTCCTGAGAGACTGCCATGTATTGACCTTGCCTGGCAACCTTATTGGAGATGATTTTGCAAATGCTGATTTATTCCAGTAGCACTCAAATAACTTTCTGCAAGTTGCTTTTTTTTTTCTTTATTTGTTCAAAGTGAAAGCCACGGAGATCATGGTTGCAAGTAGAGGTTGCTCCATAGGGGGTTTTGTATTTCTGCATTATTTTTAAATTGTCTAAGGCCTTGTGCTGTCTTCTGCATTTCTGAAGACACAGGTGGCTACATGTACAGCAAGAGAGAGTAGACCTCTGCTCTTCAGAAGAAAAGTGTAACTACTTGAATGTGCCTTTAGCATCTTACAGAAGCACAGCCAATACCCATTATAAGGCATATCTTCTTTGTCAGTATAATACAAGTCTGTATGTCATCATCATAAGCTTCCAAGACGTTCATCTGAATATATCTCTCCAATTCAATGCCCCTTTAAACAATGTTAGACCTATATACGAATACTGTTTTCCTTCCTTATGGTCTGAGAATCTGAACATTTTCTCTTAATTAGTGTTTGAAATAGAGAAAGAGATAAGTGGTAATAACATAAAAAGTTAACTCACAAAATATTGTCATTTCTTAATTAGAAAATCAGTTGAAAATAGATATTGTTCAATGTTCAGTAAAGCAGAGATAAGAGCATGAATGCATTTCACAGAACAGCACAATATAATGCAGCTGTGTCCTGAGGGGAATGGAGAATCTGGCCTTGCCTGCTTTCCAGACACAGTCACATTCCCCAGCCACTTCACAGCAAGTATGTGTTAGATGCTTGGTACGGGTGTTGCTGATGCGGTGTGGCAGACTTTCTCATCTGGGAAGTAAAGCAGAAAGAGTAGAAATACACTTGAGTAATATTCCCAGGTCTGCTCCTGCTGTTTTAGACAAGATGAAAGAGGAACATGGGTGGTTGGCTGTGGAGCTGAATTGACGTGAACAGAAAGTGCAAAAGCAGAAAGGCAGTATTTATCTTTAAAATCTGAAAGAAGTAAAATTACAAAGTTAAACACTTCAATACTATGGAAAACAGCAACTTTTTAGTTGTTTCAAAATTAATTTTAGGAGGGGGGTAATTTATTTTCAGTTTGTGAGTTTTCTGAGATTTTGACTCCCTGACAGAGTTTGTAAAGGGGAAATGTCAAAAACTAGCATTCGATGGTAGAGAAAGGGAGTTTTTTGTTTGTCTCAGGTGAAGAATAATACTAGTAAGAGGGGAGGAGGCTTGAAAATGCATCAACTTTCTGCTGTGATGGAGCAACATAAGCATACGCATAATATAACTGTTTTGACAGCCAGGCATTTCTATCCCTGACCTGTCCTTAGTTTCTACTGGTAGGTGATAAGTTGTTTTTTAAGTTAACTCACCTGCTCTTTCTTGGCTTTATGATGTTATTTCACTGGAGAATGACCACAAGGATCGCTCTGGGGATGAGTCTGAACAAGCATGGAAATGAGCAGATCCTTTCCATCACAAATTATATGCACTGGATTGTATCTGTGCCAAGAACAAAGTAAGTTATTTGACTAATGGAACTTAAGGAATAGAAAAAAAAAAGGTCACTCATTCCATAGCTTTGCCAGCATATTTTTTTTTTATTTCACAAACTTAAAATTTTAATACTTTGTATAGTTGAATTTGAGTGCCTTGCATAATGAAACTTTAAAGTCCTCTTCCTATTTGTTTTACTGTTCAAACTGCTTGAAGACAGCAGTGATGCTTTTTACCATTCTATCTGTGGTCATGTATTTACCTCACAGAGATCCTATTTACCGATATTTTTATAGATATTAATTAATTTAATTATAATTTGATCAAAATTTAATTATAATTTAATCAAAATTAATGAGGTAAATACCAAGTTATATTTATTAAATAAAAGTAAATGCATCATCTTACTATTGAAAGATTAATTAAAATGAGATGAGATCATTCATTTAGTGTAATTTTTAATCAATATTACTGTGTGTAGAAAAATATATACTGACAACATCTAAGACCTCATTTGGAAAGAGAAAAAAGCCTGATAGATGGAAACTTGATAGTGGTAATGCTTTATTTTTTAAAGAGGTGGGCATTGACTTCCTATTCTTTATTAAGCTTATGTCCAAAATCCTTTTCCATCTAGTGTCACCTTTTATTGTACCATTTGAGATTAGAAACTGGCACTATACTAAAAATACAATGCAGAAATACAGGCTAGATGCTGTCATAGAAAAAAAAGTCATGTATCACATTGGCTTAAAATTCAATACATGTGTAAAGTCAGTCCCTTGGTAAAATTCTGGTCCTGTGTGTGAAGGAGTTTAGAGGAATGTAGTTCCAAATAAAAAATAAAATGAAAAAGAAACAATGCATCTGGGGAAACACAGTGAAGACACTGGAAAATGACAATTTAATCCAGAGGTTATAAAAGTAACCAAAGACAACTGAGCAGAGTTTGTGTTGCCTGCACAAGCATTTTTGTATCTATGTGTATCTATATATACTTAGATATAAACATGCATATACAGAAATATGTACTTATAGCATTTGTATTCAAGGGAGAATAAATGCCGAAGGAAGGAAATGAAGTATCCTGGAGTGCTACAGTAACAGAAGTGGTGACCCTTTTCAGGTTTAAATCTCAGGGTGGGAATCCTGGGTTCATTTCAGGAATATGCATTCAGCCCAATTTTTTATATCTAGTACTGTAAGTATGACAGTCAAATATAATTCAGTAGTACCTGTATTTTCTCAGAGCTTCTTGCTTGCACCTACTGTTAAAACAACTAAGATAGACTTGTACTGGAGATTCGGGCGTAGAGATTCAACTTGCTTGCTTCCTCAGGGCATCCTCAGATTTAAGTCAGATATCTTTTCTCCTGAATTGTGGGCAGATACAGGGCCTTTAGATCATGATCCATATTGGATACCATTTTCATGTCTGTCAAAGAAGTGTGTGGTTAACCCCAGGCTTAAAGTTAGGTATGTCTTGCCCCTGGGCATTTGTAGCTGTGAAGTCTGTTGTGGAATTAGATGCTGTATGCAGATCGGTCTTTTCTTACACAAAACCTGGATAGGAGGAGGACTGTTGAGTTATTTCAGTATCTTGAAAGCTGAAATATACAGACTTAAATCCTTGCTCTACATCAGACAACAAACTGGACTTCCAGAGCAGTGAGTTACCTTTTAAACTACCAGCCAGAGGACAGCAGCTGTTTGCTGCCTGGGCTGTAAGAGGGGACAGTCAAGTTTCTTCAGACAAGATGGGCAAAGCAGTGATGAGCTATGCATTTCACCAAAGCCAAGACATTAAGCAGCTTAGCGTTGTCAGAACTGGGATTGTTGTACACATGCCCAGCAGCAGAGTTGTATTGTTAGCAATTCAGGAGCCTCAGGAGCCGAGGCACCTCTAGGAGTAGGCAGCTGATCAGAGCAAGTGTTTAATGATGTAAATTTTAATCAAAGACTTTAAAGTATTTGTAGGAGGTAACGCTGTAATTATGTATATGCCTTGCCTTTTTTCCTTCATGGCCTCAATTTACAAACTCACTGTCTCTAAAAACAGCCTCTGAACTCAACCAAGGAATTGATACCAGAGCCCCACACAGGATTTTATTACGTTCTGCAGGAGAAATCAAAAGATCTGGCCCTCATAGTTGCTAAATGCTGCTGGAGCTTCATGAGGTTTCTTTAGCTTATGTTTGACAATATCTCTACGAAATAGAAATAGAAATGTTGGCAAGATTATTGCACAGAATTTCAACTAGACAAACTGAGGCATGTGGGGTTAAAATTCAAGGTAAGCTGATAACAGCTTGATCAGAGAACTCACGTGCTGCCTGCTTAGTCCTTTTCTTGAATTCTTTGAGAGATGTAAAGAATTATAGTTATAAATTAACACATTGGTAAGAAATACAAGGAAATTAGAGAACTTAAAAAAAAAGAATGTATGGCAACCCTAGCTGTCTTAATGAGTGAAATTTTAAGTGAAACAGTAAGGTCCACTTAGAAATTTTCTAACCAGTAAAGGAGGAAGTTGATCTTTAATAAGCTGACAGCACCAATTAGATCTGCAGTTAGCTGCAACTTAACTGGTTTTTGTAAATCATTATATGTTAAGGTCAGTACAGGTGGCTCTTTTATTAATTTGATGAAAGGGCTTGCAGGGTCATGATGGCAAATATTCAAGGGAGAAAATTTTTGATATGTTGTAGGAGGAGAAAACTAGGGACAGGGCAAAAATTTCTAATCACTGGTTTTCATGTTAAAGAACCTGAGATGCTTGTTAAGCCTTCACATGTCACTGCAGTGAATGATGTAGATTTCATACAAAAAAAAAAAAAAGGTAGTGTAGGACAGGTCTTTTCTCAGATGCCCCTACTCAGAAAAATTGAAAATATGCCTGAACCTTCCGCTTCAGCTAGTATATCTTATGGAACAGAAGGTAAGTTTACATATTTAAATTCACCTGAGGCAAAAAATTAAGGACAATTAAGCTGAGAATGATTATGCATTTATCTCTGAGACAAACCATACATTCCTGAATGAAATTCAAACCTACATGAAGATAATGAGACAATTTGTGCTTCTGCCAGGCCAGAAATTTCTCATAGGAATCTATCTTCTGAAAACAAATAGGCATTCAGATTTGAGTTAGTTTTAGTGGTGGTCAAAACCCCAAAGAGCTCAAGCAGGAGTTATAAGACTACAAGGAGTAGTCCATCTAACCATCCAGGCAGAGCTCTTTAAAAAGCAAGGCTCTGGTTTGGTTTTGTTTTCCTCCTCAGAGGCATATTTTTTCATTTTTTTTTTCCCTCAGTCTGCATCTCCAGCTGTTGGTTATCAAATCTATGCTGGGGAATTTAATGAATAAAAGTCTGTGGGGATTAAATTGATAAGAAGTTCATGTATATCAAACACTAAAATGCTGTTGAAATGCAATGGCTCAAAACCTTATCAACAGTAACATATTAATAGTGGCACATTTTTTGGAAGGCTTTACTGGAAAGGATGTAAACAGGCTGGGCACACTGAAGGGAACTTGACCCAGGCCCCTGCTTTTAATGTGATAATTTCCTTTTTAGCTTAATAGCAGTTTCCTAGTTCCATGCCTTACTAAGCAATCTATTTTAAAAAAGGCAGAGGTATAAGAATTTGAAGGTACTTGGAAATATAAGGCACATTATCAGCATTTTCTAGGGTTATGAGGTCAACAGTAATAGTTTAACTGGTGTAGCAACTGCCCATTTTAAAAAGTGACTCACACTTGTAAGATAAAAATGCATGCTAACTGCTGTTCCACATGGATCTGGCTTAAAAAGAATGTCATTGAAGTGCCATAGGACTGCCAGGCTTAAATTTTCTGGACTAATTAATTTTCACCAATTTTCTTTTTGAATGATTTCTATAAAAAGAACAACAGTTCTCCAAATGTAAAGGCTAAATGCTTATCACCTAATTTTAGCAGTTCCGTGGATGTCAGTCAGGCTGCTCACATGAATAGATGGGAATAATTTTTACATGAATATAGATTTCTACAGGACAGTGATAATTTTTGTGACTTGTTAACTGTAAGTCTGAATTAAGCATAATTCTTATGGATGATGTTTTTGCTATAAAGTTGATGATTTCTTCTATCTTTTCAGAATGTTTGTAGTACAAGAAGGATTGCAGTGGAGCTTTTCAGTTATGTATGTCTGGACAAAAGTTTTGTAAGCCTTTTGAAGAAAGGCTTTAGAGAATGAAGGGGCATTCACACCATCAAATGGTAACATCTTCACCAGCTCCCATTAGTATTATCTCTTGGATTTCAAATTCTAGTGGTACATGGAAACTACTAATGGATTATCTTGTTACTGAAAGTGGTTTTGCATGCCCTGGGAAGCTAATGAGGTAGCATAGAAATTTTAAATTGTGTACTTAAAAGATAATCAACTTTGTAAAAATTCCTGTATAAGTGGTTGAGTTATAAGGCATCAGAATGACACATGGAATTTGCACGTGTTCATCTTCTGAACAAGTGTAAACAACAGAATACAGAGTGGAATATAAGGAGTACATTAGCTAAGACAGATTAAGGAAGTAAATATTTATATTAGCATAATATTTAAGAAAGTGATACTTATAGCAAAATATCTGTGCAAGATTACCATTTAAAGTCTGTACCAATGCATCTTATTAAAGTGGAACTGAAGCCGTATTTTAAAACTTCTAGAAACATTTTATTCTTGACTAAAGAAAACAGTTAACAACCCATTATGGTATGCAGTAGTAGTCTCTACTGAGCAGTGTTTTTGTTGCTGTTCTACATAGCTAGTTTAGAGATCTTGCTGTAATCCTGCTTAAGCAAATCAGATCCAAATCAGATTATACATCTGGTAGCAATTAGTAGTAGTTACCATCCTGGGACATCTTACTTCCCCTGGAAAAAGAAAAAAAAAGCATTGTGTAGTATAATTAAGCTATGGTTAGAAGTAATTGTCCTGTCTCTACATAAACTATATTCATACACATTTATAGTCGTTGCATTGCCCTTTTCCCAACATGTTGAAATGATGAAAAAAAGGCCTTTAGACTGTCATGTTTTATTGACTGTTGTGAAAGACACTATTTTTGCTGTAATATCTGAATAGATAAAACACAGGAGAATCTTTAGAACAAAGAGGATCACCTTGACCAAATGATTGAACAAAACCAGGGATTAATGCCAGGAGATTGTTAATAAATACTCTCAGAAGGTGGGAAGCAGAAGCTCCGTTTTAAATTATTTATAATCTATATCACTGAAGAACTTAGTTTCTAGGACAAACTTACACTGATAAGAGATTAGATGACCTATGTTCCCCACCTGCATTTTGATTTTATGTGGTTTTGTGAGTCTCTTGAGTAATCTAAGTAAACAGAAAATTACATATATGAAATATTTAAAAGGTAAATAGAGTTTAAAAACAATATAAGAGGACTTGCTGAATGAGATGTTAGATGTGTTGCTCTGAACAGTGTCTGCCTGAGGTGAACCTGGTCTGGTGATTATCATTAGCTGAGATTAAGCAAATGGATTATGATGTTTTTTCAAAGTGGGCGCACTTGGAATAAGACTGAAGATGTTCATTTCATATGGCATAAACAATCACACATACAACTTATAAATCTCTGAAAACAAGCTAACTACTCTTTTATTTACATAGAATGTGACTATTGGTGAGTATGATGATGATTTATGCAATACTTACTAGCTGTATGGCATTAGATATATTCTTTTATATTTAGAACAAAATATTCCACTTAGTGTCTTTAGAAAATTTAGCAGCCTTGTGCATAAACTTTGAATGAGTGGTTTTGTTTATGAGAACACAGGCAAACGGATTAAATTCTGAGTTCTGTTTGATTTTCTTGCAGAATAAATTTCTTAACTTTGTAATTGCCAAAATATCTTAATGGACGTATAATATCAGCTATTTGTTGATTCCAGAATAAAATAAATTAAGTGTGAAAATCGATACTATGTTTAAGATGGAACTAAGTTATTGGAGTGTGATCACCTGTAGTATGAAATAGTAACTTCTATAATATGTAATTTGTCAAAATGTTGGCTATTTGTAAGATGCAATTATAAAAGTATCTGAAAGATGCATCAGCAATTTCCACTATTGAAATTAATACTAGAAAGCATTCATAAACAGTATGCTATGCAGTCATAAATTCTCTGCTAAAATGATTAATTTTACATTTTGCTACAGAAAACTTATTTTTCTTAGTTACTTTTGTGAATTCAAGTTATTTCATATTTTGTCTTTTTTTTATATGTGTATTATCTTTTTGTTTTGGATTTTGTTAATTCCACAGTGTCATGATTCAGTCTAATAATTCTCTTTATATAAAGCGTATTGTAGTTCTCTTCCAAATATTGATGCTTACATAACTGAACCTTTACACAAGTACAAATACAAGAACAACTTCTGAGGGGCTAGTTGAAAAGTGATTCTTATCAGTAGTCTTATGAGAAATTCCACCTATTTTCTCTCGTAAGAAAGAATAATCATACAATTAGATGAAATTTCACTCCATTTTCATAAAGAATAGAAAGTCATACTACAGAGTAGCTGAGGAGCTATGTAAGTTCATTTCTGTCTCTGCCCATTGTTGACAATGATTTAACAGTTTTCTCCCCTTCCCCAAATATCCTGGACTGCACTCTTGTTACTGAACTCTAGCCTTGAACAGTTAAATGGATAACATGACATTCAGTTCACTCAACTTTACTACTGCCATTGCTGCTTTCATTGGAGTAGAAAATTTTCTCCTGCAAAAAGAGTGGGAAATTTTGTGTTGCACCTAGAAATAGATATGCCTTTATGGATTTACTTTATAAATATCAGCGTAAGCAGACTAATGCATGAGTCCTAAAATGGCTGGTTTAAATTGTGTCCTTTAAACTCATTTGTCAACCTCTCCATTTAGAAGTGTAATGAAAATATAATCAGTTAATGAACAAGTGTGTTAAAAAAGATGAACAACTGTATGTCTCAGTGATTTCAGTAGAAGTGGAGCTCCTCCCTACCACAGAAAGCAAGCCATTTCACTAACTCTCATCGACTGGGTCTTATAAAAGGCTGCAGCCAAGCTTGAAAATATCTTCCTGCATATTCCTTAAATAAATAAAGATTTTTTTAGGTGGGTTTTTTGTTGTTATTTTTAAAAAAATTTTATATTTTTACTTTAAATGGAATTGAGTTTACCTAAATCAATCTTTTCATACCTCATTCTGGTGCAGAACTGTTTAGTTATTGTTTCAGTTTTAGGCACTGAGAATGAGTACAATTTACAGCATAAATAATGTGCTAAAAGGAGACGTTTCTTCCTGTGCTCTGATTGTTGTTCCAAATAACGAACTTTTAAAAAGTTATTTACTCTCGGTGAAGGTAAAACACCCAATCTGAAAACTGCATTTTTGTAAAAAGCTGTAAGAACACAGTAAGATAACATCTTGTCAAATCTGACTTTATTTAAACCTTGACTGTCTTGAAAAATAATGTTTTCTTATCAGTTTCAGAACTGATGTATGCAGTAAAACATGTCAAAATATTGTTTTCCATAGTTTCATTAAGAAAAATACATAGCAGCCAGAAGAGATTGCTCCATTAGTCAATATGGCAACTACATCAAGGTGACATTGTCAAAGAATTTAATCTGTACTGTTTTGATGACTAACATTTCCTGAGAGTGTTACACACCTTTTCAATAAAACTCTACTAAAACTGCTTCCTTGAGACTCGTTAGTTAACTAGAAATTTCTACCCTGTGTTCCTGTCAAAGTAAGACAACCATTAAGACAATGTGATTGTCTTAATTTAAGAGATTATCTTTACAGTATCTGTATGTAGATTGGATTCAAATGGAACGACTGTAGTGAATGTGCTCTGTTTTCAAGCACAAAGGGTATCTATACAGTTGTCAGAAAGAACCTTTTGTTTGAAAGACAGCTATTTAAGTGTTCTGCCAAAGAATATCTGATATTTTTGTGTCTTTATAAAGGATTTGAAGACTTTTCTGTCACTAAAAAAAGTCTTATTTGTTCAGTAGCTTTTCCCTCAGTGTAAGTGTAAATATTGCAGTGGTTTATGTATCATGAAATATAAAACTTATAACAGAAAAGGAAATGATCTGTTAATTTTTGACATAACTCTAAAATATGTTTTGGGCCTTATTCTGGTATAGTGTATAGTGCAGTAAATCAGGAGCAATTTCTCTGACCCCAGTGGATTTGCTCTGGTATAAAACTATTATATAAGATCAGAACCAAATGTATTGCCTTTCAGTTTTGTTGCTTTGGACTCGTTATGTTTCATGCCTAGGCAAAAATTGCTTCCTCCTCATAAGGTTTTTGCTAATATCTTAAATATGAAATGTTGTCATTGGCTTCACCCTCAAGAAAGAGAACATCTACTTATGGACTGACAAAGTACATTCTTCTAAGGAAAGGTCTTGTAACAAAATTATACGAGATTTGAAATTACATTGGAGAGTTTTGGAATGTTTGCAAGTAGAGCTATGCTAACTAAATCTGACAGTACTGAAAGCCTGAATCTATTTAAATCAAATACTTTTTGGCACAACTTGCTGCTGTTTGTTTCTTATAAAGTCTCTTTCTGCACCTCTCAAAAGTAAGATTGTATTATTAGTAGTCATAAGAAAAGTTTTCCAACCATCTCCTCTTTCTTCCAGATTGCTCTCAAAATGAGTGAAACTCCTTCGACTAGTAACTCGGTGAATCAACCGAACTCCTCTGAGAGTGAACAGAGTTTATCCACACGACATATCAATGTTACTGAACCTGTTGTGGCAAAACGGATCTGTTTCTATAAAAGTGGAGATCCTCAGTTTAATGGGATCAAAATGGTCATTAATAACCGGTCTTACAAAACATTTGATGCCTTGCTGGACAGTTTATCCAAACGGGTCCCATTACCTTTTGGAGTAAGGAATATTAGTACACCAAAAGGAAGACACAGCATCACCAATTTGGAGGATCTTGAAGATGGAAAATCTTATATTTGCTCTCATCAGAGGAAAATGAAGCCCATCAACCTGGAACAGGCTAGCAAAAAGCCACTGCCGTGGCAGATCAGTAGGCCTGTCAGTGCTCGTCGTCGAGCTGTGCAGTTAGCAAGGGAGAATGAAGGTGGATTTGGCCATCGAGAAACCAAAATAACAACTCCCAAGAAGATGCTTGTTTTCAAAAACGGGGATGTAAGACTCAAGCGCACCATAGTTCTGGGAAAGAAAAATACACAGACCTTTGAGGCCTTCCTGGATTATATGAGTGAATTAATGCAATATCCAGTCGTGAAATTATATACCACTGATGGCAGAAAGGTGAGGTTAAAAATGAGTACTGACAATATTTCTATGATTGCTTCTAGATTATTTTAATTAAAAGCTGATTTAATAAGTTATAAGCTTGACACACTGGCCTCAGCTGTTTCCTTTTTATGCCTTTTCTTCTTCAGAAAAGCTACTAGTTTAGCAGAAATATACTGGAATTTTACCATTAGAGAGAAACAACTGAGGATATTTTATTTTAAATCATCATGAAAACCTACTTTTCGTTTTCTTACTTAAGCCTCTTTCAGGCATGCTTTCAATTCTATACATTTACTCAATTATACAGAAATTTCCTTTAGTCTTAATGCTGTTTACCTGTGGTTTTTAATATTTTAAAAATGCATTAAGAAGCATCTAATAGCCACACATATTTTCTTATTACAGAAATGGAGATTGGTTTGCCATTAATGACTAGGAACTATGACCCCTTTTTGTCTATTACAGTTTTCAAACCCTAGATCTCAAAACCCAGATGAGGCAGCTCTAATAGTCTTGATTTTCATCTCACATACATTATATACAATCTCACCTAACATTTTGTCTGTTGTTGTTTAACCACAGAAAAGCACATGTGATTATACCTGATAGGTATCTAGAAAGAGAATTCAATTCAGATTTCCAAGAGTTTAAGGAAAATCTTTTGTTTATCCTCCATATGGTAAAATTTGGTATTAGTTTGGGAAACTGTATTACCTATAAGTCAGTGAACTGCTCTTTGTAAGCCTTATCATGCAATATATTCTGGAATATAAATTCAAAAGTGTTAGACAAGACTCTGAACACCTTGATCCTGTCAGACCTGCTTTGAGCATGGGGTTAGACTACATGAACTCCACAGAGGTCTTTCCCAAGGTACATTATTCTGTGATTCTGTCTTATTCCTCTGTGGCAGTACAGGGCAAGTACTCACGGTGTATTCTGAATTTCCCCTTTCTTCCTTCAAATATGTGTATGTGTATACTTACACATGCTTACTCCAACTGCTTATTCTTATTTCATGGCTATGAACAGTCACTGTGAAACGATCAAACAAAATTGCATATGCAAACACTTAAATTATAAGAAAATTTTGATCTGTGTCCAAGTTGCTTCTTGAAGTGTTTTTCTAATATATAACCAGACATACTCTCACTGAGATAGGAATTGCCTTATAGGAATTGAAAAATTAATTCCGTGCTGTAATACATATTTAATAGCCTGCTGCAAACTAATGTAGAAACTAAGAAGTGAAGATATTAAGGCATGAAAGGGATAAGTCTCTTACATTATTTTTGTGGTTACTAAGGCAGAGGATTTAATGTTGCTTTTTTTTTCCAGGTTCCTAATCTTCAGGCCCTGATATTGTGTTCTGGAGCTGTAGTCGCAGCTGGGAGAGAGCCTTTTAAACCAAGCAATTATAATTCTCTTGGGTACTCACAGCCTGCTAAATTGCTTGGAATTGCAAATCGTGTGTACCCAAAAGCAAATGACAAGTCAGAAAGTGAAAATAGTAAGTTCTTTGAATTAATTTGTGTTTTATTAATTGCTTTATCTCTCTCAGCATAAGACATAAACCATGACAATCTTACTGATCAAGAATATTTCAAATGACAAGTTGAAGCTCTTTATATCTGCTCTGACTCCTCTACAAGAATAAGAAAGATCGGAGTGTCAATGTTCATTTTAAATGCAAGTTTCTGTGAAGTACTCAGCTAGTATGCATATTTTCTTTTAAACAGGCTTATTTAGGACATGGATGTAAATCTATAAGTGTATTTTATTTTAATACACTTAATTATCATTGTTACTAATTTTTTTGGTGTCACAGTTCATAATAACAATGGTAAAAGGCAAACCACAGGCTACTTCAGGCTCTTAACTGACTGGATTTCTTGAGCAAAGCTTTTGTGCAGCTTTCAGATCTCTCCTTAGCAAGTGGATGCTTGACTTGTCATTGTCATGACTTTCACTTTTCCCCATGTCCCATACTCCACATAACGAGGAAGAATACAGCATACATCCACTCACAAATTCATCATGTTTTTGAAGCTGCTCTTGTCTAAACAGAGTATCATCCTTTCCTATATACTCATAGCTGTGAAATATGTTTTTTTCATAAGTTTGGGAAAAGATACACAAATATGTATTTTCCCTTTGATTACTCATGGAGTCGTGCCAATGGCAAGATCCGTAAGAATGCAAGGTGCCAGTGGATGATCAAGAACATAAGACGATACTGGGGAGAAGCCAGGCTAGCTGCATAGTCTGAGGCTGAGTGGAACAAAATGCTGCAGTACTAGAGCTTTAGGTTATGTGGGAATCCTCAGCATTAGAACATCCTGTAGGGCAGAGGTTCTGTCTGATCTTGTTTGATCCAGAGGCACCTTGTACTCTTGACAAAACTGCATGTTGTACAGGAGAGCTGAGGGAACACTACAATTGCTTCTGTGTTGACACTATTCATGGTAATCTTTACTGTGTCAGAGCACATTGATACATAAAATACTTGGTTTCCATTTATTTGAAGGCATTTCTTCCACATCCCTTGCAGTTTATTTGTTCCCACCAAACTATTCATTACAGTTTTTTTTCAACTTTCATATTCTTTGACTTGCACAGTTTGAGAGCTATTTGCAAAGCAAAACTAATGAGTCAAGAGAGAATGAATAGGAACATTCTGAGAATGAAGGTTCTACAGAAACAAAGATCCTAACCAAATTTTGCTCTGAGCCATAGATTGAGCCTTGCAATGGTAGAAAATGTGAGTAGCTGAAAATCTGAGAAGCTCTCTCTTCTAATCCTTAGTTAATAGGAATTGTGTAAAGAGAGAGAAAAAAACCAACCCTTTTTTTTTCTTTAACCTGAGAAATTCAAAAGTATCCTGTGTAGGAGATATCACTCATGATGTGAGACCCTGAAAAATCAGATTTCAGGCACTTTGTTCCAGTTCCATTACCTGAGATAAAGAAGGTGATATTTTTACTCTGGGAGGCATAAAGTATGGTCTGTGTTAGAGGAGTTAGTACACTTTTATTTCTGATTCAGTTTATGGTAAAGCATATGCTTGGAAAACTTGCAAGTCACTCTGCCTGAAATTATAGATGTGTATCTATAACAGAATGTTAACTGTGGAAGTCTTTATATGTGAGTGTTGGAGACTCACTTTAATATTTAAAATCAAGAAATGTAGAAAAGTTACATGTGTTAGATGTGTTAAAATACCTTTCTACATGTGAAATTTTTCTATGAAGTTGTGGTTTCTATATACTTAGGTATCAGTAGCAGTTGTACTTTTGTACTAATTGTTCTTGTTTCTTCTTTTCTCTTCTTTTGCTGCCTATCTGCTGTCTCATGATCTGGATCTTTATGCATGATATTTTTCTGCTCCACTTTCCACCTACCGAATGGATCTTGGTTCTTTCTATGTAATTATTGGTAGCGAGAGCTGAAATAGGCTCTAGCCCAAGATCTCAGATCTTCTCAGTTTCTTCTAATAAAGGGTCCAACAATGATAACAACTCAAATGATAACAACTCAGATTCTTCCTACGTTTCTGACAGTCATAATGGTATAGGACGAAATCAGTCAGTTACAGGCGAAGACTTATCTGTGGCACAATGTGAAGATGACATCGAAAAATCTGTTCACCTTAACCAAGATGGCAGTATCACAGTGGAAATGAAAGTTCGATTGAAAATTAAAGAGGAAGAAACCATTAAATGGACAACTACTGTAAGTCGTGCTGGCCTTTCTGATTGCAAAAATGCCATCATCTGCAATTCTGCAACATGTGCAGAAGACTGCTTATCTAATGTAAACATACCAGAACATGCAAAGCCAAATGATGCTCCATTTTTGGAGAGCTGCAATGAAGAAGGGGGAGACTCATTACAGCAATTCAATTCAAAAATGTCAGATGAAAAATCAGAGTCTGAGTTAAACATTGATTGTTGTGATATCTATACGAAGAACAATTCTGCAGATCCAGATTTAAGAACTGTATCTGAGGCAAATATCAGGCCTCACTTCTATAGGCCTCCCACGCCTGGGCCAAGACATGTTAGACAAAAGAAAGCAGTAGTTGAAAGTGTCACCTTGGTATCTGAGAAAGAGGTTCAGGAGAAGACAATAGGACAGTTTTCCTACAGCGAAGAAATACAGAATGGAGAAAATAAATCAGAGTATTGCATGGTAGCTCATTCAAGCAGAAAAAAATCAAGCATCAGTAAATCAAAGTTCAGTGAGGTAGGAGATAATGATTTATTAAGGCTTTCTTCAGAGAATATAGAAGAAGAAATGCTTTTTAAAGTAAGCCATAAAAGTAATGAAACCACAAATAAGACATTCGAAGTGCCTGATGAGGATGATTTGGTACAGAATATGTTAGAGAAATCAGTTGTAGAACAAGGGACTTACAATAGTTTAGTATCAACTTGCAAAGCTAAAATCAGTGGTTTCATACCATCATCAAAAAGTTACCAGGCAGCTAGGCCAGGTTCAGCAGACCACATCCACAAATCATGTGATATTAAACAAATAAAAAGGTCGCTGAGTTCTTTCATTATGTATTCAGAATTATGTCAGGAAAAAGAAGAAACAAAATGCAAAGCTCCTGATTTATTACCTGTTTCTCAGGATTCAGTGCATTCAGCCTGTCCCAAACAGAATCAGATGAAGGTTATAGTACCTCCATGTAGTAAAGCTCCTACTGAGAAAATACATCCTACTGTTACTGAAAGTGAGAATCAAATCAGTGTCAGGACTGAATCTGTGACAACACATCTTATTGGTGACAACCAGTCTGTATCTTCCATCACCAAAAAGAAGAAGAAGAAGAAGAGAAAATCATCTGACTTTATAAAGCAAGGAACATATGAAAATCAAAAAGATAAAGAAATTTCAGGGATAGTTAAAGATGAAGGAATACATAACATGAGTAAACCCACACAGGATTCCACAACAGAGGCTATGGATAATTATTCGGAAATGCCTCAGAAAAAAGAAATGGAAAACAATGATGAGTCTGTCAATTCAGACAAAAACATATGTCCTCAAAATGAATTCTGTCACCAGAATTCACTAGAACAAAATGGATTGTCATTTAATTTAAAACCACAAAGTAATAATAAAAAGTTGGCCAAGGTAAAATTGAAGTCAGGCAAAAAAATTAGCATCATTTCATCTGCAAAGACCGAAGATGGTCTAATGACAGCTGACTTGAACAATGAATCTGAATACAGTCAGGATACACTGAGTACTGAGAAAAATGGTGCACATCTCACAACCTGCTCTTTTGAACAGACGCCTAACTCATCAGCGGTTTCAAAGCCATTGTCTGAAGTGACAAAGAACCTTAACTTTGAAAATGAAAAGGAAAAGAGTAGTTTGAAAAATTTGTCTTCAAAGAAAGAGAAAAAGCAGAAAGGGATGAAGAAGAATCTAAGTAAACATGTAAATAAGTTGTCAGAGAGGACCTTTACAGTAGAGACCCTAAACCAGGAGGATTTTCAGAAGGAGGTTGTTGAACATTCACTTGAAAACTATGTCCAAAGTTGGCTGAAAAACTTGTCACCAAATTCTGTCTTACCTCCTATAAATAAAAAAGAAGGAAAGGTAGAGCATAGCAATGTCTGTCATTTTCCTACAGAAAATGTTGATGCTTCTATGGATAAAGAAACAAGATGCATTACAAGTAAAGTGCGTGTGACTGGAAAAAACAATCTTGTTGAACATAATCTAACCAAAAAAACATTAAAGCCTATTTATGCATTGGGAACCTTGGAAGAATCATCCAAGGATTCAGGTGAAAACCAGACTGACTCATTGATTCATGCTAATGCAACTTTAGTAGAAGAAGCCAAATATTCACTAAAGTCAGAATTTCATCATGATGGTAAGCTACACTTGTTTCATGGAACACATGACAGCGATAAAAAGATGTCAGAAGTTGAGATTCATGATACCTGCCTGTGTCAAAGAAAAAAATCTGAAGTTGCTGTTCAAGTTGATTGTGCAATTGTCAATGAGAAAATGAGAATTGACGTTCAGAACAACTGCATGTCTAGCATGCTGCTGCATGAACTACAGTCAACTTTACTTGGTCTCCAGAAAGATCATAGTGGATGTATAGGAAAACCTTGCAGCCTTTCAGAGCTTTCTCCTTCAGCTTTTGCTTCTTCCTCCAGTGTCCTCCTAACTTGGCTACTTATACTAAATCTGAGAGAGAGTTTGATTGGGACAATCAAAGATGATATGCAAAAAACTACCTGTAGCTGTTCTGAAATATTTACACAGTTACAATTTCTGAAACAAACTACAGTCATAGAAAAAGTTGATGAACTGAGGGCTGCCTTCTCACATTTTCAACAATCAGGAGAAAATAACTTATTAAACTTTGGGAGGGAACAAAAAAAGCAGGACTCCACACATTGCCATGAGAATACGCCCATACCTGAAATGAATAATGATATTAAAATTCAACATTTGCATGAAAGTGAAAAGTCAGTTGAGTGTTGTATTCCAAAGGACAGTGTAAATGCTGAAGAAGCTCTAAAATTAACTGGTGAATTAGAAAGCTGTTTTGATATGCAGAAAGATATTTATAGAGAAACAGAGGCTTTAGACCTGAGTGCTCCCAAAACACAGCTGGATAATCAATATGCTAATACAAATTCAAATACCTGTGGTCTTGCATCAGTTGTAGAGACACCTGAAAGAAATGAAGAAATGCCCGACAGCCTATATAAAAAATCTCAGGATAAAAACACTGATGCATCATTCACTAATGAAGAGTCAGAAACTTCAGTAGAACCTAACTCGACAGTTCATAGTGTAACTTCCAATTATAAAAATCACATTTTAGATGAGGATATTTCTGAGTTAGAAGATGAAAAAGATCTTATACATGTTACTGCTGATAAAAGTGAAGATGAGACTGTTGATCCACAGTCAACAGTTAAGGACAAAAACCCAAACAACCAACATGAACTAGCTGCTGAAGTCTCTGTAGAATATAATAATGAGGATTATTCTATACAGGAAGACAAAGAGGGTGCAGAAACTTTTGAAGAAGCCTCTGAGAGGTTATCTACAGTCTCTCCGCTATCATTTTGTTATGAATCAAAGCAAATTACAGAATGTGATATGAGTGAAGGAGAACAGAAACTGCAAGTAGAAGAACTGGGGAATAAAATGTGTTCAGACACTGCTCAGATGAAAAAATGCTTAAAAAGTCCAGCTACTTCAGACTGGTCAGATTACAGACCAGAGAGTGAAGAGAGTGATTATAACTTTAGAGCATCCAGTGATTTGACCAATGAAAGCGGGGAGGAAGCAGTACTTGAAAAACATTATAATACTGGCTATGTAAAAAGAACTATTGAACGACTTTATGGCAAGACAGAAGCTTCATTTAAGCCTGACTTTCACAAAGGTTTTCCTTATATGTCAAAAGTATTTCAAAAGGATACTGAAGAATTCCACTCTGCAGTGGCAGAAAAAAGCATTTATTTTTCTCAGGTAGCTAGGTCTTGTTCTGCGGAGAAATTGTCACATTCTTCATTATCATCACAAGAATTTCCAGTAAACAAAACCAGAGATAACACTACATTGAGAAGAGAAAATACTTCTTTGCCACAACCTACCCTTAACAGAGAAGAGACAAGTTATACTAATGACTGTTCGAGGGAATTTCCAAAGCAACACTGTCAACCTAGTGTACAAGCTAATGAAGATGAAGGAATATTGATAGATAAAGGCAAGTGGCTGCTCAAAGAAAATCATTTGATAAGAAGATCGCCACCTGAACAGACTGGAATGTATGGCAATCTGGATACAACATCAACAGACACAGTCCTCGACACTAACAGTGATGATGTTCCATACTCACACTTTGGTTATCTGAATCAGTACCCAGCCCTCAATGAAATATCTTCTTCAGAACTTGAAGACATGGCTAAACCTTCTGAAAATGTTTGCAGCTACTTCAATATACCTCATAACAGTGACTCAGATCCCTTTCAGGATGACCTAGATACAAAAAGCAAACCTAGTCACAACGGTAAGATCGCACCCCTTCCTGCAGAAAACAAAGAAAAGATCAAACCATCAGTAGGTTCTACTTCCACTCAGCTTTCCACACAAACTGATAGCAACTTTCTGGCCTTTACATCTGTAGAACTTAGATTGCCTGATAACAAGGTGCACCCATTGGAACAGCCTTTAAATGATGAACCCATACAGTCTCAGCCAACGGATGTTAGTAATGCTAACAGAAGTGCTCTTCAGGAAGAAGATTCTCTGGATAAACTCCATGCTATATGTGGCCAACATTGTCCAATCCTGATGGTGACAGTAACACCAATTAATGAGGAACAGAGAGGATATGCTTACCAAAAGGCATCTGATATTGAGAACCAGCTGGGTTCGTGCTTGTTGGCCAAAAAGAGTGAATATTTTCAATGGTCAGGAAAAGATTTAATAATAGATAAAAATAATCATGTGACACTGAAGAATAACTGTATCAATAAGATTGCCAATAATATTTTTAATAGGTTTTATGCTAATAACACCTTAGATTTTATTAGTAACTTTGAAATACTTACATCTGCAACTCTGAAAGTTACAAGCAGTTTAAGGAAGTTACACATTATAGAGGATGTGAATGTAAAAACTGTGGAAGCCATCAATTGTCAAAATAATTTATCGAAACACATACTCAGTGATCTTGTGATAGGAACTAACAGTAAGCTACCTAGTGGAAAGCCAAAATTATGCCAGGCCCTAACAATAAGCCTAATTCATATTGTTGAAGAAAAAATTTCTCCCATGTTGGCAGATACAGCAGGAATCTCTCATTATGAAACATTTCTGAAGCGTGACACTTCTTTAAATAACATTGAACATCATACCTCTGAAGATCTGAAAAACAAAAATGCCTTTTCTACAACAGAAGAAGAAGAAGAAAAGGAAGAGGAAGTTTGCTTTTGTACAATGGACAATGTAAGAATTAAAGAAGAGAAAGACTTGAAATAGTGATCTTGAATTTCTATAGCATTAGATCAGAGAACATCTTTAGAAAAAAATAAATAACAAAATAAACTACTGAATGCCACAACCAATAAAACTTCCAATGTGAATACAGCCTAGTGGTAGAAAAAAAAATTGCAATTGTATATCTTTGTTGAAATAGAGATAATTAATAAATTAGTTTTTTTAATGGGAAACAATGTAGAAAGAGATTTTTTCTAAACCAGTGATTTCTTGGTTAAAAAAACAGTTTTTTCCCTGTAACATTATCTGTTCAGAGATATTAAGTTATATAACAACTGCCTAAGTTTTAGAGAAACGACTACTGCTTGTTAGAACAGAGAACTGAAATTTGAAATACTTGCCAGAGTTCTAAGATAAGATTTCTGTATTTAATGACATTTGAGAGAGGGTTTGAGAATTGTTTTTAAGTAGAAATGTTTTTTTCTGGGACAAAATCAACTGATAAGCTTAATCTGAAGTGAAAAGTAAGAAATAGTATTTTGATGCTGTAATACAATGAAAAGTAATAATCAGAAGTCATGTGAATTTCATATAGATTAGTATTATGAAATTACTACTTCAATTTTTAAAGGCCAAGTTTAGAATAGTTATATAAGTAGAGAGATCTTTCAGTCTGTATATATGATCATCGAGACCTCAAAAGAATTTTGCCTCTTTTACCCAGAGAATACTAGAAAAGGAGCATATTTGCTGCTGGGATGCCACAGGAACTGAGAGACCATGTGTCAATGGACTTCCTGATTACCCTTGCCATATTCCCTTCTGAGGAAGCACTACTTACTTTTAAAACTCTTCTACATACACTGCATGTTTTACGTGTGTGCTCTTTAGCTTCTGTACTTTAAATGTGGTCTATGTCTTTTCTTAAATTTTCTTTTTGTAAACATGTTTTAGTGTGTGAATCCAAGGTATATGTAATATGCTTCAGGATTTTTCAGTCTGTTACTAGAATTATTTTGGATACCTATTTACAATATTTTTCAATTATATGTGTGTGTAGTAAGCATTTATGTATGGTATACGATTTTCAGTAAATTATTTTAAATACTAAATTTGAAAATATTTAATGTATATTGTGATTAGGCAGAGTATTTGAATTTTTTTTGTTAGATTTTAGTCCCTAGCACTGCATAGTACCTTGCTTCAATTTCACTGAAATCAGAGATATACCTAAAGAAGGAAGGTGCTATTTTCAGTTAGAGGATGAGAATTTAGCCATTCTGTCCTCTTGGAGGCTGCGTCTAGACTAGCTGGCATGTACATGTTGCAATAAGCCCTGGGTCGTGATCCTTTGGTTATCCAGATTGCGGACTTAATTAAAGGCTGACACAAATCCCTTTTGGTCCAGAGACTTTGATAGTCTCCCCGTGGGACAGGAAGCACATGGAGAGGAAGCAGAAGTTTGGTCTGGAGCAAAAAGGGTTTGCAGTATAGGTGGGAAACCTAGAAGCACTCTTCAATTCTTCTTAGGAGTCTAGTAGCAGATACTTTTCCTCATAAATAAGTGATATGTTTCTGTTGTTTGAAGCAGTGTATTATATCTAATAAACTACCATTACCAAGCTAAATAAAAATATATTGTCTAATGTATTTTGTACCAAAGAGCTGTGTGCTATTTTCTATGCTGGCCTTGTTTCTGATGTTCTTCCCTCCATCTCCACATGGTTTGGTGTCCTCCTTTGCATGTCTTAGAACTGTTCCAGCTGAAGTGTCTCAATGGTATTTTTTCATCCTTTTACATGTCAATACAGAAATTAAACCTGTGTCTGGAAAATAAAGCTCAAAATTACTAGAAACCAACTGAATGCCCTTTAGTATTCTAAGTACCAGGCTTCTATGTGCAAATAATCTACATGTTAGTCAAATTAACAGCTACATATACGTCTCTATTGCTTGCAGTCTTTCTGCTGCATTTGCCATATTTGATCTTTTTCAGATCAAATTTCAAGAACCTTTAATCAGGTGCTTATTATAAGGCTACTGAGCAAACTAAGCACTCAAAAAGTGAGATGAGGTACTACCTGAGGTTACAATTAGCAGATACCACAGCAAGTGCTGAAATTATTGTTCTATTAGTTGAAGGGCTTGCTTCTATTTCAGCATATTAGCTGAAAATGAAGAAATAGAATGGTCAGGAAGGGACAAGTCTCCATGGCCAATTCTCTGCAGACAACTGTCCACAGGAAAACTATTCACAGGAAGAGCTAGGATTAGGGCTAGTTGTTCCCCAAGAAGTTGTCACCATGGAGAGTTGGCCTTGTAAATTTGTCCTGAGGAGAGCTGGCCATGGACATTTGACTTAGACTGTAATACGGTCACCTCAGAGTAGGACGAATAGTTGACAGTGAGAGGTACCATGCTGTTTTAGTGTTTATATTTCCATTAATGGTTCAGAACAGATCTAGAATATTAAGTCACTGAGATATGCAAATAAAGTGAAATTACTTTCATTAGGTAAGACTGGAGAAGGCTGAAGAGAGAACCCCACAAAGCTGGTGACTAGAGCAATGTATTGATTGGCAGAAACTGTTTATTGGAATACTGGAAACTATTAATTGGAAAGGCTCTAAGAGACTGAAAACAGTGGATTTGAGAAGAAGCCATTGCACAGAGTGATCTATAGTAATCATTACTATTTATAGTGTGATAAATGAAAAGCTGGATGACATGGTTTTGCATATCTAGAAGTTTATATAGCATAAAAACTAATGAAAAATGATTGATTTCTCAGAAGTTTTGGTTTAATTTGAGTGCATAGAAGAAATACTTTGGTACAATGTTTTGGCTTTCGTTTCTGAAATGCTTAAGGCATATTTCTCTTTGCTTCTAAGAATTTCAGAAGGAAGCAAGACCATTTAATTGTTTGATTTATCATTATTAAACAAGTTACTTGACTTTATAGCACTGATGTTATGAAATATCATTAGTCTAATTACCATGTTAATCCCCTGTAAGAATTAGAGGGACTACTTAACACAATTTTCTTACCTTTATAAACTAAATTAAGTCAAGAGGTTGGGTACACTTACATGGAGTGACTTAGATGTTGCATGCATATAATAGTTTCTCAGTTATAAGTGAGATAATTAACATGGAGGATTACATGGTCACCTGTCATCAGTTCCAGCTCACAGCTGGAACAGTCTGCTTTGGATAGTGTAAAGATCTTCCTTTGTAATAGAGACAGCGAGCTAGCTTCAGCTGTGGGAGATGCATATTGTAGCAGCTTTTGAGATGGGTCATACTCTATTGTTGGAAAATATGGTTCTGCCAGTTTCCTCTCCTCCTCAGGTATCAGAGTTGTTAATTTCCCCCTATTCTTCCAGTTTAATATGTTCAGGTTATGACAATTCTTGCAATGATGAAATTTAACTCATTAGTAAGATTATCTGTTTGGCAATTTAATATCTAACAATGGCAACATAATTACTTAGGAAGCATTTGTACCATAGCTGCACATTCTCGGGAGTTTCAGAAAAGTTCTGCTTTAACAGTATCTCTTTAAATTTGAATTATGATGTATTCTCCAAATTTCTCATGATAATAATATATTTTAGATGTTTACTCTTAAATGGTATAACTTCTCTCTGATTCTGTTTCTGTCTTTTAAAAATTTCACACTTTCTACTCAGGTCATGGATCTACAGTAATTTTTCAAATGAATAAGTAAATGTCAGAATGCTACTGTGGAATTTCAGGGTCTTGTGGTTTGTCTTCAAAGATGAACCAAACATTATGTTAATGTCTCCTTGTCTCTCCCTTCAAAGTATAGGAGAGAATATCTATCCTAATTTTTACTGTTTCTACGATACTACATTTCACAAGGAATGTCTGGTTTACACACAAAGCACAATGGTCTCACACAAATGAAAATTTCTTCAATAGATATAGCCCAATGGTTACAGCAAGAAACAAACAAAACTTGCAGATTCTACCATCAGGTCTCATTAATATGTGTTTTCACAATGTGCCTTTACTGTGCTTTGTTTTCTGCCTTTTTAAAAAAGCAGTATTGATTAATCAAACATAACTGCTAAGGGGCATGGAGGACATATTCTCAACTCATTTATATCCCAGATACAGAACGGCATCATGCCTAGGTCAGCCTAATTATCTATTTCTTAAATATCTTTTCTTTTTGGACATGGCTAAACATGAGCAAGTGAAAATATTTGTTCTACCTTATTTTTACCAGAATGCCAAAGAATACTAAATTAAAATTCCTCAAATAATTGGTTACAATCATCCTCAAATAATATTCTATTGCAGCATAATTCTGTATATTCATCATGATCAATATCCACAGAATCACTAGGTTGGAAAAGTGACTTGTTAAAGAAAAATGCCCATGGCTAGAACTGAAAATATTCAGTGACACTCAAACAAAAAGTGGTTTTACTGAACCTCACAATGGAACTACAGGATAGCTTATTGCCTGGGCCTTAAGATACACAGATCTATTTTAAGTATTTCAAATAGTCAATAAACACAAAGTTCATCGTATTGTAATGAGCTCACTCATCATATCTATTATTTCTTAGTGTTTTAGTGAGAGCAAACAGGATGAAAGATACTGTGATGGAGGTAAAGTAAATAATACAGGGAAAATGTGTAGCATAATGAGTCACTGTATACAGGGGGCTTCTGTAGTCAGCAAGGCCCTTTATTGCTGCTGCTTCACTTTAGAGGAAGTTCACTTTTAAGAAGCAGTGATATTTTTCAGTGGCGTAAAATGATCTTAGCAAGCCTAGGAGGTGCTTATATGTATACCATTTCAGATGAGGATCAGCTGCTTAGAAACATTGGGAGTGAGGGCGTTCTCTTCCTATCCTTTCCTGTTATCAGCCACCCTTCAGTGACAACATTTCTTTCAATTCCATGCCACTGATACTCAGCTACCACTAAACCAAAGCCTAAATCCATACACTTGGCCTTGATAGTTATCAAATTTAACCATGGAAAGCGTACAGGCATCTCAGTGTGTAATGCCAACACTGCAATGCAAGAATATGTTGATAAACCCTCAGTGGATTCCAAACAAGCTGTTACATCTCCATAGCCCACCATGCCTTCGCAGAAATATAGATCCTTTCGTAAAGACATCACTTGCAGCAAAGCTAATTTACTTTGAGAGACTCTGATGCTTGAAGTAATGCATTTCTAATTCCAGAGATAGGCTGCTGAGAGCCTGCCTGACTGTCATTATGCAGCACTGCACTGGGCAGAGCTGATATGCCCTAAGTAAACAGAAAATCGTATTTAATAAAATTTTATACAGTATTTCAAAACTGTGTTTGAAAAGTGATCTATGTTCATGCAAATTGGACTTTGTCTTATGGCATATGCAGAGTTAAAGATATGAATACAGCTTGACATTTCTGGGTTTTTTGCAAACAATATTTGCCTGCTGTAATTTTGTCAAATATGTATTTCTGCATTCAATGACATGATATGATTTAGAATTTTGATTACTGAAATGCATTTTGCTTAAGAATCATGAGTTTAAGTTAAGTGATTCAATGAGTCTTCTTATGTTTTGATAGATAGGAAATGGAAGGTGTCAGTCCTCACCAGTGATATGCCATCTGCAGGAACAAGTTCAAAGGTTTATATTACATTGTATGGGGATCACAGCAGTTCAGGGCCTATTTTTCTTAATGGAGAGGAGGGAAAATTATTTCAGCAAGGCAATGAAGACATCTTCACAGTAAGTAATATATATTCATTGTGTTGCCCTTCTGTACCCTGACAGATTGCATGACATTTCAAAATCTATGTGATGAAAAGTCAGTTTTTTGTATAGTACTTCTATATGTAAACAAGAGACAGGACTTAAATGTACAACTCACCTATCCAAAGCTGATTTGATCCAACATATTCCTTGTATGTTTAAGAATTACTGGTTAACTTACATAGTGCTCAAGAAAATACCAAGGAACACAGGACAACAGATACTGGTTTAGTTTTTAAATTTGAAACGAGGCTCCAATATTAAAAATGAAATGAGAAAGTGAAGATTAGGATATGGCATTGTAAGTGAGTGTCTCTAGCCGGTTGCAGCTATAGGGCCATATAACAAGCAGGTGCTTCCACTGTTTGTATCTAGTACAGCAATTTCCCTCCTGAGAAGCAGTGTTCCTTGGTAGCATTCATGAAGAGCTCATCTGTTTTCACAATAGCTGCATAGCTTCTTGGGGTGTAGGAAATACAGTGCTTAGCCCTCTTCAGCCTGATGGAGTTTCTCAAAAGAATCCAGCACCTCTGATAGAGTGCCATTCTCCACCTGTGTTATCAAAAAACCCCAGACAGAAGACTGAAAGGAGTAGATAAAATAAGTAACCAGGGTGCCTGACAGGTAAAAATATGCTCGTCACAATTTATATTGTTGTGTCTGTTTCCTGCTCCCATTATTGGGATTAATTTCTACTCCAGTGACTTTTAAGTGCAAAATATGGGGTCAGTCTCTGATTTAAGACCTAGGATTCCCCTCTTAGGAGAGTATCAATAGTACTGAGTACAATTATGAAGTGCCTGGTCTGAAGCATACAGAAGGAGAAAAGCCTCTGTGCTTGTATTGTATACTAGATATCAATTTAATATGGTCTGTACTCACTGCTCTGTCTCTTTATTGTTTATAACACTGAGCTTAGGCAAGCTGATGATATAGGGAACTCGGTTCACACCCAGGTCTACACTGTGAATGAAAACATAAAAATGAATTCTACAGAAAACACGAAGACAGCAAATCCAGCCTACATAACAAGAATAAAATGATGCAGCCAGGAGGGAGGATGCTCATGGCATTCCTTGAAAATAAACTTTATATTTCTATACTTAAGATCATAACTAGTTGTTTGAATAACCTTCACATAAAGTTATTCCCTCAGCACCTTGTTATCTGTACTGGACACATTCAGCCAGCCTGCCCAAGAGCTAATCTTTTAAATACAGGTTTTAAAACTGATGTAATTGAAATGATTTGTAAAAAGAAACATCAAAGCTGAATATGATTGCTTCCAAAATGGTAAGGCGCACCCTCCTGGAGGGGCAGGGAGAAAACCAGAGGTGCCTGGGAGACAGGAATCATCTTGTAGCAGGTCAGTAGTATGGCTGCTAAACCAAGTCAGGATTTAGGGTCAGGACACTTTCACTTTTCAGTCATACGTACAGTCTGTATTCGTTTCCCACTGAGGCCAATATTCAGTTAAGAACATACAGCAGCATCCTGAAGCCATTTAAATGGTGCTGGCTGACCTACAGTTCTTTTGAGGGCTGTTCTTTAAAAAAGGCCAAACTTCTAATGATTATTCAAAGCAAAATTTTTAGAAACACTTATTTAAGTATCATAATATTTAATTCTTCTAAACAGAAATGTCAGCTGACACTTGCTAAATTAATTTCTGTTGCATTTCTTCTCCTTTTAACAAATACTCTGTGTTTCATCAGTTGTATTTCTTTCACAGGTTAATACTAGAAATATAGGCCATCTCTACAAAATACGCATAGGACATACAAATGCAGGAAACTCCCCTGCCTGGCACTGCAAAGAGGTAAAAGCAGTGAGTAAGAATTTTGTCTTTCCAAAAGCAGTCACTAGGATGGTGGAATCAAAACATGAGTCAGAAAAAATCCCTGGAACAAGTATATTAGCTAATTGGATACCTGCAGCTTCATTTAAGAGGTGATTTATGAAGGAGTGGTTTTGTTGGAAATAAATGAAGCTTACAATGGTATTTCTTGCATGCTTGTTTGCAGTTTAGTGAGAGCTGTGCTTTATGTTTCTTTAAAAATGTGTGGCTGGGCAGCAAGAGAGACTGCTTATGTTGGCTGCTCTAGTCTTAGTCTTCTACAGTCCTGGTCACTACAGTGTCTACACTTTGTTGAAACCCAGAGAGTCATTGACCTCTACAAGCAGCCTGGCTTTTGTATGGTAGAGCACCAAAGGATCATAGCCACTGATTTGTAGACTTCACAGAAAAGAAAGAAGAGCTTTTCTGTAGTTAGGTATGGTAGTCCTGTATCAATATCCCATGGTTTCTGACTCTGTAGTGAAAATGCCTGAAAATGTCCACAAATGTGCTGCTTTGCTAATCCTAGCTCCCTTTCCAAGATCCATCAGTAGACGTAGACAAGCTGAGATGTGCCAGGTTTTTCAGACAAGATGAATCTTTTTCTTTAAACTTCAGTATTCCACCAGTAAAAGAGATAAAAAATGTTCCAATAATTCTGAATTTGTTTAATATTTGGTTTAAAGATATTAGATTCTGCAAAGTACAGAGCAGGAATGAATCCACAGGTAGAAGTGTCTCTGCTTCTCTCTGCTGATCCAAAATCTAGTGCAGTTACTCATATAAATTAGCATAATCAGGGACTTTTCTGATGTACAGTATCCTCTGAGGTGCTAGTTACTTAACTTGTACTTTGAAGCACAAAATAACTAGATCTCCTTCCCCTCTTCAGCTGGTGTGCATATGGTCCTTTTGCTGCTATATGCTAGAAATTGGGCATGGAAGAAAATTGTGTGAAGCATACTGGTGTTGGAACTAGCACTTTCATGGTTTCGTTATGTGACAAGCAGTGTTGAAGAATCAAAACCTGTTCTTTTAATTCCTGTTGTGATAAGAAAATAAGCTATAGAACTGCAAGCATTGCCAAGCTTCCCAGTAAGAGCTTCCATGTTTGGTAAACCGTAACACCTAGTCCCAGTCCATGTGGATATACCAGATGGGACAATACAGCTTTATTTTGTGGTACTGTACCTGAGCTGATAAACCCTGTTTCTTGGCTGCACTTGAGTTATTCTCTCCAGCACTTTAAAATCTGACTTAGTGAAAAGCCAGACTTTGGGTAGTTGTGCACAGGGAGCAGACTTACCCAAGACCTGTGGTTTTGTGGTCGAGCCACAGAGCTCCACCTGAACAGATTTCGACAGCAGCCCACACTTCTCATGTTTTAGTCTTTCTGGACTGAGATCAACAACTTAAATTGCAATTCCTACTTCTGCCTAGGTCCAGTTGCTGAACCTTTTCTCTGGGGAGGAGTTTTCTTTCCCTGTACATCGATGGCTGGCTTGGGACCAGGCTGATAGTGAAATATCTGTAGAACTTCCCATTTTACAGCAGGGTCAGCCTGTTCTTCCAGGTAAGCATAGAGCTAAATCAGATCACAGACTGCTGTCTGTAGAGGTGAGTTCATTGTTTCTCATCAGGCCCTCTGTTACTTTTTGGCCTCTGCAATATTTTTTCTGTTTTAATATGCATACTCAGGTAAAAAGATAAAAATCACTGGACAGGAGATGGGAGAGTCTTTAGTACTTTTAATTTTATGGATCCTCCAAAAATACTCCTTGTTTGGTAAGATTTTCAGTGTTTGTGCTTGCTTTAAAATAGAAGCAATAATAAAGACACACTACTGATATGTAACTACAATGAAATCATCATACGAATCAGATCACAAACTTTATTTTCAATATCTGAGGATTTGGGCTCCAGTATGACTATTGTAGCTGCTGTTTTAGGTTCTTTCTTGTAAGTGACTAAGATGGGCTTCCAGAATAATTTTAATATCTGGATGTAGAACAAAATTTTAATAGTGTTTCAAAAGGCTGTAAATGTTAAAAGCAACATTACTCACATAAAGTTTGTATTCTAAACAATGCCAAACAATACAGAATTTATTTGGTGTTGCTGCTGCTACACTGTTCTAACGTCCTGTCCCACCACATCAATCCCTGTAACCCATACAGAGGACAAGATTAATGGGTTGAGAGAAACTTCCATTCAAAGTTTGCAAAAGCTACCTCTTTTTCGGAAAGTTTAACTCTATAGCAATGCTTGGTGGTATGCTTTTGGTGCTTAGTAACAGCTGTTGTGGGTGTAAGCTAGAGGAAGTAGATATAAATGAAATTGAGAGCCAGAAGTCCAGAAAATGGCCCATGGATATAGGGAAACATACCATGGAACAGTCACTCTGGTAATAAGGAGCAGGGTGGCTAGAGGATTTATTTATACCTATCTGTGATGACTAAGCATTGAGATTAAGAACCTGAAAAGAAGAGCAGAAAACCAGATTTGTGCCTTTAAGATAAAAATAATAGCAAGAGAGATTTCATCCAGTGATGTAGTTAACATCTGTAAATGGCTCATGAAATGCTGTGGAGAGAGGTTGGCTAACCCTAACCACTGTGATTTTTGATCTTTTGAAGGTATGATCTTCATGCCCTTGGGGGCATGAAAAGCCTCAGAGGCAGTCAGCCTGCTTCCTCATAGGTTTTGTCTCTTTGGTGAGAAGTATTTAATATTAGTAGTGTAGCAGGTCATACAAACACATTGGTGTAAAAACCAACCCACCCCCCTCTTTAAATTAATGTAAATAAATGATCATTAACATTATATTAAATATGGTCAATTCCTCTACTTGCAGAATCTGATCTTCCCTAAATATTCTCTTGCTTAATATCCTAGGACACTTACCTTATCCACCTTCTAGTTTTCAAGCTCTTCTTTCCACTTAGGACGTTTCTTTGTTTCTGAAATAAAGATATAATGAAAGGATTTTTATTATCAAGTAACCTTGGTGCATCATAAGGAACAACAGCACACTTAAACTATCCTCTCAATCTGTATTTTGTAGTTAACAATCTATCCTCCACACAAGAGAGGAAGAAATGAACTTCGGTGCAATTCTGCAAACCTCAGTACAAAAGGGATCATGCTGAAGGCTTTGGAGAAGGCAGTTTCATCTCTAACTTAGTAATTGAAAGATAGCCTGTGTGTCTTTTTGCCAATATTGTATTTCTGCATGAGACAGTGAAAAAAGAACATTGCTTTTAACTTCAGAGAAGATAGTTTGATAACAGAACAGTGGAGGGGTCTGGATTCAGTCTGAAAGAGGGATGATGAGAGACACTTTAAAACCAATTTCTGAATAAAAAAAGGCTGAAACACTTTCTGATTTAACAGCCTTTTTTATTCAAAGGAAAAACGTCTGAAATCAAACTGTTAAGAAATATTGCATAGAGACTTTCAGGGAATCATAGAATCACTAGGTTGGAAAAGACCTCTGGGATCATCGAGTCCAACCATTCCTGTCAACCACTAAACCATGTTCCTGAGCACCTCATCCACCCATCTTTTAAACACCTCCAGGGAAGCTGCTTCAACCACCTCCCTGGGCAGCACCTTCTACTGCCCAATGGACCCTTTCTGTGAAAATTTTTTTCCTGATGTCCAGCCTGAACCTCCCCTAGCAGAGCTTGAGGCCATTAGGGATTTCATGGCCCTAATGCTGTGGGACCCAGCACCGTTTGTTTGACATTTTATTCTCACCCATACTACTTCAGTCCACTTCAGCTCATGGGTTATGACACAAACCTTAATTATATGATGATGAACTACTTGCTGGGGGTATATAAGAGTTAGTGTTTGGTTGCTGGTGGACATTTATGTTTCATCTTGCACAAACTGGAAATTAGGTAGTTGAGAAAGGATTATGGGGATAGAGAGGACTGTTGTGGTCTTAAACATGGGATTGTTGGTCTGGAGAAATGTATTTTCTGCATCTGCTCTTCATGGAATATCTATTCATGTGGATGCCGTAAAAAGTAGGTCAGTAGATTATGTGATGACATGGCAAGTGGTGCGGGTGACATGCATATTAATTAACAGTTCCTAAATGAAAGCTATTTTGAGTATTGAAACAGGTGTAATCTGAGAAAAATAACACATGACTATGGTGCTAACTAAAGACTGTCAAAAGCTTCTATGCTTAAATGTGGCTGGCTCTTGTCCAAATAATAAAAACTGATCTGAAAGAAAATGCATGTTTTACCTCCTTGTTCTGTCTCTCATAATTTGTAGGCATAGGAGAAAGAAATAATTTTTGTAAATAATCTTAATCTTTACACTTTCTAACATCAGGATGACATTTTTACAAATCTACTGTTCTACACTTACAGGCAAAAATAAATGTAAAGAATAGAGTTACTTCACTTACTCTGTTCTGCATACTTTTCCATGGAATATCTAAATGACAATATCTAAAATCACAGAATATCTCAAGTTGGAGGGATC
Source organism: Clamator glandarius (assembly GCA_033459285.1). Lineage (NCBI taxonomy): Eukaryota > Metazoa > Chordata > Aves > Cuculiformes > Cuculidae > Clamator > Clamator glandarius. The sequence continues at coordinate 1,706,308 of JAUNZM010000674.1, read as the reverse complement.
CAGAAGGATAAGCAAGTCCAGCTCCCTGCTCCTTGCAGGACTACCTAATATTAAACCATATGACTAAAAGCATCATCCAGATGGTACTTTAACTCTGGTTTGGTGCCCTGACAGCTGCTCTGGGGAGCCTTTTCCAGTGATGATCCACCCTGACTGTGCAGAACCTTTTTCAAATGTCTGATCTGAACTTCCCCTGCCACAGCTTCATAACATTAGGAGAATCACTGTTTCTTAGAATAAAAGCTGTAAGCATTATAAATACTCATAAATACTTATTATAAAGCTAGGATGATCCCTAGGCTTATAAGAGATAAAGAGAAATCTGAAAAATTGTGAAAACTTCTTGAATTTTAACTCAGCTACTTTAAGCCTCTGTGCTGTATTTATTAATAGCATATGTCTATGGTACTCTAATCCAGTGGATTTCAGAGGTACTCAGCTATCATCTCAAAATGAGTTAACTCTGATGCTAGAAGAAAACTAGCACTAGTGTTCTGTGTGGGCACTTTAAAATAAACTGTGCAGAATGCTTACTGTTTTAGCTAGATTGTTATCATTATCTAAATTAAGTTCTTAAAACCAGCTTGTCTAGTAACCTACACACAAATGCCATGTAAATAAATGAGAGATAATAATAAAAAAAAAGAGCATCAAGGGAGAAATTGTAAACCTAGAATAGCCACGTAACACAATTACAGATATGACCTGATTGTGAATAAACTTTCACTGGTTATTGAAAAAAAGTGTTCATCAGAAAAGTGAGATGCGGCAGCAGCCTCCTTCAGAGTATTACAGTCAAGCTTCATCAAGTATTTCAAACTGATAACTGACTGTTGAAAATGTTAATGTTGCTCTGGTCTCAGTGGTCCAGAAAATCTTTCCTGCTTGCAAGACAGAGAAGCAGAAGGCCATCTACATCTGGAAGAAGTGTTTATGTGCCAGAAAATGAGGTTTTCTTTCCCCTTTTCATTCTCTCTGTATCTTACTTGGTCTAACAAAATTTTGTTACTGAATGATCATATAAACTTTGCCTTTTCCATGTTTCTACTGAAGATTACAGTTGCACGTTCCTGTCTTAATTGTGAATTTTATGGGGTTCCTACTTCTACATTTTAATTATGACTGCTTTCTATTTACATGTATTTTTATGTATCATGGTCTTTATTCCAGTTTCACTGGATTTTGACTCAAATTTAATTTTATTTGCGTTATTCATTCCTATTAAATAGCCAATCTATTGAATTTGAGTCCTATTTTTTTCCTCTGGAATTTACAGTCTTTAAAGAATTTCTATATGGAATGTAATAGAGGAAGTATGTTCTTTACTATTGCATGAATATAAATAATAAACCAGTACAGCTTTTTGAGTTCTGAGGTCCTAGAAAACTAAAACTACGGTACTAGATATTTTCTTGTTTGATTGACCAGTGAATTCAAAACATTAATGGCTCCTATTTCTTGTTATACTTTTGATCTCACCACTTATGGTGAGGCTAATCTTAGATTTATATTATTCAGTTTTCAACTTTATGATGATTTCAAATGATCCTGCAGGACAAAGACATACTATTATGCATTTAAAGTTCAATTCTGTTTGTATTCCCCATAGTGACATTTTGGGATAGAACAGCGATGTAACACCAAATCAAGTTTGTACATTATTTTACTTAATATTGAATAGGATTTTAAGGTTTTTTACTCTAACTGTCCTTGACACAGATGTATTTGGACTCCACAGGCACATTTACAAGTAAATGTTATTTTAACTGTGAGAGTGTTTGTGATATGAAAGGTTGTCATCTTTTATTGTCAGTGACTGCCTATGAAGTGCATGTGACAACTGCAGAACTGTGGAATGCTGGAACTGAGGCTGACGTCTATATTTCTGTCTATGGGGAAAAAGGTGATACAGGATCAAGACAGCTGCTCAGGTCACAGAAACCCAAAAAGTTTTTAAAAGGACAAGTAAGTGAAAGACACCACATTTACTGATAGATTTGGCTGTTTTTTATCTCTCAGGTGGGTGGTAACCCCAAGCAAGGTGCATTTAGAAAAGAAATTCTTCATTCTAATGTTTCCTCAAAACTCCATAATTAAGCTAAAAATACTTTCTAAAGGGATACCAATGCTTTTAAAAGAGAGAGTTTTCATTTATAAAATAGGTAAGGTGTGCACTTTTGGTTTTATTTCTTCTAAAAATCTGATTTCATAAGTGAAGAGAAAATAAAACTACATTTTATATCTGCATTTCTAATGTTTAAATCTGCTGTAACTTGTAATTTAGTCTACTAAGCTTTCAGCAGGTTTATTTTTCCTCATCCTGATCCCATGCATTTGAATGGTTATAGTCCTGTTAGCAAAGTGATCAGGATTACTCACTTCTTTTATTTCAGGAAACCCTTTCTTCTCAATTTGTTCTTATCTTATCGTTAGCTGATATTTCAAAAGATGATCTTCACTGAAGACTTCTATGGGTTTATGAGTCTTTGGGATTCCGTAATTGAAGAATGCTCTGCTTTTTAGATTTTACTGAAATTTTGTTGGTTAATTACAGACTGACATCTTTGCTATTGAAGCTGTGCACCTTGGACATCTATACAAGATTGTTATAGGACACAATGGTCTTGGATCAGGTCAGAAATCTCTCTGTAGACACACTGATTAATGACTGCAAAGTTATTAACCTTTTCTTTGAAAACAACACGTATTTCTAAAACTGAAAATCTATGAAAACATTTTAGAAGTGAAAGACAAAGGCTTCTATGGAAACTATTCAAGTGGAACATTTACTTTATTTTATCAGCACAAATTTAAAATATTTTGTGTTCACTTTCACTATACTCTCACTCATTACATTTAGGCCACCATCTGCTACTGTTCTGTCATTTTTGACTAATCTCTATGGAAAAACTATTAAGGGAGGAGTGTCTGCATGATAAGACATTAAATATGTCTTGTGCTGTCTATGTTATAGATAAAATGGGCTATTATAATTTTAGGTTAATTAATATCTGTTGCACTGTAAAGATGCAGTTGGAGATTTTGGCTATGCTATCTTGTCATTAGATATCCCATTAATGTTGAAACTCAAATTGCTTGATGTCACAAGAGCTTTTCAAACTCTTAAGTCTAAGTATTGTAAAACACTGCAACTGATTTTGAGCTATGATAAGCTGTTTATCTAATACTAGTGATATTTTGACTGACAGACAAATGACTCATACAATGACTATATAAGAGTTGTTTGAGTAGGCAACATGCAGCATTTAGGGCCATGACAGACAGAGAGGGACCTAGCAGCTTGCAGGCTTATAAGCAACATCTATAGTACATAGGGAAGGTACTGTCTTCTCTCCAGCTATCAGGACATCTGTATCTCCAGCAAACTGCCAGTGGAGCTACCAGTCTTCATTAAATCTGCCTCTCATGAACTTTTTTTTTTCTAAATTTGTTCTAAGGAAATGGCTGGTTTCTGGACAAAGTTGTGATCAAGGATCCTGTAACAGATTTGGATTATACTTTTTTTTGTCACAGGTTGGTGTTGTTTCATTTGGGTTAAATTTTTAATACATTTGTAATTGCTCATAGTTTTTCCTCTGAAGTGTCCTGTAAAGGGAAATATGTGTTTCCTAAAAAACAAACTGAAACGGTCTGACTTTTTACAGTTCTTTGAGTTGTACCTACCTCAAATTGCTGATGCATTTGAGCTAATGACAAAAACAATAAAAAGCTTTTCCTGGGAAATGTCCATTCTCATGCCTTGCAAACCATCCGGGACATGCTTTTTTGACACGCTTCCCATATCCAGCACCTTGGACCTGACATGAGCAGGTCCATCCATTCTTCCATGTCATGTAACACAAGACTTTTCAGAAGAGCAGGTTGCTGTCTCTCTAGCAGAATCTTCCTGCTTTACTGAAGTTAGTGTGGAGATTAACTTAGAATCAGTGAGCACAGGATCAGACTTTAAGATCTTTTGAAATGGCCGTTACAAATTTAGCTACCTGACCACACCTCCTTTTCTTATTTGCCTTGCAACCTGTCACTGCAAGGCAGTTGGAAACAATCCTAACTTCACTGCCTTTTCGCCTGTAGATGCTGCTGCTCTGAACCTTCTGTTCTATCATTTCTGATTTTTTTCTATGACTGATTAATTGTCAACAACTTATGGAAGAATTGTAATTGATAAAGATCTGTGCCAATATTAGGAATGGTAAAGTCCAGTCACGTATGAATCAAGCTGCAACTTGCCAGTGGCACCTTGATTCTGCTTCCTCCTCTCACTTCTCTGAGTGAATAAATAACTGCCTGAGACAGCTTAGAGTGAGCCGTGTGCACACTGAAACTGATGTATGTGTGAATAAGGGCTTTCTGCGCATCAGATACAGCAGCTCATCTTCGCCTGACCTAATTTTAATTCTGTATTTTAGATGAGATGAACTGCTACAAAGAGATCTATAATGCTAGCTTCATACATAATTTAGGGGAGTTCAAATCCGTTGCACACAGAAAAATATAGGGTATGTTCTAGTTATCATTACAGCCTGATGTTGTGCTTACTGATCTTGCTCCCACAGTGTGTGAATCTTTTTGACTCCAGTGGTGTTAGACTTGATATATGCAAACAGATGTGAAATAGAGACAACAAAATTTGTAAAAGTATAGTTCTGACACAGTAAAATTCTTGTCTGTGTTGGATTTGCCTCCCTTTATAGTGATTTTCAGGGTGCAGAATAATTTGCATCCTGCTATAGCCTTCTAGCAGACAAGAAGAAAAAACATCATGACCACTGCACCTTTCGTTACTGACCCACGATCAATAGAAGTTCTCTGATTTGTAATAAGTGGTTTAGGCCCTTGTGTCTCAGTCCAAGAAAACATCTATCTGTAAGTTTCATCAAGAACTAACAAACAAAAACATTTCTTTGCCAAAGTCAATCTCTTTTTAATAAAGCTGGAATTTTGTATTGCTGTTTGTAAGCCGTGAGAGTTTAATAAATAGAACAGGGAATATCAGGATGCAAATGCCCTATACACATTATCGTGGGAGTTGCCCAGCGAGGTTTCATTCCTGAAAGGGGTTCTGATTTTCAGGTGGCTGGACCAGGGGCAGGATGATGGCAAGATTGCTAGAGAACTGACTGTGACAGATGCCAGCACATTTCCAGGAAGTAAGTGAAAATTGATGGCAAGGAGAAGCCAGCCTCACTGCAACTGTGTCAAATGGAATGAGAATACTCTGTAAATTAATCACATGATATTTATGTGTACAGGACAAGAACTGGAGCTGAAGAGAGTGGAAACTGTAAGAATGCATCTCTTTATTTTTATTTAAACCATTTAAATTACACTTTGAGTGAAATCAGGTCAGTAGTTCTCATGTATGTCAGACTCCTGTGTATCGTCTTCTCATATATCATCTTCTCTTTCTGCTTGCTGTTTACAAAACTAGTGGGCTGCTGAAAAGTGGAAGTTTCAGGAAGGCAATATACTTCAGTTTTACAACAGACTCACCCATGGCTTCATTTGCCTCAATCCAGATAGCAGAGTTGATGCTCTTGGTGACAAGAAAAACAAATATGGTAAAGTATATTTCATGTGGATATATGCATAAAAGATATGAAGAAGGTTCTTTATAGTTCACTGTGATCTCATATGGTGATCCCTGTAATGCAGGAGTAGATAATTATAATAAACATTTTCCTTACTTAAAATGCTTACTTATATTAATGGCTGGAAGACCTCAGAAATTATATGTTTGGTTTACCCATAAAGCACAAACCCCCCTCACATGGTACATTGTCACTGACTTTTACTTACTAAATAGAAAGTTCTTGTCATGTGTAATTTAATGCTCTCATGGAACTGTCAAAGTGCGGATAGCTATGGTCTTTTGTGACTACATCTATCTAAGCTGACAAGTCCAAATTTTCAAGTATAGTTAGTTAAGAGAGAGTGGTTGTATCTGTATCTATAAATTCTTTTTTTTCCATCCTTGTCATGATTCTAATGGCACTTCTTCAGTTTCTCCTCTTTATCAGCTTCCATCCTACTGTGTTACTAACAGTTAACTATAATATGTATCATATTAGGCACACATATTTTTGTTATCTTTGTGATGATGGAGCTGCTCAGCCTTTCTGACATTTCCCCAGGGACACACATCTTTTTCTAAGTCATAGAACAGAGACTTTCAGGACACACCAAAATGTGCATGGAGAGCAGTACAGTCAATACTACCTAGCAAAGCCTATAAAGTCACCTTAGAAAAACTGCACCAGAAAACTCAAATTGATAGTATGGGAGATGAGTAATATTACAGACATTGAAACTGGGTGTCACTATGTTTTCTGAAAGCTCTTTTTATTAGTTAGCAGTTTAGGCCCTTGAGTTCACAGTATTTGGTGACCCAAACACCAATTAACTCAAATCTCCTATCTACAACTGTAGAATTTGTATGTGACTCAAATGACTGAAAGCAGTTGCACAGCATGATACTGTCCTTTCTCCAAGGAGATCCTTTTAGCAGCACAAACTATGAATTACTTCACAACAGACAAAACTACCTGCTTGTAGGAATCTGTTTTTTAATCTTTGCTGATGCAGTGAGCACATCCTTGATGCTTTTTAATGCTGCATCTCCAATTGATTGTTTGTATCACATTTGATTTAGAAAAATCATATAATTTAGACACTACAGCGTTTATAATCTTCTCACATGTGGAATTCAAGCTCATATTGCAGACTGCTTCCTGATTTTCATCTAAATGCTCTTTCCTTTCTATAAATTAGTGTATTCCTAATGGTATTTTCCTGACATAAACATATGACATTTTTATTGCTTTCTGTGCCCTTTTGGTACATTTTTACAGGCAAGATGTAAAATTCCTGATTGTTATCTCTACAATTTGAAATGAGTAATATATAATTGTGCAAGTAACAAATCTGATGCCCAGCTACGGAGTGTCAGTAGTTAAAGATAGCATATACTTAAATATATGAGACAGAAAAATCAAAACAAAATTGAGATATACTGTCAATTAATTTAGACTGAAAATCAGAAAAATGAGTAGTGTGATCTGGAACTTCCCAGAGATTTAGCAATACTTAGGAATTAAACTGGTGATCAAAATAGTTTAATTTTTCTGAACAACATAGTAAGGCTGCCCTGATATCAGAGGGACAGTTAGTGACACAGGAATAACCGTGTATATTTTCTCATTGCTCAGACAAACAAACAAGTACAAAATGAATACAGACATTTATCATGCAACTGTTCTGCCTTCAGAACAATATCTTGCTCTCTTAACTTCTTTTGGATTTTTTTGTTTTACTTATATGGGCAGTGATTTACAAAGTGTCCAGCATAGTCATGTGCAGCAGAAGTCCACAAATGCTGACTTGGGAACTGTTGTTTAAATTGTTGTTAAGAGATCCTACTTCCTTGCTTGTACTTTGGAATAAAGTCCTCCGACATAAATTACCTACCTATCTTTCCTAACAGAAAACTCTGTGTTTCAGGTACTAGTTTGTCTTCAGCAGACCTAAAACAACATAATTCAAAGGCCTTCAAATTGGTGATGACAATTGTATCAGATGATTATTTAGTCTAGGGGTTTTTAATTTCTTGTGAAGCTTTATCTCCATCTGAAAACAGAGTTCCATTGTGACAGTTCTATGTCCTCGCTACTTTGCCCCAAGGACTAGAAGCCCCATCTGTATTTTACAATTTGTGACATCATCCTGATAGGCATAATGATACTTGTCTGTATAATTCTCATGATCCCAATGACACCCTGAAAATCTTGTGTTATGGACACACAGGAGTCCTCCAGAGACAACTGCATCTTATAAATGGGCAACATAATGTACTGGTAGAACAGTTGTTTAAAATATCACCTGTTGCTGCTGGGAAGAATAAAAATGGCACTACTTTAACTTTCATTAGTATTGTGTAGCTAACTGTTTTAGCAGGTAACTGTTTGGAAAATTGGCCAGATTAAAAATTTTAGAAGCCATGAGCTATGCTGCAAGATTTGATTTACAAATTCAATTATGCATAGAGAGAAAATGAATTACCTTTTTCTACCTGAGAGCTTTAAGTTCCTTACATGAGCTGTAATTAATCATGTAAATTCATTGCTACAGCCCAGTTCATTACACTGGAGTTCTCAGCTTCTGTTTATGGAATTTTTTTCAGCATACACATTGATCAAAAGAAATTTGTTCCTCATCATTAGCCGTCCGTGTTTTTCTTCTCAAGGCAGTGAAGTAGACAGTAGTCTGTAGATGCCCTTTACTGAAGGAATGAGGAATAAATTGTTCAGAGAGGTCAAACGGTTGAGTTAAACACTTGATTCATTCTTTTCCCTTGAAAATGATAAATAATTGATAGTAATAAATGCAAATATAAATTAATATATGCTGATACTTTTAACATTTTTTTCATTTAACTCTTAGGTCTTTTTGATGTAAATGTTAAAAGGAGAAATGTATGTGTATTCAGCAGTCATCAGATGCCACGTCTTGCTCTTGCTCTTATCAATGGCTTTGTAACTGGAAAGGTAGGAAATACTACCAATTTCTGCTTCATAATTACATTCCATTGCCTGATTAAAAATAATGCTATTTTAAACCTCTCTAATAACTATGTCATATAAAAAGCTAAGAATTTCAGAACAAAACTAGGAAATTTTCAATGAATAGGCAAATTTAGATGTAGAACTTTGTTAATCTTTTGTAGGACATTTTAACAGACTAAATGATTTGATGCAGGCAAACTAGGCCATTCTAAGCTGTAATTTATATTGTCTTGCCCTGTGTTGACAAGATATAATGCCTGGAATGTCCTCCTATCTTGCTGACGTGTCTGAGGGATGAGATGCCATCCAAGGGAACCTGGAAAAGCTTGGGAACTGGGCCTGTGTAAACCTCATGAGGTTCAACAAGACCAGTGCAAGGTCCTACGCTTGGGCCAGGGCAATCTCTGGTATCAATATAGGCTGGGAAATCAAGGGATTGAGAGCATGCCTACTGAGAAAGATTTGGGGTTACTGATGAATGAAAAGCTGGACATGAGCCAACAATGTGCCCTTGCGATCCAGAAACCCAACCATATCCTGGGCTGTAGCAAAAGAATTGTGGCCAGCAAGGTGAAGGAGGTGATTCTGCCCCTCTGCTCTGCTCTGTTGAGACACCTCCTGGATATTGCAGCCAGCTCTGGAGCCCTCAGCACAAGACAGACATATACATGTTGGAACAGGTCCAGGAGAAGGCCACAAGAATGACTAGATGCTGGAACACCTCTCCTATGAAGAAAAGCTAAGAGACTTGAGGCTGTTCGCCCTGTAGAAGAGAAGGCTCTGGGGAGACATTATTGCAGTCTTTCAGTACTTAAAGGAGGCCTATGAGAATGATGGGGACAAATTTTTTTAGCAGCACCTGTTATGGTAGGACAAAGGGTGACGTCTTTAAAATAAAAGAAGGTAGGTTTAGATTAGATGTAAGGAAGAAATTTTTCACAGTGAGGGTAGTGAAACACTGGAACGGGTTGCCCAGAGAGGTGGTAGATGCCCCATCTCTGGAAAGCATTTGAGGTCAGGTTGAAGTGGACTCTGAATAACCTGATCTAGTTGAAGATGACCCTGCTCATTGCAGGGGCATCAGACTACATGACCTTTAAAGGTCCTTTCTAATCCAAACCATTCTGTGACTCTATGATTTCATATTTTTTAGTAAGTATAAATTCTAAGGATTGATTTTTTAATGTCCATTTTCATTTGCGTCTCTTTCTAAGTAACATACTTGTCATAGTCCAGATTTGTTTTTATCTGTTTTGATTTGTTTCATGCTGTCTTCAAAGTCTTATTATTGACTTTATTTCTAAGGACTTGCAGTATACAAATAGGCAACTAGAGTTGTAGAAATTAGTTTCTTCTGATAAAACTCTTGTACTGATGAGGGAAGGAGCCGTTTCCCTTTCACTGCACCTTATTTATCCAGTGAATAATTTCATAGTTAAAGCTAATCCCATTCCTCATTTACATAATATGCATTAGCATTAATGGGAATAAAGTACTTTTGCTAGAGTTAGATTTCTCAACAAGGTAGAGTCAGGCTGTCAGGCAAACTGTCAGGTCTCCTTGCAAGACTTCCTGCTCTCCATGTTCATGAGTGTAATTCTGATATGGATGACCTCTTGCAATCTGTCACATTGCAATGCATCTTACTACAGAGAGGTTATTAACTGGGTACTTAAATTTAAACTTCCTCTTTTCTGCTTTGCTAATGACATGCTTTATGAGTTTGAGCAACCTACAGAAAATCTGGATCTCAATTTTCTTATTTTAGGTTGGGTAAGATGTTCTTTTCCCAGGGAAAGTGAAAAATATTGTCATTGAAACCTTTTTGGGGTCCTTGGAATGAAGGTAGATACATGTAAACAAAAATGACCATACAAAAATTGCAATTGACCTTATGGTACATACTTATACTTTAAGGACATGTTGACTCACTTGTTTTATAACCGCTTCTAAAATTTTCACTTTAAGTTTAGAAATACATTGAATCTGATAGACAGTTTTTTTGAATATGAAACTTTTTCTTGAGACGGTGGTTCCTTGGAAATTAAAATTTTCCTTAGAAATATTGGTTCTTCTGTTTATGTGCTTTGAAATTCCAGAGTCCACAATTTTCAGACTTCGGTAGCAGGACTATCAATATGAAAATTATAAAGATGTTTTCATACTACATTTGTAATATTGTGCATACTCTCAGTTCTGGGCTTTGTCGTATCTAGTAGTTCATATAATTTACTATTCCTACTTTGACTTTGTTAGAGCAAAGACAAGACTTGCTGTGAGCTCTGTGTTCACCTTCAACCGAATAGTTGTGCCGTTCTTGAGTCAGCCAGGAACCCAGGTCACACTGTTACGTTCAATCTTCAAGGCAAAGTACCTCATGAAACAACAGGATATGCTGGACTTTCCAAAGAATTTGTTGTACATGTCAAGGTAGGGTGGGCAGAGGGAAGTCAAGAAGACTCTTAAAATTGACTGCTATGAAGCAGAAGGTGTCTAGTCAAATGCAAGAGAATTGAAAGCTGAAAGAATGGACCTCTTCCACCAGGTGGGGCTAAACTACAGTTTAACTGGTAGGAGGCAGCTGAGTGTTCTTTTTTTACCCCCTGGAGCGAGAGATGCCAATACTGCAGCTGGTATATGCAAATAGGGAGGGCTGGTACACGGAACAGATACATCTCTGGACTTTTTAGTAAACAGTCGAAAAGTGGGAAGCTAGGTACATACAGGAGAGTAGTATGGGATATTACTTAATTTGAAAAGAGTTCCTTAACTTACTGTTTCCTTGTGCTCTGGATGTTGTGCTGCACTGCCTAATGATAAGAAGCTGGGAAGCTGCAGAGCAGGGAAGGATTTCAACTATCCATGTTACTGTCTGCACAGAAAGCAAATATTCAAAAGCTGGACTTGAATTACTTGCAACTTATTAATTAAAATTTTAGACATGTAACTGCATTAATAAGTGGTTAAAATAATATAGTATAAACAATATAAATGTAAAGCATGATATGGAGAAAAGCTGTGCTATTCACAAAAGATCTCTTGCTTCTGATCTGAAGGGTGTGTTTCACCATGGTGCTGTCATTCTGCTCAATACAAGTGTCTGTCAGGCTCTGTCCCCTAGACCTGATGGGAGCTGCAGCGGAGCAGGTCAGCAGCAGCAGGAATCCTACTGGCAGGTGCATAAAATTGGCTCTAGAATCTGCATGTTTGAAAGTGTGAGAAACCCAGGAATGTATCTGAAGATCAAAGATGATCAATGTGATGGAACAGTAAGTAGTTCTTGCTTGTATTTCTATCTGCAGATGCTTTGTGTAAATTATAGCTGAGGATATTATTTTACTTCCTTGGATAAAAATGGGATAAAACATTGTTAAGATTTAATTTTTTTCAGATCTTTTCCTTCATTTGTCCAAGAAAAGATAGAAATATATAGTAAGAGAGGCAGTGTCTACTTGGCACTTGATTGTAAAGATCTGATTATTTTTTTAACTATTGGGAAGTTAGTTAGATGTAGTTAATTTGTTGTTAGTAGATGTAGTTAATTTGTTGTTAGTAGTTACAGTTAATTTGTTGTTAGATAGCTGATGACTCTCTATCAAGATTCTATTGTGCTAATCTGATTTTTTATTATACAACAGCTATACTAGTGTTGAGTTTAGAGGATGTTAAACAGATGTTGGCATCCCAACTTTTACAAGTTATTCTATTTTGCCTCAAATTAAGGACCTGATTTTTTTTCTTCATCAGGCAACCACATGGAGATTATTCTCAAAATATCTCAGCAGTAGCCTGTATATTTAGTAATAAAACTAGGCTTGGGGGATGGTTGAACTATTCTGTGTTTTGAACCTACAATATTCTCCATCTACTTGGAGTTTAACTATTGCAGGTTACATTTGAGACTAAAAATGAGAATGATATTCGTGTTTGCTCATTAGACTCCATGTTTGCAAATCCAATGTCTGTTTGCTGGTATGAACTGATATAATTGTTTTAAATGTGGCAGAGCACAAATGTGTTTGGGATTTAAAGTGGCATTGTGTCTAAATAAATTGATGATAAAACCCTGTAATGACTAATTAAGATATAAATTAAGTAAGTGGGAAACTCCTTTGAATGTTTTCTAGACTTTGCCTAAAACCGAATAGAAATCAGAATGCTTTCCAAAGCGATCTGCTACTTGTTGAAGTTACATGATCAGTTTTTCTGTTCACAAAGGAATAAACAAAACCAAGGGGTGTGTGTATATATATGTATATATACACGTGTGTGAGAGTAATAATGGAGGACATTGTGAAAAATCTAAAGTTAATCTGAAATGTTATTAGAAGTCAGTAATATTTAAGACTTAAGAAACACCCAACTAGCCTAACTACATCAATTCAATTGTTGAATTCACATTTGTTTTCAATTTCCTAGGGCATAGGGGATGAATACTGTCACTTTAAAATAGAGAAGAATTTTGAAACTGGATCTGTAAGTCTAGAATCAGTGCAAAACAAAGGGATATATGTTGGTCTCCTGCCTGATGGCCAAACTAAGCCAGTCGTTAACACTGGAGAGAGAAACATTTTTTTCTATCCACAAGTCATCAAATGTAAGCAATTTCTTAATGTTCTACAGCTGACTTCAGTGATAAGTGTTTCTGAATGACAAATTCAAAGCAAAGGTGTGAAAGCAAGATTGACATCATTTACTCTGTTTCGTTTCAGTGATTTTAAAAGTGAAAAATTCATTGTGCCCACAGTTAATTTCTCCTATGTAACTGGTTAGTTTTTCTTCATTAATTTCTTTATATAGCAACAAATCATGCAGAAGAAATCTCTTTTTTTCCTGAAATAGTAAAATTTTGACCATAAGAATTGAAAACGGTGACAAATTAGAGATAGAGTTGACTTCCTGGATCTATTCCCCATTCTGGACAGAAATTATGGAAGCCTGGAATATGTTGTTTTGCAGTCAGCTATACCTCAGACTTTCCTGATTTTATAGGAAAAGTAATAGACTTTAGAGAGGGCCTGCTCAGCAGTGTTCAGTTTCTTTTTTATTGGTGCAAAATAAATTGCTCCTCCACCACTTGTATATTGATTATGTGATTCTTCAGTCCCATAGTCAGATTTGAGAGCTATTGCCATCAGAAAGCTCCCTCACTAGGGAGCTGACCTGTTCTAGTCAAATATCCAGGGCTTAGAAATTAGCTCTCAGCAAACTCTGGATTACGATTACAGAATTTTCTGCTTGTCTCTTCTTCTTCAAGAAAATGAAGTTTTTAATTTAGTGAACAGTTGGTTACCAAACATAGCCAGCTGACTTGTGCTATTAACTGCAGAAAACAGTGGAATTACAATACTTGTATTCTTATCTAGTGGACATAGTCACTGAGATCAAGAAATTAAACATCTTATTAAAGTGCTACACTGACAACCAGTTCAAAATTGAGAATTCTGTCATGTTTTTGCCAGACACAAGCAGAACAGGGTCATCTTGATAGCTTTTACTGGCAAAGAGTAAGTGTCAAAATATACAATCAGTTTTATTAGTTGTTGTTCTGTGTATTGTGACTGAGACATACAGAAGCATTATGAAAGCCACTGTATTGGCATCCCTACCATCCAGTCCCTGCTTGCTACAAGGTGACAAGAACGTGTCCTTGTTTAAATAAAGGATGTGTTTTCCTTTGTTAATTTTTTGAAGAATGTTGTTTTCAATGGAAATTCTCAACAAAACTGGGCTTACAGATGCCATTAAAATACAGGTAAATGTTACTTTACTAAGACTTATATTCTCCTGAATACTTGTTACTAGGTAAAAGGAAAGTAAAAGGAGACAATATTTCCTATAAGAGTAACCAAGAATATCTGTTTGCCACTTCATACTATCAGAAACAGCCTGTAGCACTTTTAATTTCAGCATTCCCACTCTTAAGAAAGGAAACATCAGGCGATAGTGAATCTTATCTTGGGGAAAACTACATTTTAACAAGTTGTTTTATTCATGCATAAATATTGAATTGTTAGTTGGATTTTCAAAGCAGTAAATGGACTTCTATTGGTATGCCAGGGTTTTTTCCGCTTTTTGTGGCATGCTGCTAACAATAAAAGCTGATAATAGCTAGCGGCTGTGCAATATATAGAGAAAAGATTTTGCTGTCCACTGTCTTGAACAGTTGTGAGATGTTATTAGTGTTTGTCAATGAACATATGGGAAGCTTCTGAGCAAGAAAAAGCAAATGATTTGCAGCTAGTGACAGAATTTACATTTCATTGTTTTAGTTGGCCGGGAAAAGCCTACGGGAACATCTGCTGCACCCAATCAAGAGAAGAAAGATTTCAGAGAATCTCAGCTTCAGCCAGCAAAAGTTCAGAAGTCAGTGTCTCCAAGCCTTTCAACTTTTCCTCCATCAAGTAAGCAACAGTGTTCAAACTAGTTGTGATATAACATTATGTCCTGTCTAACCTCAATGCACATTTGCAGTGACTTACCTCAGAAAGGACAACAAACAGCTTTTCTAGAATACTGATTTATGGACGCATACATGCAACATCAAACATATTACTAGCCATTGCCTTTTAAAAGGGAATTGGAATGTGATTTACTGATAAAGCAACAATCATCATATTACTGTTGAAAAAATTTCACTTTACTTCTTTTTTTAAAATGAACTAGCCATCTATCACAAGGACTATTTCTGTGGAAATTAAGAGATTGTTATGATACACAGCCCAATCTAAATCTCTCTGAAAGTCATGGAAAATTTCTCATTTATGCTCTCCCTCACGCTTACGTTTTCTGCTTTATGATTCACAGTGGGAAAGAGCAAGATTTTTGGTGCACTGCATGCTAGCTTTTTACCTATGTT
This sequence comes from Clamator glandarius, assembly GCA_033459285.1. Classification (NCBI taxonomy): domain Eukaryota; kingdom Metazoa; phylum Chordata; class Aves; order Cuculiformes; family Cuculidae; genus Clamator; species Clamator glandarius. The sequence continues at coordinate 1,690,867 of JAUNZM010000674.1, read as the reverse complement.
TAGGCAGGTAGGAATACATGAACAACATTGTGGTCATGCTTCTGGAATGATAGTCTACCAGATGTAGACTAGAGTAAATAACTGGAGTAAACAACCACTTCTTTAGCTACAGAAGTTGTTTAAATGGTTTAAGACAATGATTTCTCCAAATAAAATATTTTACAGGAATATTCAACATCCTAGTAAATAAGGGAGGTGCAATTAAGGAACTAAACAAAATAAGGAATGATAAATCTCTTGAATGGGGATGATCGTGCCTGTATTCTGTGTCACTTCTATTTCAGTGTACCAAGGACCCTGTCTGGACAGCCTGAACTGAGTTACCTCTCCATGAAAAGTGGATGGGGTACATGGAAACCACTGAGCTCCACACAGGACACTGAGGCACATTCACATGGTGGAAAAATAACTGTTACCTTGAGCGAACTTCAAAGACAAGGCTATATTAGAGCTTCCACTATGGGACATGTGCCTAGTCAGCTAGCGGCAGTTCTATAGGGATTCAGAGAGCAAATAATTTAGGTGGGTTGGTGATTTAGTTTTGAGCTTAGTCGTCAGACTGCTACTTCGAAGGGTACATGAAAAGTCTGGCAATGTGAGCAAAGACATCAAATATGGCATACTTGCTCATAGGGTATAATGTGAAGTATCAGGAATCATTTTAAATAAATTCAGTCGAACCAAAGTAACCTGCTTAAATTCAAAGCCGATGTCTGGATTATTATTAACTACTGTTAGTTGTTTATGGCAACTTTGTTTCCATTCTTAGCTCAGCCCCTCCCTTTCAATTCCTAATCTATCAGACTTCATGTTGTATCATTGTGTCATAAAGCCTTTCGAAAATGTTGTGGGTTGTCAGTGACTGGTGAGATATGCTGTATATGAAATCCATGGCAACAATACACAAGCCACCAAACCTGTTTTCAAAGAAGCTGGATTTTTTTTAAGGTTGGATACAAAAGATCCCTTTATAGAAGCAATATCCCCCGTGAAATTGGCTACATAGAGCCTACAACACTTTGTAAGAAGTATTCCTGACATTCATAAATGTGGCCTCTGCTTATGCAAAAGGAATAGAACTATCAAAGTTACTCTGACCTTCAAAGAAAATGCTTATTTTTAGTAAGATGTTTTCATTTAGAATACTTTAAAGGCAACTGATTTTTGTCCTGTAGAGGTAAGTCTTAATTTTTTAAGCTCATGTTTATTGACTATTCATTTGCTTTTTCCACTCCCAGTAGACATTGAAAAAAAAGGATGAGGTTTGTGTTGAGTATGCAATTCAGCAGTATGCTTATCACCCAGACTCAGAGCAGATTAACCCTTAGGATGAGAGATCACCTTTTTTAAGTGTGTCTGCTAACTGCTAGCTGTGTTTTGTCTGTTGTTTTCACAAATAATAATTGATTTAGGATTCCTAGAATCATGGAATCACCAGGTTGGAAGAGACCCACCGGATCATCTAGTCCAACCATTTCCACCAATCTCTATAAACCATGCCCCTCAGTACCTCATCGACCTGCACCTTAAACACCTCCAGGGAAGATTAATTAAACTGAAAACTGTGCTACAGCAATTTTCGTTGTTTATGAGTTCTCTGTACCTCAACATTCTTTCGCCGTTCAAAGGTGAGGGCAGATTCCATTTTCTAAATAGCTCACAGGATGGAGATACTAGATTTAATGTCAGAGGCAAGTCAGCTAAAAGGCATGCAACGCACCATATTACAGACTCAAGACTGATCAAATCTGCTGCCCAAAACAGAATCAGAGAATCATAGAATGGTTTGAGTTGGAAGGGAAGTTAAAGATCACCTAATTCCAATGCCTTTGCCACAGGCAGGCACACATCCCACTAGATCAGGCTGCTCAAGACCCCATCCAACCCACCCTTGAACACCTCCAGGGATGGGGCAGCCACAACTTCCCAGGCAACTTGTTCCAGTGCCTCACCAACCTTATTTTGAAGAATTTCCTCTTTATGTCTAGTCTAAATCTTTCCCTCTCCATTTTGTAACTATTCCCCCTAGTGCTATCACTACCAGCCTTTGTAAAAAGTCCCTCCCCAGTTTTCTTGTAGTCCCTTTCAGGTACTAGAAGGTCACTATAAGGTCTCCTTGGAGACCTCTCCTCTCCAGGCTGAACACCACAGCTCTCTCAGCCTGTCCTCGTATGGGAGGTGTTCCAGCCCTCTGGTCATCTTTGTAGCCCTCCTCTGGACCTGTTCCAACAGTTGCTTATCCTTCTTATGCTGAGGATTCCAGTACTGGACACAATATTCCAGGTGAGATCTCACAAGAGAAGAATAGAGGAGCAGAATCACCTTCCTTGTGCTGCTGCCATGCTGCTCCCATGCTTCTTTTGATGCAGCCCTTCGATCGGGGGATTTTTCTAGTGTCTGTCTCTGTTCCCATATCAGGGAGCTCAGGGTGTGGTTCCAACAGTATAACTCTTGCTCAGACTTCCTGATGTTCCTTAGCCTCTCTACTATAATAATAATACATATGTTTAGATGACCACAAAGTTCAGGGATAAAGGAGACGAAGCAGAAGATACTAAAAACTCAAACAAAAATTTATGGGTTGTTTAAAAATCCCCTTTTATTCTTCCATTATTAATTGCAAAAGTAAGCCAAAATATAAGCTTGTGTCATATTCTGTATCTACTAGTAAGCATGCAAGAATTGTGGAATTTCCAAAATGACTTGATACTGGGGATTTCCCCTTTGCTTGTTCCTTGTGTTTGTCAAATCATGTTTATATTTTAATGGTGAAAATAGCCTGTGTGTTCCAGTGAAGGCAAGAGGAGAAATGTCATTATCTTCCACAAAACAAATGCAGTTTGTGATGTTGAGAATATCTTTGTGGCTTGGTATTAACAAATTGTCTCTCTGAGGAATCATTTCTATATCCTCCCTTTTTGTATTTCTAGAACATAGTTAATTACAATTACAATTTATTATATTTTACTTACTGGAAAAAATAAGATACAAATAAAAACTGATTTAATTTCCTGTGGTTTCCAGTGGAAATGATTATATAAAACAATGTAATAAAAATGCATCAACTTTATTGTCCAAGCTTCTGCTCCAGACATTAATTTTTCTGATTGTTTATTTCAAAAGTGTCACTTAATGATATGATATTCTGGAAGAAGATAATTTTCTTTTTGCATTAGATTCAGGATAAGTAAATAAAAAATAAAATTGTTTTTATGAAACTGCGTGAAAGATTGTGATTTCATCATTCTCATGCAGGCCTATCAAAATGATTTCTTTTCACAAGAGATTTACAGCATGGTGTAGTGAAGTGTGTAAAATCCCATGACTAATACAGGGTAGCCATCAAATCCTCGGACTGGAATATTTTTAGCCTGCAGCAACTCAATGCTGCTGATTTCCATTTGTAAGAAGAGCCAGTAAATTATGAGGCAAAAAGCATTTAAAGCCTGTGAATTGTATGTGCTTTATAATTGTTTTCAAGAGGTAGTAGTCTGACATTGCAGAAGCTGCTTTGGATAGCAAGAAACCAAGTACGGAATTCATGCGCTAAATACACTGAGGAGCCTGGGATCCTTGAATATGTCTGCATTTTGTGAAAATTTTTATCTATTTGGTGTAAGAAAGATAATTTTCTTTCAGTCATGATGAAAAGGACAATAAAGCCAACAATTATTGTGACACTATTCCTATTTCTTGATTAGTGTAATCATTCCAAAGTCACACTACTGTTGCTAGAAGCACTGTTGTAACAGTCATAATACTACAGTTCTGAATTTCTTATACTGATTAACAAAATCTTGGAGTCTTTACCACGGTTGAAATTCCCCCTGATTCTAGAAGTTAGTCATTATTTATTCTAGAACTTTGTACTGGATCTTAATTCCCTTGCAGATCCTTAAGCAATTTTTTCACATTAGTTAAAAGTTCAGTGCTAGTGGATCATAATTCTTGTTTGATGCTTTAATTGCCATGTTGATTTAACCTGTATGTCAACCTCATGATGCAAGCAACTGCATAATTCCTTTTGAGCACAACTTTTAAGAAAGAAACCGATTTATTTTATACTATAAATTGACATTTGAGGAAATTTGAAGGGAAGATCAAGACCGTGTTTCACTACTGAACTGATCCTTCTTCATTTACCCAGTTAGCTTCAGTGATGTTTCAGCAGAATATGAAATTTGTTATTCACAAAAATTTATTAAGAACCAAGTCTCAAGGATTCAAACCTTTTTACTTTGCCTTCAAACGTATATATTAATGCTAGCAACAAAGCACAGTCACATAAATTTTGCAAATTTCTGTCATGCTTATTGCTTTATTTTGCTCAGTGTTTGTACTAGACTTGGTTGGAATGGACCTAATTTTCCTCATAACAGTCTATCTAGTGCTATGTTTTAGATTGGTGACCAAAACAGAGTTGGTAACACACCAGTGGTTTAGCTATTGCTGAACAGTGCTTACTCAGTACTGAGTCTGTTTCTCACTCTGCCCTCCCAATGAGCAGGTGAGGGAATGATTTCAAGAGACTATGAGGGGACACAACTGGGGCAGCTGACCTCAGCTGACCAAAGAGATCACAGAATCATAGAATTACTGGGTTGGAAACACCCCCCAGGATCATTGAGTCCAACTACTCCTATCAACCACTAAACCATGCCCCTCAGCATCTCATCCACTCATCTTTTAAACACCTCCATGGAAGGTGCCAGTGCCCAATGACCCTTTCCATGAAAAATTTTTACCTGATGTGCACAGTTGGTCACATCATTTCAGATACAAGCCAAGATGCCATGGGCCTTCTTGGCCACCTGGGCACACTGCTGGCTCATGTTCAGTCAGCTGTCAATCAACACGACCAGGTCCTTCTCCTCCAGGCAGCTTTCTATACAGACTTCACGGAATCATAGAATCACAGAATAACCAGGTTGGAAGAGATCATTGAGTCCAACCATTCCTATCAAATACTAAACCATGTCCCTCAGCACCTCGTCCAGCCATGCCTTAAACACCTCCAGGGAAGGTGAATCAACCACCTCCCTGGGTAGCCTCTGCCAGTGTCCAATGACCCTTTCTGTGAAAAATTTTTTCCTAATGTCCAGCCTAAATCTCCCCTGGCAGAGCTTCAGGCCATTCCCTCTCATCCTGTCCCCTGTCACGTGGGAGAAAAGGCCAGCACCCTCCTCTCCACAACCTCCCCTCACATAGTTAGAGGGAGCAATGAGGTCTCCTCTCAGCCTCCTCTTCTCCAGGTTAAACAACCCCAGCTCTCTCAGCTGTTCCTCATAAGGCCTGTTCTCCAGCCCCTGCACCAGCTTCATTGCTCTTCTCTGGACTCGCTCCAGAGCCTCAACATCCTTCTTGTGGTGAGGGGCCCAGAACTGAACAATGTACTCGAGGTGCAGTATCACCAGTGCTGAGTACAGAGGGAGAATAACCTCCCTGGACCTGTTGGTCACGCCATTTCTGATACAAGCCAAGATGCCATTGGCCTTCTTGGCCACCTGGGCACACTGCTGGCTCATGTTCAGTCGGCTGTCAACCAACACCCCCAGGTCCCTCTCCTCCAGGCAGCTTTCTAAACAGACTTCTCCTAGTCTGTAGCACTGCACAGGGCTTTTGTGCCCCAAGTGCAGGACCCGGCATTTGGCCTTGTTAAACCTCATGCCATTGGTCTCAGCCCAGCAGTCCAGCCTGTTCAGATCCCTTTGCAGAGCCTCCCGACCCTCCAGCAGATCGACACTTCTACCCAGCTTAGTGTCGTCTGCAAACTTGCTAAGGGAGCACTTGATGCCTTCATCCAGGTCGTTGATAAAGACATTAAACAGGGCTGGACCCAGCACTGAACCCTGGGGAACCCCACTTGTCACCATTTCCCACCACGCTCTGGGCCCGGCCATGCAACCAGTTTTCCACCCAGGAGAGTGTGCGCCTGTCCAGGCCAGAGGCTGACAGTTTCCATAGCAGAATGCTGTGAGAAACTGTGTCAAAGGCTTTACTGAAGTCCAGGAAGATACATCCACAGCCTTTCCCTCGTCCTGCAGCCGAGTCACTTGGTCATAGAAGGCGACCAGGTTAGTTTGGCAAGACCTGCCTTTTGTGAACCCGTGCTGACTAGGCCTGATCACCCGGTTCCCTTGTATGTGCTTCATAATAGCACTCAAGATCACCTGTTCCATGACTTTCCCTGGCACTGAGGTCAGACTGACAGGCCTGTAGTTCCCTAGATCCTCCCTGTGACCCTTCTTGTAGATGGGCACAACATCAGCCAGCCTCCAGTCCAGTGGAATTTCCCCAGTCTTCCAGGACTATTAGAAGATGATGGAAAGGGGTTTGGCCAGCACATCTGCCAGCTCCTTCAATACCCTTGGGTGAATCCTATCTGGCCACATAGACTTGTGGGTGTCTAGTCAGGCTTTCAAGGCTCTTACCACGTCCTCTTGGACCATGGGAGCCTCATTTTGCTCCTCTAACTCCAGGATTTGTACACAGAGGGAACAACTTTCTTTACAATTAAAGACTGAGGCAAAGAAGGCATTTAGTACCTCAGCCTTTTCCTCATCCTCTGTCACTGTTGTTCCTTCTTCATCCAGTAGGGACTAAATGGTCTCCCTAGTCCTCCTTTTATTATTTATATATTTATAGAAAGATTTATTATTATCTTTCACAGACTTTGCCAGTCTGATTTCTAGTTGAGCCTTAGCCCTTCTGATTTTTTCTCTACGCAATCACACTTCCCTCCTGTAGTCCACCCAAGAGGCCTGTCCCCTATTCCAGACCCCATAAACATTCCTCTTCTTCTTGATATCACTCAAGATCTCCCTGTTCAACCAAGCTGGTTTTTTCCCCGACAGCTTTTTTTCCGGAACATGGGGATGGCTTTCTCCTGAGCCGCTAGGATTTCCTTTTTGAAGAGCTCCCAGCCCTCATGGGCTCCCTTGCCCTTAAGCACTGTCTCCCATGAGACTTTGCCAACCAGCCTTCTGAAGAGTTCAAAGTCTGCCCTCTGGAAATTTAATGCCACTGTCCTGCTAACCACCTTCTTCACTTCGCCTAGAACAGAAAACCCTATCATCTCATGATCGCTTAGTCCTAGGCGTCCTCCTGCTGCCACATCCCCCACAAGGCCTTCTCTGTTCACAAACAGCAGGTCCAGGAGGGCACCTTCTCTTGTTGATTCGTTCACCAGCTGTGCAAGGAAGTTGTCTTCCACGCACTCCAAGAACCTCCTAGACTGCTTCCTTTCTGCTCTATTGTACTTCCAGCAGATATCAGGAATATTGAAGTCTCCCACAAGAACAAGAGGCACTGATCTAGAGATTAACCGCAGCTGTTTATAGAAGACTTCTCCTAGTCTGTAGCACTGCGGAGGGTTATTGTGCCCCAAGCGCATGACCTGACATTTGGCCTTGTTAAACCTCAAACCATTCGTCTCAGCCCATTGGTTCAGCCTGTATACAGATACTCCATACTGTATGTTGTTATGCTCAGCAATACATTGGAGACATTTTTTTTCAAAGCATTTGTTCCTTTGGGCCTAACTGGGTCTCATTCTGCAGGACAGAGAAGATATACAATGTGTTGGTTCATTTTTTTCAAATTTATGATCTCTACCTGCCTCTTGTATCAGAAGAGATTATAAATTCTTGGGGGCAAGGACTCCCTCTTTTGGAGAGGTCTTCATGGCCAGTTGTCCCATTAGTAAAAAGCAAGGTTCCAGATGTCAGATGCCTGTAAACTCCACTTTTGTTAGAATACTCAAAACTAAATCACATCATCCCAAAAGAGTATTTTTTTTAATATTTCATGTGCAGAGGTGCTATTTAACGTCTTTGCATATATATTTTTGTTCTCTTAAGGATAGATGAAAGATCACTGGGTGCTATTCTAAAATGAAATATAAATTTTCCAAAATTATATTTGTTCAGCCATTAAAACTGTGAAACTTATTCATAAAGTAGTTCTGTGCTGCTGTTCTCTCATTCGTATGGAACCTGCCTTAGCCCAAATGCTGGCCCTGTACATGTAAGTATTGTGTGAGGATATATCATGTTATTTTTGGAGTACTTTACAGTACTTAATTAATATCTAACTTGAAAGTCAGTTTCCTGAATAATTTTTTTCATTTGAAAATAAAATTGTCTCCATTCTCAGCAAGTGATTCTGCTAATAATTTCCGAACACAAGGCATTAGAGGAATATTTACAGTAGTTCTACTAGTTTCTAAATGTCAGACCAAGGAACCAGAAATGTCAATTTAATAGCCATGTCCTGAGTCATAGCACCCTTAATCTATACTAGAATATGTGTAAAGAATAATATGATGACAGTGCATCCAAGACATACGTGTTCTTTTCCAGCTGATTCTTGTGGCTCAACTAATTAGTACATTTTTGTCTCACTTGCCATGAAAATATACAATCCCTTCTCTGTTATGATCTCCTTATGTGCTGAAGTTACAACAGTGGCTGGCAGTTTCACATTCATTTTAATCTCCCACTAACATTCTGTATTTCACAGAGGAAATGAGAAATCCCCAAGGTGGTGAGTGTCCTCTTCCTTCAGATGATGAATGGAAAGTGTCAATGCTGACAGAAAATGCAGGAAGTGAAACAAATGTCATTCTCTGGATATACAGATACAGAGGAGTAGCTGAACCAATAACTCTTAGCAAGGACAACAGAAAGCAGCTGTTTTTTCCCAGGCAGGAGGATGAATTTCAGGTAGCTAATGAAGGCTAAGAACATTATTTTAATATGTACCTTTCCAAAGGTTATTCTGTCATGTGAAAAGAAAAAATGTTTTTCTCCTATGTTTACTGGACAAAATAAATTTCTATCTAACATTAATTCTGCATTAAACCAGCTTGGTGCATATAGTTAGCAACAAAGGAAATGCTCTTTCTTTTAACCCCTTCTTTGTCATATAGTAGCAAAAATGGAACAACTGCAGAAGTAATGATTTCTTTAAGAATGTTTATTTGAAACTAGTGTTAGAAACTATCCACTCCTAAACAAACCATGCCTGATGTAAGTCTTGTATATAATGAAATCTTCATGCATATAGTTTTCAAAGCACAGTGTAAAATGTATACTGTGGAACTGTTTCAGAAAACTGTTTTTTTCAGCTACAGTATTACAAATAGTTGAAATGTCTGAAGTTTTACCTATGGAATTACTAAGAGCTGAATAAAATTTACGTTTTATCATGTCATGGAAACAGATATTATTTAAATAATCTGCTATTATTTAAGAATAATCCCACTTCTATTATAATAAGGAAATTTTGTCTTGGTAGGTTGAGAGGAAATTACCAAAGGGACCAAAACTGCTATTTTGCCTAAATCGTTCTGTCTGAGATTCTTTTAACACATTCCTGTTTTCAGCTAAATGAAGAGGTAGCTATATTTTTCACATTCTGTCCAAGTGTTTTTCTGCAGTCATCAACTCTTCTAATACTATCTTGACACTAACCAAGATTGTTACTGTCTATAGTTGTAGTACTACTCCTACTGCCTATGAATAGATCATAAGCAGGAAGATAACCAACTGTAACGTTCATATTCTAAGCATGTAGGCTATATATTATCATCATCCATGTGAATCCTTTTCTCCTAATTAGTGAATAATTTATAAGCAACTTTGGGTAATGGCATGTTTACAATGTCAATCCATACATTCTTAAGAGATGGATCAATTTTTCTTCTTTGAAATAGGTATTGTCCATTATGGCTGAGTGCTGTGGCCATTGATCTTCCAGGAGAAGAATCTTTCTCTCAGCCCCTGGGGCTACTGCTATGATTCTTTACATCACACTGACACTATTGCTTTCAGGCACGAAAGAGCAATTGTCACCAAAGTGCTTTTCAGTACTTAGTCTGCAGTAGATAAATCCACAAAGAAAAAGCCAATGAGTAAGAGCTCATTCTTCTTTTTCTTTCCCTTTAAACTTTATCCTGTAATTGTTTAGCTGGATAAGTCTTGAAATGAAGTTAGGAATGCAAGACTTAAAAATACATCTTCTTTTTACCATTTTCACCTTAGAACCTGATATAGTTTCACTGTTATTTTCTAGAGCAAAAGGTAATACATTTTATTTTTTAAACTAATCTACTTAATCATAGCTCTGGCCAGGAGTTCTAGGAAGGAAATAGCTTCTCAAAGCCTGTTACTATGAGGCAATTTGGAATCAGTTTTCTTTAACCTTTCACTCTATCATCAGTATGCACAATTATGAAAAATTTTAGTAGATCTATCTTGAGAAATGAAAACCATTCATATGTGGCCTTTCCTCTCTTACCTTACCCATGCAAGTAGTCATTGTCTGTTTAATTCTTTCTAAGAATGTGCATGAGAAAACTCAAGAAGGATACCAGGATTCCTTTTGGGAGACCTTTGCTTATTTTAGGCAGAAGTCACTCTGCATTCTGACAAAGTTCAGTACATTTATGTTTTGTATCGATACATGAGATGATCAGGTAATTTTTTTTTAACAAAAAGTCTAGAGAGGGATTCTTTAGCCTAAAAAGATAGCATGGCAGCACTGTATATTCAGTGAATGCCAGCTCTGTGAATAAGAAGACAATATCTCACAATATCTTACTTGAGAAGTGTGTTGGTTTGCTTGTGAAATGTAAGAAATGACAATAGTTGTTTTGTCAGTAAAGTTATATGCTTATACAACTTATTTTACTATTGCTTTAATCCCAAATTCTCCATATTACATCTAACAAGACTACCTATAGAAAGAAAGATTATGCACCATAAGCAAGAATATCAGGATCTGACTCCACAGAACAAAGCTTTTTTTCTTAAGCCGTTTGGGAAAAAAAAAAAAAAAAAACAGGAAACATTTTGTCACATAATTGTTGAAAGCCTGGAGTTATCATTTATTTGGTTAATGAAATACCAGTTGATGTGCCAACTATGTCAATATGTGTACAGTTGTGAATTCCTCAGATTGTTTCTCAAAGAGCTGTTGCAATTTGCTGAGTGCATTTCAGTGTTAGGGAAATTAAGGGCAAAAGTCCTCTGCTTCTAGAAATCTTTGACTAAAGCACAGTAACATTGTAACTGTAACATAAAAGTTTGTTACACAAAATCACAAATGGACAGCTAAAAGCTGATACAGCAACTGAGATAGTTCTGACCTCTGGAAAGAGAAGAGGCCTTTTTATTATGAAAAGTAAAGAATGAGTGGACAATGTACTCGTAGGTGTTTCTGACAGAATGAAAAGAAAATAATTTTTGTACAGTGCAAATAGTTTTCTTGGACAGAGTGGACCAGGCTGTAATCAACCTGTTATTAACAGAATTATTATCTGAGAAATAGTATGATAACACATTTACTATTTCTTTCCTAACAAATGATCTAAAATAATTTATAGTCACTTTAAATAATGGTTAAACTCCAAATAAAACAAACATAAGTGGGGTAGGATAGGGTAACAAAGAATAGAGTTCATAAATAAGAAAATGTATAATGCTTCAAAGTGCAAAGAAAGTGCAAATGAATGCAAATCATAGTCAGAAAGCAAAGATAGCATCAGTGATTTTCAAACTTTTGCAGATGTTCTGCCAGCTTTTGAATGCTCATCCTTTACAGTCTTCAAAATATTTCTGTTCTTCACTTTGACATACTAAGACTTACAGTCATGTTGCTGTGCTTCATTATGAAAGATCTGTGACCTGTGGTTTAGTGGATTTAATTTTGTGTTCCACTTTTCTCTCATGAATAGCCCTCTCACACTTCTTTTATATTTCAGATTTTGAAAAGACTGAATGTACGCCAAATCTTTGCCTGGCAAGCAATGTGGTTTCCCTGGGCTATAATATGGTCAAACTGAGGCTCAGACAGAAATCTGCTTAGGCAGAACAGAAGCTGTTTCCTTTCTAGATCCTGTAATCCAAATTCTGCCAAATCAAATGTTCTGCACTGTTCCTGTATACAATGATACCATAGTGGTTCAGAGAAACCTGGAACCAATTGCGAGCCAATTTCCAGAAATATAGCCCAAATTGAATAAATGATAAGGTTTAAAGACAAAAATGTATTTACAGGGCAAAAGGAGTTTGTGCATAAATGAGAACTGCATTTTTGAGTTATTTCACATGTGATAATTGAAAAAGCAGGAAGGGAAATGTATCTGTTCTGTTGTTGCTTTCCCCAAGATGTCTCAAAGGCTGTAAGAGTTTTAAGAATAGAATTCATAGGCCTGTGCTTGCTATTAAGATGCTGCTCACTTAAAGTGTAAGCTATGTATATATTTGTCTGTAGTTACTTCTTGGTTTGTCCTGGCCTTATTTAAGTTAAAATAAAAAGCAGTGGGAGTATCTACAAGATAAGAATTGAATTTCATGGATTACTGAATGAAAAATCAGAGTGGAACTTACAAAGGGTGAGATGTTTATGGTGATTTTTTCTACTTTAATAATTTTTATATGAACTAAAAGCCCATCTTTTCGTTAAGTCACCACAACATAAATAAAAAATGCAAGTTGTGACATATTCTTACTGCTTTGTCCTCTCATGTCACTTTAGAGAAAACAAAAGCACTGATAGAGTAATCCACTGAGAGCTAGAAATACACAGCATGATTTTGTAATTATTCTTTATTCCCATAGTTCATAGATACCAATTTTAGTGTATTGGTGGGCTCTACCAATTTTTCCTTCCTGAAAGCTCGTTTGTAGTCTTCAGTGTGTGTTAGAGAGATCCTAGCTATAAATTCCAGCCATGAAAAGTTGAAAATAATGGAGCAACAATTATTCTATGACAAGTACACATAAAAAATAAACAAAGTTCAAGCATGCTAGTCCTAAATGGCCCAAACAGAACTCACAATTACAGCTATTTTCAGGAAAAAAAGAAACTGCTCTTTTTTCAATTTGCTGAATGACTTATTTTCTGCTTCTGTTTAACTCTGTTTTTCTCATGATATTTAGGGATGTTCACTTAATTAAATTAATCCCAGGTTTTTGCTAACACTGACCTCATGTAAGATTTATTTCACAATTGCACATAAGTATTTGTCTTCTGTTTCCAATTTTGAATCTGTAAAAGACATAAGCTTACCCTTTCACCTTTAATTATCCTAAAAGGCCTGATTTAGGCAGCCAGAGTCATGCAGTAGTAACAGATTTTGGCATTAACCAAAAAGCCTTAGCTGTAACTGTACCAAAATTGAATGTGAGTAGAAGTATTTTGGTTGCTCAAATGGTTGCAGGAATCTTATGCTCTTCATGCTGGTGGTTACAAAATGTGTTTTTTAACATTTTGGTCCAAATTTCATAGAGCAACCTTGGGACTTCAAATATTTCTTTTCACAAAAAGAAATAAATCAGATTGAAAGCTGTGTTTTTCTGACAAAACAGTTACTATTTGTGATTATTATGAATCAGCAGGGGGAGCTCTGCTAATAAATGTTAGAGATAGAGAATTGCTACCGGAAAAGTATTTTAAGTTAGAATAGATATATGCTTTGCTGTTAAAAGAAATGTTTATTTTACTTAAAACAATATTTTATGGAAAAGTAAGATAAATGCATACATTGTACTGATTTCCTAACTGTGAGAGTCTGAATGTGAATACTTGTTTTTACAATTTTTTTTCAAATCTTATGCATACTCCATGGACATTCAAAACACAACTGCAGAAAAATATTTTTTTCACTGATTTCCTTTTGCTAGTGAAGATCTATGGAAAAAGCTGCAGAGCATTGCTATAATTCAAGACCAAGAAAAAAACGCTTCCCTAAAAGAAAGGAGACTTCTTTAGGTATAATGAGGAAGTAAGACAGATATATTAAGGTCTATTATGTCTCCTAGGGAGGCTAAAGCCCTTGCTAAAAACCTAGCTAAGCTCATAAATTGAGCATTAAACTAGATGTGAAGAGGGAGGTTTTTGAGACCAGGCTAGACAACAGCGAGCCTGGACATGGGGCACTAGTGATTCGGAGAGGGTGTGCTGGAGAGGACCACCAGTACAGCACCACACAGAAAGTGGGGGTGAACACACCTGGAGGTGGTAAGGGAGATACGGGCGCTCTGGTGCTAGCTACTCCAGTTACCAGGCAATTGGGAATGGACTCTGTTCCCTCTATGAGGGCTGAAGGCTCGGCAGCTCAGCTGAAGTGCATTTACATGAATGCACACAGCATGGGTAACACAAAGGAAGAGCTGGAAGCTGTCATAAGGCAAGGAGCCAATGATGTCGTTGCCATCAAGGAAACATGGCGGGATGACTCATATAACTGGAGTACAGATATGGTGGGGTACAAACTCTTCAGGAGGGATAGGAAGGGAAGGAGAGGAGGAGGGGTAGGGGAGGGGAAGACTTGGACACCGTTGAAATGGATTGTGGCTATGAGGAGATTGAATGCCTGTGGGTTAGAATCAGAGGAGCCCATAAGAAGGTAGATTTTGTGATGGGAGACTGTTAAAGGCCACCCAGCCAAGGAGAAGCAGCTGACGAGCTCTTCTATAAACAGCTGGGGTTAATCTCTAGATCAATGCCTCTTGTTCTTGTGGGAGACTTCAGTCTTCCTGATATCTGCTGGAAGTACAATAGAGCAGAAAGGAAGCAGTCTAGGAGGTTCCTGGAGTGCGTGGAAGACACTTCCTTGCAGAGCTGGTGAATGAATCAACAAGGGAAGGTGCCCTCCTGGACCTGCTGTTTGTGAACAGAGAAGGCCTTGTGGGGGATGTGGCAGCAGGAGGACGCCTAGGACTAAGCAATCATGAGATGATAGGGTTTTCTGTTCTAGGCGAAGTGAAGAAGGTGGTTAGCAGGACAGTGGCATTAAATTTCCAGAGGGCAGACGTTGAATTCTTCAGAAGGCTGGTTGGCAAAGTCTCATGGGAGACAGTGCTTAAGGGCAAGGGAGCCCATGAGGGCTGGGAGCTCTTCAAAAAGGAGATCCTAGCAGCTCAGGAGAAAGCCATCCCCATGTTCCGGAAAAAAAGCTGTTGGGGAAAAAACCAGCTTGGTTGAACAGAGAGATCTTGAGTGATATCAAGAAGAAGAGGAATGTTTATGGGGTCTGGAATAGGGGACAGGCCTCTTGGGTGGACTACAGGAGGGAAGTGAGATTGCGTAGAGAAAAAATCAGAAGGGCTAAGGCTCAACTAGAAATCAGACTGGCAAAGTCTGTGAAAGATAATAATAAATCTTTCTATAAATATATAAATAATAAAAGGAGGACTAGGGAGACCATTTAGTCCCTATTGGATGAAGAAGGAACAACAGTGACAGAGGATGAGGAAAAGGCTGAGGTACTTAATGCCTTCTTTGCCTCAGTCTTTAATTGTAAAGAAAGTTGTTCCCTCTGTGTACAAATCCCGGAGCTAGAGGAGCAAAATGAGGCTCCCATGGTCCAAGAGGACGTGGTAAGAGCCTTGAAAGCCTGACTAGACACCCACAAGTCTATGTGGCCAGATAGGATTCACCCAAGGGTATTGAAGGAGCTGGCAGATGTGCTGGCCAAACCCCTTTCCATCATCTTCTAACAGTCCTGGAAGATTGGGGAAATTCCACTGGACTGGAGGCTGGCTGATGTTGTGCCCATCTACAAGAAGGGTCACAGGGAGGATCTAGGGAACTACAGGCCTGTCAGTCTGACCTCAGTGCCAGGGAAAGTCATGGAACAGGTGATCTTGAGTGCTATTATGAAGCACATGCAAGAGAACCAGGTGATCAGGCCTAGTCAGCACGGGTTCACAAAAGGCAGGTCTTGCCAAACTAACCTGGTCGCCTTCTATGACCAAGTGACTCGGCTGCAGGACGAGGGAAAGGCTGTGGATGTATCTTCCTGGACTTCAGTAAAGCCTTTGACACAGTTTCTCACAGCATTCTGCTATGGAAACTGTCAGCCTCTGGCCTGGACGGGCTCACACTCTCCTGGGTGGAAAACTGGTTGGATGGCCGGGCCCAGAGAGTGGTGGGAAATGGTGTTAAATCCGGCTGGAGGCCAGTGACAAGTGGGGTTCCCCAGGGCTCAGTGCTGGGTCCAGCCCTGTTCAATGTCTTTATCAATGACCTGGATGAAGGCATCAAGTGCTCCCTTAGCAAGTTTGCAGACGACACCAAGCTGGGTGGAAGTGTGGATCTGCTGGAGGGTCGGGAGGCTCTGCAAAGGGATCTGAACAGGCTGGACTGCTGGGCTGAGACCAACGGCATGAGGTTTAACACAGCCAAATGCCGGGTCCTGCACTTGGGGCACAAAAGCCCTGTGCAGTGCTACAGACTAGGAGAAGTCTGTCTAGAAAGCTGCCTGGAGGAGAGGGACCTGGGGGTGTTGGTTGACAGCCAACTGAACGTGAGCCAGCAGTGTGCCCAGGTGGCCAAGAAGACCAATGGCATCTTGGCTTGTATCAGAAATGGTGTGACCAGAAGGTCCAGGGAGGTTCTTCTCCCTCTGTAATCGGCACTGATGAGACCGCACCTAGAATCCTGTGTTCAGTTCTGGGCCCCTCACCACAAGAAGGATGTTGAGGCTCTGGAGAGAGTCCAGAGAAGAGCAACAAAGCTGGTGAAGGGACTGGAGAACAAATCTTATGAGGAGCGGCTGAGAGAGCTGGGGTTGTTTAGCCTGGAGAAGAGGAGGCTGAGGGGAGATCTCATTGCTCTCTCTAACTACCTGAGGGGAGGTTGTAGAGAGGAGGGTGCTGGCCTCTTCTGCCAGGTGACAAGGGACAGGACAAGAGGGAATGGCCTGAAGCTTGCCAGGGGAGATTTAGACTGGATATTAGGAAAAAAATTTTCACAGAAAGGGTCATTGGACACTGGCAGAGGCTACCCAGGGAGGTGGTTGATTCACCTTCCCTGGAGGTATTTAAGGCACGGGTGGATGAGGTGCTGAGGGACATGGTTTAGAGTTGATAGGAATGGTTGGACTCAATGATCTGGTGGGTCTCTTCCAACTTGGTGATTCTATGATTCTATATTAAGGTACAGTGACAAATAAATTGAGAATTTCAATTCTAAGTATCTTCAGAGGAATAAATACCAGATGCTGGTACCTAGGTTGTCTTTTGTTGTTCTCTAGATGAGCCAATTATAATACAAATTGATTTAAAACTTCGGCATATCCTCTTCTTGCCAAACTTAAGAAGCATATAGATGATGTGTTTCATCCTGTTTTCATTTTAATATAAAAGTATAACATATACACATAAACTTTCCAAAAGGTCAATCTCACCTAACATCACTTACCAGGAGGTTTTCAGTATCTGGTCCTCCAGACAGTATAAAATACGGGATAATTTTTAAGTCTAAAGTGTGTTCAAAACTGGCAGTTTTATCTACAGTAACATGGGTGTGAATAAAGGTTCTCCCTAGTGAGGAGCTAAATTGCAAAGTAGTGGCCAAAATTAAGATATTTTTATACCATGATTTTGTATGTCATATTTACTAATTGTGTTATTACATTCTGAGATAGAAAAAAATATATAGAAAAATACATTTTCCTGTTGAGAAGAAAAGAACTGGAGTGAACTGAGTCATAGTTGGAACTGTTTCTTCCCTAGGTGACACTGCAACATCTAAAGAGCAAGAAAACACCGACTTTCCCAGCAAAAACATGGTTGTCAAAGAATCGTGATGATAGAGATTTTCTCTGTGAACTTCCAGTAGTGGAAGCTGGAAAACCTATATATCCAAGTATGTGTGTACTTCAGTTCCCAGTTACCTACATTCTTGTTATCTGGTTTTCAGAATTAATGTCATCTGCATTATATTCCATATGCTTTACATTAATAAATATGGTTTAACAATCTTAAAACTAGTTAGTTAGACTGATTTCTGAGGAATATGTTCCAGCAAATTAGTTGCAAATCAAATCTGTTGATATTATTTCCATTAAGATAGAATGGTGAGTAAAATGAATTCTGATTATACATGTATTTTCCTTTTTTGTTTATTTTTGGAGGTTGTTTTATACCATGTTTATGTCTACACCGGTGATGTGGAGCAAGCTGGTACAGATTCTGCAGTTTATTTGTGTATCTATGGAAAATGAGGAGATTCTGGTCTAAGACTTCTGCATAAATCTGGTATACCAGGGACATTTCAGAGAGGAATGGTATGTCTGAAAAACAATTTGCTTAGCCATATAAATGTAATTAGGTAACTTTTACTGATCTTCAAAGATTCCTAGTAAAAAAGATTACAGTGTTTTAGAAAAATAAATTTTAATAACTAAGGAAAATAATTCTATACTAATCCAGGAATAACTAGAATGCATGAAAATACAGGTCAGAAAAGGGGAATGAAAATGATGAATTGCCCACTCTAGGATGATGAGAAGAACAGCTTGTGAATATAAAACATATTCTGGCTAGGTTTAACAAACACAGGTTTTTCCAAAGGACTGCACAGAAATCATTCCATGATTTCGGATCTTAGTAGGATTGTTCATTATGTGTTTCTTTCAATCTATAATAACATAAGATTGTGATTATGCAGGGCAGATTTAAGTTAGTTTTTCTTTCCATTGCCTCCAATCTCCTCCATAAGTAAAATATATGTCATTCTGATCTTCTGCAGTAATGTATTGTTGAATTTCAGAAACTGCCAAATTTAATCTTAGCTCTGCCACTTGCCTTCTCATGACCTTCTGTTAAGCCTGTTTCTTCCTTTGTGGGCTATCGAGACCTAACATTTGTATATCTAACAAATAGTATTAAGCTATTAAAGGAATACTTAATTACAAAAAAATCCCCATTATCTAAAATGCTAAGCATGAAAATAACTCTCTGGGGAACTTCAGATGTATCTATACTATTTTAAAAATAAATATTTTATACCACTACTAATATATTAGATACAAACTTCTATTCCAATTGAAATTCAGAAAAAGTGGTGTTATCTGTGGGAATTGTTCTAGCCAGATTGATAGTAAATTCAGCATATTATTTATACAGGGGTTAAGGGAGATTGTTCAAAGTGCACTTTCTTATGGTAATGAGTGAATCATAGAATCATAGAATCACCAGGTTGGAAGAGACCCACCGGATCATTGAGTCCAACCATTCCTATCAACTCTAAACCATGTCCCTCAGCACCTCATCCACCCGTGCCCTAAACACCTCCAGGGAAGGTGAATCAACCACCTCCCTGGGTAGCCTCTGCCAGTGTCCAATGACGCTTTCTGTGAAAATTTTTTTCCTAGTATCCAGTCTAAATCTCCCCTGGCAAGCTTCAGGCCATTCCCTCTTGTCCTGTCCCTTGTCACTTGGGAGAAGAGGCCAGCACCCTCCTCTCTACAACCTCCCCTCAGGTAGTTAGAGAGAGCAATGAGATCTCCTCTTAGCCTCCTCTTCTCCAGGCTAAACAACCCCAGCTCTCTCAGCTGTTCCTCATAAGGCCTGTTCTCCAGCCCCTTCACCAGCTTCATTGCTCTTCTCTGGACTCTCTCCAGAGCCTCAACATCCTTCTTGTGGTGAGGGGCCCAGAACTGAACACAGTACTCGAGGTGCGGTCTCACCAGTGCCGATTACAGAGGGAGAAGAACCTCCCTGGACCTGCTGGTCACACCATTTCTGATACAAGCCAAGATGCCATTGGCCTTCTTGGCCTCCTGGGCACACTGCTGGCTTATGTTCAGTCGGCTGTCAACCAACACCCCCAGATCCTTCTCCTCCAGGCAGCTTTCTAGACAGACTTCTCCTAGTCTGTAGCACTGCATAGGGTTGTTGTGCCCCAAGTGCAGGACCCGGCATTTGGCCGTGTTAAACCTCATGCCGTTGGTCTCAGCCCAGCAGTCCAGCCTGTTCAGATCCCTTTGCAGAGCCTCCCGACCCTCCAGCAGATCGACACTTCCACATGAATGATACAGTGGAATGTATGGAGTGGCAGAGCAGGGCCTGGGATATATAATTTTATTACAGAGGCAATGGAGTCTTGACTTGAACAAGTTCATTTAATCCCTGCCATGGGTATGCTACATGATATTGGGCAAACGATTCAAGTAAAGCTTGCCTGAATAACCACTTCTTGTATGCTTCTGTTTTGCTGCCTAGCCACTTTAAATTTTCTGAACCACTATAGATGTAACTGAGGTTTTTTTTTCAAAGATAATTCTGCTTTGGGCATAGTAAGATCTTTTTCAATGTTAAATAAGCTGATAAATGAACCCCTTCATTTCTCAGGTGACCACCCAAACTACTTTGCATCTTGACAGCGTTTGGCAATAATGCCTGCAATTTAACTATATAGGTAAAACGGAATATTGTACAGATGGCCTTTTGAAAGATAGATTTCAGTGTCTGCAGAAAACTGAGGTACTATGGAAAAAATACAAAAGTGAAGTCACTTGGAAAATCAGTTTTGCTTCTCTGAACTGTTTGAGTATTTGCAGTAACTAATGCATAGTCATCAACATAATGAAGATAAAAAGAAATATTAAAAAGCTCCAGTCCTGTCTATGCACACTTTGAAGCACGGATCTTTTAGATGGAATAGATTGTGATCATATATTACACATACACAAGGGAGAACTAAAGTTACACAGGCAGTCTCAACTCTGCCATTTGCTGAGGACTGAGAACTTTACGGATATGAATTTTCCAAAATATTTTTTCCTTCATTTCCCTTTTATTGAGAAGTGTGACTGGGACCATTTACATTTAGAAAGATATGCTTATGTGACAGAAAATTATCAGCCTGAAACCTGATCAGCTTCGTGCTCCTATGAAACCAAACTTTTCCAATTGTAAGCTCAAGCCTAAATTAATAAGAAGGGAAAAACGACATGTTAGATTTCAGTGTCTTCCAGCAGAATAAAACATAAATAGAGCAGGCAAGACCAAAAAAAGGATGAGAAATTCTATTTTAAATAAATATCAACAAAGGGAATAATAGCTTCAACTCTTTCTTACCTAAAGAAGAATAATTGTAAATTACGAGGTATTGAAACAATAGTGAAGAGTTCTGTGCAGCATTTTGAATGTTGGCTGAAAAGCCAATTTATTTGAGTTTATTACTGCAATCTGATTTTACTTGTGTTTTCTCATTTACTCTGAGGCATAATCAGGAGACATTTAACTTTTCAGATCCAAACACTTTGAAAACAATCTAGCTGTCATTAAAAACAATAGGAATCTTTGCACATTGTGAGAGTTAATCAAGGTTTTAAAATATTTTCAGACTGACTTAGTGATGGCAAATTGCTGAGTGCTGTCTCCTTTGTCTTCTAGGTCAATGCTTTTGAAGTGAAAGCTGTATCTCTTAGAAAACTGCAGAAGGTGCTGTTGCACTGTGAGGCTAGTGCTGAGTCCCAGTATTGGTACTGTGATGAAGTCATTGTTAGGGAAGCTGAGAACAATTCAGAATATGTTTTCATTTATGAAAGGTACATTTTACAATAATATTCTTAAATATTCTTAAATATGTAACACTAACAGTATTATGCCAATCAGTGTACTAAATATATATTTTCAGGAAAGACTAATATGGATTGTTTTGAAATTTCATAAAACCCACGAAATGTGTTGTTCCAGAATGGGTTGATTGAGTTAATAAGCTAAATGGTCCATAGAAAAGGTTAAATGCTTATATTGTGGCTGTATTACTAGGTTGTACAGTGCAGCCTTATCATACAAGGATCAGTGCTTTAAGTGTGACTTACCTATTTAGAAATTAAAGATAAATCACACAAAAAGTTTCTAAATTAAGTGATTTCTAAATGGAAAAGAAAACAAATTTGCCATCTAGAAGTATCATTTATGAACAAGAGTATTGTCAAAGAGACAAATGTGTGCCCAGAAGTCAGAACTGTAGTGGTTCCATTTCAGTTTTTAAAAAACCAACTTAAAAGTCAATTGCTAATGTTGGTGTTTGCATATTTGGAAAAATCTTATGGTGATCCCACAGTTTTTCCAGTTTTACAGTCTATCTCACGGAGACATGAATCATTCTAGTGACATAAAGGAACTGTAGAGGAAGAATGTGACCATGTCACAAGGCTCAATAAATAATAATATTTAATTAATAAAATTTAATTAATCACACTTAATAAATGGAGGATGCATAGCTATTTTGTCTGGATTTTTATGTATTTGTTACATAACCTTGAACAGCTGTTTGTCACTCTTGTTGCCACATCCTCAAAACCAGAAATAAAGACAACTCTCTTACCTTGATAAAATGCTCTAAACCTCACATCTTCAATCAGTAACATGCTTTGAAATAGTAATATAAGACTGAGGATTTCTCTGGAGTAGATCTGGATGCAGACCACCTGTTGCTACTAGCTGTCATTGCTACCTTTCAAAAAAAAATATAGGTAAAATTTCCTGATGGAATATCTACAGAGAAGTCAGGCCAGCTGCCTACTTCAATCATGAAAAATCTACCCTGTGTTATAGCTGTCCCCCACAGGGTAGTATGGCTTAGGGACAAATCATGTCAGGACAACACAGCTTAGGAACGATGCATGTCAGGGCACTTGCTCTACTAATTCTGCAACAATTAAAACGAGATGTTGATCAGCAAAAATTGTTCAGTGACAGATACTATCAGGAAGAAATAGAATTTTCTTTATTCCTAACTTTTCTGCAAAGAAACACTGCTACTGAAAAAAGGTTAAAAAAGGTCAGTGATGGGGGTCAGTGTAGCTTCTATATTTGGCCAAAATGTAGAAACCCTATGCTCTATTCAAAAGAGGGGCTTTACTTCACATTAATACGTTATGATCGAAGGTATGAATAAAATGCTATATTTTTTTCATTTAGCCAAGGACAGGTCAAAAATTTTCTGACTTAAGAATCTGATATCACAGAATCACAGAATCACTAGGTTGGAAAAGACTGGATCATCAAGTCCAACCATTCCTATCAATCACTAAACCATGCCCCTCAGCATCTCATCCACTCGTTTTTTAAACACCTCACTCAATCACTTCCCTGGGCAGCCTCTGCCAGTGCCCAATGACCCTTTCTGTGAAAAATTTTTTTCTGATGTCCAGCCTGAACCTCCTGTGGTGGAGCTTGAGGCCGATCCCTCTTGTCCTGTCTCCAGTCACCTGGGAGAAGAGGCCAGCTCCCTCCTCTCCACAACCTCCTTTCAGGTAGTTGTAGAGAGCAATGAGGTCTCTGCTCAGCCTTCTCTTCTCCAGGCTAAACAACCCCAGCTCTGTCAGCTGCTCCTTGTAAGACTTGTTCTCCAGCCCCTTCACCAGCTTTGTTGCTTGTCTATGAACACACTCCATTAGTTTCTGAACATCCGACAACTGTCACTGCACTTGAATGATATAGTATTGGTTAACTACAGACTGATACTTTATAGCATTTAGTATTGCAGAAGATACCTTTGTGATCAGACTTTAGCAGAAGTGATATAAGTGTCTGTAGCTTAGAGTAACATGACTAAGAAGTCTAACCAATATTTGCCTTAATTTGTACTTTTTCAGACTCATCTTTCTGTCCTCCATTTATAAGATGAATAAGAAAAAACAGTATTTGATTCCATCTTTGTTTTTAACACTGAACTTTAAGAAATTGATACACGGAAATTATACTTAGCACTCAATCCATAGTGCTGAAAAAATCTTCAAAGCCATATTCTTCTGTTTAGCCACGCAAATAAGTACAGTTGTGCCACATGAGTCCTTTAATTTGAGACAGGTATATTTTACACTTACACATCTCTTACATTTGCAGAAAAAATGTCTCTGTTGGGTCAAATAATTTCTATCAAATCGAATACTACAGTTTCAGAAGTAGAGACCCTTTGCTGTTGCATGTATTCAGTATGAAAATAAGATGTGGATAATTCAGTTATATGGTAATGTATCAGAAAAAAAATTGATTCCTACTTACTTTCTTATTTTCTATTTTATTCTTAGGTGGCTTCCATTTATGTCCCAAGGTGTAATTCATTCAGAAATTGAGCTATACCCTCAAGGCAAGGTCCATTGTAACTTTTTGGAAGCAAGAATAGTAATTCAAATTTTTTTTCCTCTGAAGAATTCTGGTCTGAATCTACACTTTAAATATTAGAGTTAACCAGTTTGTGACTTCCTTTGTTATATTTCTGAGAGAAAATTCTTTGTGTTTGCATTATATAATAGGTGTAGGTGATAGTGCAAAAATAATGAGGGAATGAATGAGACGGAAAGTTTTCTTGTATGACTAGAATCCCAGAATGTCTGTTTCATCTCTTCTTTCCAAATATTCCTTTAATGTTAAAGGATAGAATATTTATTATCTTTTTTTTTTTTTTTGGCCCAGCTTCAAATGAAGCAACAGCTGAAAATAGAAGAAGAAACAAATGGTAAATGCTGCTCTAGTCTTCCATTTTTAATGAAGACAGTTTCTGTTTCAGAATTAATTTCTTAACACATTTGCTACTATTTGTATTGATTTTCAGTCGTTAAGCACAACACACTATTTGAACATTTCAGTAAACTCTCAACTTCACATTTTAATTTAAACAGTAAATCACTTTGTTTACACTTTCTTTTTATTCTGTTATTTCTTTTAATATAATGTCAATTTTCTGTTTGTTTGAAAATTTGTATTTTTCTACTATTTATTTATGAGCTATCTTAATTTCAGTGTTTTATAGATAATATTTTAAATCAGGATTTTTTGTCCTGGGCTATGTATAGTTTTGTTCTCACCATTAATTTTCCATTTTCTGTTTTACCAATAATTTCATATTTGTTCAGCTTGATGTTTCTGTCCTTGCAACAAGCACAGATTAAATTACATTTTTTAATAGCACATAATATTTTCTCAGCTGTTAGAAGCTCTTCGTGCCGTAGGTTGTACAATAATTTTGAAGCTGTTTAGAGAAAGCTTGACATTTTTTATACATAATTTATTATATCAATCAAGATATCCACAAAACCTCAAATATCATGTCAAAATAGTGTCCCTCTGGAAAGCGATTGATGATAACATTTGTACCTAGTTATTTTACAAATTATATTCAAATCCAACTCTGTTATAAGCTTTATACTGGATCACAAGTATTTTTGCCTGTCTTCTCTTCTGTACCTTTTACAGAAGGCATTCATTTTCTGTCTGTTCGTCACTCTGTGCCTCTTTTCTTCACACCTTGCTTCAACAAAGCTTAAACCTAGAGATCCTCCTCTCGAGTAAGCCTGCTTAGTCCTTTCTGCACTTATGGCTGGATCTCTGTGTTGTGTCATTTAAGCTGTGCTTATGTGATTAATACAGTAAAAGTTGCAGCAGATGAAAATTAAGCCATAAGCCTAATAAAAGATGACAAAGAGCAGAGGTAAATTAAGTGTACATCCAACTGACTTATTATCAGTGGAGATGGGCTTGGTCTCTCAGTGAACATCTTGTTCACAGGACTCGCATCCTTATTCTATGAGAGATGTCTTTGTGCTCTCTGGAAAATCTGGTCCATTTAGCCATTGAAAAAAATCTTTCCCTCTGTTAAAGTATATGCACCAAGTAGCCTCTTGTTTGGAGAACTTGCTGAAACATGGAACAGTGAGAGAACATCTTGAATCTGTGGGGTACATCTCCAGGGATGTACTTGGTGTCACATTGCACCTTTCCTCCATGTATGCTAGATGAAAGTCACCTCATTACATATTTTTCTATATTCTTTTCTCCTCATGTGTACTCCTATTTAGTCATTAAGGAACTACTGATATTCTACCTCATCATAACAAACCCAGCTTTTTATGCCAAAAAGAATGAGAATGATGTGTTTGTAATACTTACTATTTCCAGAAGCATGCAGTAATGCAGTGAGGATTTCTGACATCGAAGAGGTTATGAATCTTAGGATTCTTCTCCTATACTTCTTTTTCCTTCAGACACTGACCTGCCTATTTCCTGAAAAAAATGGCCTTAAAGTCAATCTAGAGAAGTGTAAACCAAACGTACTTTTAATCGTGTTTTTGGGAAAGTTTTTTTTCCCTTTTTTGTTTATCTAGAGAGTTGTACTTGCATACAAAATAGTTTACTGGTGCTACACTTATCCATTGGAGGCAGGAGTTGAGCTAAGTAGAATATACAGTCTCAAGAGTACAAACTGCATTGTTTCAAAACTTCATGCTTAACAAAAAGAGAGTTGGAGAGGATAATAGAATAGAAAAGGCCATCAAAACACTTGAGCTATAATAAATCAGACAATGAACAAGTCCAAAAGAAAATACATTTTGCCTGCTTCAAAATGAAAATTTGTTTCTGAATGACTTTTGAATTTTTAGGAGGAATAATGGGTCATATTTTACCCTTTGCCTGCACCATTCTTCCTAAGGACTCGTAAATTGAATTGTCCTTATTTTCCAGCCAAATAGTCCAAAGGAAGTTTATGCTTCAGGAATTTAGATTATATTGTTTGAAAACAGAAGAGGCTAACTTTTTTTGATAAATGAGATGTTCTATGGAGCAGGGAGCCCCTGCCTTATGCTCTTTGTTTCTACTTTCAATGCACAGAGGCTTTTCACACTTCTAATCGATGTTGATCCTTTTGTAGACTGGTGCTATGGTTCTTTTGTCAAGAAAGTGGGTCTGTAGAGAAAGTCATGAGGGTGCAAATTTTCAAAGGCACAAAAGGGTTTGTTACAATCTGGAGTCTTGAAATTTTTTGGTGGAAATTGGATGCTTTACTTCTTTTATAGACTCATATAATAGTTTGTATTGCAAGAGATCTTTGAAGATCATCTAGTAACACCCCCAGCCATGGTGAGGAACATCTTCCACTAGATCATTGCTTAAGGCCCCATCCGACATGACCTTGAACACTTCCAGTGATGGAGTATCCACAACTTCTCTGGGCAACCAATTCTAGTGTTTTACCATCCTTAGCATAAAAAGTTTCTACCATCTTTCTGTTTAAAACCATTCCCTCTTATCTTGTCACTGTAGGCCTTGGCAGAAAGTCTTCACTTTTCTTGTAGAACTCCCTTACATACTGAAAGGCTGCAATGAGGTCTTCCTAGAACCATCTCTTCTCCAGGCTGAACAACAACCTTTCTTCACAAAAAAAATGGAAACCAGATGGTCAAACTTCCTGCTCCAGTTCAGTCTTTGTGGCACAAATTAATGAGGGATAATGGGGCTGGCCCCAGATAAATATTTGTCAGACAATAGATTTAACTCATTCAGGCATTACCAGACAGTTTTTCAATAAAACAACAATGTACACTCTGGCATTTATTTATAAGATGACTGAGGGCTGGAATTCTGTTTATTTTTTGCCTTGCACAGGATGAATTTAAGTCACTAAGTAGAACGTGTTTCATACAGGCAAAAGCTGCAACCAAAAGAAAGGTGGAGGGCGTGCAATCCCAGCTTTTCAGATGTAGAAATGCATTTACCAGTTATTGTTGTTTCTAAAAATAATATTTGTATTAAGCTACTTGCAGATATTTTAAAAATTTTTGTGTATTCTGTGGGAGCAGAGATGACATTTTACCATCAAGGTCACTTTATATAAAATGATTTTCTAAAGAGTCCTTGTCTAGTGTCCAAAACTTTTTTTACTGCTCATCTCAATGTTATACCTCCCTCCAGGCAAACACAGCTCTTGCTGATGTATCACATCAACATAAAATGAGAGGGAATTGTACTTAATTAATATGCTTTGATACTTTTTCCTGCTGCATTTCTTGGTTAAATGTGTTGTTGTATTCTAAATTCCAGAGGTTGGTTTGGGTTTTTTTTATGTGATGACCCACAGTATTTTTACTAGAAATCACACTAGGCTCTGTGTTCATATTTCCAACTTTAATACACCACAAAACTCCTAAATCATTGAAGTTATACAACTTGCCTAAGATGAGCTTGAATGATGTAGTATTAAGCCAGTCTTCTGTTGCCTCTCCCAGCATTGTCGTCTTTTAGGTGCACAGTAGTTATAGTCACTGAGCTAAACTGTACTGTTATTTACATCTTTCAAGTAACTCGCTACTTATCAGTAACACTTATAAAAGCATTTAGATTTTATTTTTTACTTTATAGAAGGAGACTGGAAGATTACTGTAGTCACTGGGGATTTTGAAACAGCTGGCGCAACAGCAACAGTATCCCTATACGCTTATGGAGAAAACAAAGCTTCTGGTCCTATTATTTTGGGAGGTGGGAAACACCAGCTGTTTAATCACAACAGTGAAGACGAATTTAAGGTATGGCACGGCTGTTATATAAACACTGGAGAATTCAAAACATACACAAAATAGCTTTTATCAAAACTGAATAATAGCAGTAATAAAAGGACTGAAAGCAATGCATAAGGATCATGAAGTATTTCTGAGGGAGTGCCTGACTTATATGATAGTAAGATTTGAATCAGCAAACCTATTTAGAACTGCATCAAGCAGACATGCCTCTCTCAGATTCTGCTTCATACCTCCATCTGCTTGATGTGCTAGTTTTAACTAGATGTTGTTCTTCTGCAGAAGTAGAAAAAAATTTCTTTGTCTGTTCTTTGCATTAATGTAATTATGTGGTCCTGGCTTGTGTTGCGTATCCATCTTTGAAAGCATCCAGTGTAAATTCAGGCTTCCACTGAAAGACACCATCACAGGAATCTTTTCCTGGAGAAAGTAAGAAGGAAAGGGAGGATCACTAGGGTCTAAAGTCAAATCACACCAAATAGGTTAACTCTGCTGATTTAGTCTGGTGGTTTCTCTCTTCTTCACAGGAACCTCTGAGAGGTGCTTCAGAAGAATGACATTTCTCAGGTGTTCTCCAAGTTCCTCTACTTCCTGCAATTTCCTCCAGTTCCTATGGTTTCTCAGAACTGTACCTGTTGCAGTCAATAAATCTGGGATTTTTCATTTAGGTTGAAACAATTTATGCATAATAATGATGATGGATAATCAGTAACAAATAGGCCAGGAAGTTTATCTGATTTTTATAATTTTTGTTTTCCAGACTGAAGTATAAATATTTAAGTACTTACAGAGGCAAATCAATGGCGGCCTTTCCCTTACGTATAAGTTGAAAGTAACTTGGCTAAAGTTTGCAGATGATACTGGATAAAGATTATATCATACCAAAGCACAAATGTGAAATCAGTGTTTATGTGAAGGCTAAATTTAAATTTTCCTTTTGAAAACATTCTGGCTAGATGATCATCTTGGATATCTGTTCAGCTTGTCTGACAGCAACTTCTTCAGCTTGTCTGACAGCAACTTCTTACTCATTTATTCAGTTCATTGGGAGAAGTACTCAGAACATTTGGTTTTTTCTTTATCTTTGGAAGGAACAGTGTGTTTCTCAAAGCATCATTTTTATTCTCCTAGAATCAACACAAGACCTGATACCTGGTCCAGGAGCTCTGATGATCTATTGCTATCCACACTAGCAGCCAGACTTAGGTCTTCTGCTGTACCTAGGTCTTTGTACTTGACACTTCTTTCTTTGGTGATATACCACTGAAAGCCTGGAAGAGGCTTGGATGCTAGACACAGCACTTTGATGCAGTTTAAGTAGGATATATCTGTACTGAGGAGCTCCACTTAAGCCTTTTGTGAAATCTAATTGTATAAGCAAACTTTTACATTTGTGTGTAATGAGACCTGTAAACTTGAGAGGTTTCTGAGGACACTTCATGAATTCTAACCACACCATCGAATCTTTGAGGTTGGCTAGATTACTGTCCACCCATTATTTCTCAAACCTACTTATTGAGCTGTCAGTCAGTACTGATCAATGGAAGAGAGAAATGAAAGAACACATAAAATAATTTTGCTTCCTTTTCCTACATCCCCCTCCCCATTTCTCAGTTTAATAAGGTAGCTGGGATTTTTGTTATTCCAAAAGAAAGCTGTATTCTCCAAATATTTCAGCACTTTGTGACTGCAGTCTTCCAACATGAAGAGCACTATGTAATTACATTAATGTTGCTAAAATACTTGGAGCTGCAGAACAATTGAATAGTCCCTATTACTTTCTACTACACTAGTTTAATCTTTTAAGTACATTGGGGAAAATCTTGGCTAAACAGGCTAAAATCTGCAGCCTTTTGTAGGAATGTGCTGTATATCTGAAGGCTCTTTAACTTCCAGATAACCTCCTTTTTTAAAGAAAATGTTAACCAATGCAGGGAACTGCAACAATTCAGTGTTATATAATGGAAAAATAAAGCACAATCATGTCCCAAAAATCCAATCAAAATACCATCTCATTTCAAAATCCCTTTGAACACAGATATAAGAAATGACAGAGGAATATCTCACAAAAAGAGAATGAGACAAAAATGCATTAAATTATCTTAATAAAAATCAAGATATATAGTTTGATAAAAAGTACAGTTAACAGCATGGTAACTTGGATACCTAAAAGTAAATAATGAATATTCAGTCATGTTAATAATCATGAAACAAGAAAGTTGTTAAAGCTTGAGTAAATCAAATTGTGCTACTCTATATACTTCTGAGAATTAATTTCTCATTTAGAACCCGATACTGATGTTGCTTGCATTGCTGTATACCACTGATGTAATTTCATTAAATTTGGCTATCTCGTACTAATGTTTGCATAAATTAGACTAAAAGCCAGTCGACCTCTAGTATAACACATGTAGATTATAACAAGGCTGTTGTCCTTGGAGATTTCCATCTGATTTTACTACACAAAATTCACTGAAAGTAGTATACAATTGTGTGATAGGAAGAGTTCTT
Organism: Clamator glandarius; assembly: GCA_033459285.1. Classification (NCBI taxonomy): domain Eukaryota; kingdom Metazoa; phylum Chordata; class Aves; order Cuculiformes; family Cuculidae; genus Clamator; species Clamator glandarius. The sequence continues at coordinate 1,660,254 of JAUNZM010000674.1, read as the reverse complement.
GTTTCTGACTGGAATCTGGGTTCTAGGTTTTCACAGGACAGTAGTGTGTAGACTGCACTGTATTTACCATTGTGGCATAATTGTTTTTTCCTACCAGATGGGAAAGTCAGGGATGAACAATATGGGAATGGTAAAGAAAACGAATTTAAATTTGATGGATTTCCATTTGTGCTCAGTAATTGTTCCTGTGTGCTTATAGAAACTATTTCTAGGCTATGGTTTTCTGCTTCTGTTACTATTCAGGCATAATTTTTAGGGTATAATTTTTCTGATGAGACTAATTACTCCTCCAACAGAGGGATATCAATCTGAAGTTAAGTTACAACTTTCATCAGAACTGTGATCTATTTTGGGCATTTTCCTATGGTGTCATCACAGTCCCTGAGCATATCATCTCAACATTTCAAAAATACTGATTTTGGCAGTATGTTGAGTTGCTCGAGACACCAAAAGTTTAATCATATTTTAAATTATATTCTTGAGCCTTGCATCATCATTCTTTGAAATATGGTGAATTCTCTCTTATGAGGGTACATATTGTTTGATAAAGAAATTATTTTTGTAAGTTTTCTTTTAATGTTTTGTCATACCAAATATTCCCTTCAGTGTCAAAAAGAACTAAGCAGAAGACTGTAAACCTATTCTCTTCCACAAAAGTCAGTCTCAATCCCTCAATTTTATTACTTCAATACAGAATAATTCCATACCTTCAGGTACAAGTTCTGCTCTTCAAGTAATAACGAAGTCAGTAAAATCACTGACTGATTCAATAGACATGCTTTTGAAATATTGTATGCTAGCCTTAGTGAGAATTCAGGACCCAGCACCTCCTCAACAAGAATTCTTCTATTCTTTGCTTTATGAATTGGCTTCGCTATCAATCTCTTTAGGTCAACATTGGCCTCATTGATCTCAACAAGTTTATTTTAATCAACACTATATTAAGCTATTAAAAATGATGGATTTTATTCTAAGAAATCTTCAAAATTTTTGCTTTAACCTTACATTGTATTTTGTAGTTGATGGCTCTCTTTGCATGGAAGTTGGTTGTTCCAAATTTGCAAGCAAGGGACATGGACTATGCATGATATTTTAGGAGAACAGAAAACTGGAATCCATGACTGATGTGAATTTTGCTGCAGGGTCTCATTTATCTAACTTGTAAAGCTGGTGCCATATCCAGTTACACTACTTAAAGTTTCTTCATCTGTATAAGTAGTCCTGTAAACACTATGGTCTATTAGGGCCAAATGCCATACAATAATACAGATAGATGAAAAGCAGGTCTCCCACTAATTCTTGCAGAGATAATTATTATTAACACTTAATAAACAGCTTTTCTTGAGGAGCACTGTGAGATTACTACAGTGTTAAAACCACCCTTTTTCCTTCCAGTTACATGTGCTTTGTTTGTAAAGAATTTTGTTCAAGTGTGCCTTATGCTGTATTGCATGACACAGAGACTTTATACTTTGAAGCTTATTGTGGATTTTCATTTTGTTTTCCTCCTGTTTAAATAATAATACCAATTGTTTTAAATGCATTAATAATTGACACTCCTTCCTTTAGAATCAGCCCTATAGACTGTCAGAATCTATTGTGTTTCACTGCGTGTCTTTCATTCCTGTACCCTGGATCCATATTCATTCATTCACCAGTCAAAACTGAAATGAGAAGCAGTGGGCAGAAAAGCAAATACAATAAAAATAGGTTGAAACAAATCTATTTTCATGCTTTTCCTCCCATTGTTAAAACAAAAGAACCTGTAATGAGTTCAGTGAGAATTCTTCCCAAGTGGGATGGTGGCAAAAGAGACTGCAAGCACTAATGTAGCTATCCGCTTTCTTAACCATGGGACTGCCAGTGCTTAAAAGCTGGATGTAGCTTGTGTCCTGTTATTTTTCAGATGCCCTTGTTTGCCACAATGGCTGTTTAAGTCCAGAAACAGTTGAATAAAACTTAGAGGAACCCAGGCTTTATTCAGATATGCTTAAGGCAGCACAGAACATGCTGCTGACTTTAACTCCACTTGAAACTTCCCATCTGTATAAGAAATGGAGAAGATAACAGCATGAACCTCATTCCTTATTGAGTGCTCTTTGCTCAGTAATTCTGCAGTACGGAGTATATAAGAGTACAGACATTTTCCCCTTGTAAGGTAGTTTCTTCTTGAGAGAACTTCACTTACTCAATTTCAAGTTCAGTCTTTTAGCCGTATATCTAATTAATTTATTTTTATGCTACTTTAAGGCAAGACAAGTCCAAGATAAACACACATTGAACCCTCCTGTCTGCTTCTCTTGAGTTACTCTTCCCTCCCAGGTTATGCTGTCCATTTAATTGCTTGGTAGGCTTCAGGTGGTTGTTTCTGAAACTTTGTGACACTAGTTTCCTTTGTTAAAGGTCTCCATGCAAGAGCTCCCCCACCTTCCCATGTCAAGTGCCTAAATCCACTTTTTACACGTATTTATCCATGCTCTTTCCTCTCCTTCACCTCAGGCATTTTCTAGTCTATTCACATTCTTATGCCTCCACCATCTCAATATCTGAGCACTTTCCAGAAGTAAGTGGCATGACTAATGTGTGGCTTATTCTCTCACACATTCTCTTAAAAATATTTTTTTGTTTGGACTTGGTAAAACTCTATAAGGAGAACAGGCAATTTATACAGCCTAGACCTTGTGCTGAACAAGGAGATAACAATTTATCTTACATTGAAACAGAATACTATACAGTGATAAAGTTTTTGGTGGCCCTTACTTTAAGTATCCAGCACTTTGGCAGTCCTTTAACAGTTCTATCTCCTTCAAAATTTATTTTACTGTGCATTATAGGGATTTCATAGTACCAGAGATGTTGAATCTAGTTCTAACCATAGAGATAATTATGTCAATAAAGTGATGCCATTGCATGGAGTGCTGCAGCATTACAGAATAGTTGCTACTAGAAGTGATCATTGAAGATTTCCTAGTTCAGTCCCTTGCTTAAAGCAGGGGCATCTGGAATAGGTTTCTTAGGACATTGTCCCTTCAGGTTTTGAATATCTCCCATTCTGCAACTTCTCTGAGTAACCTATCCCAATATTTGACCACTCTCACTTATTTTTTTCCCCTTATACTGTCATTATGCAATGACTATTATTTGCTTGTCCAACTTATTTTTGTGACCAAAGCATGTATGAAGTGGGAAAAATAATACTGGTTTTGTATGGCCTTTAATCCAACTCTTTACATGTCTATATCCATGTTTTTCACAAGACTATTAAGTATCTGTGCATGCACCTGTGACATATTCCAGATCTTGAGTTAGTGCATAACTATGACAAGATTTTTGGCTGCAATTAACAAGTTAGCTGAATTCAGACATCTAGAAAATGCAAGCACCATGGCCTGACGCTTGGTACTACACTGGTATATTTGTTATGATATTTTTGGCAAGTCAGCCACATGGTCACAATTTAGATATACTTTCTACTTCCAAATTTCTCCATTACATGCAGATGCTGTAGAAGTTAAACTAATCCAGCTACTGCACATGACTTCTTTGAAACTCTGTTAATGAGATAGCCTTCTGTGAAATTAATATGTGTTAGACATAGGGATTTTGGTGTATCTACATCTAAGTGTTGACTTATCCAAATTATTTTCAGCTAGCCTGAGTTTATTGCAAAGAGATTGCAGGATGCTTTCTGTACAACAGGAATACAGTAACATTATTTTGCTTATTGCAGTATATAGAAGAGAAACAGAGTTATAATTATTTATATTCTTCCCATCCTTTTACTGAACAGTCTCCTATTAAACCAAGGAACTCTTACTTCACTTTTCACTTAGTTAACTATCTTAAGCATGTGAAAATAGGTCATACTGATTTCACTCAAAGTATCATAGGTATGCTAGGGACTGAAATGACTATTTGCTTAGCTCATTTAGAAATGATATTAAAATTTAGCCCTTGGATGCTCTTTGGAAAGAACTTCTTGCTGATAAACCTGGATTTCATGTTACACTTATAGAAAAATTATAAAATATGAGCTGTTTTAAGATTCATTTTCAAAAATTAAGGCTAAATTTGCTAATGTATGGTTTAAAGAAAATGTTCCCATTCCCTTTGGTAAGAGAATTTATTCTTATGCTTGTACAAATAATAAATAATAGCAAGGTGCAAAGCATGAGGTTATACTGATTACCAGGCTAATCTTGTTCAAATGCTTGCAAACATTTAGAATATGGGGTAACTGCCAGAGCAACATTTGACATGCGTTTGATAGGATTCTGATTGGCAAAGTAACACGTTAGCAAGTCAATACCACTGAGAAACCAATGTGATATCTGATCAGACAGCAAGATGAATTGTTCCAAACCCCAAGACTACAACAGAAGCTGAAACCAAATTTGTAATAGTGTTATGTGTCTTCCAGAACATCATATACAGCTGATTTGCTCTCTGCTATTGACATTCATGCCTTAATTTCCGTACAAGAACAAACATGATATTTTTCCCTCAAGAACACCCATAAATGATTCATCAGAAACATAGAATCATAGAATCATAGAATCATAGAATCATAGAATCACTAGGTTGGAAGAGACCCACCGGATCATCGAGTCCAACCATTCCCAACAATCTCTAAACCATGCCCCTAAGCACCTCATCCACCATCACCTTAAACACCTCCAGGGAAGGTGAACATAAATAATATCATTAAGCAACTTATTAGTTTGGCAATGTTCTGTGTTTTAAATTATTTTTATGATTGTTAAGTCTCAGAAATATGTATTACTTACATAACCTGAGTGGCTTACCATTGCAAAAAAACTCATAATTTTTTAGTCTAGAAGATAGAGATGCTTCACACACCTCCTCCCTGTAGTTGAAAGCAAACAAACATTTTTCACTTGATGTTGGACAAATTCCCACTTAGCACATGGGTATAACTTTGTTAGTTTTATTATAGTGTGTCAAATTTTAGAGAGTGTATGTTAGGGACAGATAGGAAATATAGAAAGGAATAAATGCAGGAATTTAGAGGTGCTAAACAGGACTTTAACAGATCGAATTGAACTGCTTGCAACTAGGAGCATCTCCTGGAGAAACCTAAGTCTGGACAGATCTTTATTTTCTGAACTGATTCTTCTTGAAATTCCATTTGATGATTGATGGATTGTTGTGTTGCTTATCCAGTAACAGGAAGTCCCTGCATGGTGATAAATGGGTTTCATTGTTTCCATCCCCTTCTCTTTCAATTAGCTTTTTTTATCATAGCTTGGTTAACTGTCCCACCACTGCTTATTTTTGGGAACTCTTCTTCAAGTTACACCAGTGGTCTGCCAAATGCCAGCTACAATGTTAAAATCTTTGGCAGATTCATCTGCAAATATATACCCCATTTTAGACTTCCTTCTGAAAATAATGCACGTTAGCACAATGTGCTAAATAAAATTAATAAGCCTGAGAATATTTTGCCTTCACTTTTCAGCCAGTTCATGTGATACCTACTATAGATGTGCAGGATTTTTTAAAACAATAATATTTCAGTTTGCTTCACAGCCAAGTAATTGATTAGGTGCTTCAGAAAACAAAAGATGTTTTCTGGTCCTGACCGAGAGTCACATTAATGAACAGAGCATGCAAAGATGGCTTTGACACTCCTCTTTCAACGAGGGTCATGCCAGAATTCAGCTATGGATACGAGGTCATAAGGTTTCAATGTTTTATTTACTAAACTGCCCTTTAACACTCATACACCATAAATAGAAGCCAGTGCCTAGATCTCAGGAGAACACCACCTTTGTTGTTTGCCAGTGTTGTATTCAGTGCAATAAATGGTAAGTTATTTGTTGAATTTATTTGCAAGGCAACCTCAGCAGTCACTTGCTGATTGCAGAGCTCTCTGCTTTGTGTCTGGGTGACAGAGTTATTATGGCTACTTAGCCTATGTCCGGGCTACGTTTTTGGTTAGTTTCAGAGAGCTTTTTATCTGCTGCTGTAATTCTGCTGTGAGTATTAACAGTATATTTTTTATGCACGTGGTTTTATTGCATTAATGTTATATTTATACCTTCAGTAAGCACCGCTTACTTTAACATACTGTTTTAATATAGGAAAACCTACTGCTTTCACCATAAGCGTGACTCTACTCAGACTTTATACCACTAACATTTGTGTCATCCTGTGAGACTGAGTTGTGCCAGGCTTGCCTCAGGGATGGAAGGAAGCGGTGATCAGTTAGGTCTGCAAGCTTCTTTTCTGTGATGGTGCTTTTGGCCAAGAAATGTCAGTGTTACACTAGCCTGTCTCATTGCCTAGGAAAGCATTTCAACAGAAGAGTGAGGAGGATATGTCTCTAGTGTCTCTGATGTTTCCCAGCTTCACAGAGAAAAGGAACATTACCTTCCATTGAAGGGGAAATTCTCACCCAGGGGCAGACTTATTAATATTACACCCCAGAATAGATGCAATGAACCTTCAAACACAAATCTAGTTCATCCTTTTTGGTGATGTGAATTAGTAGGACATTGTTGGTGTTAACTGTTTGTCAGTCTATTTTTTGTGTGTTTGCTTTTTCCTCTGATGCTAAACAATACAAAATTGGTATAATGGTAAAAGGAACAACTATTTTTTGTTGGGGTTTTTTTTCTCTGATTTTTTCCCAATACGGAAAATGGAAGTGGATAACTCTGCTTTTGTGCTTAGGTTCCTGCCATCAGCTTTGCTCAAAAAACTGCATCACAAAACCAAGTGGGCCTTATTTCAGGGCTGCAGTATTCAATGTGACATAGTAATGTTTTATTGTTTACATTTTCTGCAGTGTGGTGTCAGCACTTATGGAAACAGTTAACTGTGACAACCAATGCATATAAAAATAGAAGACAAAGAGAAAAATGGGCCATAACAGATTGATAAGTGGTAGCAATAGTTATTAGGGCTTTGCTGATGGTAGCTGTAAAATATATTATTTCATGCAGCAATGACTGAAGGTAGCACTGCTTCTTAAAGCATTTGTCTAGAAATAGTTTACTTTGTAACACTACAAACCCATCTAGACTGAATTGCTTGAGCCCTTTAGTCACTTTAAATAATACGTTACTGAAGTCAACAAACTTATGCTTGCACACCTCTCCATATGCTTTTGTTTGATTGCTCTGGGATTCATTGCATACCAAGGCTTTGTTTTCTAACAAAAACATTACTTGAGGTTACATTAGCTGAACATTTAGCTTGCATGCCCAGTGTAAGAAAGATCACTCAAAGACAACACTACTATTATTACTAAAATCTGGGATCTGTTTTAATTTTTTGTTGTTACAGGTTAACCTCAGAGGTCTTGGGCAGCTCTATAAAATCCGCATTGGCCACAACACTGAAAATGATCCCAGTTGGTACCTGGAGCAAGTCAGACTTAAAAGAGTAGTCCCTCTTTTGGAGGAGGAGATTTGCCTCCCTGTAGAGTGCTGGCTTGCTGAAGACAAGGGTGAAAGTGATACCTGGAGAGAAGACGCAATAAGAAACCCTGCAAAAAAGCTTTTGGCATGTATGTGCCCAGTTTTAGATAATTTGTTCACTAACCATATTCTGTGAGTATGCAACAATTTTTCATGTTTCTTTCAGAGCAGACCGCCCAAAAGCTGGCATGACCAAGAAATAATCCCTTCCAGATGCTTTCTAATTCCAAAGAAGTGATCATTTTACTACACTCCTTTTCTCCTCAAAATCAGAATAATAGCTGTAGCCAGAGCATCTTATCCCTCTCAAATTCTTTGTCTCTCAGAATGGCCCTAAATCACTGGCAAATACTGCTCTTTAGAGAAACACATCATTCAGGAAATTAAGGCATTAACAAGGTATGGAATGTCATGTGTCATCCAGTTCTTTTTAGCAAATGTAATATCATCCTTTCTTGTCCTACATAAAATATCCTTTATCAGAAATCCCTGATCTGAATGATAACACACAGTGTTTTCCGATTCAGACTCAAATCACAACCATTCACACAGAAATTGTTAGCTGCAGGTTGGCGCTTTGGTACTTCAAAGTTTACCACAGCTTTGATGCACTTTGTTCTCTTCAAGTGAAGCAAGAAATAGCCATCATATAAAGTTATTATTTAAATAGTCCTGGGCCTCTAGAAAGGAATAGGAAGCTAGTATAATTATTTAGCATGACTTTTAAAATGGAATTCTCTTTCCATTAACAGAATGACAATGATGTTGTGGACTGACGGATAATATTGGCTGACAGTACGAGGTCTTATATAGATAGGTGCTGTCATTCAGGCAAACTGTATTAAAACTGAAGCAGTCAATAGTGCAAGGATTCAGAGATTCTACATTAAAAATGGGTCATCATGCACTTAGCAACAATCAAATAATTTTAGAAGAAAATACCAAATAAGTTGAAAACTTATCTGAAAAAAAATCAAGATTGGTGATCTGTGAATAACAACAACAGCAATAACAATAATAATTAGTTTGCAGTGTATTTAGTGACTTCAGCAAGAGATTTCAAAACCTGAGACTAAGCTGGGTAAGCCAGGCCCTACAATCATTAACATATACCACAGTGCCACTTCTTACAGTGACATAAGTAACGTATACTGGCGAAATAGAAAAGTAGTGCAGAAGCCAATTAAGTTTTATGAACAGGATGAACAGTATGAACAATATCAACAACTCAAATCTGCATTATGCAGTCTGAAATACCCATTTGCAGAAAAGTACTAATATTCTGGGAAGTGCATTCCATTTATATACTTGTAAGTGAAAAAACAAGTCAGGTCTATCAAAGGCTGGGAGTATGTTTAAAACAGCACATTCATTTACTTTTTAATCATTATATTACTGCCTCTTTTATTTGCAGGAATATTTTCTTTATTAAAATATGCATCTCAAGTTTATAAAAAAATATATGCTAAGAAGGATTTGGAAATTTCCTTAAATTGCAAGTTTTACAAATTAGTTATTGATTTTAGGCACATTTAAAATGAACATCAATATAAACTTAGCAAGGCCTCCCAAGGGTTACCTATTTAGTTCCTCAAGAACATGCCAATGAAACACTATCCATTTACATCTTCAATTTAAAAGCTAATTGCTTACAAGTACTGGACAAATCACATTAATTCAGTTTCTTCAGCAGAACAAATGATGTACTAATTACTTAATGATAATCTGATATGATTTACTAATTTGTATTCTGTACTTTCAATTCAATCTGGTATCTTTTAATGATATTAAATTTACCTGACTAGAAAAGTGATATGCTGTAAACTTTAAACAAAATGAACAAATATAAACTAAGCTCAGAAGGCACTGTTTTTCTTTATTTATTTGCTGTTCTTTAACATTTACTTTATTACTCAATTTCTCTCCCAGATGAAAGGGTAACTTTTTCTATATCCTTTTTCTCCCTTTCTCCTGCCAAACTCTACTATGCACCAAATAGGGCCCCAAAACCCTGGATGTGATTTTTGATTCCTTGTCTTTGTCTTTTTTCTTTAGCTTTTCTTCTTCAGATCCTGTTATTTCCTGTTTCTATCAGCTTTTCTTTACCTTCCTCTCTCAAATCCCTTCTTTTCCATCCAAAGTTCTCACACTGGTAAGCCCCTCAGGTTTTCGTACTGTCCCTCAGCCACTTCAAAAAGCTGACACTAAATCTGATCTGATATTTTCAGTTCTTTCTCCCTCTCTCTCCATCATATCAGTTTCAATTCCCATAAACAACTTAGGTTTTATGCCTCCAAAGTGTTCTTGCCTTTATTTCCCATTTTTCTTATTTTTCCCCACTACCAAGGCTTCTGGGTCCTTTTGCTCTTCCTATTCCATCTTCTCTTTTACTTTTCCAACCCTGGAGATTTAAAAAACTTCACCTGATCTGCCTTTGAAGCTGACCCTGAACTGAGCATACTGTTGAACCAGATGATCCCTGGAGGTCTATTCCAACCTGTTTTTCAGTGTGATTCTTCCACCCATTCTCACTTTTTTTTTTCCTAGCAGCTTCAGATAATGCTTTTAGCTTTCCAGACTCTACAATTATTGAACTATTTTTTGATTGCTGTTGTTGATTTGGTTTCATCCTCTTGTAACAGCGTGATGCACAAAATCAAAGAAGAAATTTTCAACTACTTTCTCAGTGATAGGTACTGGAAATTAGCGATTATGTCTTGAACTAGGTAAATCTTAAGTATCGCTCTATGAAAATAAGATAGAAGCTCTATTTTGAATGCTTTTGACTTAGCTTTATAACATTAAGACAACACAGGAGTGCTAGGGGAACCAGACCACATCTGGCACCCTGATGGAGGTAAGGCTGCTGCAGGTGCATAGTCCCAGGTCCAGCCAGTGGCATGGCTGAGAATGTGCTCCCGGTCAGCACACACATCATATGTAGGTACTGTATACCAGTACGAATACATGTATAGATGGCCAGCTGCACAGATAACCCAGACAACAGTGCAATTGCACTGTTGAGCAAGTATAGGAGGAGCAGGATGAGCAGGATGGAGCTCCACTAGCGGGAATGTATACTTGTATGCATATATACAATATATACAATATATACAATATATACAATATATACAATATATGCAATATATGCAATATATGCAATATATACAATATATTTCGGGCACAACAATCCTAAGCAGAGGTACAAACTAAGAGAAACCTGGCTGGAAAGCTGCCAGGAGGAGAAGGACCTGGGGATGCTGGTTGATAACCGACTGAACATGAGCCAGCAGTGTGCCCAGGTGGCCAAAAAGGCAAATGGCATCTTGGCTTGTATCAGGAACGGCGTAACCAGCAGGTCCAGGGAGGTTATTCTCCCCCTGTACTCGGCACTGGTGAGACCGCACCTCAAATCCTGTGTTCAGTTCTGGGCCCTTCACCACAAGAAGGATGTTGAGGCTCTGGAGCGAGTCCAGAGAAGGGCAACAAAGCTGGTGAAGGGGCTGGAGAACAAATCTTATGAGGAGCGGCTGAGAGAGCTGGGGTTGTTCAGCCTGGAGAAGAGGAGGCTGAGGGGAGACCTTATTACTCTCTACAACTACCTGAAGGGAGAGGAGGGTGCTGGCCTCTTCTCCCAAGTGACAGGGGACAGGACGAGAGGGAATGGCCTCAAGCTCTGCCAGGGGAGATTTAGGCTTGAGATTAGGAAAAAGTTCTTCACGGAGAGGGTGGTTAGGCATTGGAACGGTCTGCCAAGGGAGGTAGTTGAGTCACCGTCCCTGGAGGTGTTTAAGATTAGGGTAGACAAGGTGCTTAGGAGCATGATTTAGGGATTGGTGGGAATGGTTGGACTCGACGATCCAGTGGGTCTCTTCCAACCTTGTTATTCTGTGATTCTGTGATTCTGTGAATAGGGCTCATGCATTTAGCCTGCCCAAATGCTGCCTCTGGATCTCAGTCTCCCTTGTTGCTGGCACCCAGGCATATAAACCCCCAAGTCCTGTTCCAGTTGTCTCACACTTGGTGACACACATACACCACAGCAGGTGTCACCCTAGAGACACCCATACCCCTTGTTGCCTCTGGCAGCTGGCTGGGACGTCCCCAGTCACACCAACTGTCAGCCGCTTATGTAATGTCCTCGTTACAGACATAGGCTTATGTAGTCTCTTTCTTACAGACATGGGCATCTGACCCCTGCTCACGCTCCACTTGTTGACAATTTTCAATACTTCTAGACTCTCCAGCTGCTGGCACTTAGAGTCCATACACACGCACGCATACATACAGAGAGAACAGAGTCCTTCACCTATGAAAAGAGTTAGAAAGCAAATTAATAAGAAATTATTAATTTCTTAATTAATGGGACAGGCTGCACTGATCGGGTGCAGGACACAGCCAGACAACTATACTAACCAGTGAACTGTTTGTTGTTTTTGGCCCTTTTGACCCCCTGATCCCTTTACTTTCCCACATTTATTCCTTCCCAAGTCACCTAGATCCACCCCTTTCCATTCCTTTGGCTCCTCCAAGAAGTGTCCCAGAATAAGTCCTGTGCAATCCTGAAATGTTTTTTCCCCTGTGTCCTCTGATGTGTTCCGCACCCCTAGGCAGAAACCCCTGGCAATCTGAAATGACTCATTGTGATGGGTTTCATGCCTGACACTGGGACTCTCCTCGGTCAGCCCTTGCAGTAATTAGGATAGAGTGTCCCTTCGTCTGAGCCCTTGATGTGGGATGCACCTACCCTTATGCCCCTGTGCTCGTGGAGATCAGTTGATGGTGTTAGTTGGACTCTCCCCTGCCAATAAGTGTCTTGCTCCTTTGTGGGTGTGCAGAAGACCTTTATCGCACATCTTAACTAGGATTATCTTCAGATATGGCTGAAATCTTGATCTAAAGGGTGCATGATACAAGAACTGAATTTTCTTAGTGTTCTGTTTATGTGAACATAAACTTCAAATGAGAATATAAATTGGAAATTCTGCCCTGCTCTTATTCATGTAATCATAGGAATAAATGTACTGATTTGACATAAAAGACAAATACGGAGGGTGAGTTAGGAAAAATTCCAACTCAACAGATTTAGATTTCTGTTCCAGTTGAAGAAATGTACAGGCAAATACAGAAAGGTTAGAACACACTCACTGACTGGAACAGTGCAAAAGATAACCAAAGGAAACAGTAATGTCATAAGCATTATCTCTGCAAAATATGTACCCCTGTTTAATCATTAAGGAGGTACCAACTATTTGGATAAGAATATTCCAAATAGCAGGAGTAAATAGAAGTGGAGATTAGAAAGCCTGAGAACTGTAATTCTAATTGAAATGTCTTCAGCTAATAGTGTTTATATATTTATGTCTTCTCAAATAATATGTGTACCACTCTGAGGAAGATAGTGCCTCTTAGCAACTATTAGCCATCATGAAATTGTTCTCTTTTAGCTTTAACATTGCATGAATCTGTATATTCACCCTTCCGTCATAGCAAAATGACAAACACTCTTTGTGCAACCCAATATTAGCAAATACCAAATGATAAAACCACATGACAGAGATTCAGTCTTGCTTTTTAACAAATCATTCCAAAATGACCTTTTCATTCAAGCAGGCACATCATATGGAAAAAAAAGCAGAATCTTTTTATTACTGTGTAATATTATACTAATATCTTGGATCACTATCATTAAAGGAGGACTGAATAGAAACTCTTTGACAATTTTAATGTATATAATTTGCCATCTCTCTTGATTTTGTGTTCTTTAGCCAATTGATCTGTTTACACTAGGGGCTGATGGGAGTGGATTTGTGCAGTGAAGCAGTTGGTGCTAAAAATTGAATGAGCTGAGGGCTCAATGTCCTCGTTATGTGTGTTTAGGGCGAAGTTACTCTGGGCTTGTTCTAGTCTCTTCACATGGACATTGCCAATTTGTGGCAAGATAATTGTCATTTAATTTCTGGAGCATATCATATCGTTTAGTTTCACTCAAAGAGGATCCATTTTTTTTGCTCTAAACCCACTCAATGCTGTAAAACAGAAAGAAGTAAGGAGAACCAGCTAGAGGATTGATTTTTTTTTTAATTCAAACTAACATCCTGTTGTAGGCACATCAGTGTTGTTACAGGCAGCTGTAATACACAGGAAACTTATCTAGTGTACTTTTAGTAATGAGTGAGAAGTATATTTACCTTAAATTCAACTGTTCTTAACTAGATATCTAAGATAATGATTATACTTTTAGTAGAATTACTTTGAAAACAACCAGCAGTGGGACAGTAGTTTATATGAGTCAGCAGAAAAAGACCAATATTTCTGCAGTGAAAACTTTCATTTTTTATTCTTACCAATAAATTCTTCTTTAATTCTACAAGGATTATTTTCTTCACTCCCCAAGCATATCAAAATATTAGCTTAGGCTTTAATGCAAAGCAGTCTGCAATACTTGCTTACTGTTTGTGTTTCCCAAAGAAAAATATCATTTGTCACTGAAGTCTGTACATCACTCCTTCAGAAGGAAATAAGAATTATGTAATGTGCTTGCAGACTGGGGCCAAACTAACTCTTATGAATGATCAGCAATATACCAGCCTTCTGTACTGGAAATTCAGATTCAGCTGTCCAGATTAAGAACTGTGGAAAGGAGTGTTCTCTGACTTGCTTTCTGGTTACCCTTAGTGTGCCCTTAGGCTACTTTCACTTCATAACCAGAGAAATAAAACTTCCTTTCTGGCTTCCCCTTTATTTCAAATAGCTCATGTTCTTATGTTATCAATAGATGACAGAAGCTGGATTAGAGACTTAAAAAGCCACCTGAACTCTCATTGTAACATTTGAAGAGGTAGCAGTAGTAGCATACTACAGACTGAGCAAGTACAGATTTGATACTTGCACACTTGACTGCTCAGTGACACCTATAGAATTTTTTATATTTTTGATATGCTTTTTTTTTAACATGGTTATTATATTGTTTTAACGTCTGTCTTTCATGAAGCCTTTTAGAAGCTCCCTGCTTCTGCCTGAAGCCATTTTACCTCCCTTTTCTTCAACAGTTCCATTTATGCACCCATGTCCCAGAGTTATGTGCATCATTATAGAGCTTATCTAAAGTTCTCTCTCAGCAGTTTGAATATTTCAATCACTTATTTTCTGAAAGGGCATTTTATTTTTAGTGAGTACTAGGTGATATTTTTTTCCTGCAATTTTGTATCAATTAATCCTCTCACATCCTTCATCAATTGTATTGTATTTTTCAAGATGTTTTTTTCTATCACTTTGTGGTCTAATGTGAGTCTAACAGGTCATTCATAATGCCGAAACAATATTCCCTGACTTCTAGTCAGTGGTTGGTTTTATGATGTAATTTTCAACATTTTCTTTCTTTTTTTTTTTCCCCTAGGACCTATCTTTCAGATCTGTCACCCCAGGTTTCTGATGGTGTGGTTTCACTAAATTAGTGTATGGTAAAATGAAATTGCTACTATAACATAAAGGATCGGACATAAAGGTCTAATTCTCAGAGTTTTGGGATGATTTTTTCTTACTGCAGTGAAATAGGTCTTCATTTCAAAGGTGGCAACAGTGGGGGCCTTAGAGTAGGTCACTTTCTAAAAGGAAATTAAACTAGTCACAGAGACTCAACATGTTTTCTACAGTCTTTTAATTTCACTCTATGCACAAAATCCTGTGCTTTGTCAGAATATACAGAAAGCTAAACCCAGGAAAATTTAATTTATGGTGATTCCTTCTTTCTCCTTCTCGAGATTTGGTTGTAGCTATCCCCTGTGTTCATCAAACCACTGGTGTACCTTGTCTTATCTGCTACTCAGTGACATCATTCTTCTTGTTCTTATATTTAAGCAATCTGTAGCTCAGGAGTCATTAACACTGGCACCTTTTGTGTCTCCTGCAATTCAAAGGAACTGCTTGACAAAGTTTGAAAAAATCACATCTACACAATCTGGTTTGTGCTTAGGTTTCCATTTGAACAGAGAAGGCTAACCTACACAATCTATTTAGTGAACATTTATATGAATGTCCAGGAATTTCTCCTTTGTGACATGTTCTAATTAGGCAGGTAGAGCATGTTTTGGAGAATATTTTTGTTGCTTTTTTTGTGTTCCCTATAAAATGCATTGTAACATATACTCAAATCAAGGGAAATGAACATTCCATTTGTTATCCTAATATTGCAGACTGTATTGTTAATTTGTACAAAACTTTAAAGCACAAACTGATCTTTTTGTTAAGAAGATTTCTTTATAAATAATGCAGAATATATAGCCTAAATAAAGGCCAGACCTAACATTTTCCAGATGGCGAAAGATACGTAGACACAAGGAGCTATGGAAAATATTTTCCAGTTCTTTACATTTCAACATGTGAATGTTTTCTATTTCAGACTGATTTATTTAGACTTGTAGCAATGGAAAGCTGTATTTGATTAGATCATTATCATCTCTCTGGTTACCACAGAGATGCACAGTGCTACAAAAGGAACTGTCATTTAATTATCTGTTAATATCTTTGTATTGTGTTATAATTATCTGTTATTCTGTTCCGGTGTGTCCTGTACTTAAACGATTTGGTTTGGTTTCCTTCCAGAAGTGAAAGAACTTTTTGGTATTTTATTCTTCTAATCATTTTTTTTGTTAATGGGTTTCTTAAAAAAAGCATTGAATGGGCTTGAAATTTGTGCTTGTTAAACCTTGCAGTTTTGAACATGGAAATTACTCATAGGTGTAAGTAATACAGATACCAATCCATGTATATAAACAGCCATTACATGAACTGTCTATACCCTTTCCTTAGCTCTCAGATGTTTTGCTTTTTCAAAACTGGAAATGCAAGATTAGGATGTAAAATTGTAGAGAAGACTTCATCTTGATGTGTCCTTGTTTTTACCAATCTGCAGGGCTTTGCTCCATAAGTAGCCCATTCCTGTTATTCAAATGTCTGGTCACAGATTAATCTACTTGTTAGATTTTCTTTTGGAAATGTGACCTCTGTCATTCCACACTCTGAAAGAATTTTTCCCTTAATCATCATTGTGGCTCTTTGCTTCATTGTGCATTTCCTTTCACAGTTTACTGTCACTCCTGTGCATTTTGAACAGTTTTTGGTTTTCTTATGTTCTCCTGTTGCTAATCTGCACACAGTTATACTGTGTGGATTATACTAAGAGTTACCACATAAAATGTCATTTGGATATCTAGCTTAATTATGCTAATCATCAAATCCATTTGTCTTAACATTATGTTTTCATGTTAAAAACCTTGAAAACAGCTTTTCTAAGGCTCTGCCAAATTTTTGAAGATGTGTTTGTTTTTCATAGAATCATAGAATCATTTGGTTGTTAAAGACCTTCGAGTCTAACCATACCTGTCCAATACTAAACCACATCCCTAAGTACTTCATCTACCAGTATTTTAAATACTTCCAGGGATGGTGTCTAAACCACCTCCCTGAGGAGCCTGTCCAGTGCCTGATAACCCTTTCAGAGAACATTTTTTCCTGGTATCTAATCTGAACCTCCCCTGCTGCAAATTGAGGCAAATTGGATGTGAGAGCTGCAGTTAGTGCTTAGGGTTATAGAAAATTATAAAACTGATCAAGGGACACCATTTTTATTTTGAATCACAGTTTCAATAGTGATAAAGTGTTGGAGACACTGTCTTTGCCAGTTTAGGATAATTTTACACACATTAAAAGAAATATTATAATTTGATTAAGCATAAAGTCTATCCATCAGCATTTCCTTCCTGTCTTCCAAAGTATTTGGGGCTATTTTTTTTTCCTAAAGTATCTGCAGTATTATTTTAATACTCCTTTAACTCTTCCACTAGGAATCAGAAACAGCTGTTCTTCAGTGATGATGGATGACACGATGCTAGAGTTTTCTAAGCTGCCTTGGGGTCCAGTGAATTGAAAATTCAAGGAAATGACTGGTTCTACTAGCTATTTGGTAGTGTAAGAGTAATAGTATTTTAAATAGTTTTTGTAGAATATTTTCTGATTTTAAGAATTTTGTTATAATTTTCTGTTTTCATCTTAGATCCTTCATAAAAGCAGTGTTTAATTGTGTTTGTTAGTGCTTCTACTACCTTTCTTTACTCCCAAGAACTATTAAAATTACCCATTAGTGAAACAGTAATCTCTTCTTTGATCTACTACATAGCGGAAGAAATGGCCAGCTGTGATGAGAATAGAAATATTGCCTGGAAAAATTACCATTAAGATGTAAAGAGGAAACCCTTTTTTTAAAGGTCATAGTAAGAAGAACAAAAATGAAATGTAATAGTATGTGATAACTGCAAACAATTTCCTTAAAAATAAGTTTGGGCAAGTGGGTAACTATAAAAATATTAGTGTGACACAAAACATCTTGATACAATAACTCTGAATTATATTCCAGAACTCTTTTAAGATCAGTGTATATTTTTTGTGTGTAAGAAAGACTTCGGTCTAGACTAGAAGGTGAGGCATTAAAAAGCTGTAGATATAATTTAACTGAGAACAGTTTTAAAAAATGTTAGCATCCACTAGCAATAAATGTTGAAACCTTCAAAAATAAATTGAGTATGTACTTTTTATAGATGAGGGAGCCCATTCATCTGCTTGCCCACTGATGTATGTGAGTTGAAAATCTAAACCCCCTAGAATTCATGATTGCCATTCTCCTTTTAAGATGAAGGTTAGTCACTCAGAATGTTTTGCACAAATGTGGAGGTTGACAATGACTTGATGCCACTGAAATATAACCATTGTTTGGGACCATGCCTAGGCAGAGTTAGGTGGTCTCCAGATAGCTTGTCAAGAAACACTTTGCAAATTAGGTCCTGAAATCATGAATAATCAACAGGGAATGAGAGAAGAAAATGGAGCACTAGGGAACACTTGCTCGATGAGCTGTTTTTTGAGCAATGCACAGCCATACTCAAAATAAAGCATTTTTATTAAGCTTGGTATTTTCATATTTTTGTGCAGATAATTACAAAATTTGAACCTGGAATTGGCAAATGCATAGATAGCTGTTGGTACAGTCTTCTGGTAAAACTTTGATGGAAAATCTTTTGAATCTTATGCAAACTACAAGTGTAATCTCAAGCTTTTTCTTCTTCTAGTGTTAGTGTATGAGATCCATGTTCACACAGGTGCTAAACTTGGTGCTGAAACAGATTTTAATGTTTATATCAACCTCACTGGGACAAGAGGAGATTCTGGCAAAAGGAAGCTTCATAAATCTAAGAATAATAATGTAAAATTTCAACATGGACAGGTGAAGTAAAACCAATGCTTCTTCTGATCAATAAAAGTAAATTATGGTTAGCAAACTGTTTCTTCAAGAAATGCAAATATCCTTTTATTTACAAGTTTTATTCAAGCAGTTTGCCATTTTCTCATGTATTTCCTTTATCCAAAACTACTTACAGAACTACATCACATGAATTATTTTATGTGCTGGACCAATCCTTTACTGAGAGCATTGCATAGTAGAATTTGAGTATTCTTTATATTGCACATATAGATAAAATGGTGACATTTTTGTTCTCCTGAACTGATCACTGTGGATTTTAGAATCAAGTTCTAGATCTTTATTCCCAAGTATGTTTTCCAGTCTTGGTTAGACAGATAGGGCTAGTAAATGTAGTACAGAGATGACTACATCTTTCAACTGATCTCTGTGTTCTGCCAAAGGAATAAAGTGCTGTCTCTGTGGAGTATTTTTAAGTTGTTATCCACCTTAGATCCTCACTGCCTGGCCAGGACCAATACCAGACACCTATATTAATTTTGCAAAAATGAAATAGAAAAAAAGCCCTGTTCTATACTGTTATAGCCAAAGCAATAGCTATGTTCAAGACCTTTATAATTTTCCTTGCATGGTTCCACAGATGGATATTTTCTGCATAAAGGCTGTCTCACTGGGAGACTTGGAGAAAGTTCTGATTAGCCACGATGGAGCTGGTCCAGGTAGGATTTAACTTCCTAGAGACCAATCTGTTTTCAAGTCCTTTTGAAAAACAACGCACTTTATTTATACTGCATCTTTCATACAAAATGTGACAGAAGGTCTTGCAGTGATAAAAAGTCTTCTCACAGACTGGTAACTGTACTGGAATGGTGAAAAACAGTGGTAACAGTCTCAAAAGGATATAAGTTTAATGTCAAATCCTGTAATTGCACTTTGTTTTCAAGTTTTTTAATAAGAAAGCACAATTAATTTGCATATAGAAAATTTATGAATATGTTGCTCATACAGTTAAAAAAATTTTTTATTAGCCAATGAGTGAAGACTGACCAGAACAGAATTAAAGATATCTAACAACTGCTTTACTACCAAACAAATTTTGAGTAGCTATAGTTTAATGTCCTTGATAGTTTGGGTAACAGTAGAAGATTATTTATTTAATCTGTGCAAGTCAATGTAGAACTGCTACAGTGAGGGCCATTGCATTCAGATTGTAATTTTTTTAGGAAAAAGAAAGAGATAATTTTGTGATTAGATGATTTTTTGATACAAGCCCTTGAGGTGTGCCTGTCTGGAGTGATGTAAATGAAGAGAAAGGTAGCATTTAAAAGCACTGATGACATAAATACTGCAAACATTTGCAGATTACTAGCTATGAATAAGCCAAGTGAAGAGAAGGATTTTGTAAGGCCACACTGATACTAGATGAGAACTTCTACCCTGCTCTGTTCTGAAATGGCCTCAAGCAACATCCTTCTCTGCTGAAACTCTGAGCAGACTTGTGACCATAACAGATGTCAACTTAGTGTAGCCTTGGTATGGGGTGTAAACTTGATTCTTGTATCTTTGTAGTTCTCTAGAGCTTGCTACCTTCAGCAATATGCATAATTGTATATCTGAGATTTTCACATCCTAGTATGCCAAGAAATCACAGAATCACAGAATCACAGAATGACCAGGTTGGAAGAGACCCACTGGATCGTCGAGTCCAACCATTCCCACCAATCCCTAAATCATGCTATAACACAGCTAATAACACAGAAGGCAGTGTGATGGAGACTACCTTCACTCTATGTTCCAGGACACTGTACCATGCACTCTCTCCCCATCTCTCTTTTAACAGGCAGCACAGCCACATCAAAGGGTTAGCATTACAAATCTGTAATTAGGTTCAGCTGTCTTAAGCTGTTCTTTGGCTATGGAGTTCAAAATCTGTAATTCTGGAGGATGGTCTAAACGGGACAACAGATTGAATTCTATGTTTAATAAAACTTATGCCTCGGTAATTAAGATGATTTTTTGTGATACTCAGCATAGACAGATCTCACAGACCTCTTGAACTGTATCCAAAACTAGCTACAGATAAGCCTAGACTGAGGTAACTAGGTTGCTGAGAGATGGAAAACAATGAGTGAGTCAGGAGAGAGGCTATCTAGAGACCAAATATTTATAGAGTTGAGAGGGAGGAAAGAAGGTTACTTTAGAGATGGGCGTGCACTTTTATCTAACCATATCAGTTGCCTAAATGATAGGGCAGAAAGTCTTTAGTGTTGATTTGTCACCGATTACTAGGATGTTATTGGTAGCGATCTAAGAGATCAGTGTGGCTGAAGCAGTAGTCATGTTGTTAGGGACAGCCTCAGCACAGGCAGTAACTCAGCATGCATACAAATGCAAACAGCACAAATACCTGTATCCTGTTACCCTCTCCAGCTGGTCAGAATACAGTTTGTCAATGGCAAATATATGTATGTACAGAATGGAATGGAAGTGTAAGTCCTCCAGCAACTTAGTCTGACCCTGGATCCTTATATCCTCCTTATTCCCAGTTACTGACACCTGGACATACAAAGGATCTCCAAGGCTGCACCCAGACTACATTTGCAAATGAGAGCAGTAGTCTTAATGATTTTTTTAATTAATATTTATGTATGCAATAAGAGCTTCACTCACAGAGAATCAAAATTTCCAGCTTTCATGCCGATATCTGTTAACTCCATTATCAGATTTGTCCAAACGTCCTTGTACCTGATCACAAGGAATCAAAAGATGTAAGATGGGATATGAACGGTGTTAGCAGTTCACAGATGGAATCATATACTTGTTTCCAAGGAAAAAAAACACCTCTCTTAAAATTAAAACAGAGTAAGACAGAGAAGAATGCTGAACATTATACCTCTTGTGAGAGAGACAGAATAAAAACTTAACATTCTGTTAATATATCTTATATATTTAGCTGAGCTCTGTCTTAATATGACTTGTGTTTCTGCTGCAGAAAGATAATCTGAGCGTTTTTCTTCAAAATTTTTTTAAAACCCATTATTTCACATGAAAAACATTTATCATTTCAATACAGGCAATGGATGGTTCCTGGATAAGATTGTCATCAAATATAAAGAAGGAAAAGAAGATCAGGAGGTTTTATTTCCTTGTAATAGGTATGGCATTCATGGAGAAAAAGAATTTGTTACTTTGCCAGCATCCTAAGGAAAAAATTGCAGAACAAGCATGTGCATACAACCTAGGTATATGAACAATGCCCAAGTTTTTCAGCATATAAAGGATGCAAAATTTTGCCATTGAAGACAAAGGAAAAAGCTACTGTATTGGTAGAGGAGGGAGTCATAGCCTAAGGCCTAAACTCAAATGTTGCATAAGAGAAAAGGTGCATTGATATTTTTAAGTCTAAATTATATAGAGACCACTTGAAAATAAATAAACTTTCAGTTCTCAGTATTTTAAAATATACTATGTTTGAAGACCTAGCAGTAATTATATTGGCTAGTTTCTCTTTCTCAGTCATTGAAAACCTTACACATATCCCAGAAACCTTTGGAAAGACCTTTAACTTTTCTCCTGAAAAAGAACTATAATATCTTCTTTCATTTAGTAGTACTTGTCTGTCTTACTAGGTCTAGCATTTTGCTACCAGGGACAAACTTGGAAGATGCTCAACTACGTCAGTTCTAACAATTACTAAACAGCCCATTTTTCCAATTTTTGTTATTACCTAAGGCAACTGCAGCCTGAACTTTCAGCAGTCATTGAGTTGAACGTTATAGCTATAACAGAAAATGAGTGATAAAACATTCTAGATGGAAGTAAGGATTTGTGTATGTTATTTTTATATTAGCATAGTTAATACAATAAAAATAATTTGAAGAATTGTAATTTAGATACAGTTAATGGTGTTTTGTAGTATGTGGTTTCCTGAATTTATGATTTTGTGTTACATGGCTGAAATAGTTTCTATGTTATGTTTGGAACTATGCCTTAAAGTCCTGAAAACCATTACGGGTTCAGTAGAGACTGCACTCCTTCTCTAGGAATTCTACCTGTTAACAAAAAAAAACCTGCAAGGTTCCTGGAAATGACTAGTTAAGAACAATTTACTCCTCTCAGAACTATTATTCTGGTGATTAGGGTTTTGGTTTAGTTTTCCTTTTTGGCTAATAGGCTTTTCAGTTGATTTGGTGTGTGTTGAGATGGTTATTGGAAGAGTAGATGAATGAGACAACAGTTTCTTTAATTACAGGAAGATTTTATGAGACTTCTTTAAAAGGAGAGACACTTAATGAAGGCGTCTGGGCTTTCTACAAAAGTGCCTTGTCAAAAAAATTATTATTAAGCTCTTAGAAAAATATTAGAGAAATTATATACAGAACTAGAGGAGTCTTGTCATTGTTTGCCTGCAGTGTAAACATGCTGCCGATGTGTCAAAATTTACAATCTGTTTTTAGAAACTACTAGTGATCTTTTGTTTCTTTGGAGGGAATGAGGAAATAGCTCACAATAGTTAATCAAGCTATTTATTGCAACAATATTTGAAATACAGTGGAGTTCAGACATCATGTATAAGAAATATATTATAGAGTTTTGTTATATACAGGAAGTGAATTACATTAAGGACCCTTGAGTTTAAGCAAATGCAACATCAACATGGAGCCAATAGAATAGAAGTTGAAAATGAACATGTATTTATTTATTTTTAAATAAGTGAGATTGTCAAAGGCTGTAAAGTGTTATTCCATCCTCAAAGGGGATAGGCTGAAGGAGTATGGGTGTGTGTTTGTAGTGAAATTATATTGCCGGAAAGAGCCTTAAATTCATCTGCATAAAAGAAAAGGAAAATAATAATAGAAATCTAGTTCATTGCTGCAGATTTAATGCAGGTTATATACCTCCCTATATATATCCTGTAAATACTTACAGTTTCATATAATGTACTTCATATCATACTAAAGTACCTCATATAGCTACCATGAAAATTCCTATTTTCCTGGAGCAGAGTGAGCCAAATCCTCCTAATATGAATAAGGCTAAGTATGATGAATGTATAGAAGAAAATTTGATCTAGGAAGTAGTTTCAAGGCATCATTTGATAAAAAAGGTATAAAAAAATACTGTTGACGAGACAAGATAATTGCCAGATTACTTGTAATATACTGATAACTGTTATTAATTTTTTTTTCAATGAAAGATGGTTAGACAAATATCAAGACGATGGGAAAACTGAGAGGGAGCTGACTGCCAAAAGTCAGTATTTTGTTAAAGAAAATTCAGGTTACAACAATATAGTATAAGTCCGCAACTTAAGAAGAAGAATAATAATAAAGCTTGTTCACATATTTTTTTTCTGTGCATATATTAGAGGATGACAATTCAAAGAAGTCTGTTCTCAAAGGTAAGCATTGTTTTCTATGTCGCTTTTGCTGCTTGAATTTTAATCTTCAAATCAGTGTTTTGTGACAGATATGTAAGCACGTGACTTCATTGTGTACATAAACTATCAGCACAGAGAAAACAAAGACAAATTGGCTGGCAGTGCTCTACAGAAAGAACTAGATCTTTGTAAGTAACTGAGCAAAACATGCTGTTCCTAAGCCATTTCTGATTTTCTTCATATTTCTACTACTCTGTGCTGAAATCAGCCAGGAATTCCTCTGAGAAGAGATTCTAGTGTTGTTTTCTTTCTCCCAATGTCAGTGTCATTTAATGCATGGGGACAGGTTCCCTAGCAAACATCGTCAAGCTGAAAAATGTGTTGTGAACTGTCAGTGGAAGCAATTTTAGGTCAAAATCCATCAGGATATTCCTGAAGTAGTCAGAAAGAGTGCAGGCTTAAACTCCAAATTTGTTACGGAAGGTAAATGTGGTACATACTTTCAGTTAACTAAATCTGATTGAATTAGTAAAAAGATTTTTATTGAAAAACTACCCACTCAGCTGTCAATTTTTATACCTCAAGGACAGCCCCATCGCTGTCCTCCCAAGTGCTTAAAATGTGAGATACCATCTTTGTTTTTCTGCCCAAACAGAGTAGAGAAACATACTGACACAGGTATCTTTATGAACATTTAACTGTAAATGCATATTCTGTGTTAACTGTGTCTGGCAACCGTATGGGAGAAACTAAAGTACAAAACTTAATGTCTGCATTTCGCTCTGGAAACTGTGACTTGCCTCCTACAGGATGGGTCCCAATCTCTCAATCTAATTCCAGTTTTAGTGAAAATGAAATAATTTGCATTCAATGAAACAATATTCAACAAATATTCAACAAAATTCAACAATAAAGCTGTTTAGTCAACAGCTTTATTGTTCCTTGGTGACAAAAATTTGACAAGTGGAAACTGATTAGCTCAGATAAGTAAAAGATTACCTACAGAGAAATTTGATTTTCACCAGAGTGACTTGGAACTGGATTCTACATTCTGCTAAATGCACAGTTCAAAGATGCAGCCATAATATCTATTTCACCTTATGTTCAGACAATATACTATATGCTACTACTAATCTAAGATTTTCCAGTGTAGCTTTGCTCTTTATTGTGCTACAATAAGCAGGCACAGATGCACAGACTCCTGAGAGCTTGTGCATGTCAAGAGCGTTTAGACACCATATATTGATTATGAGGGGAAAGAACTGGCTTATTCTTAAGCAGTTTGTGAAATGTCACACTGTCAAGATGTCCAGAGGACCCGAAGAGTGTATGCTACTTCTGAGGCTGAGATCAGACATTCTGAATAATGAAGATACAAAGGAGAACATTTCTAAGAACTCTTCTGCCAATCAGCCATGCATCAACTTAGCTTGAATTGCTCTTTAGCCATTTTTCATTTACCCAAGGGCTCATTCCAGAGAGCAATAGAGGTA
Source organism: Clamator glandarius (assembly GCA_033459285.1). Taxonomy (NCBI): domain Eukaryota; kingdom Metazoa; phylum Chordata; class Aves; order Cuculiformes; family Cuculidae; genus Clamator; species Clamator glandarius. The sequence continues at coordinate 1,634,682 of JAUNZM010000674.1, read as the reverse complement.
GGTGAGAGATCATGCTTTTATGCCTTAAGTAAAAAAAAATGATGAGCAGGGCTGATCTCAGGATTATTCACTTAATTTTTGTTGCTGTACTGGTTATCTCATAGACCTTGCTAGTGAAAAGTAAGCATTATAGGAAGGTAACAATTACAAGAGGTTTGGAAATGTTTCTTGTATTCAGTTTGGTGTCAATCCATCATAATACAGTACCAGAGTTACAGCTGATAAATGAAAATTCTAGAGATGTAGAATCTCAGAAGAAAAAACTGTTGTCTTAAATTCACTTAGCAGCTGTAACAGTGAAGATTTTGCATGGTAGAGCAGATAGTAGCGATAAGCAGTACCATTCACAGAGGAAACAAAAACTTTCCATGTAAATATGTAAACTTTCCATTTAGTGAATAAGAGGCAAGCAATAATGTTGATGTTAGGGAGTCAACATTTTATGCATACATGTGGTCATATTCTGCAAGTGGGCTTCAGGGGAATTTGACTGGTGTAATTCAGTGGTGTTTGTTTGGTGGTTTCCAGAATAAGACCATTTTGCTTAAGTAAGGTCTAAACAAAGATTACAAAACAAAACAGTGAGTCACTCTGAAGGACAGAATCATAGAATTGCTTGGTTGGAAAAGACCTTGAGATCATTGAGTCCAACTCTACCTGTCCACTAGTAAACCATATCCTTGAGCACCTCATCTACTTGTCTTTTTAAATACCTTCAGGGATGGCGAATCAACCACTTCCCTGGGCTGCTTGTTCCAGCGCTTAATAACCCTTTCAGTGAAGAAATTTTTCCTAATATCTAATTTGAACCTCCCATGGTGTAACTTGACATTATTTCCTCTCATCCTATAGCCTGTCACTTGGGAGAAGAGAAAAACACCCCCCTTGTAGTTGTAGACAGTGATAAGGTCTCCCCTCAGCCTCCTCTTCTCTAGACTAAACAACCCCAATTCCCTCAGCCAACTCTCATAAGACTTGTTCTCCAGTCCCTTTACCAGCTTTGCTGTCCTTCTCTGGACACACTCCAGCGCCTCAATGTCTTCCTTGTTGTGAGGGGCCCAAAACAGAGCACAGTATTTGAGATGCAGCCTCACCAGTTCTGAGTATAGGGGCACAATCACTGCCCTGGTCCTGCTGGCCACACTGTTTCTGTTACAGGCCAAGATGACATAGGTCTTCTTGACCACCGGGGCACACTGCTGACTCATATTCAGCTGGCTGTCAACCAACATTCCTAAATCCTTCTCTGTTAGGCAGATTTTTAGCCATTCTCCCCCAGGCCTGTAACACTGTATGGGATTGGTTTTCCCCAAGTGCAGGAACTGGAACTTGGCCTTGTTGAACCTCATACCATTGGTCACAGCCCATTGGTTCAGCCTGTCCAGCTTACCCTGCGGAGCCTCCCTACCTTCAAGCAGATTGACACTTCCACCCGGCTTCATGTCGTCTGTGAACTTACTAAGGGTGTACTCAATCCCATCATCCAGATCATCAATAAAGATATTGAACAGAACTGGACCCAACACTGAGCCCTGGGGAACACCACTTGTGACCAGCCTCCAACTAGATTTAACTCCATTTACCACCACTCTTTGGGCCTAACCATTCAGCCAGTTTTTTTAACCCAGCAGAAGATGTGCCTCTCCAAGCCATCGGCAGCCAGATCCTTAAGCAGAATACTGTGAGAAATGGTGTCTAAGGCTTTACTAAAATCTAGGTACACCATATTCGTGCCCTTTCCCTCATCAATTAAGCAGGTCACCTTGTCATAGAAGGAGATCAGGTTAATTTGGCACAACCTGCCTTTCATAAGCCCATGTTGACTGGGCCTGATCACCTGGTTGTCTTGTGAGTGATAACACTCAAGACAACCTGCTTCATGACCTTCCCTGGCACCAAGGTCAGACTGACAGGCCTATGGTTCCCTCTATCCTCCCTCTGATCCTTTTTGTAAGTGGGTGTAACATTTGCCAAACTCCAGTCAAGTGGGAATTCCCCAGTCAGCCAGGACTGCTGGTAGATGATGGAAAGGGGTTTGCTGATCATCTCCACCAGCTCCTTCAATAACCTTGGGCAGATCGCATAAAGCTCCATAGACTTGTGAATGTCTAATTGGCCGACCAGGTCTCTAGCCATTTGCTATTGGATCACTGGAGCTTTGTTCTGCTCCACCTTCTGGCTCAGGAGGCTGAGTACCCAGGGAACATCTTACCTTACTAATACAGGCTGAGGCAAAGAAGGCATTTGCTAATGGGATAAGAATAAGCACAGAATTCTCAAAGTGTAAATGGATTGATCCTCCTTCAAAAAAGCAATGGGAGTATATATTGCCAGGTGGAGGCTGAAATTCATAAGAAAGTAAAACGAGAAGGCTGACAGCTAAGCCTCAAGGAAACACAAATTTCACCAGTCTGGGAAGTAAGCAACCTGCCTCTACATCTAGGAAAGTGTGAATGCTATTCTAGGTCTTAAGATCAAAGAGCACCAGAGTGAAAAAAATGGAATTATGTAGTGACAGGACAAGGGGTAATATTTTTAAACTGAAAGAGGGCAAGTAATTTTTTACTGTATGGGTGGTGAGGCACTGGAACACATTGCCTAGAGAAGCTTTGGATGCTCCATCCCTGGAAGTGCTCAAGGCCAGGCTGGATTAGGCTTTGAGCAGCCTGAATTAGTAGGGGTGGAACTAGATGATCTTTAAAGTTCCTTCCAAGCTAAACCATTCTATGATTCTATGATTTTTTGAAAAATGTATTGTATATACTACGGTGGCAATCCTCGAAAAACATATATAGTTCATATTTAAAAAAACAGAGAAAAACCTTTCCTTTTTCAGTTTTGTGAATTATATTTCAAAATGTTGACTTTATTTTTCCCAGTTTGATATGTGCAGAAGTTATTGCAGGTTTGATTTTCACAGTTTTGCTGCAAGCATCTTTCGGGTTCCAAATGAGTGGTTAAAAGGCTTTCTGGAAGGAGAAGGTCTACTACTTCTGAAGTATCTTTGGATACATCCCTGTAATGTGAAATCATTGATGATACTAATATAGAAAAGAAATAATTCTCAGAGTTTTTTTCTACAAAATTCTGCCCCCCACTCATTTTAGCAGTTGTCATACTGATGTCTCAAAGAAAATGGCTCTAGCTTTACACATAAGCTAAATGTACAATGATACTCTAGCATACTAGTCACTCTGAAAGGAAGTTAATGTAGTTCAGAAGTATGAGAGGAAAAATCTTTTAACATGGCCACACATACGAAACACAGAGGATGACCTACTTAAGCTCAGCTATCTAATATTCAGAATTTATTAATTCTAATATCTTGAAAAGAGATAAACAGATCAGTGAACACAATATGTATCGGTTTCCTGTCTGATGGAGCCATCCTTACCTAGTAGCTGTCTAAGTGAACATAATATTAGAGAATTTTTTCGTATTTTATAATAAGCAAGTTAAATGAATTTGCTGAACTGACAGAAAATACATTCAGTCTGGGTTAGCTCAGTTACCAAATTGTAGAAGCATTAGAAGTAAATGTGGGAGAACAATCATAGATGTTAAGAGGCCTTAAATCTGTTAACCTCTGATTTATTCCTGGAAATCTCCCAACTGGTATCTTAGCCGTTCTTCTGAAACAATAATTAAAAACACAATCATGGATATTAATTAAAACAAGCCATGTTGCTTGAAATACTCTCTCTAAATATGCTGCCTCTTTGAGCAAGGAACAGGCAGTTGTATATACGTGCTTTCTCCTAACCTTCATTTTTCTCTTTCTTGAAGCACAGGCGTATTACACAGAGAAAATAAACCAACAAACCTCACCTGGGGAACACAGTAATGCAAAATTATCTTAATTTTCCCTCTGCTGTGTTCCTGGGACAGCCTTCAAAACAGGGCACAGTTGAAGACGATAAGGGGTTCAGGGCTATGTTGGGAGTCTTTGTAATAATTTGAATCTGCTCATAAACCCTGGGAGCACTCAGGAACAACAGAAGCTCAAACAGTGCTTGACTTCACCAAATGTTACACTCTGAAGTGTACCACATGCCAGCCTGGCACAAGAAGATAAACTATGAGGCTGGCACATATATCAAACAGCAAAAGTTCCTCATTAGGCAAAGTGTGGATCTTCCACATATTACGTCTGACTCATTCCTGGACATGACCTCAAAAAAGAGTTCAGATGGAAAGATCCTTTTGGCTAGTGTGTTACTCAGTAGACAGACTGTGAGATGTGTATTTTCCTGCTGTTTTGTAGCTGAGCCCAGAAGAGTCAGATATAAAGCAGAAAAAGGTTCTATAATGAAGGAGAACAAGAATTAACTAAGGAAAACAATGTGAGAAGCAGGTGAAAAATCATAGATCAAGTAAACCAGATCAAGCTTTTACTCAATCTCTGCCTCTAAGCAGATGGAAGAAAACAAAAGGTGTGAAAAAAGTATACAGGGTTATAAGAAAAAGAATCACATCCAATTTATTTCTGGTTTAAGCTATTCTAAAATATTTCTTTTCAGCACATTGCTTTGTAGGCTTGCACAGAATCACAAAACAGTTCTTTGTATTACTCCCATTAGCAAATGATCATATTATCACAGTCCTGGTGACAGTCTAAAGACAGGCTTTTGATTATCTTCCATCGTGAAGTTCCCTTTGCCATTCAGGATCAAATCTCTCTTCTACAAATAATTAATTGGAATTCATGGGAATATTCACATTCACACAGTTAAGTAACTTTCTAATCTATACTGTCCATCTAAGACACAGAATTTATTTCACACCTAGAATGGTTGTCTGTAGCTTCTTAGTTCCATGTTGTACTTCAAATGTTGTTATGAGTACAGGTCACCTATGAAATAGGAAACTCTGAGATCCAGTCTGTGAGCTAAGGTCAGTGCAAATCCTTCTTTGAAATTCCATAAATCTTGGATTCATCCCTAATGAATGATCTGATCTGAAAATGAGCAGATTGAACATGACAATTAGGTTAGAAAAATCTGAACAAATAGTTTTAAGTTTGATTGTTTAACCAGTTCTGTATTAGCCAGCAGCTCATACAAGTGAATCACAGACAAATCTTGCAAAATGTTACTTTTATTTTTCATATTACATATGGACACTTTAAGAACTGAAATGCAGTAAATTAATTACTGCAACTAAAAGAATGTTTTGTTATAAAGAATGCAAAACCCTAGCCAAATATTCCTTTCTTTTCCTCCTTGGTGTTAATTTCTGCTTGCATACTCACTTCCAATAGTTGTCTTGTATTTATTGCCTTATTTAAGCTAAAATTATATTTAAAAGAAAGAATGTCTGTCTATTTTCATAAAATGCAATGTAAGTTCATAGTAATCTTTGTTGTAATAGCAATGAAAACATCCATTGATACTAAAAATGTGTTGGTTTTGTTTTGTTCAGCACAACAGTGGAGAGTGCAGGTTAAAACAGCCAGAGATTCCCCAGAGTCACAAGAGTGTAAAATGACCCTTGTGATTTATGGTTCAAAGGGCAAAAGTGATGAATTTTTGCTTTCTCCACAAACCCCAGGACACGTGTGCTTTCTACCCAGAGCAACAGATGAATTCATTGTAAGTCATAAACATACAGTACTATCCAGTTTATAATGACATTCTTCTCTAACCAAAAGGTGTGTATATATGTGTGTGTGCGTGTAATCTTAGTTTGGCTGGTACAAATGACATATTTGCAAAGATTGAATGATTAACTTTAGATCTTGGATCATCTTCCGCTGCTAGTCCTGTTCTACTACAGCCAGCTGCAGTGTTCTCACTGAATTTTCAGTGCCTTCAATTGTATGTGCCATGGAGAAAAATGGTCCCTTTTGTGTAATTTATTGTATTCGTCAGCTCATCTTTTTTTTTTTTCTAATTTTCTAAAGATTTCTGAGTTGCAGTTATCAGCAATATACAAGTATTTGAGAATGCAGATGCCGGATTGGATGGTATTCCCAGAGGACATAATTGGGCTTTTCTTTCCTTTATTCCAGTCTCTGAAAAGCAGTCTCTACTCTCTGCCAAAATAGTTCTGCCTCTCAGGCCAGCAGGCAGAGGATTTTTCTGGATAATCATAAATCACAGGAGAATGCACTCATGCATATCAAAGTGTGATGGTAACCCTGAAGCAATAGCATATATATGGCCAGTATTAAAATCTATCCTAACACAGTCCTGACTACCTGTAAAACTGACACACATTCTGCTGCTTTGAAAGGATTCATCTGAGGCATCTTTTTGATGTTTAAATTCGGTCCCGACTTTCTAGGCTTAGTAACTGCAAATTGTTTTGATTGGTATGAAGTACACCTTCTAGCCACTGAGATGACAGAAATAGCTTACAATTGAAGGCAGTTTTATAAAAATCAGAAATACTTTTCGATGGCTGCAATAAATATTCTGAAAACAATGGCAAAACCACATTTTGTAGAAAATCTTGTGAAAGCTTCATCGTAATGATATGATAGAGGCCAAATTTAATTTAAGTAACAAACTAAAGTAATTTGGGAACTTTGCAACCCCCAGTATCTATACAGGCAGGGACATGAAGGGACTGAAAGCAGCCCTGTTGAGAAGGACTTCGAGGTATTGGTGAGTGAAAAGCTGGACATGAACCACTTTGAGGTATTGGTGAGTGAAAAGCTGGACATGAACCAGCAATATGTGTTTGCAGCCCAGAAGGCCAAGCATATCCTGGGCTGCATCAAAAGAAGCATTTCCACCATTTCAAGGGAACTGATTCTGTCCCTCTACTCTGTGCCAGGGACAGCCTGCCTGAAGAACTGCATTCACCTCTGGAGCCCTCAGGGGGTAAAGAAAGGCATGTACGTGGTGGAGTGGGTCCAGAAGAGGGCTGCAAAAATGACCAGATGGAGCAACTCTCCTATGAAGAAAGACTGAGAGAACCAGGTTTGTTCTGCCTGGAGAAGAGAAGGCTCCAGGGCTGCTTATTGCAGCCTTTCAATTCCCAAAAGCAGTCCGTAAGAATGGACAAAGTTTTTAGTAGAGTTTGTTGAGACAGGACAAGGGGTAATGGTTTTAAATTCAAAAAGGGTAGAATCAGTCTAGCTATAAGGCAGAAATATTTCTCAATGAGTGTGGTGAAACACTAGAACAGGTAGTCCAGAGTTAGATGCCCTGTCTCTGGAAACATCTGAGGCCTAATTGCAGGGGGGTTGGACTAGGTGACCACTAGAGGACCTTTAAAGACGTCTTCCACCCCAAACCATTCTATGATAAATGGCACTTCTTAAAGACAAGAAAGTAGCTGTTCATCAGAAAACAGATAGGAAATACACTGAGTCATCAGCATCAACTGAAGATATCAACAAAGGCAGAATGTATATAGGGCAAAATCACACAAGCTCATTGAATTTTAGCAAGTGTCATTCCACAAAACAGACCTCTGCTACACCCAGCCTCTTGGTACTTTTGCAGATGGCATGTATTCCTTTCTAAGACTGCCTCATTTCAAGGACTGAGTATCATGCTAGGAGAAATCAGTACCATAGTAGTTAGTATTGGGCTTTCACCCCAATGGCTTTCTGAATACTTGTTCGTACTTTGAATTGGCTTTGGGCTAATGCCTATATTTCCCCTTCAGCTATTTGTGTCCTTGTTTTTGTTGCTTTTAATGAAGAAGCTAATACTGAGTATCATTCACTGTGCATGAAATTTTGTCTCTCTCACACTTTGTTTACAGTGTTCTACATTTTTTTGTGGCAATCTAAGGAAATCAGAGTAATAAGTCTGATATAAAGGAGCATTTGGGAATTCACAGATATCTCCATTAATACCTTCATATCTTCTTTAGGGGTTCAGCTAATAAACACAGTGGGTTTTTTTTACTCTCCTGTTCTTTGTTCTTACTCAAGTTATTCAAGAATGTAAAAGATTTGCTCAAGTTCTGCCACTGTAGCAGCAGGCCGGAGGCAAGAGCATGATATCACAAGGAGGATAAGCTGTGAATTCAGCTTTCAAACATGAAGGAGTAAATGAACTTTTAAGCCCTCCCAAGATCTTGGTCCTAGACAAATGTTCTTAGCAATATAGTACACTGAAAAGAACAATGGGTTATGTGCTATAATCAGCTCACGTTGTTTTGAAACGTTAAGCTCAATTTCAGTCTCAGAGATACATTTGTCACACACTGAGAACAGGAAGACATGCAAATTCCTGATTTTCCCGGTGGTCTCACAGAAATAAATGCACAGATGTGTGACATATTTAGAATGATTATTCGATCTAAAATATTCCTGAACGAATCCTATGAAAGGACAGGTGTAGTTTAATTGTGTGTATCAATTGAAAAGAATAAATTGTTAAAGGAGATAAACAACAGCATGCTATCAGGTACAGGTGTTGGGTTTCAGTGTTTTCAGGCATCTGTAGTATAGTTGGTGAGCTGCTTAAATAAGAACAGATTCAATTAAAACACCTTAGTTCTAATAAATAAATTAAGAAATAGTTGAATGTGTCTATGTTATTGAATCTGCTGGGAGTTCTAGCATTGAAGACACTATGGCAAGAAACCATGTGTTCTCCAATGAACAAACACATTAAAAAATAACTGGGAAAATGAAAGTAAACTGACAGTGCAGTAGTAGAATTATCTTCCTTGATATTCTGGTAGTGATAGGGATCAGTAGTTGATTTCATATGGAATGAGTTAATTTGTAAAGTATATATGTCTTTCTCCCAGTCATCAGTGCTTCTTTGTAACTTACAGAGTAAACTTGTTAGAGCACACTTTTGGAGGATCCTAGTCTATTGTGCACATCCTATGATGTGGATGTGATTCCAGAGAATCATAAAATGCAAAGATACATCGATCGACAAACCTCTAAAACTACTCTCCAAAGCAGTAGAATAGGTAGCATGAAATGAGCAACAGAGCTCTGTAAGTAGGACTGTTGTCAATATACGACAAATATAGAATGAATTTTTTGTTAAGGAATATAAGCATGACAAAAAATTTTAAATTACATAATACCTAACTCCATGTGTTTTCCTCTGTATAAGATGATGTTCCATAAGATGAGTAGCAGGATTTCTGGACTTCCTAACAGAAAGCTGTTCACCTGAATTTTAGGATGTTTTGACCACACCGTGTTAACTAGAATAATTTGACTGCTTTTTTTTTTTATCAGAGAATACAATACATTTTAGAAAGCTTTAATTACTTAGATATAATATCTTTGGAGAAGTCCTATGTGAGTCAAAATGGAAAAGATTTAAAATTCCATGAAATTCTCTAATCATCTTCATCAGTTACCTGACTCTGAGACCTTCAAGCCCCCAGTGGCTTTACCAGAGCACCCTCTTGATTATGAGCTGTGCTCCTACAATCATGTAAAGGAAAATATATTGTGTTATTCAGTATATGACAAGTCACATCCAACTCAGCTTAGACTGAATGAGGAAAAAGTAATTAGGAAATGATAGTGATGAATAAAAAACATAGTAAAGTGAGTCTTACAACCATTCTGCAAACTTAAAACCAGGATATTCACTGAATATATACTTTGTGATGGATTATTTGTCTGTCTCTGTTTTGAAGGTCATGTTACATCAATTAGTAGGAGTGATAGAGGGAAAAAACAATTATAGGATCAAAGATAAGATATCCTATTCCAAAAAGAACCTGATTGTACTAAGTTGCTCAGAAAATGATTACAAGAATGATGTAATGGCAATGTTCTGTTACAATGATGGAGCTGGATAGAAAGGCCAGAACAGTGGGAGGGAAAACAAACTCATGAAAAGAAGGGAAATATCTAATGAACTCAATTGAAAATTTATGTTGTCTAATTCTGTGGATCATAGACAGTATGATTAATAGTGCTTGCTGATTCAAAGGAATTAATGGAATTAATTGAAATTGAGTTTCTAGAAACAAAAGGCAAAACGATATTCTGAAATTATTTTCCTGTGTATCTCATCTGTGCATTTCCTACAAGGATTATCACACACGATATCCATCTACAAGACAGAAAATATTCAGGCAGTAATTTTACAAGTCAGTAGTTTATTTCTGAAAGAGAAGCAGTAGTGATTTTTTTGTGTGGAGGAACCATAGTTTAGTTGGCTGAAGAATCTGTGCAATCTACTTTGAATGAATCAAGTAATTCCTGTTAAATTTAATAAGAGATTAATGTATATTTTAGGAGAATTTGACCACAGTCCACAATTACTAATGATATCCTTTGCAGCATGAACAGCATGAACGAAAATCCCTTTACATTAACTTCTGTCCATGTATTTCCCATATCATGGCACTGGTGGAGACCGCGTCAGGAATTTGTGAAGATGTGGTAAATCCAAGAGGCATAAGCCCCCTCACATGTACATTGTAGTCTGGGATAGCCTTAAGTTCCATAGGCATGGTGGTATACAGACAGGGAGGGCAGGATGGCTAGCCTTAGAAAGAGGACAAGTCTGGTGTCCTCTTCTTCAGTGCAAAGTTACTGCTTCGTGGAAGGATTTCTTTCCTGATCCTTAAAGAGCAATGCCTTGAATCTTGAAATTTTGAAGGAGTGGCATGACAACCACTCACGCCACTTACCTTAAGAAATTCAGATTGAAAGGAGACTTTTAAGTTATCAAGTGCAATCCCTTCATACATTCTTGTGCAAGTTCTACATCATAAACAGCTCTAGAACCTACAAAATTATTTTGGCAGATTTTTTTATTTTCTGTTTGCTCTTATTCTTTGTACTCTGATCTTTTACCATCTTATCTACTTAACAGTTATTAATGAGGGTGACCAACAGTTTTCCAAAATGACAAAACCACACATTTTAATGGTTCTTCCCAGGTAAGAATATGTATAAGGTAGCTGATACTTCCCTGCATGTTTGTGTCCAGTGTGCAAAGGCACATGAACTATATTTAGGAAAGCTAAATCAGCAATGGAGATCTGTCAGGTGCAGAGCTCTGTTGAGAAGCAGAATATATTGAACTATCACTCTGTCATAGAAGCCAGTCTGCTGGTGAGGCTGCTGGTCCTAGAGTGTGATTGTGTAAGACCAACTTCAGTCTTACTATGATGCTACCGGATGTGAAAAGGATTTATTTCCTAGTAACAGTCACCAAAGCTTATGTTGTGACTGACCTGGGAGAAAAAGAGAGCATTATGAGAGAAGAACAAACCCACTGGTAGCATATTCTGGTTTTATCCTTCTTAAAAGTAATTGATAACTTTTGAAAGTCTTGTTCATTTGAAAATCACTTTCTGCCCTTTCTTTCTTGCAGTTGCCCAGTGAAAGGTGGCAGCACTCCATTTCCTGGCATTCAGAAGACTTACTGTGCAGTGGCTAATGTTATGCAAATCATTAGTGTTTGATGCAGTTTGATCATCTCAGTTCCCACAGCCCTGCATTGGATGGCTGAACCAGAAATCACATCAGCAACCTGATACTGAATTTCCCTTACGTAATATGAGAACAGGGCTGTAATGTACTACAGAGTTATTTCTATAAAATTCATTATTTACTTTTATTCAGAAGTATTCCTTCTCTTTTCCAAAGAATTGGTTATAAAGTAATGACGTGTTCTAAATCCAATCATTTTGCAATTTCATTAAAACTTTCTAGTCTCAGGGTAGTTATCATTCACTTTAATACCTCACTTGACTACTTGTAACAGACTCCTTAATTTTAAATTAATGCTCCCCTTATCTAGTAGGGTCAAAGCTCTAAATTTCATATTTTTTCTAAAGAGCTGAAATGTGCAGATGTTTCTAATTGTAACGTTGACTCACCCTAATTGTAGACTATAATGCTTAAAATACTAGTGAGGGAATGGAAGAAAATAAGGAAGACAATCTCAACCATGATCATAACATGAAAAAAGAAAAGGGTTGATTCCCTCATCACACTTATCCCAGCCTCTGATTCAGCTTTTTCCTTTGGTTAATGTTAAGTTTAGGAATTCCATGCTATTTAGGAATGTCTCTGTAAGTGAACCAGCCCTGACAGCATGCTCTTCTCTGTGACATTTGTTGCAGGTTGAGACTGAAGATATGGGAGATGTGTACAAGATTTGGGTCAGCTGTGATGATGTGCCAGACTTTGAGGGTTGGCATTTGAAGTCTTTTCACTTACAAGAGCTACATACAAAACAAGAACTGAACTTTGACTGTAAGTGCTGGTTCTCTCTTGAAAGAGAAGACAAGGAGCTGGTGAAAGAATTCCCTGCAGTCAATAAGGACCTAAATACTTTACCAGGTAGAAAGATCGAACAGATATAAACAATGCAAACAAACCTCTCAAAAAAAAATCAATACCACAGGTATAATACAGCAGTTTGTCTGAATTTGATGCCTTCAGTGGCTCTATTGCAACTGCCTTCATATATCCACTGCAAAAATGGTGACCATTTAAAAAATGTTAATTTTCCAATCAAGTCACATATTGGGTTTCACAGTTGCTAAATCTTCTGTATGATTCTAAGTGGGTAAAGTTGAACAATATAATTATACTTTTTAAAGATAAAGCACATGTTTAAAGCCATGGAAATTATTTGAAGTAAGCTTACTATTGAATTACTTATCTTCTAATAGCTTTAGTTCCTAGCACAATTATCAGAAATAATCCTCATTGTACAAAACCTTTTTTATTTGTTTGGGTTTTTTTTCCTATGGACTACTTTCTGACATGCTGACAGTTTCAGAGTATATTCAGAGATGAACTTGGAATGTGAAGACCTATAGAAGTACCACATTTGTTCAGAAAAGTTGGCAGTTTCACATGAGAGAAAAATAATTAGACACGATTGCTTTTCTAAACTAAAGTTCCAGAAGTTCTGGTCCCTAAGTACTTCAAATCTACTCATGACCTTAAAAGAAACTATAGCATTACAATAGTTAAATGTTAACTCAGCAGGATTGTATGCTAAAAGTGACATTAGAAAAATTTTGATATATTCTTTTTGTAGTAGTATGAATATGTATGCAATATAATGACAAAACAATTCATCAGAATTTGTCTGTATATTAGTAGCTCTAAGCTGCGTAAGTCTAAATTGTGCAAGTCCAATTTCCTTCAAATTTCTACAGAAATGAATGGAAAACCTTCATTGAACTTGGCATGACAAGATCAGCTTCATAAAGAGTAACCTACTTAAATCCCTGTGTAGTGGATTTTTTGGTAGCTGCAGAAATAAAAATAAGCAGTGGTCTCACTAAATATGTTACTATTTTCTTTCAGATATGCCTTGTACTCAATCAAGTTAATTTATATTTCTTTTTTTCCTTTTTGTACAGTCTCTAAGTATGTTGTCTCTGTACATATTGGTGACTGCTGGGGAGCAGAAACTTTTGCAAATGTTTATATCACTATGGCAAAAGAGGGGACACAGGTGTGAGGAAACTTCATATATCTATAGCAAAAGGAAGAAAATTTCAAAAGAATAAGGTAAGAGTACAAAAAGAACCTCTGTCTTGCATGTGCAGAGGTTATTACTGCATGAAGTATCACTGAATGCCTGCTCAGAATACATCTTGCAAAAATTTGGAAACATTATTGAACTTCCAGATAGTCACATTAGACCGATGTGAGTGTTATTCCCTTCTTATATAAGAACATCCCCACATGACATTAGAGGCTGGACGTGAACACACAGAAAGCTGTTTACTGGGGAGGACATGCTATTTACTTCTTCCATTTCAAATATAGGACAGCATTGGTATCAAAGAATTAAAAATTAGTGATTCAAAATAAGTTACAGAAATTGCTATGAGACTTTTGCAATCAGTGATGTTTCTGTTACCACAATCCCACAGGAAATATTAGCTCAATGCTAGTCAGTAAGTTTAAACAAGAGACAAGAATTCCACTTATAGAAGAGAATGCACACAATAGCAGTGTTTCTAGATGAACAATAACTATAAAAACCTTCTTTTCCATTTTAGACTTTCCTGAAAGAGGTTCACTTGAACATCGAAGTCTCAAAAAGCTCACTACCAAGATGTACATTGCCAAGGGAGTCTTAGGTTTCTGTGAAATTATTTCATTATACTATTACTGCAGCACTTGATAGGGTAGAAGTGGAATAAGTAACAAACTGAGCGAATTTCTGAATTCATTTCTGTGTCTATATCAGAGCTATGCCTACATACAGAAGATAGCACTCTACAAGAGTTATTTTAACTTACCTTTATGCACAGATTTATTTCCTAAAATGTCAATTAAAAAAAAAAGATTTCTGTTTACAATCTGGCTGTTGAGTCCTGATTATTGCTAGAAAAAGAATAATTATTTTTATCATATGAAATACTTTTAGTATACATACCAGAAAATAAACTTCTCCAATATTTTTATTAAAAAAATAGCAGGGACAGCACAGAAGACTTTAGCAAGTATATCTAGCTTAGTAACTTCCTACTATTGAATTAATGTTTTATTGGGATGATAGTGTTAATTATAATACTAGACATTGCTGTTTAAACTCCAGTTGTCCATAACTTTGTTGACCTTTATACATTACTACCAGGTCCATCTGATCCTAGGCCAGGCCATATACAGCACATCTGGCTTTCTTACAAAATGAGCAAGAATTTGGTGGCGCACATAATGTTTTTCTTCACATTTCATATTTTTCTTTATCTTGTTGTTTTTGTTGTCCCTAATTTCATCCACAAATGCCTATGCTTACTGTTTTTTCCTCTTACTCTGCATCCTCCATTCTGCTTCCCTTCATGTCTCTTAACTTTTGGTCAAATTGTTCTCAATCTTCATCTTAACTTCCTCCCTTCTATTGCTTACTCTTCTCTCCATTTACTGTTTCCACATTTTCATCTGTAAGAAAAACAAAAAGACAGGCATTTCTGACTGTTGAGAACAATTTTAAAACTGTCTTGGAGTGAACACGCTCTTCTTAGGTTTCTAGTATTCCTTTAGGACTGCTACTATATGTTTGTATGATGAGTTTTAGAAACTAGAAGTAACCTGAAAGACAGAAATTTGATTAGAAATCTTGACATAACTATTTGACTATCAGGAGACTGAGGTATATGCATTTTGTTGTAATATAAAATGATCTATATTGTTCAAAGATCAAATGAAGTTACAAGGCATCACTAAATATGAATGTGGGATTCAACATCTGGTATAAACAGTGTGTGCTTTACTAGATTTAGAGAGGAGATATTAAATTAAATATTACAAAAAACAGGTGCAAATTTTAAATCCTCAAGTGAATCCAGGACACATTTCCCTTAAGTTAAAGCATATTTTGTTTCAAACTCTGCTTTATTAAGCATTTCCTTTTTTTTGCAGGTGGATTCATTTTTGGTGGAAGCTGTTTCTCTGAGTCATTTGCAAAAAAATGGTCATAGGACATGATGGAGAAGGCTATGGGGCTGGGATGTACCTCAAGATGGTAACAGTCAAGGAATCACAAGATTCAGACAAAGAATGGGTCTTCCCATGGTGGAACTGGCTTGATACTCATCTGGGGATATTTGAAACTGTGAGATTGTGACAGTTGGTAAGCTCCTCTGCAAAACTGGCTTGCCTGTTTATATAAATGTATTTTAAATTTGGCTACAGCTCTTCCAGATCTCTATAGTATCTTTCTTTTATTGAAAATGAGATTCTTCAGCCTTATCTTACTATTATAGCAAACTCACATCTGGTAAGGTCCAAGTTAACAAAATTCCATCCTGTTAATGTGTTGTGTATGGAACAATTGCCTTCCGAATTAAATTTAGCACATTGCAATGGAACACTTAAAGCTGTTTGAAATGTGAGCCTTGTGGGGATAAATGCCTTAAGTTTTATGTACTTCCTTCAGGTAGCTCAGGATCTCATTTGAAATCCAAAGAAAAGTTACTTCAATGAAATAAGCCCAGTCTTTACTTGTGGTATTATTTCGCAGCACAAAGCAACAATTGTGGTATGCAGTTTCTGCTTATTTCTATGATTCTGTGATTTCAAGTCTACTATGCCAAAAGTTGTGCAAGTCTGGATCTATGTGGAAAAAGAACATTTAACAGCAGGACCTTCAGTCATTTAGAACTAGTAGAAAAGACTCCTCCTTCAATCCTGTGAAAACAATTCAGTGTCAAGTAGGTGAGGTACAAAAGTTTGCCCAGGTGGAGTAAGACAGCTTAAAAATGTAAGGTGCCCAGATATATAGGCATTCAGTTGTGTGGTTTTTTTCTGAGCTTTAGAAAGTACATTTTACTGAGCTATTTCTTTCTACTAAAACTTTTAAATTTCCTATAGAATGGTTAAAACAGGATGAAAATGAAGGATAATAGCAATTAATAAAAAAAAAAGAGAAGGAGATAGTAATATTGATCTTCTGAGGATCTGGCAAGTATTTTTGTGTGTTTACAATAGGCTTACCTGTCATTCTCATACTATTACTGCACATGTTATATTGCTAGCTAAGATCTAGTTACAAGTGGATTTCATTGTTATTATTCATTTTGCATTAGGTGTCTACTTGATACAGATGGCTGGTGCTTCTAAATGATAAAGTGGTTTTAGTAACATTGATTGCTTTTTCAAGAATAATTAATTAGGCCTCTAAAGGGTGACAAAATGTTCTCTTAGTAGTTACTTCTAGACATGACAAGGAAAATACTTTGGCATCAAGAAATTACCTCTGAAACTAAATTTTAAACATGACATGCTGTCATCTTTCCTCTTTCTCTTTTATTGTTCTTAAAGGTAGAAGACTGATTTCTAGTCCTAAACTCCCTGAAATCAGCAAGAATTCATCAGGTCTCTGGATAATGGATATCACTGGATCGGACTTCAGCAATGAAGAGGATCCAATATGCCTTTCTTTTACCTTCTACTGTGACCTGAGTCACAAAAAGTTGACACTTCAAGTTACTGGAAAAGCAATTCAGATCAAAGTAGTTCACCCTTTGTCTTTAGAAAGAAAAGTCTAAGAATCATGTAGCTGATAATTCATGTAATTCTGTGATAAATAGTTTCTTTAAACTAAACTACCAAATTGATTTTTAAGTTCTCTGTGTAGTTTGGCACAGGTCATGATTTTTTTCTTTGTAGGTAGTAACATTGTCACTTGAACAATGGTTTTTGAATGAGCAGATTATCCCAATGTCTCATACTGAGAATGCTTAAGTGAGCAAATTGGTCCCTTGGTGCATATCACAGTACACACCACACTGCAGTTACTGATTTGTAGATTTTGTTGATCTCACAAAAGTGAGTAATTTGTAAACATGCATGGGATACTGCAGAGCATTTGGGGCTGCTGATGGAAATGGAAGAATCATAAATTAGATGAAACTTACAGAAAGTTCATTTTTCTCTTTCATGTAATTTATTTATCACTGCCACCATGTTTCTATGGGCTAACTGCCTTTTCTTGCATGATTTCTCTTTTTTTTTTGCCTGACATTATCACTTCCTTTATCTTCTTGATCAGCACCTTTTTCCTCACAAGTTTTCTCCTCTACTTAGTTCTTGTGCCCTTCCATTTTTTGTCTTCTCTTCATCCTATTATCCATTAACTAAAATATTAACAAGTGTCTAAGGTCCACTTTTGTTGAATTGTAGCCTGCTCTCACCTCCTTCTTGAAATTACAATTCTTTCCCAGTACCAAATCTGTGTGACTCTTACACTTTTCTGGTTTTGCTCCCACAAATGACCAGTTCAGTAGAATTTGGAACTGACCTGAAGGTAAACAATGCAGACGTATCCTCTGGCTCAGGAGATCCCTGAGCTGGAAGTGCTGGAAACTAGAACAATAGTCAAGGGAAGTGTGACTGTTCATCCTGTTCTTGTGCTGCTTGTTTCCTTCTTCTGTTTTCCTATGTGAGTTTTGAGGAAACAGTTGATCCCTGTGAGAAAACTGGAAGTTCTAACCTTCATTGGTTCTTTAGCCTTCATTTTAACCTTAATCAATTCACCCTGCAGCTGCAGAAAAAAATATAAGGCTGAACTTTGGGAGCAGGAGCAGAGAGTGGGCAGCCAGGGAAGTGGAAACTTCACAAATCAGCTTTGCATCAGGGAGATATGTCTATGAAGCCCCATCCTGAAGGATATTTCTTCAGGATTGACTGCTGGAACTGTTGAAGAAAGTAGTGACAGAAACTCGGGGGCAGGGGGAGGGGAAGAAGAAAAGATGAGAAGAGAGCCCTGGCAAGAAGCACAAAGAGGGCATGAAAATATGTTACTTTTCTTTTTGGGGTTCATCAGAAAGCAGCCTTGGAGTTGCGAATGAAGAAACTATTCCCTGGTTCTTCTTCCTGCTGCTCAGGTAAATTGGATTTAAGGACTGAGGTAAAGGAATAATTGGCTGTTTTTTGATAAAAGAGGACCCAAGCAGACTAGCCTATGCCATAAACACGATCCAAAATGAGGAGTACACAGATTTTCCTAATTTCTTTTCCAAGAACCTCTGGTGAATATAAGGAAATAATACGAAACTGGAAATGCCCTGTTAGAGGAAAGGCTGAAGTCAGGTCACATGCACATCTACTAGTTGGGCAGTATTTGAAATGAAAGAGCAGGGGGAAGAACATGAGAAGTAGAGACCAGGAAAAGATGATAACTTCCATTTTCTCCCTTCTTATTCCCTTACAAGGAAAAAATATTGGTTTAAAACGATTACAGCTATCTAAGGCCTCCTCTGCTTTAACTTACTTAAGCATTGGTATGTCACAAAGATGCTGTACTATCCCCAGTAGAACCAGACAACTTTTTTCAAGCTTCAGTGCAAGAGGAGGAAGAGTTTTAATGGACAGCTTCTATATGAAAACTTGGTATAGGGTGAAGATGGAGGATCTCTTGGATATTTCCTCAGTATCTGATTAGTTCTTCTTCTAATTCATAGTTAATGGCGCCATTGTCATATTACGAGTTGTAAGAACTATTTCTAATGATGTTCAAAATTTTTAGAATTGACTAAAACTTCAATGCCTGCAAATAGTCTACTGAATCAGTATAATATATGTGAATGCTGTGTCTTGTTCTATGTACAAATTTCAGCAGAGACTGACATCACTTATTCCCTGATATGAAGCCTCAAACATTCCATCTCCTCATTCACATTAGAAATTCAATTCTGTATTGATTAGAAAGGGGGAAAATAGTAGCAGTTATAAATCTGCCCCAAATTCTTTAACCACTAGGCTTTGTTCAACTGCTGCATACAGCTCTTAACTATGTTAGATTTGGTACAATTAGAATGAGATGCATTCATCCTCTCTTTTTCGTCATACAGGATGAACTGGCAGATACTGGCTCAGTACACAAAGTTCAGGTAACGGGCCCACATAGCAAGCTAAACCAGCCATGGCACTTAGATTTACTGCATATGAAGCACACAGGCACAAAAGAAGAGATGTATTTAGCTTTTGACTGCTGGTTCAATCCTAACGAAGACAAATGTGTGGAACTGCCTGCTCTCTATGCAGATCAGGAGCCTTTGCCTGTTAAGCTAAATGCCTTTTACTTACTGGGGTCAGGGTCTGTGTCACTGGAATACCACTATATCTCTTTTGGACCTAAAATACTGTGTGGAGATTTCCACAAGAATTTGATATTCGGGAATATGATGGTTTCTTTCACATGCATTTATCACAAAAAGAAAGCTGAGAAAACAGAAATAATTGGTATCAGGATTATGACAGATGCTATAACTGCTGACACTAACATAGGATTTGGCTTGTTTTGTGTTAGATGATGCTCCAGTTTTAGATCTTGATTATTTATTGTCCCTTCAAATAAATGCTATGGCAGCCAGAGATATGTACAAACTATCATCTACTGTGTGATATTAGCCTGAATCTTCCTATTCAGAGATATGTATGTGACACAATAAATTTTTTAAGAATTAAAGAATTGCAAAGGCCTCCTACAAAATAGAGATAGAATGCTTACCCTTTTACAGTTTAAAAAAATGTTACAATTAGCCAGCAAAGAAATTTCAATAGTGCTAGTGCTTTATTGATGTCCATGAGAAATTTGTAACAGGGAAAGTAATCTTACACAAAAACATACGCAAAGTTGCATGTTTCTCTGCTACTTGTAGGACATGAATTGTATGATGCTAGAGAGGTAATAAAGTGATTTCTTTCAACCCCCCAGGTACATGTAGAGGAACAACCAGTTGTAGACAAGTAACTTGGCTACTAGCTATTTAAGAACAGGCTTTTCATTCATCCAGCTCATTAGAATAAAGAGGATTGATGGGGATTGTAAACATCATATACTGAAGCTTTTAGTGACAGTTAAGAGGTTTATTGCTAGAGGCTATTGTACAAAGTATGTTCTGCTTAAACAGAAACCAACAGAAAAAGATGGAAGCAGCCCCCCCAAAAAGGGATAAAGTATTCCACATGAATTTTCTCGCATATACTCTAGGGAGGTTTTCCTAAATATGCCATCCTATTTAGAGTTAAGACTTCAATGACTAAAACACTGTAGAACTTTAAATCTCTGGTTTTGTGTGGGTTTGCATGATTTTAAACAATTAGTATTGTATTCATTTACTGAAAAATATTTATCATTTTGGAATTTTTGAAAACTGTAAGTATTGGTAATTTATGTTTAACTACATATAAAAAGTCCATAAATTCAAACAAACAAAAAAGTCTAGAATGCACTCCTCAGAGCCTCTGTTGGAGGCTAAATGGAGATACTGTCAGGGAGAATTATCTCAAATTGTAAAGTCACTGATTTGTGAGGTATAGTAGAAAGTTAAGGTGGGTTTTTTTTTGACTATTAGAGAAAAAAACCCAAACTATGTGTATGCTCTCATTATTTCTTTGAAAGAGACATCCATTTATGGAGATGTCTTTAATTAATGTCTTGGTAGAATAGTTTCAGATTAAGGAAAAGGAACAATTTTGAATGATACTGATCACTGCTATTCCCAGAAAAAACAAGCAACAGGTACATTACTTTATAAGAAGAAAAGTAAATGCTAAAAACTAAGCATTCAAATAAAAAGTAACCTGTATCTGTAATATCAATTACCTGGTTGTAATGAAGGTCATAACAATACTTCTCTTCAGATTTAGTGATGCAAAAATACATATCTGTGGTAATACTGAATCTTCAGGGAAATAGCAATTCCTTTGTTAAAAGCAGTGGACACTCAAAATTTTTTTCTGCATCTACAAACACATTTTTTCCATGTTTTTTCATCTCTTACTAATTTTTAATGTATCTTCTGTCCATGTGTCCTGAATATCCTACCTCATCTTGTTTTGCCTGGGGATCATTTTTCATGCCCAGTAAATGCCATCACATTTATCAGCTATACTTAATAATTAAAAACAAATCAACAAAAATAAGCAAAATTTTAATGTGAATCTCTAAAATTGCTTTTTCTTCACTCTGTAGAAACATTTCTTCTTAAAAGTGAGTGCACAAGCCCAGACTGTAGGTAACTCCCCAGGTACAATTACATTTTAAAAAAAGGTCAAATGATTCTGTTGAATAATTTTATTAGGCTCTGTGGAATTATGTCAGAGCTGAATTTGTATTCTGAATATTATCTAGTATCACAGAAGCTGATAATTTTCTTAAATTTCTTTCCTTTAATCTGTTCTGGTGCTTGTAAACACAGAATTTTAGTCTATCTCTATCATGGATCAATATTTTTTACTATGTACATTTTTGGACTTCAGATTAAATGAACATTCAAAAAATATCCCTGCCTACTCCACTCATCTTTGACCTTAGTTGCTTAGTAATAAATTAAATGAAACCTTATTCATGGGGAATTATGACAATAATCTCTGCAATAATCATTTTCCATATTGCCTTTTCCTAATTATTTTAGTATTTTTAGCATATTTTTTTGCAGAAAAAACTTACAAAACGTCCCTGTCATCTATATCCAGCAGCTCTGCAATACAGCACCCTACCCTGCTCCATTTGCATTCTCATCCCTGTCATCTTATCTTTCCATGGAGAACATGACAATCTACAGAGGAAAGCCATAAGAGAAAAGAATTTGACAGCTCCAACAGGAGAAGAGGAATTAATCTGATAGTTCTTTTCCTCCCTGAGAGTTTTTCTTCCTGTGCCCCCTACTTCAGAAAAATTACCTGCATGGCATGATTTTATCACGAAGCTAGCATCGCAGTGGAGTAAAAAGTTTAATTAAACCTCTGACCTTCAGAAAGGATGTGATTGTATCATTCAGACTTCACTGTTGAAGGGCTATTGCGAGTTTTGTGTACAAAAGTTACCAAATTATCACCATAAATTCTGTTGAATACATAGAATATAGTAAATTCAACAACAACAAAAGAAAGAGAAATTTAAAGCAATTCCTTCTGTCCTATCTTTAATTCATTTTTCCCTCTTTTAAATGAGCATTAGGTGATCACTTTCAGTTTCACACTGTTGTTTTACATCTGAATTAGATCTTTTACAAAGAAGAGATAAAGAATAGCAAGGTTGAACAGAATATCTTGGTTTTATTAGATTTTTTCTGTTGGGGATATGTTGTTCGTCTGTTGATAGTCAGAATGGTTCCAATTCACCCTAAAAACTTTTGCCCCATTTCCCAGCATTTTTTTTGTGTTATAACTTCCTTTGTAGCAGTTACTTTGTCTATTTTTATTTCACTTCTATTGTGGAAGTCCTTTCTCTGATCCAAATCCTTCGAAAATTAATGGGAACTATTTACTGTGACTACATTGTACATCAATAGATTCATCAGACTCAGGTGGAAATAATAACTCAGTGAAAGCATTAGATATGTTTCTGATTTTCAGTATGTAACTCATTTGAATACTGCTAGTGTGATTAAAAATAATCTCATGATTAAGTATATTAATGATCTGGGACAAAAGTAGTAAAGATGGTAGTGAGCACTGTGATTTCTAATCTAACCTACATGAGTGATCAGATCAGCAGACAAAACTCTTCCAGTCTTATTCAAACAAGCAACCTCTGTACTTCAATGAATGTGCTTATACAAACAAGTTTCTCCTAGAAGCTATGCTAGAGGACAGAGAGGACAGGGAGGTGATTAGTGGCAGCCAGCATGGCTTCATGAAGGGCAAGTCTTGCCTGACCAACCTAGCAGCTTTCTATGATGGGGTAACCACAGTAGTGGACACGGGTAAACCAACAAATGTGATCTATCTGGACTTCTGCAAAGCCTATGAATGGTCTCTCACAGCATCCTCCTCTCTGAATTGGAGAGATATATATTTGATGGGTGGATGGTTCAGTAGGTTAGAAACTGGCTAGCTGGTCATATTCAGAGAGTGCTGGTCAATGGCTTGAAGTCCAGATCGAGATCTGTGACAAGTGGTGTCTCTCAGGGGTCCATACTGGGAATAGTGCTGTTTAATATCTTTGTCAATGATAATGACAGAGAGATTGAATGCCCTCTCAGCAAGTTTGCAGATGACACCAAGCTGAGTGGTGCAGTTGCCACACTGGAAGGATGGGATGTCATCCAGAGGTATCTGGACAAGCTGGAGAAGTGGGCCTGTGAGAACCTCATGGCATTCAACAAGGCCAAGTGTAAAGTCCTAGATGTGGGTCAGGGCAATCCATGGTTTTAATAAGGATGGAGGATGATGTGATTCAGAGCAGCCCTGTAGAGAAAGTGCTGGTTGATGAGAAGCTTGACATGAGCCAGCAATGTGCATTCATACTCCAGAAAGCCAACCGTATCCTGGGCTGCATCAAAAGATGTGTGGCCAGCAGGGTGAGGGAAGTGATTCTGCCCCCCTATTCAGTTCTTGTGAGACCTCACCTGCAGTATTCTGTCCAGTTCTGGAATCTTCAACACAAGAAGGATATGGAACTGTTGGAAAGGGTCCAGAGGAGGGCTACAATGATGATCAGATAGTTGGAGCACCTCCCACGTGAGGGCAGACTGAGAGAGTTGAGGTTGTTCAGCCTGGAGGGGCTCTGATCCAGTACCTGATGGGGATCTACAAGAAAGCAGAGGAGAGACTGTTTACAAAGGTGTGTAATGATAGGACTAGGGGTAATGGGTATAAAATGGAGAGGGGAGATTTAGACTAGATATAAGGAAGAATTCCTTCACCATGAGAGTGGTGAGTCACAAGCATGGCTTGCCCAGGGAAGCTGTGTCTGCCCCATCCCTGGAGGTGTTCAAGGCAAGGTTGGAATGGGCCCTATGATTCTATACAGGCAGGGCAGCACTCTAGAAGAATCACATAGAGTCAGTCTTCCCTTCATATCCTAACTCATCTAAAAGAAAAAATACCATTGGCTAAATGCCAAAGAGTCACCTGGAGAGCTCATATAGTTTTCTGGATCACCAGCAGGAGCAAGTAGGTGTAGCTACACTGACTTTCATGCAGTTATGTTGTCTTTCACCTGGCAGCACACATTTAAGTGCCTTGAAGAAAGAGATATGTTAGGGCCACAGTCTCAAAAAACTCTTGGTTTACTTCTTATCATCAAACATGAGTAATGCAGTGAATTACAAGCACTTTCCTAGCTCTTTGCTTAAAATGATTTAAAAAACCCAAAAACCCAGGGGAAGTCCTTCAAGTAAAGTAAATAGTGCAATGAAGTAGTCACTTTTCAGAAAACAGATTTTCTCAGACGTCGTTCCTATGTAATAAAAGATGAAGAGAAAATAAGACATTTCAGAAGCTTTTTTGCAACTAGCACAATTTTAACAATTTTGACAAATGCCATCATTATTTAATGAATCCTTTCAGATTTTAATTTTTAAATCAGTATGCAAACTCACCGTTTTGAACCCTTGTTCCACTTATGTGACCTTTTTATTTATGACGTATAAAGAAATAGCTATATAAGTTGTTACAATATCTGAATTCAGGCCTTTTGATTACAACACTGAATACAAATAGCACCAACTTGTGAAAAGAGCTGTAAGAGAAACTTAAAAATAAATATCCTCAGAACACTTCTTTCCCTTCCTGTTTTCCTATAATCTACACTTGAAAAGAAATGACAGCCTTAACTTCTGCGTTCTAACAATCATTCCCAAATCTACCAGAAATTTCTCATAATTATATCTTTTTAAATGATGCACAGTTTGATTGAATTGGACCATTTCTGTCTCGGAATAAAATTGATTCAAGAAGCAAACTGTACTGAAAATATCAGATGCTTCCAGTATATATACTTAGATATTTGTGTATACTGTGATGTTTTTTAGACTGAAATATGCATTTCAGACTTCAATAATGTGTATTTAAGTGTCCTCTAGCTTGTATTGTCAATTGGGAGACTGGAAGTGCTTATTAAGTTCTCCTTGGTTTCATATCTGTCTAAAGAACCATTTACCTTCTTTGCACACATGCATTTCCTGGGAAAGCAGACTTACAGCCAGCCAGTCCCAATTAGGAACAAGCAGCAGAGTGAGGCTGGAAGGCTTTCTCAAGCATCTGTTACACACACTAGATGTTGTCCATATCTACTTTACTGTGTTGGTGATGAGTCTTTTGGGAGTTGGGGCTGAATAGTTTGGAGCAAAGACAGCTCCACACCTGTAAATGTTGGATTTTAAGGGTGTTCATCCATTTTAAAAAAAGAAACAATCTTGAAGCATGTCACAAAAAAATTTAAGAGATAATATATGTATTTTTTAGTACATGTACATTGTTTATGATACACATCCTAAATGTGGCTTTGCATTTTACAGTGGATAAAAATGTTTTCTTCATTCTTAAAAATATTAGAAAGGAGTGTTTTACAAACCTGTGTTGCTGAAGGATAACAGGTTTTTTTTCCTTAGGCTGAGGTGATGATGCTTGTATCTGGAAACAGAGGAACATTCAGACTATCTAAGTTTAGACTCCTAACTTCTAGAGTCTACTCCTAGAATATATGGGAACTGATCATACATGTTTTCTACAGCACCTACCTTTCCCTGCTGACAGCACATGGATCATATTCCTAATACAGCCACTGAAGCTGTACTCCTAAAGTGACAGCCCCAGCATTACACAAATGAGCACAGATTTATTATTGCAATCTGAGTAAAAGCAAACTTGCAACACTAAGACAAAAAAAAAACCCCAAAGAGACCCTTTTTTCCTGGCTCCTTCTTGTTAAAATAATGCAAATAACCATAAATATTGAGATTGTGACCTTCTTCTGTTTCAATGTTTCCTTGTTCCTTGTTTCCATGATAAACTCAAGGGCTAAAATAGGTCATTTAAGAATGGAAATAGGAGTTTTTGATGAAGTGTTTTAGAGTTAGTGCTACCTAGTCTTGCCTGCAGAAAGAGGCAAGGAAGCAGAAGTTCCACATGGAAGCTATAGGTTTCTCTTCTAATCTCCATACTATGGCTGCAGCTGTGAAAAGCAGGAATGCTTTTCCTTGAACTCCAATTTCACTTAGCTGATCTGTATTTGTGGTTTATTACATAGTACCGGGGAGGTTCTTTGGAGACTGATACAAAATGTAAGGGAGATTTTCTATTTATGTATTAAAGCTGATGCTGAAAGTATTTTTAGTCATCATTTCTCTTCAACATTAACATGTTTTAAATGAAGAACATTGTAATAGTATTATGGTCTGACTATAGAGAAAACTTTATATTCCTGACGTGTTCATTCATTGGGAGACAATTACTTGAATTTAAAGCTTAAGACAATAGGGTCCCAGTATTCTTCTAAACCACTTTATGTGCGCAAGCTCCCATTTAATTTCAAGGATGACATAGTAGACAGAGAAAGAAGGAAGGAAGAAATAAAGAAACACGAGTAGACTTTAAAAGCAAAACTTAGACTTTCCAAAGAGGATGTAAATATGCAATATTTTTTGAAATAGAATTCCCTTCCTCAGGGGAAGGGGGCAATACATAGGACATCTTGTGCCCCAAGCAACAGACAGTAGTTCTGATTTTCTGGAAGTGATGTCAGAGTAGAACAAATCTGTATTTGTCAGTTATGCAGCAGGAACATGTATTGTTTATGTATGTCACTAGAACTGAAAAGACCTGTGCTTCCTCTTCTGTGACACAATATGGAATTCTGATGAAATTTGCAATGGTTTCTACTAGGGATTGTACACAATGCAGATGTTGGTTGAGAAGACAAGTATCATTTTCTCATACTGACTGTTTGGATTTTTGTATATGTATTTTTTCTGAAGTTGTGGAATATTCAATTCATTTGCACATGGGAGACTTGAAGAAAGTAGATGTCACTGGTGAGGCTTATCTTTGTATTCAAGGAGAAAAGAGTGACTCGGGGAAAGGATGGCTTAATTCAAGAAACAGCCTGATCACTTTTGCTAGAGGGCAGGTAAAGCAATGAGGAAAAATGTAACTGAATCTGAGTACCTTTTTTTTAAGATTTATGTTTGGATAAAACCTTTCATGGACAGAGTACCAATATGTGCATATATATATGTTCCACTTCATATAGATATAATTTTCTCTTGTAACTAGTGTACTTGTTTCCATAGGGAACATGTTGCTTTTAAGCCTCATCAGCATTGTGCAACAGTGAAATAGTTGAGTTGATGAAGTAATTTTGAGTTAGACTGTAAATAATCTAAATGTTCTAATTTAATATTCTGGATTTATAGGGACAGGGAGATATTATTGCTTTGTTGAAATAAGCCTGATTTGTAGAACTTGTACCGTTTCTGTAGGGTATCTTGCCTTTGTATCTACTATTAAATCATGACCTTTTCTTAACTTTCCTGAGCAGCAATGTCAGTGTTCCAAGCAGTTTGGGTTTTTTTTTTTCATATTTCTAATACTTCCACCCTCTTACTGCTATTAAACATTTTTAAAATCTTACTTTTTGAGGTTTAAAGGGGTTTTCCTATAAGAACAATTCCTAGAGTAGTTACTGGCATAAGAACAAAGTAACTAAAACATTTTTCAGATCTAAGGAAAATAACTATTTCAGATCAAAAGACAATTTCTAGCTGATATTTTACTAGACCCTACCATTTCCTTTGACGTCAAATTTGGAAGATTTTTATTTTGTTGTTAAGGGAATCATAAAATCCTTGCAAAGTATGTAGGAATCTTATTTGAAGGAGGGCAGGAAGGAGGATTTAATTGTCACCAGTCACTGTTTCCATTGTGGAAGAGAACCTGGATGTCCAATGTCATGTTCATCCAGAACTGATCAAACTGCAAGCTCAGATTACAGAAAATAATAGTAATGACAGGATTGTAGGGCTCACCTGGCTTTAAGGAGTAACACAGGAAATTTTACAGATTTTTCTTCTGGGTAATATAGATAGTAGTTATATATATCTTAAAGATAACACTTTAGAGAAATCTTTACTAACAAGTTTACTTATTACAACAGATAAAATATCAGTGTAGACTGAAAGAGAGGCTGACTCCTCTCTCTTTCAAACAATGGAACTGTCCTGATCTTTTTTTTTAAATTCTTTATTTTATGAGAAAATATGTTAAATGAAAAACATTTAAAAAATATGATTGATTTCTGCTAATACTAACTCCAGTGGAAATATAAGTCACCCACAAATTCACAAGTGTTTTTCAGTATAATAGAGCCCAACCATTTGAGGACAACTGCTCCTGTCTGTTATTGGATGGCCTATGAATTTACAAAAATTAAAACAGGCTTATTGTGGAGATTTTATTCCATCGCTTGTTTCCCAAGAGAATAGATGAGCCCATTAATGAACAGTATGTTTCCAAGCCTCATTTCTTAAGGCCCAGTTCAAAAAAGCCAACAAGCACACGCTTTAGCAATGGAAATTCCCAGTATCAGTGTACATATTTACATGAGGTTTCCCATTGATAGTGAAGGAAGATGACTACACAAAGAAGGCAAGCATGTATAGGCCAAGAAGGTGAATATTCTGCCAAGATTTAAGGTTGGAGGAAAAAAGGAAGATTCCATGAGGTCTGTTCAGCATGCAAGTCGATTTTATGTGGAAAATTTGACCTATCATAGAAATAACTTCTTTGAAAAATCCTTATCCTAATAGAATAGCTGGTCAAAACCTTCCCAGATAGTGTTCACTTGATTCCTATTTACCTGCCAAATTCCCACAAAATTAACTGTGAAATTTAGTGAAAATGGAAATGCTCCAGATTTTTAGAATTATTAGATTCATAACATTCATCAGTTACACTGGGAGAGGTTCTAGATCAAACTCTCAACACAGGTATTAATTGATCTAATTTTGTTATTTCATTCCATGAAGGCACTAAAAATGAGCACTGTATTGCTTACATGTGTAGTTAATGGTTCTAAGACAATGGAATGCTATGAACAAGATAAATTTGCTTCCATTGAGATACAAAGAAATGGCACAGTAGGCTAAACTGATAAACATTCAAAAGAAGATACACATTAAGTTTAACTAAAAGAGAATTTAAATATTTTTTTATTGCCGGTGGATGTTTTTAAAATTAAAGCAGTATATCTTGGCAAACTGAACCAAGGTCTTGATGGATTTAAGAGTCAAAAAAAAGTCAGCATTTTTTTTTCAGTTAATGTATAACAATAATAACAATAACAATAATAATAATGGTTATCAGATTTAGTAAATCCTAGATCTTCAGAAATATCTTAAATTTAAGATTAAAAATAAAAAGTGTTTTTTAAAAAGTTCTAGGAAATCTGAAATTGCTTTCAATTTTCTGTTGTTCATTATTTCTGTTTGACTATAAATGTCAAGTACACAGTTTGGGTTTACTGATGTATGCAAAGGATTCATAGCAAATGTAGTGATGCTGTAAATTGGTAAAATTGTATATTAAATGTTAAACATTTGTCCATAAAAGCTACTTTGTATTTGTGAGTACAGTTAACAAAGCTCTTCATTTTCAGGAAACAACATAATATGCTCTGAAAATTTTTGACATTTTTTTCTTCCTCTTTATTTTTGAATAATGGACATTTTAATTTTAAAAGTATTTTTCAGGACTAAATTATTCTAGATAAAGATAAATACTGGATATCATTTTATCAGATATGGGAGTGGAACATGGAGGAAGGCTGTTCTGTTTTTTTATTTTCCTTCTAACTCATTTGAAATGTATTCTTTTTTAAATGGATCCTGGATACATGAGGTTGAGCGGCAGATGAAAATGCTCTGCTTCCTGCAGCATTTTTTCTTGTCTTCTTTCCAACTAACAGCCGTTGGAGTTAAAGAAAATTACTTCTTAAAAGTAAATAGCAACAGCAAGGAATATAATGAATTGATATTATCTTCTACTTTGGCCACCGTTTTGGCCTGGGAGTTGTTGGGCACAACAGAGCAGAGAGTCTGTGGATATCCTGCTTCTGCAGTTAATGATAATGGAGATATGATTGCTCCAGGGTGTGTAAACCAAGCCCCTTGTTTTTGTTATCTTTACCAAAACCAAGAGCATAAGATGACGCTGTAGGTTAAATTCAGGCTCAGAAAGCAAAACTGATTTGGGAACTATTTCTCAACTATTTCCTAGATGGTACCATTGAAATGAATGATCAAACTTCCATTGATTTCACCAAGACTTGGAGTATAACCGAATTTACCAAGACACAGAAGTTTGAGTCTTCAAGCATTTTGTTTCCAGAGAATAAGCACAATAGCCTCAATCAAAAGAAAATCCTGAGCTGAAGTTTGCATGTTATTTGAAAGCATAGAATCTCATCAGAAATGAAGTTCTGTGTTGAGTGGATTTTCTGATGCCAAACGTGGTAGAAATCCTGATTCTTTTTCCTTTAGGACTTTTATAATATCATTTCCTATGGGGGACATCCTACATCTAGAGATCTCATATAGAAGACTTCCCATCCTTTGGAAAGTTTAAAGCTCATTAAATCAAATCTCTCCCCACGTTTAATTTCAAATGTTATGTAAAAATTTAAGACTTCTGCTATCTTGAATATTTTGGACTGTAGGAGAACTGCCAGAAACACACATACACACAGACGATATATTTTCAGAAGTTTGATTTCTTTAAGCAATTCCGCAAAAGAATACATTTTATTGATTTTCTAAAGATAGAAACTCATGACTGCATACTCAGAACATTTTGTTACTTACAAGGTATAAATTAATAATATTCTGTTTATTTTCATTCAGATGAGTGGTTCTTGGAAAAAATTGTTATAATAGAAGTCTTCTGGCAAAAAAAAATTGATACAAAAGGCAGAGGATGTTGGCAAGCATGGGTGCACTGCACACAAGTACCAGAAGATGTTCCTGATATTCAAGTTGTTGTATTTGGAAGAAAAGGGAAATCCCCTGCACAGAAAGTTCCAAACCTGAATGACATTCCATTTTTGGTCAGCTTCTTTCTTATTTCACACAAATCTTACCAAAATGTTTCAGTAATTCAAGACTTGTAGCCAACTTATGTGAAGTCATGTAGACTTTTTATTTATCAGAGTTAATGTTTATTCCTCTATGTTTTCAATAAACCATACTTGGAGGACTTCTTAGATGATCTAATATATATCACTTAAGAAAGCTCTCTTGAGCAAAAGCCAACTTTGACATGAAAAGCCTCATTAACTTTGAATTAAGACTAGTAGGTCTTAACAGCAAGACAATAAATAATGGAGCCATTCTATACTTTCTTTAAGTTCCACTTCTCAAACCTCAGCTAATCTGTCTTCACTACTTAGAAGGTGTGTGTCTCTACAATAAGCTTGTGCCTGGGCAAATATAAATCCTGTAGTTTGTAGTTTGCACATGAAGTTAATGGCAGTGTCTGGACATGTGTGTTAACCTGCATCAACCGTTTCAGAATGTTTTTATTTCAGACATGGAAAAAATGATCACTACCCATCTTGGGCAAAAAGGCAATATAGATGTCACTTGCTTAACTGTTGGAGTTCAACATTTCAGTTCAATTTTGAGAATAAAGATGTGATTGAGAGGAGGTGGAGAAAAAAATAGTAACATAATTTCAGCTTGGACATATAGAATCAGTGTTGCATTTCCTTGCTTTTCATATGTTTGCCTATGCTCTGCAACCAATTCTCCCACTTAAAAATAAACATAAGTTACGATGCAAATGTGAGTCCAAATTCACTTGAAATTGTAATGGAACTTCCTCATCCTAACATGAATGTCCTTGACTAGTACTTTTACCTATTTTATTTATGTTTTTATGTGGGTTTGAAGTATGTAATCCAAAGTGTTATATATGATATATAGTTATTATTTTCCTTTATTCTTCTAACAGTTGACCGTTGGCTATATTGGAGATATAACAAAAGTTTCCTTTGTGTTATCTGGTCGGTGCCTAGGAAGAGGAATTAAGCTTCACAAGGTATTCCAAATACACTATATATAAACTTGTAATATTCTTCATAAAACTAGAGAAATATCTTTTCTTCAAAGATAGATTGTTGGCTTCACTTTGCACCATATTAGCAAGGCCATGCATCTTTTGGCTCAGTTACCTCTTATCTACAGAAGATTGCCCACAGCTTCCAGATCTCTTTGTGTGCAGATCAGCCTTGTTTGTGCCTGCTGAAGTGCATGTAGCTATACCTGCTCACTGATGCGCAAATCCATACTGCACAGCTCATCATGACATGGGAGGCAGTGTTTTCTTCTTATGTTTTGGAATGTTAATCCCTGCATGGAAAAACTGACAGTCTCCCAACACAGAGCAACCTACCTGGAGAAACCAATTAAACGGATACTTCAGTATTTTTTCATTACCACACATTCATCAGTGGGCCTTAAACACCTGATTATAGTTTAATATGTACTTAAGAAGTGTCAAAAAAGGAATGAAAAAATTATTTAATGCTATTGATCTCATGACTCAATCAGAATTTAAACATACGCCTTTCCTTTGTGTGGATAGGAAAACTGGTTAGAAATGTGTTGGTCCTAATAATACTTAGCCATTGAGGAAATACTTAGGTTTGAATGTTAATGCAAAGAAAAATCATATTAGAGCTCTGTCTGCAGGCAAGACCCCAAAAAGCATTGTGGACATAGCATTAAATTATTCTTAAGTTAGTAAAAGCATGTTTATCTGAAGTGGACCACATAGTATCATTACACTACTATGGATTTAAAAGATCAAAGGGTGATTTCCTGAATAATCCAGCAGTCCAGAAACCTTTCTGGTTGAAATGGAAGAGACAGCTGCATTCTGGGTTAATATTTGAATGTGTTTATGTTACTCAGAGGAAC
The DNA here is from genome assembly GCA_033459285.1 of Clamator glandarius. Lineage (NCBI taxonomy): Eukaryota > Metazoa > Chordata > Aves > Cuculiformes > Cuculidae > Clamator > Clamator glandarius. The sequence continues at coordinate 1,601,601 of JAUNZM010000674.1, read as the reverse complement.
ATCAGCTCTGAGTTCAAGCTCCTTTGAGGACACAGGAGGAGTTTTTCTTGTTGATACATCCTCTGCAAATGTATCCTTTCTCAGTTAATTTTATAGTCTTAGTTCAGGCTACAAGAATGGCAATAATAGGTAAGCAAAACTAATTTTGCATTTTAAATATGCATCTCTAGGCCATTGATAAAGCACTCAAAAAATGCATTGACACTGACCTCAATATATCCATTGTGTGATTATGTAATATAAAACTTCAGCCAGTGGTGGCCCAAAACATGGCAGAAAATTCACAAATGTAGCAGTTCACTTTGTGCTTTCTTTTCCAAGACAACCCTCTGTGAATGGCTAAATGATTTTCATTCATGATTTTAAATACTTCAAAAGTTATTTAATAAATGGTGTATTAGTAGCTTCCAATCATTACAATCTAGAAGTCAATAGGTAGCAGTGTAGTCTCTTCTATTGGTGCACTTACAACCCTCAGCATAAGCCACAATAATATAGAATCATAGAATAACCAGGTTGGAAGAGACCCAATGGATCATCGAGTTCAACCATTCCTATCAAACACTAAACTGTGCCCCTTAGCACCTCGTCCACCCGTGCCTTAAACACCTCCAGGGAAGGTGAATCAACCATCTCCCTAGACAGCCTGTTCCAGTGTCCAATGACCCTTTCTGTGAAAATTTTTTTCCTAATGTCCAGCCTAAATCTCCCCTGGTGGAGCTTGAGGCCATTCCCTCTTGTCCTGTCCCCTGTCACTTGGGAGAAGAGGCCAGCTCCCTCCTCTCTACAACCTCCTTTCAGGTAGCTATAGAGAGCAATATATTGCTTGTGCCAGTAATATGCTTATAACCTCTATTACTCATTTATTAATCTGTTTATACATTATTTATATGTGGAAACATAACCTAAAATGCAAGAAGTTCATTTCACTTTAATAGGACTTAGAGAGCAGTAAAAAAATAGAGAAGCTGTGTAGAAATAGGAAGGCAACAGAAGGCAGTCAGTATGTGTAAGCTCACTATGAACAGGTGGTCAAAATCATCTTCAGTTTTAAAGAATTCCCTTCCTTGCTTTCTCCATAAATGAAAGAAGTAACAACCAAAGTTTCTGAAATTTCACAAAAACAGATTACAAATGAAACTGCAAAGGCTAAAAAGGAGATAAAATCCCCACATTCCCGTTGTTATACTCTGTTTTCTTTGTTCTGGTGTTTACGGCAGCTTCAGGGTACCAGAGCTGTCCCTGTTGTCTCCTATGATTTTCTCCACACTTCTGTAGAAAATGATACAACCTTGGGTAAAATTTATGTTTTTCTCTATAACTTTTAAAGATTTATTTATTCTAGAATAAGTAGCACTTTTTTTGCCCAAAAAATAGAGGTTTGGCCCTTTTCAAAATAGTATACAAAGTCATTTTTATTTTCATATAGAATGTAGGAAAACTATATGAATTAGGGATTAAGTTCACATATATATGTAATCTTACAACCAACAAGAATTTGTCAGGTACATTTTATTTTAAGGACAAAGTCTGCATAAATTTACATGTCTCATTTTTATGCATCTGGTTTCTGCAGGTTGTCTGCCTGCACATGCATGTAACCCTTAGTCCAATTTTTATAGATAGGAATTTGTAATACTGATATTTAGTTAGTGAGGATAGTTAGAAATTAGGGATTATATCCTAGAGCAGAATTTAGACATTTATTGTGAGGAAACTCAGTTATTGCAAATGCAAAAAATAGATAAGCAGTTGGCTGAAATTTTGGTGGAATTTAATACTATCTAAAGAAAACCACTGTTTTTCCAAGTAATTAATGGCTTAATTCTAAAAATGGTCATAGGGAAATTTTTACTTTCGTTTGGAAGCTTTGTGCCTGAAATTGTGAAACACGGGACACAAAGCATAACCAGAAATGGAAAATGTTCAGCAATGATATTTCGAGGAAATCAAGGGCAAGATAGTCTCACAAATGTTAAGTGGAACTGTCAAATTCCCAATAATTTAAGTTACATAATTCAATTACATAAATATTTCTGCATTTCAAAGCTTGTACTTGATTTTTATGTAAGGAAATCTGTGCATCCTGCAGAATGAGCCATGCCCTTTTCTTGCAGCTGCTGGTATCAACAGTAATAATAAATCATCACAGTAATTTTGGGAATCCTTGCTTAAGAATTTCAATTACTTAATGTCTCTATAGAATTAAGTTTTTTGTTTTATTTAGGTTTGGTTTTAATGACTTGGATTTAATATTTCTGTACAAAGAGCTTCTAAAAGCTGAAGAAACCATTTCTGCAAACTTTTAGTTGTTAGCTATGTATCAAGTTCAATCCTGCATATAACAGTTACCAGAAATGTTTCTACATATGCTTGATAGCTTGTCATTCTGTATTTTATAACCTGATCTACAATAAAGTTCACCATCTGAGCTGTTGTCCTTTGAATCTTATCTCCACATGACTGTCTCAGTAGCTAGGCTAGCCGAGCTTCCAAGGCTGTACTTCCTCAGTTGGTTTGGAGGCTCTAAATTCACAAAGTTGGAAGCTAATTTGTTCAGTCTTCATTGAGTATTTAAAGTCAGATATAATGAAGCTGGACCTACACTCACACCCTCTATTGGAATTAATTCTTCAAATAACTTATTTCCATAGGGAACCCCCAAGGGCCATTGGACACCTAATTGCTGTCAACTTTGAAGATCTCAGACGAGATATAGGAAGTCACATGTAAAAAAAAAAAGCAGCAAAAGAAATATTTTTGCAAAATGAGCATATGTTGTTAAGATTGATGTAACTGTATTCACTCATTTGACATTCTCAAACTGCAAGTATATGCAGGTCAATTTAATCTGTATCTTTCATTGCTTCCCTGCAAATAGGTCCTATGCCTGTGTTGAAATGCAGTGAAGAATACACCTAGAAATATTAGGCTGCAGAATCAGTGACTTGCAGCAACTACTGTATCTCTTGTACTGCAGAATCAATTTGCTTTTATAAAGTGTGTACAGGCATAAACAATCTGAAGAAATGTCAGCTTCTGTTGGGATGGAAATAAGAAACAATTCAGATAAATTAATTTCTTCTTTTGATTCTGCCTGCAGCTTTGGCTAAAAGATCTGGACACAAAACAGAAGTTGGGCTTTCACACTGATGCCCAATGTCTGTTTGGAGAAGATACATCTGAGACTGTGACAGAGACAGCAGTGGTCAGGCCAGACAAGCCACTACTCGGGTACGATGCTGAACTAAAAACTAAATACATGAGCAAATGCACATATTCATGCACACAAAGTTTTGAACTGGCTAATGGGATAATATAATGGGCAAGATTGCAAAGTAGTTTATAGATATTAAAAAAACCCACTCAAAATTGTTCTTAAGGATTCTTTCAATATATCTGTATAAACCCTATGAGGTCTTGTTCAAGCATTTTTTCTGTTTTAAAATAACTGATGTATTGTTTTCACTAGGCTAAGTACCAATTTGAAAGTCTGAAAAATGTGCAAAGCCCAGTTAGTGTATTTCTGTTGGAATTTTCAAAACCTGACTGCTTTATACTGAGTGAGGGACTAAACTACAGATTTTAAAAAGTTGTACAAATTCATAATAATCACAAAAAGGAAAAACAATATGTTTTGAGGTTTTCTTCAAGCCTCATTTTTGCTCCAGAAGCTCTATTGCATTCCATCACTGTATTTAAAATACATCTTCCTTTGTTCTGATTACATTTTATAAAATATTTAGAAAAGAATTCTCATTCATTATACTCTATGAAGCAAAGTCTTTGTTAAAATATTTAAAACTTTTTGCATGTAGTATCTAACTGAAGGCTAGACTGCAAATGGAAATAAAGCCTTTGATACAGTTTCTCACAGCATTCTGCTTCGGAAACTGTCGGCCTCTGGCCTGGACGGGCGCACACTCTCCTGGGTGAAAAACTGGTTGAATGACCGGGCCCAGAGGGTGGTGGTAAATGGAGTTAAATCCAGCTGGAGGCCAGTGACAAGTGGGGTTCCCCAGGGCTCAGTCCTGGGTCCAGTCCTGTTTAATGTCTTTATCAACGACCTGGATGAAGGCATTGAGTGCTCCCTTAGCAAGTTTGCAGATGACACCAAGCTGGGTGGAAGTGTGGATCTGCTGGAGGGTCGGGAGGCTCTGCAAAGGGACCTGAACAGGCTGGACTGCTGGGCAGAGAGCAATGGCATGAGGTTTAACAAGGCCAAATGCCGAGTCCTGCACTTGGGGCACAACAAACCTGTGCAGAGCTACAGACTAGGAGAAACCTGGCTGGAAAGCTACCAGGAGGAGAAGGACCTGGGGGTGTTAGTTGACAGCCGACTGAACATGAGCCAGCAGTGTGCCCAGGTGGCCAAGAAGGCCAGTGGCATCCTGGCTTGTATCAGGAACGGCGTAACCAGCAGGTCCAGGGAGGTTATTCTCCCCCTGTACTCGGCACTGGTGAGACCGCACCTCGAGTACTGTGTTCAGTTCTGGGCCCCTCACCACAAGAAGGATGTTGTGGCTCTGGAGTGAGTCCAGAGAAGAGCAACAAAGCCGGTGAAGGGGCTGGAGAACAAATCTTATGAGGAGTGGCTGAGAGAGCTGGGGCTGTTTAGCCTGGAGAAGAGGAGGCTGAGGGGAGACCTTATTACTCTCTACAACTACCTGAAGGGAGGTTGTGGAGAGGAGGGAGCTGGCCTCTTCTCCCAAGTGACAGGGGACAGGACGAGAGGGAATGGTCTCAAGCTCTGCCAGGGGAGATTTAGGCTTGAGATTAGGAAAAAGTTCTTCACGGAGAGGGTGGTTAGGCATTGGAACAGTCTGCCAAGGGAGGTGGTTGAGTCACCGTCCCCGGAGGTGTTTAAGGTTAGGGTAGATGAGGTGCTTAGGAGCATGATTTAGGGATTGGTGGGAATGGTTGGACTCGACGATCCAGTGGGTCTCTTCCAACCTGGTCATTCTGTGATTCTGTGTGATTCTGTGAAATATATCTTAGCAGTCTGTTATAACATTTAAGTTTTCACAAAGCCTATAGAACTCATACAAATCCTCTGTCATGCTGCCTCAAGGAATATGTACTATATAACTCATCAGCCAAAATTCATGGCAAAGCATCCTTTTTGGTGAATAATAATAATAATGCATATCGTATAAATAGCTGAGCCATTTCTCCTGAACATATTAATTGTTACTGGCCACAGTTACCAAAATGTCAGATTAAAGCAGAACTAATCTGTTGTAACTGTGTTTTTTCTTCAGTAATATGTCATTAGAGTTGATGAATCCTAACTTGGTTTAAGACCTTTAATTCATATAAGACTTCAAGGATTTTAACAAAGCCTGATGAAATTGTGATTCTTTTATTGTGATAAAACTCCAGATCTACAACATTTTCTTTTTCTGTAATGTAAGCATGGGTTGTTGTATTGATTCATAAAGGATGTTTCATCTCTAATGCTGTACTGTGCAGTTGTGAGGTAGTTAGCAATCTATATGAAACTCAAACAGAACATTAATGTCAATTACTTCGTTGCTTGGTCCTGAAATTAATCTTGTACCTAAGATAAACTGGTTAATAATGCTCAGTAATTGCATTGCTAAATAGACTGGTGTGGTAATGTGTTGTGTTACTGATTTTTCATGACAGAAGTTCTTTACTCGATCAGTGTTCATATGGGAACATTGCCTGCATCAGGGACTGGTGCAGATGTATTTATCACAGTATTTGGAGAGCAGGGAGATTCCTGCAAAAGGAGACTAAGACATTCAAATTTTGAAAAAGGACAGGTTAGTACTGAGTAATTTTTCTTACATGTTTGTTTAACATGTTGTATTTTAGTACTGTCTTCCAATACCTTGTTTCTTTTCAATTATAAAATACAAGCACTGATATTAGACTGTGGTAACCTGTGGAGAAGATGCGTTGCTTACTAAGCATAGAAATTTTACCTGAATAGAGATAACAGTGTAAGAGTACTTCAAGTACCAATGAATTTAAATCCCACAAATCATCAGTAGTTGTTCTTAGAAACTGCAAATTAACCCAGTGATACATAAAATTCCACGGCTTACTTTTTAGTTATTTGTGAAAATGATAGAGAAATATTAGGGCTAATTTGTGTGACTGCTTGTTTTTTTAAAAGATCAGTCCAGATATAGTTGAAAAAGTTTGTAAATGCATTAGCTACTATATATTAATAAATTCATTTATACAGAGAATTGCGAACAGGTAAAGCTGCTTGTAAACATACTGTGACTGATCAAGATAAAATCTAGGAGACATTTTTCTGATCAACGTTTGCTGATTACCCCTACACAACACAATCACATATACCCTGGACTCAGCCCAGGTATGACTAGATAGAACTTAAAGAGACTTTTCAATTGATCACTGTATAATAAAGTAGAAGCATCTATAGTAATTTCATACTGCTTCTTAAGACTTCTCATGGCTGAGAAGTCCTGACTTTCCTAGGCAATGTTGCGCCATTTTGCTAGACTTGCTCTTAGACTATTCTTCCTTCATTTGCTTTATAATGTCCAAATATTTCCTCAAGCATAGATACATAGAAACCAACTGTGTCATCCATGTGTTTCATAGTCATTGGTAAGTTTTCTTCTATGCATTTGTGTAAACTCTTTTTTAAACATGCAATGAGTATCAACAATATCCTGTTGTAACATGGTCTGTGCTTGATCAGTAACCTGTGTAAAACTTCTCTTCTTCTTTTACTGGAAGTTGTAGTGAATGTTTTCTGATCTCTCATGCTTTCTTTGCTATTGTTTAATTACGATTACTTTCATTTTATAGACCTCTACCTTATGCTCACTTGTTTTGTAACTGGGTGGTTCATTGCTCTTTGTGTAGAAGAACATATCCTTAATCATATACACTTATCTACATCTTGTTCTGACACTTCGGTAATACATTCACAATCTCTTTAAAAATTTGCCATTGTGTCCTTGGCCCCTTTTTTCCTTCTTTGCCAGAGTTCTGTTAGCCCAGCTCTAGGTACCATCTTCAGACAACTGTTGCTCTAAATGGACTGTGCGATACAGTGTATAGAGCACTCATAAGCAAGACACTTACATTAATTTCTGAGCTCAGCCACTGGTTTACGTGATGAACTGAAAGCATAATTTTTCCCTCCTTTGTGCCACTGTAACATGAAAATAAGCAGTATTTTAGGTAAAAATGACAAGATATAAACATATACATTTCCAAGAAGTTTGCTTCCCCTTTATTTAATACTGAGAAAAATTGAATGTATCTTTTAAAAATGTTTAACTTCTCCTTTTCATAACAGTACCTTCATAAGAGTATTTAGTGTCCTTATACCTAGTGAAATTAATATGCATTGGGAGATATTTAATGATTTAGCTGTCCAAAGTGTTCAGGCACTTTTTTCTTTCCTTTTCTTACAGTCACTTAAAGCCTTTTCTTTTTTTTTAAAGATGTCAATTTTTGCAGAATTCTTGGCATTTTTGAGGGTAAACATTTATAGGCAATTGGAAGAGTTAAAAAATACATAACGTGGAGAAGAGATCTGAAAAGAAATAGTTTACATAGTATTTTCAAGTTGGATATTAATAGAGAGTCAGTGACAGCTCTTAGTTTTAAAGAAATCAGAGCTACTATACTAAGCAACAGAGAAGAGTGCGGAGTGTCTTCCCAAGCAGATCCACAGCTTCAGGTGATCTATTTTTGTACTATGGACAATGACAGTTTTCTTCAGCTTAGATATTTGGTGTATTCATGCTCTTCACTGCACAACAGATTCTTGGGCAAGGGTTGAGCAGTAAGATGGCAAAATGTTCTGATGATGCTAACTTATTTGAAGTAATAAATATGAAAGTGAGTGGCAGAGACTGCAGAAGAACCTCACAAAGAATGACTGTGTAATAAAATGGCAAATGAAATTCATTGTAGCTAAATGAAAATAATTGGTTACGAGGGGGAAAATCCCTTGAATTTGCATGCAACTTTATCGGCTCTGAAACATCTTTTACCCATAGGAAAATGACTTTGGCATCAGGATAGCTGTGTAATGATGTCAGCCCAGTACTCAGCTGAGGCAAAACCAAACCAAACCAGAACAGATCAAATGTTTAGGAATCATTAGAACAAGAAAAATAATAGCCACCTCAGGTCAGTTCTGTGGTGCAGATTCATAATAGATGCTGTATTTTGTTCTGATTCACTTATCTTACAAAATGAAAGAACGTCAAGTGATATGAAATAACTTCCATACAAGGAACAACTAAGCAAACAAGTATTCTTTGGCCTGGATGGGAGATGATGAAAGGCGAGGAGAGGGAGATAAATAAAATAACATAGAGAAAAAGAATTATTCTACTTTCTCATCAAATAAAAGGATTCAAGAGCATTAAATGAAACCTGCAGGTAGCAGATTCAAAACAAAAGGAGGCAGCTCTACACAATGCATAATCAATCCATTTTACTCTCTGGAACAAGATGTTGCAGCTGGTAAAATGGATGTTGGTGCAAGAAGATTATTGAGCATTGTCATGGAAGACAACTTTCCACTGAGGGCTGTTAAATGCAAAGACACAATCTCTGGCTCAGGAAATCTCTGAACCACAAATTGCTAAAGCCTAAGAGACTTTATATTCAAGAAGCATCTCTATATGTTTGCCCTGTTTTTCAACTCTTCCCTAGAAATCTGTCAGAGGTAACTGTTGGCAACATAATATTGGACTAGATTAATCTGTTTTCTGACATACTACTGTGAGTCGTATATTCTTTTTACGTAGAAGTAAATTAATAAAAAAGTTGGAATGAGTTTTTAGTGACAGTATGCAAGAGTAGAAGGTGAAAGGAAGGGATGCAAAGCTCAAGATATCTTGAGGGACAGGACTATGTCAGCAGTATCCCTGGAAAATATGGGATGGGCAGACAAAGAAAACAAAGTTAAGGAAACTTGAGATGTGAAAACAGAATCTCTCTTGACTGATAAAAGACTGGAATATAAAGAAAAGCTAGGGAGAGAAAGTTACAGCAACGTGTAAGAAAAGAGTAAAGTTGGTTTAATCACTGCAGAAAGTAAAGCTTCTTTACACTTATTTAAGTAAGTGTATGTCTAACTTTTTCACCAGTTTAATGGGTTAAGTAAATTGGGACTGTAATTTTGTCCAGCTAACACGTTATCTAAAGCAAGACAATATGAATAAAATCCTCTTGATTTTTATTAATTTCACTTGCAGTAGCATGTTTAATGCAGTTCTGAATGTCTTTATACTGAGAGGAGGAGAGAAATGTAATGACATCAACCAAAACTACATATTTGTTAATGCTGAGGGAGTAGGCAATTTAATGTACTATTATGAGAATTCATTGATAACAATGGATGATTATGACCACTGTTGTCTAATAACTGTTAATTATTATCACAAAAAATAAGACTAATGATAGGTCCCTTTTGTAGATAGAGTAAGCTGTGAAGTAACATGAATATTAGCAATACAGGCTATTTCCTCTAAGTCAGGGGTCATACAGACTGACAAGAAAATTATATTTGGCTTAGAACTACAAAGAATAAAATTAAAAAGCAATGAGTGCTTCCAAAAAGTTATTTTCAAGATGTTCCTCACAGCTAGATCATATTTTGGGCTACATACACATTACATGAAGGAGTATAACTTGCCATGGTAACTGTTTGGGGAGATCATAGGTATAACAAGGTAAGAATGCTGGTAGTCCTAAGGCTGTGATAAGAATAATAACTCTGATGTCTTCTTTTTCTAAGCACATTGCAGAGATTAGTCCAATACAAACAGGAGAATGGACCAGATGACATAATTCTTTATAAAAATCATCCCATTGTTGCATTCTGGTCCTCATGCTTTTTTCTCCCTGCTGGGAAATTGGTTGGCAACAAATAAAAATTATAGCGTCTGTTTCTACTATCCATCTGGGTTTTTTTAATGTCACCCACACACATGCCCATGTATCTACCCACCCACCCATATTATCTCTTGAACAGAACACATTCATTCTCTCACTCACATAATTTATTCATCCCAACATGCACTAGTGCAGTTGCCATTTAGCTTTTGTTTACTGGTAGCCGTAGAAATATTTAAACAGATGTCTATTTACATCCAAAGAGCACATCAATTCTTGCCTGTATGCGTGCACAGCCTTAGTTATAGTTTCTAATGTCAGTATCTTCCTTTGTTTGCATAGTCATCAACAGTGTCAGTAATTCTGTTCAGAGTTGAATAATACAACAATTCCCGTTTGAAAAACAGGCTATCTTAGAATACGAAAGACTTTGAGGTGTCTAAAAATAAAATCCCTTATCTAAATGGAAGTTCAATTTTCTAAGTCTGTCCTGATATTTGAAGGACTCCCTTTGTTTCAGTTATAAGCAACCGATTCAACTTCAATTTTCATGAGACTTCTGTAAGTAAATTAATGATCTGAGGTTTCGTTCTACCAAAAATAGTTGAATGTTTTTCATAATAAAGCCTAGAATGCAGCGAATATGAACAAGATAAAATGTACATACTCAAGGATCCACACATTTTCTGAACAGTGTCTCCAAATATTAATGTCAGCCTACAATATTTTTCTTTGCTATCAGAAAGAAAAAATACTTCAGTACTGAAAGGAATTTGTCTTTCCAAGCATAAGCTTAGAGATGGATGATAAAATATGCAGTTTAATCAATTTGTTATTAATTTTGCCATTTCCTTCTCAGGTTTGTGTCTCTGAAATGAGAGTGGTAGACCTTGGACAGTTAAGCAAAGTGTTTGTTGAGCACCATAATGAAGGTTATGGAGCTGGATGGTACCTAAACCAAATTGTCATCCATGAATCAGGCAAGACTGATGGCCAATGTGCATTTCTTTGCAAGCAATGGTTAGATAGTGGAGTTGATGATGCACAATTGGGTTGAACACTGAAACTTCTTGGAAAAGCCAGGAATGAGATGCTGACAGGAATGATTCATGGTAAGGTCCAAAGTCCTCAAAGCTCCTTCCAGCTTCTGTTTTAATTGTAATTCCTATTGGGATTTTTGCAATTTTTAATACTAAAACCAAAATACAGAGACAATATAGTTTAAATGTGAGTTTCAGCTATCGTACAAATTGTCATTCCAAACATTGCCCAGAGCTGGTAAATACAAATACAATCTTCAAGGAAGAAAGACTAGAGCAAAAGGGAGATAACATGTGATGGAAGCAATGAAGGTACTATGTTTTCTGTTGAGGCTAGAAAAAAGCCGAAGTAGAAAGAGGTAGGTTGTTCCATATGGCAGTCAATGCAGAGCAGAAGGCTCCTGCAACAGTGATGAAATTACAAGAAGAGATACAAAACTCTTTTCAGCAGAATGAGATTTTCCCGTATGTTCATACATTTGCAAAAAGCACTTTTATTTGCAGTTTTCTTTTTTACTTACATCAATAGCACAAGTTCTTGTAAACAGTTAGTTGACCTGAACCCAATATCCTAGTCAAATTATTTAGTGAAAAAAAGACTAACATTCAGAAACAATTTAAGACACTGAAAACGTTATTACTCTTAAGCACTGGATTTCTTAGCCCTCTCAAGTCTTTTTTGAAGAGGTGTAAAATGTTGGTTTAGGTCCATTTATGGAAACTGAATCCAAACTGGTAGACCAAACTATGTAAATGTTAACTAATCTGAATGTGTGAATTTGCATTCTAAATTAGCAGCTTTGTAAACTGATCTTTATTAATTTCTGTGCTCATGGATATTTTGCTTTATGCTCAAAGTGGTTTATATTACACATAGTTGCAAACACAGTTTGTAGTATGTATCCTATATTTAGCTACCTGTACTTGGTTTGCTACAAATATCTGCTATCATTCAAGGGAACAGAAAAATAATCTTACTGAAATAATAGAAGGACAGAATACCATGGAATATAAGTATACGATAAGCAGCTACAGTAGTGACAATTTCAGAATAAGAAATAGCTGTAATGTACCACAACAAATATTCCAGGTCTCTAAAATATCTAAATTCCATAGGTGCCCTACATAATCTACAGAGTGAAGCAGGCATCTCCTGATAATAATTCAGAGCAGAAGCCCAAGGTTGATCAGAGTCTGATGCATCTTTCTTCACTGATAGTATGAAAAGAGAGGAATCTTGCATCCTTATTTATGCATCTTAATTAGAGTCCAAACATAGCTATGTAAAAGCATTTTATTTCCTCTGTTTTCCACACACACAGAGTCCTCAAAAAACTGAGTGCAGACTTGCTAATAATTTCCATTCTTTGCTTATTAATACTGAACTCTGAATCTGGAAAATCAGTCTGGTCTGGGTGTATAACAACTTGGTATAATATTACAAGTAAGTAGAGAGTCTTTAAGGAATGGAGAAATAAAAAACTGATCATCAGAGAGTGGTATACTTTGGAGGTCAGATAGTATATGGATAAAATGGAACTTATTAAATGAAATTAACTTATTCACTGGAATGAACTTATTAAATGTCAAGATGAGTCAGATTTTATAAAAGAATTAAAACAAATGGCAAAGATTCTTCACCCATTTACTTATAAAAAGAACCTAGAAAGATGTGTGACTATGGAGGAACAGCAGAGTGCAGACTGAAGTTGATGGAGTTAAAACGCCTAAAAACTTGAATAGTTTACCTCTTTTTTCATTAAAGATCCTTAATGTCGGCAAGGGAAGCAACCCCAAAATTACTAATGGAATGAAATTATTGGAAATTATCAAATCTGAAAAGCAAATAGAACTTTGAATTTCATCTGCTCAAACAGAGCCAAGAAAAGGAGTCATTAGCTCAGTATACTGAAGAAACTGGGAAATGAAATGGCAGATTTAGTAGCAAGGATTTAAAACAAATTTATGAAGGTAAAAGGTACAACTTGAAAATAGCAAAGTTAATACCGCCATCTAAGAACCAGAAAACACAATGTAGGTGACCATAGACATAATAATGAATCATGTGCAAACCTTTATAACACACTTTGAAGAAAAGAGTTGTTAAGATAATAAAGGCAAAAAGGAAATGAGAAGGAGTAAATTATGACTTTATTAAAGGTTGTAAACCAAAGCTGATGCTCTAGAAATATTTTTCAACAAGAGAAACATAATGACATCTAATCTATCTAAAGTTCAGTTCTGATTTTTATTTAAAAGAAAATTATTGGGTAATAAAAAGAAAGTGGAAAGTGTAGAAAGGAGAATGAATATACTGATGAAATCTGTTGGTGATACAAAGCTAGGGAACTGTCAGGAGGATGAAGAGGTTGCATAACAAACTTTGGGAACTGGAATGAAACAATGGAACTGAATTTGGTAGCAAAAAGCTTGAATATAATTAGGTTTAAAACCATCTAAATATTTGAACTCTTAATTCTGGTACAGGTTTATAATTTCCATTTATTTTATTGGGAAATTAAGAACTAAGTAGTAGCAAAGTAGCTAAAAATGTATTAGAGCCATATCCCATGTCTTGTAATGATTTCTGATACAACAGTTAATCAGCAAGTTGTGACTTGAAGAGATACCTAAGTTTTGATGATCACAGGGTAATTTTTGAAACAGTAATGTAAAATGGCTGTTAGTATAGAAAATGTGACTCTACAATGTATTTAGGCATTGTTAATGAAGACAGAAAAAATTAATGCCCCTAAAGAGAAACAGTAATATTTCAATGTGGATGCTGTGCGTAACTGTGATCTCTGTCCCGAAGAACTAGTTCAAAAATATATGATGACTGGAAATATGGGAAGTCTTTTTTATAAAAAGATATTGACAAAATTTGATGTAACTAGACCTGCAAATTCAGTGCTCAAAGTGGACACAGTTGTGATCTATCAGATTAAAGGCACATCAAAGAGGGAAAAGAGCTATTTTAAGCTTACACAGGTGTAAAAAGTAAATGGGCTTCAGCAGTCCATTAATGCCATTCTGTGAAAGTTAACAGATTTCTGAGAGTGAATTATTAGCATAGCTCTCTTTTAGACTTAACTAAAAAGAAGGAAATAAGCTTAATGTAGTTGCTTTTAAGTTGGATCTTGACAAATTTATCAGAGATTATACAATATAGTAATCGTAGTATATGGTGCTGTGTGATCCAGCAGAGATTGTCCTTCCATTCAGGCTTCCTAGGCAGCTATACATTGACCATTTAAAGTCTTAGATTTTAAGAACTTAAAGGCTAAAAAATTATTGGATTGTATCACAGGGAATACAATATTTTTTAATGGATATAATTTTTTTCATTTGTGTTTAATGTTCATAATCATGAAAATGGTAGCTATTTATAATTCTCCATAAAGTCATAATTTCTGAAGGTATTTTAGATGATTTTAAGGAAGCTGAGTGTTAGTCTTTTACCTTCACTGAGTCCTAAATTCATATCACAAATCATCATTCATTCTAAAATAATAAAGCTTTACTTACTTTAGTTCATAGTAGGAGAACAAAGATTTGCATGTTGTAATTACGAAGATGGACTTCACAGGACTATGAACATAAATTCAGAAAATCACTGTTTCCATTACTCAAAGGAAAATACCTTGGTTTATCAAATACCTGTTTGACATTATTAAATCCCTGCTTTGCCTCACTTTGCATAAACAGAGCTAAGTTATCTCAAGTAAAAAAAATGGTCATACTCAGTTCTGTGCCAGCCCAGGCAATCAAAGTGTCTCTGTAGGAGAAATGATTTTTTTTAAATGGAAAGTGTGGTTTTGGTAGCCCTCAATTTCCCACATATTCTAATAACATGAATATGTTAAAGCTAGCTAAATCTATAGGATTTTTTGACAGAAACAAGTTTCTGATCCTGAGAAATATCTTGTTGATTGGATGCTTAACTAAACATCCATTCAGTATAGCGTTACAGAAGCTACTCAGCAGTCTACTTGATGCCAATCTGCAGTCCTTACAAGCCATCAGGTGATCATCAAATCATCTAAAATGTCTAAAAGATTAAGTGCTTCAAACCAGACCATTACTTTGAACAAGAGCTACTATACTTTTCCAGTATAATTTTCCCTTTTTTTTAGGCAAATCTATTTTTAATCTCTCACCAAATATCAATTCTTTACAGATGAAATGGATAAAGTTGCACTTTCCTGGCATGATAATTTTGGTGATCTGTGGTAAAAATATCACATTTTAGTCTCTGAACCAGTTTATCGCATCAGCAACTTCTTATAGAATATGGATATCAAAACTTTAACATCGTAGCTTAAGTAGTGCCTCAAGAAGTTAGAATAAAAAAAATTCCTTCTCTATCAAAGGCAAACCTGATAACCAATCAGTACTGTGTAGTAGAAACTGTGCTGGTTTTGAGGCATGTTTAATGAGAAAAAAAATTCAAATAACCATAAAAGATGTCTACAAGGGGAAAAAAAATTAACAAATTGGCATGGCTCATTATAAGACTCTAATATGGAGCTGGCAGTCTTATCTACATAGAGCTACTGGACTGGCCAATCTCTAAAGGGTCAGCTGTCCCTATGGAAGGGCTAGTGTCCAATCTCCTTCTCACTAAATCAGTTACAATGATTGAATCTGTTACATGCCAACATTTCAGGTCAGTGTGAAGGTGGGAATGGGTTGCTAGTCACTCACTAACTCAATCTGTTACAAACTGCTGTATTATTTTGGTTTGTTTCAACAGGGACTTGGGATGTCTTTGTCACAACTAGTGATGCTTCATCTAGTCCGATGAATCCTGAAATGTCTCTAACTGTATATGGTGAGAAAGGTACCTGTACTTCAGTCATATTCCCCAAAGGGTCCCTTAAAAAAAGCAGATCTATGAGACTTCAATCGAACTAAATAAGAATTTCACACACAGAACAACCAGGTTGGAAGAGACCCACCAGATCGTCGAGTCCAACCATTCCCACCAATCTCTAAACCATGCCCTTAAGTACCTCATCCACCTGCACCTTAAACACCTCCAGGGAAGGCGAGTCAACCACCTCCCTGGGCAGCCTGTTCCAATGCCTAACGACCCTTTCCGTGAAGAATTTTTTCCTTATCTCAAGCCTAAATCTCCCCTGGTGGAGCTTGAGGCCATTCCCTTTCATCCTGTCCCCTGTCACTTGGGAGAAGAGGCCAGCTCCCTCCTCTCCACAACCTCCCTTCAGGTAGTTGTAGAGAGCAATGAGGTCTCCTCTCAGCCTCCTCTTCTCCAGACTGAACAATCCCAGCTCTCTCAGCCAGTCCTCGTAAGGTCTGTTCTCCAGCCCCTTCACCAGCTTTGTTGCTCTTCTCTGGACTCGCTTCAGAGCCTCAACATCCTTCTTGTGGTGAGGGGCCCAGAACTGAACACAGTACTCGAGGTGCGGTCTCACCAGTGCCGAGTACAGAGGGAGAATAACCTCCCTGGACCTGCTGGTCACGCCGTTTCTGATACAAGCCAAGATGCCATTGGCCTTCTTGGCCACCTGGGCACACTGCTGGCTCATGTTCAGTCGGTTGTCAACCAACACCCCCAGGTCCTTCTCCTCCTGGCAGCTTTCCAGCCAGGCTTCTCCTAGTCTGTATCTCTGCTTAGGGTTGTTGTGCCCCAAGTGCAGGACCCGGCATTTGGCCTTGTTAAACCTCATGCCATTGGTCTCAGCCCCGCAGTCCAGCCTGTTCAGGTCCCTTTGCAGAGCCTCCCGACCCTCCAGCAGATCCACACTTCCACCCAGCTTGGTGTCATCTGCAAACTTGCTAAGGGAGCACTCAATGCCTTCATCCAGGTCGTTGATAAAGACATTGAACAGGGCTGGACCCAGCACTGAGTCCTGGGGAACCCCACTTGTCACTGGCCTCCAGCTGGATTTAACTCCATTTACCACCACCCTCTGGGCCCAATTCAACCAGTTTTTCACCCAGGAGAGTGTGCGCCTGTTCAGGCCAGAGGCCGACAGTTTCCGAAGCAGAATGCTGTGAGAAACTGTATCAAAGGCTTTACTAAAGTCCGGGAAGACCACATCCACAGCCTTTCCCTCGTCCAAGAGTTTAGTCACTCGGTCATAGAAGGTGATCAGATTACTCTGGCAAGACCTGCCTTTCATGAACCCGTGTTGACTGGGCCTGATCACCCGGTTCTCTTGCAAGTGCTTCATGATCGCACTCAAGATCACCCGTTCCATGACTTTCCCCTGTACTGGGGTCAGACTGACAGACCTGTAGTTCCCCAGATTCTCCCTGCTCCCCTTCTTATAGATGGGCACGACATCAGCCAGCCTCCAGTCCAGCGGAACCTCCCCAGTCATCCAGGACTGCTGGAAGATGATGGAAAGGGGTTTGGCCAGCACATCCGCCAGTTCCCTCAAAACTCTTGGGTGGACTCCATCCTGCCCCATAGACTTGGGGGCATCTAGCCAGGCAAGCAAGTCTCTAACCACCTCCTCTTGGACCGTCGGAACCTCATACTGCTCTTCCAACCCCTGGGGTTGTGCACAGAGGGAACAATTTTCCTTACTGTTAAAGACTGAGGCAAAGTAGGCATTGAGTACTTCAGCCTTGTCTTCATCCCCTGTTACTGTTGTTACCTCTGCATCTACTAGGGACTGGAGATTCTCCCTAGTCCTCCTTTTACTGTTGATGTATTTGTAGAAAGACTTTTTGTTGTCTTTCACAGACTTGGCCAATCGCATTTCTAGTTGGGCCTTAGCCCTCCTGACTTTTTCCCTGCACATTCTCACTTCCTCCCTATAGTCCACCCAGGATGCCTGCCCCTTCCTCCAAAGGTCGTAGACCCTCCTCTTCCTACTGATGTCTCTTAGGACCTCCCTACTCAACCATGCTGGTTTCTTACCCCACCAGCTACTTTTCCGGAACTTGGGGACAGCTTTCTCCTGAGCTGCTAGGAGTTCCTTCTTGAAGAGTGCCCAGCCCTCATGGACACCTTTGCCCTCAAGGAGCGCCTCCCATGGAACTTTTCTGACCAGCCTTCTGAACAGTCCAAAGTCTGCTCTCTGAAAGTTAAGCGCGACTGTTCTGCTAACCTCCACCTTCTTCATCTCACCCTGCACTGAGAATTCTATCATCTCATGATCGCTTTGCCCCAAGCATCCTCTAACCCTCACATCTCTCACCAGTCCTCCTCTGTTCACAAACAGCAGGTCCAGGAGGGCACCGTCGCTTGTCGGTTTGCTCACCAGCTGTGTGAGGAAATTGTCTTCTAGACACTCCTGGAACCTCTGGGACTGCTTCCTTTCTGCTGTATTATGCTCCCAGCCTATATCTGGGAAACTGAAGTCTCCCACAAGGACTAGAGGTAGCAATTTTGAGACTACACTCAGTTGTTTGTAGAAGAGCTCATCAGCTGCTTCTTCTTGGCTGGGTGGTCTATAGCAGACTCCCATCACAATACCTGCCTGCTCGTGGGCTCCTCTGATTTTCACCCACAGGCACTCAGTCCCATCCTGACCGTAGTCCAGTTCGAGGGTATCAAAGCCCTCTCTAACACAGAGGGCTACCCAGCCTCCTCTTCTGCCCTTCCTGTCCTTCCTGAAGAGTTTATACCCCACCATGGGTACGCTCCAGTTGTACGAGTCATCCCACCACGTCTCCGTAATGGCAACGACATCATACTCTCCTCGCCCTACCACAGCTTCTAGCTC
The DNA here is from genome assembly GCA_033459285.1 of Clamator glandarius. Taxonomy (NCBI): domain Eukaryota; kingdom Metazoa; phylum Chordata; class Aves; order Cuculiformes; family Cuculidae; genus Clamator; species Clamator glandarius. The sequence goes on along the minus strand of JAUNZM010000674.1, from coordinate 1,582,991 downwards.
CTCCTTCTTATTTCCCATGCTGCGTGCATTGGTGTAAATGCACTTCACCTGGGCAGGCGAAGCTAGAGCCTTCGTAATAGGGTTTCTATGCTATATTCAAAGTTCACCTAGAAATTGAAGAAACTGGAGAAGGAAAGACTTGGCATTGCCATGAGGTAAAAGTCAAAAACTATAGCAACGGCAGATTGTGTATTTATCATAAATTTCTCCTTTCTTTCATATTTTGTGGTTACTGTTTTCAGTTTCCAGTTCTGTCTGAAATGACACAATGTTTAATTTACAAAAGCAAGTACATCTGGTAACAACACTTGCAGAGTGATAACTTTAGACACTGCACAAAAGGCTTACTAGGAAAGCTATGGATAATGAAAATCTTGCAAATTTAGATGGATTTCTGGAAGGCAGATACACAGATGCACCATCATCTATAGAATATCCTGTGGTCTGTTTTCAGAACTGTGGACTCTGGCATATTTTACAGAATTTACATAACTCCAATTTGGCTGTTTCATGTTGTAGACTCAGTGATCCAAGGCAAATAATTAAGCCAGACACTAGAAATGCCTTTTGATGAAAATATCTGCCTTTTAAGTTGTCATGTGGAAAAAAACATGTGAATAGTAAAAATGACAATCTTTCTGATGTCCAAGATGTTGAAGTTAAAATCTGGCATCACACTGAAATTGCTGTGGCACTTCACTATATAAAAAATATATATCCTCTTATATGGGCAAAATAAAATGAAGTCAAAGGGGAAAAAATAATATGCTTTCAATTTGCAGACCTTTTCCCCATTAATGTTTGTATTTTGTTCTATTAAAAACTGGAGAAAAAAAAAATTTTCCTGTCCAATACGTGACAATAACAGCTGAGTCTCCTCACACCTAACTGGTAGGCAGGTTGTTAATTTCATGTTTGTAGCCAGAAGAAATAGTCATCTAATAGATCTTTTGATTAAGTACAGGCTGCTTCTTGGATATTGTAGGAGACAGCGGATCACACTAAAATTTCAGAACTGAAATTGGCAGCTGACAACAGTGACATCTATTAGCCTGCTTTAACTTCATTAGCTCAGAACAATGCAATGACTCAAAGCTGAGCTATAAAACAATTATCGTCATTTATGTAGGTAAGGAAAGGATGCATAACTACATTAGGTAGGATTCGAAAGAGAAAGAAAATAGAACTTTCCCTGTTTTGGGGTATATGCAAATTGTTGGGAAGGCATTTTCTCTGTGATTCCATGGTTTTGCAGCAGGACTGATTGAATCCTTGAATGAAATAACTAGGTTGGTATAACAGGTTGAAGATAATATCTGTTATCGAAGACATGTTAGCAGTCAATTTACACTGCTGGTTTGAACAAGAATGGTCATTTCTATGCTATTTTATTTTGATTTTACAAGATTGCACTTCACAGAGAGCCTGAGATTTCCCCCTTCTGTCACAAGTAAATGCAGACGCTTTTGGTTGAATTCCATATTTAGAATCAGAATTCACTTTCATAACCATAATTGCAAAATAATCTCTTAATGTTTTTGAGGAAATAGAAATTATTATAAAATAATGTCCAGAACAAAATTAAGACATGCTTTATTTCTGAAGCATATAATAGCTAACATCTTTCGCTTCTTGGAGAAATAAAGCGCAGTAATTGAAATCTGATTTTCAAGAAACAGTTCAGGAATGCAGATGTTAGTACGAAAGGGAAATCGTATTAACATAATACTTAACAATTAATTTAAATAAATAATTTCAATATGTCTGTACTAATGAAAAAATAATAGGAATCTTTTGAAGACAAAAATAAGGTTACCAGTGACATTTGCTAACCAAAGATGGTTGAGCTTACTATGTTAAGAGTTTGGTCCTTTTAGTGAGTTAGGTCATGAAGAAATGCATAAGTGAATTTTGCATGCCCTTTTCAAAGCAGGATTATTTCCTGCAACATATTTTTAAACACGTTGTTGGCTCTAGCTTTAAATAGTTTTGAAAATGGGACTTTTAATGTAGCTGGTAGTACCATAGTGACACCTCATTATTAAAATATGTCTCCTTATAGTAAGACTAAGCTACCTAGCTCAGGATCATTTTTTTATTACATTATATAGAGAATTTAATAGACATTAAAAATGTTTAGTAACATATTTAGTACATACAATACATAAGTACAGATATATATACATACACACTTTAAAACATTCTTAATTGCTGTTTTATTCAGTGTTTTCCCAGAAACATTTACTGTTCTTTCTTCTGTTACTTGGAATGAGAAAACATTGCTGCGAAAAATGTTATGGCATATTGACATTTCTCACAAGCTGAAATGGGCATCTCAACACTTCTTTTTTTTTTTTTCCATATGCTGGATGAATATGTTTCATAAAATCTTTTTGAACCATTCAAAATATTTTTTCCCTTACTACAGTATCTACAGCAACAGTGTTGACAACATTTTTAATTCTTTCTAATTGGGAGAAGGATTTATTCCTTCTCTTTTAAAATGATGCTTTCAAAAGCATTTTAGAAAAATTTACTTTCTCTTGTTTTATAGTATTGAGATTATGCGTCATAGCTGGTCAACATTATGTCTTCCATTACAGCAGAACATTTGCTAAAGGTATTTCTTTTTTTGCTCTTTTCTAAGGTAAAGCTTCAACACAGAGAAAATAAAAGTGTTCTAGAATTTCCATTTTGTCACAACTTTGCAGATGAAGAAGGAGGAAGAGTAGCTGAGCTTCCAATTCTCACAGCTGGCTCTCCTTTTCCAGCAGGTTTGTCACAAATTAGAAACAGTGGAAAAGATTTGGGCATTGGTGGCTAAGATTTGCAGAGCAGTTCAAGAAATTCAGCAGATACTTTCTTTAGCAGGTTCTTTTAGTTAGTCATGTATAGCTAGGTCCAATGCACTCCAGCGTTTTTTTTAAAAAAATCTTAGTCCCTGTAGCTGAGCACTGTTCATTCAATTCTGATTGATATCAGCTTGTGACACATAAAAAAGTAAGCATACAGCACTGAAAATAAAAAAATTTTGAACAGTACTCAGAGTTCAGCTTTTTGTCAGCAATGTGATTTGGTTCTCTCACAGAGGAAACAAAGGAAATCCAGAGGAAATAACTCTTGTCCACTAATTTCAGATAAGAAGGAGATCCATGGCCCTTCACAACAGATGCTCATCTGCTTAAGTTCCTCGAATTTCAGGCATTCTTCTTCCATGACCTAGCAGTTATATGTCATGAAACTCCTTCATGAGGCTTGCACCTTGATCACCTCAAGACTGGATTGTTTCAGTTTGTTCTGTATTTCTAAAGGGCTTTAATAAACAAAGTCAGTGAGGAATAGAAAAACTTTTGTCATAAATGAGAATATCATGGGAATATCCCAGTCTCCTCCGAGTCTTTCCTAGGAGCTAAGAGTTTAGATCAATAGCCTAAGTAATCTGTGAATACCTTTCCTTTTCTGCTGTGCTTTCAAAGATAGTCTCAACGAAAGCACTTGGACATAAGCTTCTTGAATATGAATTTGAGATTAGTACTGTGTGGGGTATTCCAAGGGAAAGCTTTTTGTCTTTTAAATACTTTCCTTCTGTAGTTTTGGGGTTTTTTGGTTTGTTTGGTTTTTTTTCTTGCAAGAGCACAGATGTTTAAACCTTGACAAATACACTCCACTTGCTGTTGGAACATTTAACCATGAGGGCAGATATTGTGTTCTTTATCTTCTGTCCCTACTTTTTCTTCCTGAATTGAACATTTTGGGGATGTGGCTTCTTATTTTGGGGGCCAGATCACCAGTGTGTTATGCATTACTCTGGAACTTTAAACAGGTACTTAACACAAACATCCGAGAAACGCCCAGCTGAAACGTTATAAGTAAGACAATATGTCAGTCTTACAACATTTTTCAAATCCTTTGCTGAGGCCAATAACTGCTACTAGTACAGTGTCGAGTGACCACTGAGTGGGCCACGGGCCACAGGAAATACAAAAGTTGCTGTCTTTCTGACAGAGTTCAGCTTCATTCGAACTCTGTGAGACTCAGAGCAGAAATAGGCTTTTTGAGTGATTTAGTATTATTCATACCCTAGGAACTGTTTAATAAGACTATTATATATTTAACGCATGCATGTTTGTGTTATTATTTACATGGTTTTGTAACAATTTGTGGTGTGGTTTTTTTAATTTAATTTTCTCTTCTGCCTGTGTTTCAGGCCCACTCAGAAACTATTTAGCTTATTATTCCTTATAACACTGGTTCTTAAATTTTAATTACAATGCTTCTATGTGCTTTTCTAAGCACTATAATATTGTTTGACCTTTTGATCACTCTAGACAGGGCTGAAAAAGAAAATATAATAGTAGTAATTTATTAAATAACACATTTTTTAACATATTAAGCTTTGGTGAACCTTAGATCTCTTTTTTCCAACAGTGAAAATCTATGTTCTGTATATCACAACGGGAGCATCCCCTGGGTAAGGAACAGATGCAGATGTGTATATTATGCTGCAAGGCCTTTTGGGAGATACTGGCAGAAGAAAGTTAATGAGAAAAGGAGATGATAATTTCGCTAGAGGAAAGGTATCTTTGTAATTTCTGCATGATATTTTGCACTTTCAGAATCCAATCCAATTCACGTGGACTAAATGGATAGAACCTATGAAGTTCAGTTTGCAGTGCTCTGTGATTGTGACTATATGTGTATGGAAATATCTCTACCTATCTTACATGGAAAATACTGCTGCAGTCAATGTTAACAATACTGATAAAGTAATAAAGTGACAGTACCAAACGTTTTTAGCTTCAATTTTGAGAACATTGAAGGTTTACAGTGACTTGCCAGTGGCTTTCCTGCATATTTGCTTAATCATAGAGCTATAAAGAGATCCAGTTTCCTTTGATGCCTCTTTTCTTGCCATGCCATTCTTCAAGCTAAGGTTCCTTTCCCTGGCTTTTACTTTCCACTGCCAGTTTACTCCTCAGTTTGGCTCTTGGTCTCTCTCCAGGCAGTCAGGCACTACTTTCTATAGTTTTCATAGGTTTATTACGAGTTTTATTCACCAACTTTTAGTGAGTCTCGAAGCTCATAAGCATTGACGAGTCAAAGATCAGCAATGCTGCTGGAAACAGATTTGCCTGTAGCCTTGTCAGTATAAAGAGAAATCAGAGGAAATTTAGTTACTGCACATGCTGAAGAAACATGGGCAGATGTACAGCAAAATGCATATCTTTAACATAAAAACTGGCACCCGTTGGAAGCTCTGAATGGAGGGAATGAAATTTTCATCTAAAAAGGTCACTAGAAATTTTAAACATGGAATAAACAAAGTATTTGCATTTTCCGTGGATGTTTATTTGAAAACAGATTTGAAGATTAAAATAATTGAATAAAGATTCTGAAACAAACAGCTGTTACAGAAAATTTCAGTTGGTGTAGTTGAAATTGAGAAAAAGAAACGCCAATATCTCGCCTCCAGAAATGCTGATGATAAATTACAATAGGCAGTGCTAAGAGTCTTATGCTATATGCACTCACTTGCCTGAAATCTCAACGAATACCGTGACTAAGGTATTCAAATCTGCCTCCCTTTTAGATTAGAAATATCACACAGTAAACTATTTCCTTCTTGTGGTGTTGGCTGATGAACAAATAAGAATTTCTCTAAGTAAGTGAGCTTGCAAATCAGTTTAGAACAATAACTAAAGCAGAGACATGATATGCAAGATTAGGAGAAGCTCAGCTCCTAAATACCCCCAGACTCATTTTTTCAGTCGGAGCTGAAGGGAGTCATTATTTTAATAGATTTTACCTACTTGAAATGCTTATTCATGACAAAAATGAGAGGGTTAAAATATTTATCTTTAAATACTTGTGGATGAAGGTAGTCCGTTTTGATAAAGGTACATTTGCCTTCCCTAACTTTAAAATTCAGATTATGGTTTATTGCTAAGCTGATTTAATTGGATTTTAGAGCTGCAGTGCTTTTGTCCTCATGCAGTAAAGGTAGTTTAATGTAATTTTACTAGTTTTCTCCTTAAATCATAGTTCCACAAGTGAGAAATCTGATTTTTAGTCAGGAAGTTTTAGTGAAGAGAGACAAAGGATACACATTCAGAAATTTGTCTAAGAGAACAGAAATGAACTACAAAGATTCATAACCTGAAGAGTGTTTTTGTAGCATTTGAATCTACTTCTGTGCGGCACTGAATTTTTCTGTTTTACAGAGTAAGAGGTAGAGCTGGCATGTACCCGTCTTTTCATTACTTATTTGACATTTTATGGGAGGTTTTGTGAATGTATCACAGCATTCCTATTTTTCAAAAACACGTATCAGCACAGGAATATTTTACAGCTCTAAAAAGAAATTGTAGAAAGTAACAGAGAAACACAGAAAACTCTTGACTTGCTCCTTGTTCAGTAAAAATAAAGGTATTTCGTTAATTGACAAAGTATAAATTAATTCTACAAGCAAGACTCCTGCCTTTGCAGCAATGTTTTTTTTGTTCATGACATGTTTTGGAAATTTCCCAATGTTTTCTTCCCTTTATAAGTAATCTCCAAAAGGACTCTTGAGTGTAGAATGTCTTTTTCTCCATCAGCACAATCACATGTTGTGCTGAGCATCCCTGCACTCAGAGAGTCTGGACTTGGTATGTTAGGGGATTTTGGAGGATAACAGAAAGACTTTGTATCCTGAATCTTAATAGTTGTTCTGACATTTTAAAATGTGCTTTTCCTTGCAATAATTTTTCCCCTGACTATACTGTAACAGTGAACTGGAACGGTGTCTGTGTTAGAAATCGCATCACAATATGGTGTTAGTCTCACTGAATGTCAGGGCTGCTACAAGCAACAGTTTAGCAATACACAGAAATGTTAAAATATTCAGGGGACTTTGCTGTGGATTTGAGATATGCTTCTTATTTAATAAGTCTTTTATTTACGTGAGCTGAGTTACATGATAGTAAAAGGCTGAATTAGCTTCTAATATCTGAAAAGTTGCTTTTTGTCTTGCCAAAGACCTTACACCTGTGAAACCATCACAGAACTGGTAGATAAAGTAATGTGTGTGGTATTATTAATTAACCAGTAAGCTACCTGCAGCTAACCCTATGTCTCAGTGAGCAGCACTGTCACTGAAAGATCTGAGCTTCTGGTGATCTACTCAGACAAATGAGTGTGAGGACTAATGCTGCAAGAACTGTATTCTTAGAAACTGCTGGGACATTGATGTCTTGTTAGATGTCCTTCTAAAAACTGTAAGGATAGACAAAGCAATCTCAGCGTGCTTCTTCTAGCAGTTCAGCTTTTATGTAATTCTGTATAGTATTTATTCATACTTCATGAGTCAGCTTAGGTCTGATAAATGTTACCTGCTACAAACACTTTTTAGAACCAAGTACACTCAGTGCAGACATTCTGTAGAAACCAAGGTTTGGTTGTGTGAAATCCTTAAAATAGCTCCATATTGCTTCTGGCACCCAACATCTTTCAGCAAGTAAAGCTCTGTGATCCTTTATATGGTTGTTGATAGACTCTGTCATATGGCTGTGACTTACCTATAAATTTCCTCTTTGAGAATGCAGCTTTTTTTTTTTTTTCAGATGAGTTCCATCAAAGCCAGCAAACTACACTGAATATGTTATGACTGATATTTAAGTATTTCCATCTCTGTCTGATGAAAGTGGCCAGTATTTGAATTGCTCTAAGTTACTGAAGCAGTAAACTCTCCCTGAATTTTCAGTTCATTCTATTAGTTGTTGAAAAGCTATATCCTTTTTCCTGCCCTATATTTAGACATCAACTGCTCAGGTTGGTACCATGGTAACTGCAGCACATACAAGAATTGTCAGCGAGAGGTGACTGTTGGTGTTCAGTTTCAGTACTCACTTCTAGATTAAGCATTGGCAATTTTAAAAATTATTTCAGGGAAAAATATCCGCGTGTGCCAAAACACACTAAAAAGAACCAGAATGTGAGACAGTATACTGTGGTCATCACATCACATCATATCTAGAATACTACCATTTTGCAGCTGCAGAAAAACCTTCTCTTGTTGAAGGCATGTCTGACATAATGATTAAACAACTGCAAAATGTCATTGACCCAAATGTATTAATCACAGTAGCAGGCTGCTAGCCAAGTTATTGTTCCACATAAGAGAACATTAAAATGGTCTGGTCATCAAGCAGAAGGATTATTCAAATGAAGACTAGAAAATATGGAATAGCATCCTAGTGAAAGAAAGATGGGTGCAGGTTGTCAGAAAGCCTGAAGAGAAAAGCAGAAAGATGGTAACTAGACCTTTATATAAGCCTAGGAGAAACTGGTAAGTTTCTGAGAAGTGCAGTTAGTGAAAATTCAGGATGATATTCCCTAGTCAGTAGTTACAGCCAGTTAGCAACAGATTTGTAAGAGGCAGAGCTAGAACATACCATTGCAATCACCTAGTTTGCCTACACAACACTGGCCAATGGATTAGAGCTGTGTGAATAATTAGTTTTGGTTTCCTGACATATTTTTGAAGGGCAAGAAAAAATGTAAATCTTTGTTGACAAAAATAATTTGGGCAAAATTATTTAACACTAAAATTACATCACTGGGGAGGGGGTTGTGTGTGCTTTCTGTCTGTACAGAGCTCAAAAAATAAATTACATTAATTTCATTTCTAGAGCTCAAATACATCTCACTTAGTTTTAGTTGCCTGTAGTGTACATGTTTGTTCTAATGTTGATGGTTTGAGCTTCTTCTACAGAAAGAGAGGAAAGACGATGCTTCCAGGAGGTGGCTACCTTCTTTCTTTATTTTGACATTTATCTTACAATTAAATTAACTATTCTCAGAGACTACCTGCTGCTTTCTCAAGATTTTGCAGAGAATTTAACCAATTGCCTGACTATAGGTTTATCTCAGATAGGCAAAGTTGAATTCTACATAATATTTATTTCATTTTTAAATAAACAAGATCATTTTAAAATACATCTGACTTAATTAGCCTGATTTATAAAAAAATAAAATAATTATGATCAATCCAAGTCTACATTTTTCAGTAAATCAAATATTCAACTGTTTTTCTCAATGCAGCAAGAACTGAGTTAGCTTCAGCTCAAGCGAAATAGTTTAGAAAATACATCTAATTCAGAATGAATGGTTTCCAGTGATGAAGTTCTCATGTAATTGGAAATTTGTGTCAAAACTAAAATATTCTTCTTTTTCCTAACTTCTTTTTTTCTCAAACTAGGACTGTTAAACCAGTCCAATAATCAGGCTGCATCAGATGGGTTTTGATTTGTCCACAGTGATGCTTGTCTTTTTTTTTGTTTTGTTTCGGGTTTTTTGTGTGTGTTTTGTTTTGCCTTTAAAAAAATTCAATTCTAATATGATGTGTTTTTAAAGATTTGACTGTGGCTGATGATATTGGTCTCAGCAGCAGTTCTCTTGCATTTCATTAAATGCATTTTACTATATGTCTGGCTGAAATGCCTTTTATGAGTTAGTTGAATGGTCATAGCTGTTGATTATTACAATTTAACACTATTCTTTTTTATTCCTGTTGCTATTCTATGCATACAAATCCTGTTTCAAAAAGATTCTATTCCAGTTAAGCTAAGTAAATTAACATAAGGTCAGTTCAGGTCAAATATTATTTGGGGTTTTTTTTACTGCCCCTATTCTTTCATTTATTTTTCACTAATCTTTTTGAAGATGGATGAACCATGATAACTGCAGGTTATCAGAAACCTCTAATTGTGCATTCACTGTAATTTACATTAATTTAATTTTTATCATGTGAAGATAAAGTTTTAAAATTAATTTTTAGCTGAGAATTTAACAGAAAACAAAAATGTGCTTATAAAAATATATGAATTTAGGAGGGATTTTGGAACTGGCTTTTTAAGATGAATGGAAAACCCTCTTTTTAAAGAAGCTTTTGCATAGAACACATGTTACAAAATACTGAAGGCCCAGGCATATGCACTGTTCATCCTTCCACTGGGTTGGGTGAAAACCGTACTGCTACCAGTGCTCATCATTGCCGCTGTTTTACTACTTAATGTTTTCATGCCTTAAGCCTGGCATGGTGACACTCACTCAGGCCAAATCTTTATTTAGTTTAAGCAATTAATATTGTTAATAACTTGTACTTTTCCTCTTGGTCTGTCTTGAAAACATCTGTCTAGAGAGAAGTCGATTGTGGGGTTATGTTGGCACAGATAAAAGACGGTAATCTCCATCTAAGATAAAGCACCGATGTGACAAGCATTTGGGACAGGGTAGCGTAGTTCAGTTCAGGACAGCTGGAAGTGCCCATGGGACCACAATCTGAAGGGTGACATCTCAGCAAAAATTAATTTTCTCATTTGTCTCCTTCTGCAGGAATAATCAGGCACTGCTTCTGATTTGGGCTCATTGTTATAGGACCCTTTATTTTGCTTCTCAGTGCTGGCTAAAACTCCTTTTGTCTTCAGTGGAGTCTCTCCAGATTAACAAGTGAGATCAAAATAATCAGGCAGCAAATCAATAGATTTGCTAAGCTTAATAGAAAAGGTCTTTTATCCAGGCACTCTAACTCCTTTTCCAATATAAGCCTATTAAAATGATAGCAACATTAGCAGTATGGGAGATCACTTCTGCTCACAGGCTGATGAAATGAAGTGCATGTGTGTCTTGACTTGCCATTTTCAGTTCTGCTGGGAAAATCGTCATTAACCAACCATCAAGTCTCAACACTGAGCCTATAAAATGATTGGCATTTATAAAGGTAAAAATTTCATAGTGGCTGTTCAAATGCTCAGTCTTGGAGAATATATTCATTTCTCTGAATGATGTTAGTTACAACAATTTAGTGGGCTGTATATACACACAAATTGTTTTAACACTATTCTGAGAAAATTCAATATAGCTCTGCTGAATTAGACAATTTGTATTATTCTCAATATTTAAGCTGACTTTTTTTCCATTCAAATCTAATTTTCTAGTAGTAACTAAAAAACTATTAACATTTTTCCCTAAGGAAAAAATGGAAAGTTATGTTCTGCAGGTTTACCTATCTTCTGTGTGTCTTTTCCCTCTTTTTTTTCTTTTTCAGAAGAATTAAGCCTCCAGTAACTTAAAAGGTCCCTGTATGTAAACCCGTTTGTAAATCAGAGAAGAGATAGAGTATCATGTGACATACAAACCCTGTTAACAACTCAGATATTTCCCACATTTTATGGCTAATCTATGTTCTGAAAATAATCTACAAAAAATATGCTATATTATTAACAATAAATCAATTTCTTAAAATTAGAATGAAATAGATATCATAACCAGTTTGCTTTCAGACAGCTTGCAAGGAGAAAAGTGGATTCAATTTTGTAAATAAATTGTCTCTAGCAAATTATTCGTCTAGATCGAGCAATAATAGTTGCTGCTCTTTATTCTTTTTTGGTCTCTTGACTACAATAAAGCTCATTACATCATGTAGATTTTCAAAGGTACACATAAAAAAGATAATGTAATCTTTTCTGTGAAATAAAGTTTACCCCAGTTGTGACCATTCCTAGTCTAGTTAATAGATTTTCAACTTGCAGTTTTTTAGGTGGCTTAATTGTCTGCAAATTTGACCATGGATTTCTGACATTTTACATACTTTGAAATGGGCTTGTTAAAATTGCACATTAGCCAATGGTGAAGTAGTGTGTCTAATGCAAACCAAACATCAAAGTGTTCACAAATGTTTATTCAGTCAAAATACATCTATTTTCAGAGGAAAAAGGATTTGGAAAACTTTTCATGTGTTACTCATAAATACAAAGTTGGTGCTACCTGTGTCTGGATTATCCTGCTTGTGAATTACCAGCAGTACATGGTGCACCTAAGTCCTTTCAGAAACACTACTACTAGGGAGAATGATGTACAAATACTTTTGCTGATCATGTATGAAGTTTTTCTAATTGAACAGAGTTTATTAACTGCTAAACTTAGTGCAAGTCAAACCTGACTATCTTTCTTCTACAGACAGCACAAGTCCAGAATTCTGCAGACTGCAATTTTCCTTTATTCCTAACTCACCCTTCTTTCCAAAAGTGGATTACTGGTGACAGGGTATTTTTTGTGACACTGGTGATAGGGCCACTAAATTAGTCATCCTCTGGGAAACTGTCTTCCCTTAAAACGAAATCTATTCTAATAAGTATTCTAATCTGACAAAACCTTCCTCATAAAATAAATCATGCATTAATATAAGCAGAACCATTTGCAAAGACAAGCAGTAGTTTTTAAGATAAATTTTCACATTTTTTTAAACTTAAAATATTAATTTACTAACAGAGACAAAGGTCTGTATGTTTCATGGTTCAGTTTATCTGTGTTTTCCACTCAATCTCTAGCCCTGTGTATTTTTAAAATATTTTATTTAATAATTGTAACAAGCCATTCTGTCTTATTCAAGGATGATGCTATAACTGTACAAGGGAGCCTACAAGAAAGATGAGGAGGGACTTTTTACAAAGGCATGTAGTGCTAGGACTGGGGGGAACGGCTATAAATTGGAGAGATGAGGATTTAGATTAGACATAAGGAAGAATTTCTTCACCATGAGAGTGGTAAGGCACTGGAACAGGTTGCCCAGGGAAGTTGTGGCTGCCTCATCCCTAGAAGGGTTTGAGACCAGGTTGGATGGGGCCTTGGGCAGCCTGGTCTAGTGGGACTTGTCCCTGCCCATGGTAGGGGGGTTGGAACTGGATAATCTATAAGCCATTCCATGAAATCCAATTAAAGGCAGATCAAAGCACTAATCAAACTCATATCACAATTAAGGTAAACTAAGAGTTCAGGTTAACGGTATCCAATCATCAAATTAGTCCAATAGGTAATAAAATATACTTGTGATCTTGACACTAAACATCACTTTTCTGACTTAACTATGGAAAATTCACAGTCCTGCACTCCATTTAGAATTTCATCTCTTCCAATATATTTGCTCTGCTGCTAAAGGACATCATTACTCCAAGAACCTTCATTACCATCTCATGCCTTTGCCAGTCTAAATTCATTAAGCAGCTGATAACCTTGACTTATCACAAAGAAGTATAGCTATTCAGTTACCTCTTTAACACTCTTAGCTTAATATCACTGTCAGCTTGCTGATCTCATTTTCCCCTTTCACTTGATAACACAGAGGAAACAGTGTAGATGTGATGGTTTGATGATGCACTACAGCAGTTTTTCAATAACACCATCAGTCTAGAAGAAGCTGTAGAGTCATTCAATGAGAGGTTCATGATTATTTTTAGGAAATTGTTAAAGGTATAGTTCACAAACACATGCATTCATATGCATGTATGCATGTAATTATCTGCAATCTTGAGCTCAATATTTTAATTCATGGCTTGTCTCATTAAGTTGCAAGCTGGTCATGCTGGTCTTGTCGGCAACACAAATCTTTCATCAGTTCTTCACTTGGAAAACCTGTCCAGGAAACATGCAGACCTGTGGCTGGTGGAGAAACAGAACCGCTTTTCTCTGTTTCATCTCTTTATAATCCTTTGAATAAGGATTGTTGCCCACTTTCTCTGGCTAAGAAAATTCAGAGTGGATTAGGTTGAGAAGACTTCTCAGGACTGAAGTGCTTTTGATCATTCCCGCAATCCATTCCTCTCAAGAATATCTTTATATGTCAAAATAGGCTAGAAATTCCATAAAAATAACATTAGATGTTACCAGTTATAAACCCTAATAGAAATGAGATGATAATCCACAAATCTGATTTTTCTCTCATTTTTATATTTCAAAATACATTATTAAATTAGTCTGATCATTCTGTTTCCATGTGTCTTTTTAATTCTGAATTTTTCAAGTGGAAGCAGTAGATGTTGGAACTCTGCAAGGGATAGTGGTCGAAAAAGGGAAAGTCTCTGACTGGCTTCTGGAGAAGATTATTGTGAAAGAGTCAGCAGCTTTAGGGACAGAAACACTATGGCTCAAATGTGGCTAAAAGAGACATGATGGGAAAAGATCTGCCTCAGTAACTCTAAATGCCACAGGTCAGTATTATCTTCAAACTATCATTTGCTAAGAAATTTGTTTCAAACTGCGCAGCTATGTGATTTGCTTCTGTAAACAAGTTATAGTTCAAAATATTGCAGTAGGCCATCGTCATTACATATGGAATTAGTGTGTTTGTACACTGATGGTTTTTAGTACTATTTAATAACCGCTGTTTGCTAGAGGATAATTTCTGCTTTGTTACTCCAGATTTACAGTGGCATAAGTGACAACAAATTTTGCCTATTCTCTTTGCAAATTGTGTCTAAGTCTTACCTCTTTCTTTTTTGCCACTTGAAACCAATTTTTTAAGCTTCGAATGTTTTCTGCTGGCTACTTGCAAGGCACAGTATAAGAGAAATAATAGGGCAAACTATTTTAAACATTGGAGAAAATGGCTCCATTGTATTTAAGACTGTTTTACATTGTTTATACTGTGCACTTAGGATAGCTTTTGCCAGAAATTAGACTTACTTTTGGCTGATAGCGTGTGTGGATTATCAGTCCACAGAGGAGCAGTCTCGACCCTACTGACTGTGAATGCACTATTTATCAAGACAGGAAGGGAATGTGAATCCTCCCTCCCTGTGTCATGGTTTCAATACAAACACAATCTGATGTGCAAGCTGGAAGGGAACAGCACACCTCAAACAGATAAGCAGGCAACCAAAGCCCAGTATGTACCTTTAAGACTAGAGTATTTCTATCAATCCTGCCCCTAAAAGAAGAAAATAGACAATATAGACACATCCTTAGATTATAGAAAATAATCTAGTTCTTTTCCTCCTAATACCCTGGGCATGTCTGTTCACCATAGTGGCATTGGCATGATGGTGCTTGTCTAGGCATAATCTATTGAGATTATGTAAAATTCCAGTACATTCCTTTTCCTTTGCTTTATCATCTCTAACTTTTGATAATTTGAAAACCAGAAAGAAAAGGAGGAAGTTGGTATAGTACAAAAGCAAATAATTCCAGGTTTGTTTTAGCTTGTATGTTTCTTAATAAAATATAGGAATATTTAGTAAGGTGGTATAATATGGTTTTATTCAAATTAAAAAAAAAAAAAGAGGTTTCTGTTTCTACCAGAATGCAGTGATTTGGTAGAAGAAGAAAGTGTTCCTGTGATTTTTTTAAACAATAATTGGCAAATCCAAACTTGGTTGTGATATCAAGAGAAGGCTTTCCATCTTTGGTTCAGACCTCTGTCTGATGCTTACAAATAGTTTTGGTCTATATCAGATCCCACTGAAATCAATGGGAGCTGATATCAGTGAGAGGAACGTCAGCCCATAAAATAGATACTAAAAGCATTCAATTAGTTCTGATTCATCCAGAGCACAAATTTGCCAAATTAAACATATATGCTTTAAAATGAAAATATTTGAATCTTCACGGCACAATCATTCCATGGTAAACAGCGAGCGCTAGAGTCAGTTCATTTAATGGGATGATATACAGGAGACTGTGCTTAAATAGAAAATCACACTGTACACTTTCTAGTTAAATCTTTAATCTAAGTGATGTAATAGTCAATTGCTTCACTAGACTTGAAAATAGGCATTTATTATAATTTAGACACTGTTCTACAGAAGTATTAATTTGGTCTTCAACCTTTTTTTAAATTAGAAATACAGGAGAGGAGGAGCTTTTCTGCCTGGCCTTTAGGAAAGGAGAAAATTAATTCAGGTATAGCTTCTGCCATTACATTGACTTTTATTCATCAGTTCTGAAGTAATAATGTGACAATATTTTCATCACAATACATCATTACTCTTACTAGTACTGACAGTATTTTCCACTTTGTAATAGTACGGAATGGCAATATACTTAGGAAACTGATCAGCACTCATATTAATTGCTTATATATCAGTACTCCCCATGTAGAATAAGACATGTCTTAGGAATTACATCTCAAGTACCTTGGTTAACATGTGAAAGCACAAACACCTCTAATTTTTGTTTTTTTTTCATTTTGTTTGTTCAGAAGGCAGATGGAGGATTTATTTCACAACACCTCAAGAAGAAACAAAACCAGATTTTGAAAAGTTGTCAAAAGATATATCCAAGTTAGTTATGGTTTTTTATGGAAGCAACGGCAAGTCAAATCTGGTTTCCATGGAAAACAAAGTGGAACATCATGCAAAGAACCAAATAACATATGATGTAAAATAACATATAGATTTGCCTATATTTAAATTTTCTTTGATTTTTCTTTTAAAGAGAAATAATCATGCAGTGCTGTAATATTGGACGTATTATTGCTTAAATATTCAAGAAAAGCCAGACTGAAACTTTCAGTTGCACACCACAGACTTCCAGTTGGCCTTCTCAAGTTCATGATGATCAAGCATTTCCTTTTCTTTTTTGTTAACCATAGGCATAGTTAATAATGCATATCAATTTAAGCGGCATTAACATTAAAAATTCACATTTAGGAATGAGTGAGCAGTGCAGTATGTAATTTGAATTTGATAGAATAATTACAATGAATGCTCCTAGAGTATAAAGCTAATATTTCTGCAAGTGCTTACAGTCAGCCTGGTCCTGCCACTTTCAACTCAAGGGGACTCAGAGCACTAAGACTGATGTAAACAGGGCTAGGTCCATGCTGATCTCTTCAGAGATAACTTCCTTTCTTCTTGTAAATTAGTTATGCATATATCTGCTTGGATGCTAACTTAATGCTTTGTTGCTTCCTAGATACATTTAACATCTGATTTGGGAATGTTTATGAAGTGAGACTTGGTCTCCAGAGTTTGGAAGACAGCATATCCCAGTTGTTTCTTCATTAGTTGAAAATGCAGAACACATCAACCCTGGACACCTTTAGTCTCACACTAAATAAATTACTTCCTCCTTCTCTTTGTGGAGACAGATGGAATGAACTCACTGGAGAGTGGCCATTAAAAGAAGTACTTTCTGGTGGGCATAAAACTAATTTATGGTGATAGAGCAGTCCAAAAGTTTAGCATATCCTAATATTATGATTGAAACCTTTATCAAAATAGAAAATCTTATTTTTTTTTGTTAATGATTCATAAAGTCTGGATAAGAATTTAAAATAAAGGAAGGAAAATACTATCCACCCAGCTTAATTTCTGTACCATAAAGTGTGAAAAGCAATATTCACCTGATTGCAGAGAAGCATTATTATGTGCTGTACAGAACAATTTATAATACCCCTTTCTTGCAATACGCTAATGTTTCTATTCTTCTTTGTTTAGTGCTCAGCTGCTTGTATTACTGACATTAACAACATGATTTTTTATAGCTCATTTACTCTTAAGCAATTCGGTTTTTTGTTTGCACATTCTAAACAAAGATTCTCAGTAAATAACAGCCCAAAATTAGTATTACCTTTATAAGCTCTAAATATTTGTGCCCTTAAAATTAGCTCAACAAGTGTCTTACACAGTTTACCTTTCTTAAGCATAGTAAAAGAAACCCTTTCACTTAATTCCACCATATCTTCCATATTCTTCTTATGGGATGCTTACTGAATACCACCATATGACAGAACAACTCTTAACTTTACAAGCAGACCAAATAATGATACTTAATATTCAAATAATTTACGCTGGAGTTTTATGCAGGGAACATATTAGTTACCTGGGTAAAGTATAAGGTAGTTCATCACAGAGAGCTGAAGTTGATAAACAAACTTCCCCAATATACTCTGGATTGGTGTTTATGGCCCAGTTTCAGTGAGGTGCTTGCATGTGTCTAAATGTAAACTTGCAAGTAGTCTCAGTAGAATTAACAGGGGGGAGGGTTTTCTTTGCATATTTTGGCTGCAACTGAAAATTCAAACTTTGTGTTTTGGATCTGGATTTTATGTTGCTTAGACCTGCTATTTCCACTTGAAGAATGGCACAGTATGGGTACAAAATACAGGATAATGGCTTTCATTGCCTACACACAAGACTGAAACAAAAAGGACCATCAGATTAACATTAATAAGGGTGCCTCTTACAAAAGACTGATCACTGTCACAGTCAGAAATATTTGTTGTACATGTGCAAGCACACAGACATGGTGTAAGAAAGATGCAGCGCTGGCAATAAAAAGGGCAGTGGGAAGGGAACCGCTTTGACCTTGGTTCTGACACAGGCTCTGTTACTGTCTTCTTGGTTGAAAAAAACACTTCTCACTCTTTGGTGGGTTTTGTGCCCTTTTTTTTAAAAAAATATTTTCCTTCACTGTAAAATACTTTGAGATCAAGAGACTAAAAAAAATCATACACACACACAGAAGAGTAGCTATTATATTACCTGTGTGTGTTTAGGCAAAACAACAAACAAACAAAATAGCTCATCTCTCTTCCATTTATTTCTTTCCAATTGTGCTTTAGAGGTCTTCAAGGAGGGATTTGTATCTGCAGTGAAGAAAAAAACTAGGACAGTGGAAAAAAACATATTCCCACCAATCTTTGCCATTTTATGTCCAAGAGAGCTTTAAGCAGCTCCACAGCAGGTGGCACACATGAAGTTTAAAGTGATCCTTCACACACAAACGTACTTGCAATTTATTGTGCAAACCAGCTCTGCTTTTCTGTCAGCTTTCTAAACCTAATTTATTTCCTATTTGGTTTTCTTTTCTCAGCTAAAAGCAAAATAAGTGTTGTGTTAATTGGAATGGAAAGCAGCTGATCATAATCGCCTTAAACAGAAGCCATGTGCTGTTAAATTTCAGATACAGCTCTATAACTCACAGAGTGCCTTAGAATTTCATCTCTTAGTCATCTTTTCTTTTTTTATTTTTGTACTTGGGATTATGATGAAGCATATGCTAACAGCTAATGGAAATCATCAAAACATGGTTGATAAAATACAGTGCAGACCCTAGAGATCTGGCTGTGCACACATGTGCCTTTGGGCATATTAATGAAGAGAGGCCTCCAGATGAGTACATACATAAACAGTTTTTCTTCACTGTACCTCCCTTTGAGATGCTTACACCTCAGGAACCCCCAGGGACGAAATTGTGCACTCTCTCTCATATACAGGGCTGTAAAGAAGGTGAATTTTGCACTACTGAAGCTTTTAAAGCAAAACAATTAAATATTAAAAAATTATAAAAATATTTTTCTGGTAGATAAAAGTCGAGAAAGAGGTAGGGATTGTCCTACTATAAATTGAAAAGTGAATCTTTCGTGTTTAATTAAATAGTCATAAGGTGAAAAAAAATATTATGCTACTTTCAAATAGTTGATTATTTCCACAAAATTAACAGTCATAACTCACACTGAGCTTATGGAATCCTTAGAATTTTATAAAATCAATGGGGTTGTAACAATCATGTATGTGTTAGCCTTATTATATATAACTTCTGAGATTTCCTTTCATCTTTTCCCTCTTCAATCTATTCAGTACACTACAGAGATAAAAGCTCACCTGCTGACATTTACCCTATGATGGTCTCATCCTACTGCCTGAACAAAGATCACCATTTAAGAATTTTAGCCCTCTTTCCTTGCCTACTCTAGTCCCTTTCAATTGCCCTTCTTTGTACAACGTACTCTGCCAGTTCTATTCACTGGATAATCTGAGCCAAAGTTAATTCAACTCAGTGTCTAGTTGACTACAGTGCATTAGCCAACAATAAGACAACAGATCTTACTTGCCATGGTCACTCACGTGGAATGTCCAGTCATAATGGACATAGGGTTTCCATTTGAGATCATGGCTGAGCTACATCAGCTGTGTGTCTGTCTCTAGTCATCTCTCTGACCCTGCCTTCTGGATGGACCTTAGATCTGTGTTGTAGCCTTATTTTCAGTCCTGTCTCTGTCTCTGTCTCGGTCTCTTTCTCCTGCTGCTCCTGTCTTGACAACCGGGATGAATCCCAGATCTTTTCCATTGTTTGCTGCACCTGGGACTGTTGACAGTTCTGATAGCCACAAGCAGATACTGCAGGACTGTTCCCTGGTCAGTGAGGGCACTGCCTGTGCTGTGGTCATGCTCAGCTCCCGTCTCGTCCACCTTTGTGGTACAGTCCCACTGATGATGTTCTCTGGCACAGCAGTCCAAGAAACAAGCCTTCCAAATGCAATCATTTCGCTATTACTTCAGGCTGGTTCAACCTCGCTTCTCAAGGTTCAGATCTGTGAGACTGTGGCAAAACAGAGGTCAAGTAAAATAAAGAGCTCACTTAGGAAATCATGTATAGCCAAAAATAGCACTGCACATACTTCTTTGTTCTGTGTAGTGACCCACTTACTGCATCACAACCCTGTCTAAATATTTTGTTTCCTCTTCTGATTCTTGCTTTTTACTCCACCCACCATATTACATACAGTCCTTGTATTTAATCTTTTCTCTCATATCTTACCCTGCCATGATTTTTTGTTTCTTAGTTAGTGTCAATATTTGATTTCCATAGCTGTAACCTCTACCACTTTTAGGCTTTAACTAAGTTACACCTTTATAGGTAAAACTAAATTATTGGCACTATGGATTTCTTTCCATGCACCTGCACAACTGCAGCAAGCATGCAACAAGGGTCTGTTTTCTCTGTGCTGATGCTGGGAAAACAGGCAAGACCTATAGAACAGAGCTGGTTCTTGTGCTGAACTCTGTATTTCCGATGATCATTGACCCAAAAGGTGGTAATAACAGATTTACCTGGACTTTGACCACTTGACCTCCAAAGGATGCGGGTAATCTGATCATACAGACGGTCCTGTATGGGATAGGCGTTTCACTGATCTAAATTTTGAGCCACATTCTACAGAAGTTTTCTGCAAGGGCAACACATTCATCCCTTTTTGCCAAAGTGTCTACAGGAATAAAAAGATGATATGTAGATGATTAAAAGAGGTAAATATTCAGAACTGTCACATCATTTGGTTCTATGAGTAAAATGCAAATATAAACAGATGCTCTGTGTATGCATTTACTTTTAGAGGTGTTCAGATGTTGTCATCTTGTCTACAATTAAATAACTACAACCATTGCATAAATCACAAACAACACAAATTCATGAGTGACAACTTCAGCTGAGATAGACTTGTCTTCCTGGGCTCCTTTTCCATCACAATGAAGTTCACAGCAGCAACTCAGGTGCTCTGAATCACATGTGAGGAGCTTCTCTCTCCATCCCTTGTATGATGAAGCCTGAAGGACTTGTCTCCCTGGCTACAATTTGCTTTTACAAAGATCCCCAAAGTGACTGATAAGTCTGAGATTTATTAGGGTTTTATCTATTAGGCAGTTGTCATTAAAAAAAAAGCAAACAACTTCTGCAGTAATTTTTCCATAATGCGCTACTGTTAAAAACAGCATAAAGCCTAGGTATGTTTTCTCTCATTTTATGTAAAGTTTTCAATATCATCAATGTTTATAATTATGTAATAATTATGTCTGCACATTGCTTTGCTGTTAAGTAGCTGTGCAAGGTCATGGCATAGTCTTAAAAAGATCTCTTTCTGCTTGCAATTGCAGTGATTACGTATCATCTAACAGTATTTTCTAGAAATATTCTGAGTGAGAGAAATTTACTGCATATGACTGCATGTATATATGGTACTCATGGTGACACAGGGGACAGATCCCTTCTCTGGTCATTGCAGAATGTCCAGCAGAGGGAGGACAATGAGGTACTCTGTCTTAAAGTACTTTAAGATTTAACCTTTAATTCATTCTTGTACTTCCTATATATTATTTTCAAATTTTCCTATATGCCCAAGTAACATAATTTAAGATTGTAATACTGAACGATTTTATTATAGTCATTTCTAGTTATCATGGAAGCTGTTGAATTGGGTGAAATAACAAGGTTGTTCTTTTGATCAGCAGTAAAACAGGTGAAGTACTTTTGCTGCTCTTTAAAGTCAGTAATAAGAATCACACAACTAGTCTGTTAAAAGCAGTGAAATCGCTGCCACGGTTAAATACTGATTAATTTCCTTTGAGTATTTTTGCTGAAAGGTAATATATTATAAAACAATAGCCTACATTTTGACACATAAAAATCCTTGGATCTAAATGCTGTATCATTATTGCATCAAGAAAGTAAACCATTCCTTTCCATACATGAAAAAAAACCAGCAAATTAAGCTGAATAATTATATTCTGCAATTAATACGTGATCTATTAAAAATTGATCTAGGAGACTAACTATAATTCACATTAAAAACTGATATTGTTTAATTTTTGTTCTGCGATTTGTTTACTTTCACTATATTCCTCACCTGTTCTGTTTTTTTTCTATGATATTTAGAGAGAGATTTTACCCCTAGTAGGTAATCAGTGGTTTTGCCACTGAATTTCAATAGAATAGTCATAACTTTAACGTCACTTTGTGTCATCTATAGGATAGCTATCATGCTGCTAGGGAACATTCAAAGAATTAAGTGTAAAGTTGTTTTTAAGTCCTTTAATAATATTTGCCATATAATTGCTACTTGCTACCTACTATATACTCCAGCTGACCTTTTCAGATAGTTTTCTAGGAAAACAAAAGTTCTATGCTTGCAGTTTATCTGTTTTGTTTGCTTATCTGTTGGCTCCTCATAACTCTCTTTTAGACTCACCACCCAACTTCAACCAAATCTGTAAAATGTGTTATCATCCCCCTCTACTCTGCCCTAGTGAGGCCTCATTTGGAGTATTGTGTCCAGTTCTGAGCTCCCCAGCTCAAGAAAGACAGGGAACTACTGGAGAGAGACCAGCAGAGGGACAAGAAGATCATTAGGGGATGGGAGCATTTCTCTCATGAGGAGAGTTTGAGACCTGGGCTGCCCATGGAGGTTGTGGAGCCTCCTTCTCTGGACGTATTCAAACTCCTCCTGGACATGTGCAACCTGCTGTGTGGGAACCTGCTTTAGCAAGGGGGTTGGACTAGATGATCTCTAGAGGGCTCTTCCAACCCCTGGCATTCTGTGATTCTATGAGATCTAATTTGTGCTGTATGTAGAATGAAGCTCCAACCCCAACCAGTCACTGAGGAGGAAGCACCAGATACATGTTTCTGCTTTTCTTCCTGAAATGTCTGAGTCATGCTGAAGCTTTTCTGCATGCCTGGCCAAGGAAGTTGAGGACAAACTCCTATGCTTCACTAAAACAAAGGAAATGCTTACTCCCAACTGTCGAATTTGAGGTTTCAAATAGGAACAAAATAAGTAATGCTATGATGGTTCCAGGATTTTTAAATCAACTGGTGATATTCATAAGTCAATTTATAAATGATATTTTAATATAGTAGGAATGACACCTTTAAATCAGCAACAAAGTCCACCAAATTCCTTGATGCACGATTCATTTTCACTATACTGTATTTCTCCCTTTGTAGACTGCAAATTGGACATTAAAAAATTACATTTGAAAGAAGCTGTAAAGGATCTTCCTATCTATGTATTTAATGTGAATGAGTAAGTATATTATGTAAAGCTAGTATTTTTTTAGTAATTTTATAATATAATAGCTGAAAACATTGAGCAGGCATTGCATTAAAATAACTGTAATGGAGTGGTTCAGTCAAAGGATATTTTTAAAATAAGTCCATCTTTAACTGTCTCATATAAATTCATAGGTTTTTTGGTGTTTTTTTTTTTATTTAACATGTAATTTACTTATCACAAAAACATATGTGGTTTTGTTTTTCAGAACATTTTCTCTGGATGCAAATAGGCCAGAAATACAGAGAGAAATCCTGTTATCTTTTGTTATTAGAGGAGACAAACAAAAGAATGACATGGGTAACAACTTACATAAAGAAGGAAGTCAAGCAAGAAATCTGACAGAGTATACTATTAAAGTATACACAGATGACAAAAGGGGAGCAGGGACTGATGCCAATGTGCATATTATTTTATTTGGGAATGAGGACAAATCTGAGGCATTTCAACTCTCTCATTCACTGGACCATCCAGACCCCTTTGAAAGAGGAAAGGTGAGTACATCGATTTTATAGGATGTGTCCATTTCTGGACTGGGAAAGCAAAGTTGAAATCTATGCAAGGTCTTTATGGAACTTAAGGTATTTATTCTGTTTTCCACATCATTAGATGAGACAGAGTTTCATCTGTCTCTGTGTTTCACCTTTTCACCAGAGCAAACAAGGGACATTTTACTTCTATCATAGTTATCTGACTCTCTTGCTTTTCTGTCTCTTAGTCCCAAACACATCATCACACTGCATCCACTCATCTGCTCACTAATGCACTTCCTTGTTCTAAAATGCACAACGTGCGTTGCCTATACATGTCTATATACGTGCAATATCCCTTGTTGTTGCACAGACTTTGAACATTATGCTAGAGAATGCATCAGGCTCTTACATCCAATCATTATACTTCGCCATGGAAACTGATGCTTTGAGCCTCACTGAATGTATAAAACTATAACCAGATTAAATGGAACCGTGCACCTAATTCAGATATCCATCATGCTTCAGGCTACTGAGACCCCTATTTCAGATACAGATATTTGCATAAGAATGCTGATTCTCTGTGTGATGTCCTAGTACCTTAGCAGAATATCCTCCTATTTTAATAAACATATTACTGTGGCAAAGGAATTGCTCCATTTGCTCACCACTTTTGCAACAGAGTGTAATGATGGTTACCCTTATGTAGCAAGAAATAAATATATTTTCCATATCTTTCTCCTGCCGGTTTCTTGAAATGTAATGACTGAATAATTAAAACTCCAGTTAAAATACTTTCCTTGTGAGATCTACCTCATTGCCTCCATCAGTACTAAATGTCTTTTTACTTGTAGCTGGACCAAGTTTCTTCACCCAGGATCTTTACATGTATCATGTTCCATACTGAGGTGGTTAATAAATCTAATTACTTACAGGCACAAGAAGCAAGTTACAAAACGTCTTTTGTCTAGTACAAAGCAGGAGGTCTCATTACCCTTTGAAAAAGAAGAGTTGATATACAAAAATACTGTTAGAAACCCAGTTAAATCAATGGGAACACAGTGATGTCAAATGTCTTATGAAAAAAGGATCTAATTATTAAAAAATCCGCAATATGAAACAAGGTAATACTTTAAAATATATTTGAGAGATATAATGGTACATGTAGTAAAAGACTATTTTTTATGTTCTTGAATGTATATATATGTATCATATACTGAAAACATTTTAGAAGCCTATCTCAGTTGAGAAATCATAAAAGAGAAAATACTTATAATACTTTTCTAGTATATGAAAGTCAAGGAAGAGGTAGGGATTGTCCTGCTATAAATTGAAAAGTGAATTTTTCATGTTTGAACTGAGAACTAGTAGAAGAGTATCTAGATCACAGATCTTCAGTATGGACAATGACCCACATCAAGCATCATTCATCTACATTGAATTAGTATTATTACATTTAAATTAGTCTCAGAACTGACCTAAACAAATATATAAGATTTGCAGACATTGATATATTATTTTTAATAACTGTATTTTAATATTAAAGGTTGATACATTCAAGATTAAAACAAAAAAATTAGGAAGCCTACTTTCAATTGAAATTGGTCACGATGGGAAAGGATTTGGTAAGTATGTTGCATGCATTCAACAGCCTTGTAAAAATCTACTGCTTAAAGATCTGCCTGACATTTAGAAATGTTTTTGAAGTCATGCTACTGCTACAGCTAGCTAATACAAATCTTTATACAAATGAGGTCAGTTTGACTGCTCCTGCTTACACCCCCTCTGTCTTTATCACATTTCTCTTGACTTTCCCTTGATTTGTTTTTTTCTAGCAGACAAGGCATCTAGTTAGCATAAACCTCAGAAGGTTTTATTCTTCAAACATTGCTCAGCCAAAACTCCTATTAGATGTCTCAAGTAATATGCAATCGAATTTTCAAACTGCAGGCTAAAATTTCTATGCTTGGAATACTACCTAAGAAATGTTTGGGCAAATCTAGGACTCTGGTCAAACCACGCCACAGCTCCCCTGACTCACATACCGCTTTTCTTCTTGTAAAAGCTAAACTATGAGAACATTTGTGTGCACCAGGTCTTGCCCTGATCTCAAATAGGATGTGGTTACAGTACGTATAAATAGATGGGAGATTAGGGCATATGATAATTTGAGCTTATATTTAGTGGAGCTAAAAAACCCAAGAGATATACAAATACATAAATGGAGTTTGCAGAGAATATACAGCTCAAGACTAAAAGGTCTGATTGTATTGAGGTATTCTAGTCAGGTGAATTTTGTTTAATCTATCTGAAAGAAATAGGTTAAGGCTAAATAAAACCTGATTTATCAAAGTGCATAAGCCACTATAAGGTGGCAAGGGTTTATCACATCTAGGATGAACCAGGCAAAGAGTAGTTCCCATTTAGGCAAACGTTGAGCAAGATTTTTCTAACTACCCAGTCAATTTGTACATGTAACAGTACTGAACATTCAAAAAAACCACCCACAAAATCTGCTGAAATATCTGTAATAAATAAAATCCTCCCTCTGCCTTTTGTCTTATTCATGTTAGCTGCTGTACAAGCACACAATTCAACTTAAAATTGATCTGGGAAGGAAGCTGCACACTAGCAGATTTTTAGCACTGTGTGAGTTGCATAGAAGTCTGCAGGGGAAATATAAGTTGTTATTTTATTTCTTGAGTCCCAAACTATCAACAACATGATTGTTTTTCCTCACTGTGTCCTGATGAACATCACATAGCTGCTAATACTGCCTTCCTAGCACAGCTAGTGTGTGTTGATTCACCTCACATCCATGAGTACCTTCCTCTGAATTTTTCTCTGAAATTATCTCCAAGTGCCTTTTGTTACATCAGTTGTTATCCTCACAAGCATCCTCAAATGTAACACCTCTTTGAGATGTTTCATCTGTTTGCTAATCTTTCCTAGCCACCTCTAGATTTCTCCATACCCGGAGATTTCAGTGAGGTCTGTAGGAGCTTTGTCAATAAAGCATGAAGCATTAGATTTTAAACTTTTCAAAGAGAGCAAACACACCTTTATATTCCTTTGTAAAGTGCTGTGTAAATTTGAGAGACTGCACATTTTTATTGCTGATAATCTTGACTCTGAATTACAGAGATTTCATGAAAGGTCATATATTCCAAGTAGAGTCTATGATATATTAAACCATTCACAAGATTTCATTAAAGAGGTTCCATAAGTACTTCACAATATCAATAAATGACTCTTGCAAATAGAAGATAAAATATGTAGACCCCTTTATGGAAGAGTTATACTAGCTAATTGTTTGAAAATAGACATGAAAAGTGAGAACTATCACTATACCTTTACATTTTATCTAAATTGGTACAATTGGCAAATATTTTTATATTACATTTTTAGCCCACTCACAAAGCAAAATATTTTTATTTGTCCAAATGTCTGAAACCAAAACAATTTGTTGGAATATAGTATTTTCTTTGTAGGACATGCAAAGAAGACCAAAACTTTTCAGCTACCAGCACTATGATCCTAATTAGTTTTAAAATGTTGTCCTTAAGTATTAATATTTGCATTGGCAAACGTGACTAAAGTTGTCAGCAAACACATTGTATATCTATAGTGATGTTTTATTTTTAAAATCTTCATATTTTAGTATTCTATGAAATAAAATTCTATAGCACAAGAATGAAGGTATTTTTCACACAGTGAAATAAGAGTTTATAGCAGAATATTAGATAGATTCTTAGAGCTAAAACACTTATGAGTGTTGGCCTAAATACAGATTCTGGTCTGAATCATGACTGCTGGAGAAATACGGATATAAGAAACATTCAGATTAACCACTTGGTTTGTACAAATACATTAATTAGATAGAAGAAGTAGAATTTCTGGTTTCCTGTTGTCTAAGGGCTCGGATTATGATTAAAGAAATTATATCTACTGATAAAGTCTATCTATTGTATTATTTTGGTGGACACTGAAGATCAAAGCCCCTGGGGTGCACTCAAAAGTACCGAAAAGGGCAAAATGGGATTTCAAGTGTATGTTCAATATTACCATGCAGTCTGTTTCATTTATCTTACTGCCTGTTCTGCTCAATACGGAAAAATGAGTTAAGTTGCAATAAAAATCTTTCTTTATGTTTTCTGTCAAAAACATCAAAGACCTTCTCTGTAAAACTGAGAGAAGTTGGTAATAATTTGAATCACCTTCATTTCAGTTTTATTATTTATATGGAATACATTTGGAAGTACTGTACCGCACAGGATTTGGAAATAAAATCAGAAAACCTTATTATACTTTATTTGTGTTTTCATTATATTAAATTTGCTCTTTTTTCCTTCTAGAGCAAGTGGCTGGTTTCTGGAAAAGTAGAAATCACAGACGCATCTACTAATTCAGTGTATTGCTTCAACTGTTACAGGTCAGTAGACCAGTTCATCATCACTTCCTAGGTGCTGTTTTTCTTTTTAATGTGAATTATAAGTAGTCCTTTTTGGTCTCTTAGTTGTTTCTCTTCTAGCTTCCTAAAACAGTAAGAATTTTTTAACCATGCTGTGACTCCATCAGTCCACCCCTAGTAACTTTTGAGCCTTTGGCCAATTTCAAACTAATCTGTCAAAAGAACATTTAGAAGAGGACATTATAGTTTTCCAAGTTATTAAAAATGGGTGACTGTAGAAGGGAGAAACATAATTTAGTGCCTTTGCCAAGAGAAGGTATTAGTATGCCATTTTTAAGAGGCAGAAGCTGTCTGGTGAACCATTACAGAAGTCTTAGTGTATATATAGCTCTGACAAGCATATCAGGGGTATGCAAACAGTCATGGGAGAGAATCATAATTATGGCATGGTGTGAGGATGGTAGGATATGGCAGTAGAGATGCAAAACTGGAGAAAAAGTAGTGTCTAAGACATATTCGGCAAATAGGGTAAAAATAAAAGAAACCTTTTAATAATGTAATGTAAAGAGGATGATGATCTAAATTTAGATATTTATTTGGATAAGGGGGTGCCAGGGTAAAGGGTTTCCAATGTACAAAAAGAAGATCTACTTTAGTCTGTGTCAGACTGAAACAATACACTTTCATAAGCTGGAAGTTAAATTGAAAGTTACATTTGGAGTGACTATTCACTACAGTTTACAGCTTAAAGAATTTCAGAATAAATACCAGAAACAAACATGTTAATTTCAAGTGTAAAATAGATTTTTAATGAATCTGGAGAACAGACAAGTGTGAAAACTTACCAGTTCTCTATATCTAGAAAGAGGGTTACAACCTGGTAGTCTGAAAACAGAAATGGTAGCCAAGAAAAGTTAATTTTAACCTTCTCCTAAATATTTCTGTAAACTTGGAAGACAACCCCCAAACCTGTACCCAAAAGAGAAAGTTCTTGGGTAGTCAGTTGGACTCGACAATCTAAGTCATGAGAATGTCAGGCTGTCAC
This sequence comes from Clamator glandarius, assembly GCA_033459285.1. Classification (NCBI taxonomy): domain Eukaryota; kingdom Metazoa; phylum Chordata; class Aves; order Cuculiformes; family Cuculidae; genus Clamator; species Clamator glandarius. Next base: position 1,553,640 of record JAUNZM010000674.1, on the reverse strand, counting down.
CAACCTCAACAACATTAAACTTCTTCCAACAACATTAAAGTTCCCTGCACTAAACTTCTTCCAAACACATGCTCAGGTACTGTCTAATGCTCTGGATACCTAAATTTAGGTTAATGGGCATGAGCAAAAGTCCTTAGAACACAATATCACTCAGGTGTGCAACACAATCCATGATAGCATTTTTCAGTTAGTGTCACTCCAACACTTTTGCTTCTTAGAATCAGAAGAAAATTCTTGAAAAAGATAACTTACAACAAACGTTTTTTTCCAGAGATTTTTTTTTTAAATTTTATTTAAAGTCTTATGGTAAAACCACAAAGGTATGTGAGACCCATTTGGAGTAAGAACTTGAATGACATAATTGATGTGAGGGAGGGACTGACACAGATTAATTCTACAGGCTGCTGACTAGGATATTTAACCAAGGCTTTGGTGGGTTTAGAGTAATGTCCTCACCTTAATGTACACCTACATACTCAAAATGGAATAATTTCAGTAGGAGAGAAAAGGAGGTCCACCCCAGAGTACCCAATGACCCAGATGCTATGGAGCACTCCTCAGACACAGAAAATTGTAAGTCCCTGTTCCAGCTTAGACATGGAGTTTCTAATCTTATAGCCTACTGTGTAAATGGGTTCACTCTCTCACAAAGACACTTCTGATGAAAATGCTCTCTCTAAGAAGTATTTATCACTAAGAAACCTGAAAGGAGTTGGACATTCTTTACTATCTCATTTAAATGGATGTTTTCTAGCTTACATATCATATCTTCCTTTAGCTCTGGGACTTCCATGAGCAATTTTATCGGCAAAGATTAGTTGTGTTTCAGTCTGGAACTATCTAGCTTCAGTCATATCTCCCAGGTGTTCAGTGGTGGAGCTTCAGATGAGAGCTACATTAACATTACAGTGGCTGGGAAACCCTCCTATACCAGCTCCTGTAATACATACCACACCACGTGGTCTGTCATAAGCCTTGCAGAAGTGTTAGGTTTTTAACTCTACTTGGAGATTCAGGCCTATTTCCCATAGAGTCAACAGTGAAACCTTCATAGGCTTTTACAGAGCAGGGATTGGGCCCATCATGCATCTCAGTATTTCGTGTATCAACAAGGAGCTATGAGACATAAACAGTCCCTGGAGTGGAATACACAGACAATAACCTGCTGTCACAGAAAAGGTTTACTCACTCTAAATTTTATGCTACTCAATGAAACAATCTACTTGTCACCCATATAACCAAGAAATAAAATGAATGCATAATTCATAAATATATTTATAAAGTTAATTACATTTTTAAATTGTGCATATATGGATACTAAAAAAAGAAATAAATCACTATTCTCACCAGAATGGTTACTACTTCTTTATAAACCAATGTAAAAACCATCCTAAAAATTCAGGCTCCCATGATTTTTCTGTTTGCTAAGTTTTATATGTGCTGTGCCTCTGACAGTATTTTTTGGGTTTTTTTTTTTTTTTAAGGTGGCTTGTTAAGGATGAAAATGATGGCCGTACCATAGTGCAACTATATCCATAGGTGCTTGATTTCTGATTTTTCCATTGTGTTGCTTCTCCAAACACACGCTGATTTGATTTACTTGTATTTTATAATTCCGAAGGTATTGTAATTACTGTGAGGGAATGTCAAAACAATGCATTGAAAACATCGCAGTGAATTAAACTTGTCTAATGTTAACGCTGCAGTCCAATCATATTTGAAGTGCTCAAAAACTTTGCATGACTGAAATTTAGAAAACAGAAATTTAAAGCTGTAGTATGTCTCTGTGGACTTGTTCTGAGCATTCATAATGGTAGGCATATGTAGCAATATACTCAAACATTTTTGTTTCAGTAATAATCTGTGGGTAAGTGTCAATATTTAGCTCTTGTGTCAAATCTGTCAATATTTATTAATTTGATTAATCCATTTCAATTTTGACATTTATTAAAATTCAGGTTTTCTCAAAATCATTTTCCAAACAAACTGCACAACTCTTTAGCCTTACCAGATATTGCTTCCTTTTTTTATAAAACCATAACAGAGAATAATAAGGAAGCTGTTATTCAGAAGTTCATCCTGTGTCAGTAAGCCTCCCAGTGACATTTGATTGTAAAATCTTGTAGCTGAGCCAGAACCTCAGCTGAGAACCTTTAGATCCAAAGGGTTTCTTAAGAGAGACTGTTATCAGTAACATTGCAATAGCTCACTGGCAGGCTTAGGTAGCTCCCTGCTTGATGACTTTTACAGCACCCATTCTTAGCCATCTAACTGACTTTCTAGTTCTATTTGTGTGAATGCTTTTACTTTCAAAAAAAAAAAAAAAAGCCCAAGTATTTTTTTCTAAATGCACAATAGATAGAAACTTATTTAGCTATGAATTCATAGATTAATGTTTGGCTTGGTAGTCTTGGACATTGTCAGAACTGACTCAGGAAGGGCTTAGGATACAGAAGAGTCTGAAAAGAAATTATGATCTGCACACCACCTGAAATTTCATATGTGTGATTAGAATACAAATATTAAGCTACATAGGGCATCCCTCTGTTTAATCCAAGGCTTCACCTTTAATACCTAAAAAATTTAAAATCTGCATGAAGATTTGAATTTTAGACCTGTTTCCCTCTCATGGCACTACCATGCTCTGTAGCAGAAGTTAAAAGAATTAAATGAGTTTCTAATCTGTGCTGATGAAATACTATCTGACTGCCTTTTAAATATATTTAATGTTTATTTGCTCATACTATTCCATGGAATGAGGAATGTTGGCTGGTATCTGCATGGGTGATGAGATCTCAGTTGTTATGTTAACATATTAAAAAAAAAACATATATAATGTGTCTTGGCAGGTAGTTTCATTTTTATCTACTTTATACGTCATCAAAGGGAGAGCTAATGTAAGTTGTTTATGTGACCAGAGTGAGCAATGAAACAGAGTCAATTTCTTGTAAAAGTGCTCTTTTGCTCCTATTGCTGCCACACACATTGGAATGGATTTGAAATTGTATCCCTGGAGCGCACAGTTCATTCACTTATTATCAGTATTCATTACACTGAATCACTTTGTTGTGATCTATTATGTGATTTGTTTCATTATTATGTCTTTCATTAATAGTTTGTACTACTAGCTCTCTTTGATGCCATTTCTGATTTATCAAGTGTAAATAATGCCTTCCTAATCTGTTTTTCATTACCAATAGTGAATACCCTCCTTCAGAAGCTGCCTTCCATATTTAAAAATTATTTTCTTTACATTTACAGTGTACAAATCAAGTTTTGGATTCATTTCCTTGGATCAATAGCCGTGCAAACACCTTAACCTCTTCACTAACAGGACCACCACAGCAGACAGCTTAATTTTAAGTGCATCACGGGTGCTTGTAGCACATATCACCAGGGTATTATACTTTGCTAAGAAAACCTGAAATGCCTTAAGACCCCCCCTTCTCAGGGCTTGCTTGGAAAACAAGCCAGTTAGCATATTTAGCTTGTGACTAGTGCCAAACCTCAGACTTGCTTCTTCCACGTGGTATGCAGTGATGTCTGCTGTGTTTGGCATGGAAATCACTTAATCTCCATCCCTTGCAAGTGGGACAAATTTTGGAACACATTGCTGGCCAAAGATGGAGACACGAAGAGAGGTGCTGCCCCACGTGCACTCAGCTGTTGCTGCACAGCAAGATTGCTGCCTTGCTTTTTTCCTCCCAGCACCCTGCCCTATCTATGGAGAGACTGGGCAGATACTGACACCACAGATGCCTCTGCAGGGAAGAGAGTTGTAGCATGGAAAAAAGACTGCCTGGGTCAACAAGAAACCCAGGCACCTGGCATGTCTGAGAGTCTTGGAAGAAGCAGCGAAATAACTCAGTCAGACAGAAGAGGAAAGGCTGTAGTGGGGAGAAGGGTTGACTTCTGCCTCTCCCTGCCCCTCTCCCGCCTCCCTGAGAATCTGCAAGAGCGCAGTGGCTAGAGGATTCTGAAATGATGAAGCAAGAACGTTATTTTTAAACTGCAGAGAAAACCTCAGACTGGAGCTGGGTGCTAAAATATAGACCCTGAAGACCATAACATAGACTTTTTGACATAACAGAGTCTGAAAGTGTCCATGAAGGGTCCAGCATTAGCTAACTCCCATGTTTTTTCCTAATCCACTTGTCCTGGTACACTTCTATATACATTATTAGGTTGATACAGGTGACATTTTTATGCCCATTTAAGCCCTTAAAAGTCTCCGTTTCTTTTGCTGATGATAAGGATTTGAGAGAAAAATACAACCATGTTCTGACTGGCTCATTGGACCATTTAATATTCTCCCAACTGCTCCAAGTATTGCCTTTCTGAAACCCATCATAAAAAAGAAAGAATTCTTTTGCTTAGCTTGAATTAATTTTAAACAAAGTGAGTAAAAAGTGGAAAGAAAACAGTATTTTCATTTTCTTCTTCAAACTTTTGAAAATTCTTAGTTACATCTTAAATACAGCATCATATACCCTTAAATGGAACGCCTTTCCCATTTACGACAAAATGTCATGTGCTTGGCTGTTAGTTGGTTTCTGCATGCACAATGGTAGTGAAAGTGTTGTCAGCGTTCTACAAAGCCCGGTGGAAAGCTTGCTTCCTGCAATGTCTTCCCTTAGGTCTGTCTTCCACTATCATTCCTTATATATTTATGTTTATCATTGATAATATTTTTTAATTCATACTACAAAGCAACATGAGAGGTAACTGACATCCGTTTCTAAATAATAAATGTAATTTTAAAATAACTTGAGTTAAATCTTTCTAAAATTCTGGGAAATAATTTCCTCCTTCATACATAATATTGAAGTCAACATGCCATCATCAAAGTGGGGTTGTTATCAATCATTTTGGCTGCTTTATCTATTTAATGTATTTATTTAGAACATCCAGGTGAATGTACTTACATGTTTCTAATGTTTAGACATTCCGATAGTATAAGAAACTACAGCTTCAGACCACTGAGAAATTTAAGTACGTGCCTAAAATGTAATTACATATGCCTAAATCGTAAGTACATAAATGGTTTCACTAAGTCTGATTCATAGTGTACTTAAAATTAGGTGTACACCTAAAAGCCCTGCTACACTGAATCTCTTCCTTTCCTGACCTCATGGGGGGAGTGTGGGGTGTGTGCATGTATTGGCATTTTCACATGAACCTTCACATGATGCAGAAAAGAGATTCATGCATATAAAATACATGTATCGGCATCAAGATGTTATAAAGCAAAGTAATTTCTGAAACCAGGGAGCATTCCAGAGTATTCGTTGTGATTGTAAAAGTAGGCTAACTTATGGAGATAATTGATTCATGCTTCTTTTTCTCAATTTTAAAGATAAGTTACTTCAAAAATGTTTCGGTAAAGGCCTATAAATAAAATAATCTCAACCTAAGGCATGCAAGCAATAGCTGTTTATACTAAATATGTTTTTAAAATATATTGCATTTTAGTAGTATTTTTCTCAAAAGTTTAGTGATTTACCAATGTATTGCTGATTTGTGCTTATGTCAATTAGTTGAAATATTTGCTTCATTGAAAGGAAATGCCTTCTCCCTTTGCACTGAATTATCTCACTTATCAGAGCAAACAGTGGCAGTTGTGAAGAAAGTTATTTGGAAAAAAGGCAATTAAGTACATTAGTATATAAACATTGAACATTCTATATTACAACTTTCACCAACACCCCTGTGTACAACTTAAACACGGACCTATTGAAAATCTCTAAAACCTGTAAACATTTCATAGAATAATTCTCACTTGCTGCTTCTAAAGAAATTGATTGCACACGCGTGTTTGCCTGAGGGCACTGTTTTAATATGGAACACTAGTTAAAGTTGGATGCATGGAAGACAAAGTAGTGAAACTATATAAGAGTGAATGAGAAAATAGATGTTCATTGGATTTCCCATCAGGTCACTCCAGCTTTACATCATGCACAGAAATATGAAGAGAAGCACAGCACAGGAAAAGGTGTTGACTGCCTTTGAGAGAGAAATAATGCACATATCAGAAGGCAGTTAGAAAAGGGATGGAAGGAAGGAGGAAATGAAGCAAATTGGCTAGTAGATTCACCAAATCTTCCAGATGAAATAATCAGAGGACTCCTTATAGCTTAGGACTTCTAAAGTGGGCTGCTCAGGAGCTCTGCACAGCAGGAGGAACTGGCCCATTCCAAGACCTACCAGGACAGTAGGGTTCTGCACAGCACCTTCATGATGCAGAGATGCTGCCCAAAGGACTAAGTATGGTGAGAAAGGCAGGCTTCTGTGCCAAAACACTGCCATAGAGCATCAAATCCAGATACAGCAAACTCATTCTAATGCTTCAGTTACTCTGAGCTAGAAGAAACTGCAGAAACACTAAGCATCAAACTGCAAATTGTCAAAACTGTTGACAAACAAAAAAAATAGATTTGGGAATAGTTTGGAATGAATGCATGCAAAAAAATTTACTGAATCTGTAGAGTATAATGATATTCTAATGGCAAAATGGGAGAAATAAAAGCAAGAGCTTGAGTCTATTTGACAGGCCATTTATAATACATAGCTAAAGAAGACTAGCAAAAGCATCATAGTTAGGAACCTGAGGAAATAAAAAATAATTTAGATTAAAGATGAGAAGATTGGAACCCAGAAGTGCATTTCCTGGGCATTTTAGATTTGAGTTCAGAAAAGTCTGCAATGATAAAAATGTAGACAAAGGCAATTTGATACTGTAAGAAGGAATAAAAAGGAATTAGCAGTTGCAATCCAGAACAAAGCAAAAGCAATAGTTGTGACACCCATAACAATGCTTCCTTTAAAGAAAGGTGGAGAAAAAGGAAGCCAAGAATAAAATTTCCTTCACAGAGAAAGCAGATTTACATGAGAAATGAATGTGTCTGACTCTGGTTTATGAAATATGTATTGGTGTCTGTGATCACATGTTTTCCCCTTCATTTATATTTTGTAATTAATAATTTCTGAGGCTTAGTAACAACATTGGCTTGCTGAATGCATGTTGATTTGCATACTGTAAGTATACAAACTTTCCTGGCCCCAGCACAGCTCCATAGAAGCTATGTCAATGTAGTGGTTTGGTTTCTTGGAAGAAATTTCTTCAGCACTTACATTTTATTTGGGATCCTTTCCATTTGTTATCTTTTAACTGAGAAAAAAATCAGAAGGCATTCCTCTGGAAGTATCAAATAGCCTTAAATTTAATTTAGGTTTAAATGTACTGCCTCCATTTAACAGACAGCTATTCTTAACATGAAATCAGTGGGAAAGAGTATTATTTCCCTCATAAATGCAACAGTAGCTGAATCAAAACAAAAAAAAAAAAAGAAAAAGAAAACTGAACATGCCAAATAAAACAAAAAAAAGAAAGAAAAGGGGGGAGAGAGGAGAGAAATGAGACAAACTAGAAACATATAGGGGAAAAAGGTGGAAGACTCCTATTACAACAAAATGTCTGTCCAACTGAACATCTTTCAGATTTACAGGTCTGATCTAAAGTCCAAGACAGCAGATTTGAATATTGCTGCATAATGGATCAATACTTTTGGTCAAATTCTACCCCTGAGTGAAGTGGCTGAGGGTAAACATATCAGAAAATTTGTCTCAGGGCAGGGGCAGGGAGGATGTTGGGACACTTGGCCTCAGCAGCTACCTCCTCAGAGCAGGCTAGCAGTAGACTAGCCTTAAGCAGGCTACTGTAACCTCTGCAGACAAAGCACAACTAGACTGATACTATTTATGTTCTCACATCTCTGCTGTGTTGCTTATAGGTACCATCTGCTCTCCCAGTATGCTGGACCTTATCTGCTGTATTTTATTCCCTCCATCACGAATAACACACCTTTGACTCCCTCTCTTACCTCACCCCAAGGAGTTTGTTAGGAGTTCAGCTCTAGGACCACAGTTGTTTCCCTCTCCCACCACTCACGTACTACAATGTAACCTCCATTATAAATTTGTAGCGTCTTTTAGACCTTTATATGTCAAACAGACTCAATTAAAGTAACTTAGAGAGCGCACTAGACCATTTCATTCAAGATGTAACCATAAATAGAATAACACTGGGAACTTGTTGGTATTTATAAACTACCAACCTGTGCCTAAATTAGCTTCATTATTAAGCACCTTCTCTGCTGACAAGGTAATCTTAAGTGGATGTATTGTATTATACATAGGTGCTGACTGAATTATTAAAAGATACCTTGAGTAAAAAGCAATTTGCATTAAAAGTCTAAGGCAATAAAGATCATATGGATTGTAATGAGAATGAAATTAATATGGGTTACAAAAGGAATAGAAATAAAAGTACAGCCATATCACTGTAACAGAGATTGCAGAGGAAATGTGTATTATTTAAGAACCATTATGTGATGATGTAATTAAAGACTCTTGTAAATGTTCAGCAGCATGTGAAATGACAGGTCAAATTAGTTTCATGTGTGGTCGTCATCCTTCAAAGTTTGATTTTTGTACGCTTAGCGTTCTTAATAATACAACGACGCACGCAGTGGTCTGTTCTTCAAATCTGGAGCATTTATCAGTAAAAGCCAATTGCCAAGAGGCAACTTCATACTTACCATGTACATTCATGAGTTAGAAGGCAGACTTTTGAGCCGTCTATAAGACTTCTCTTTAATTAATGAAGTTGAAGGGGCTATATTTAGTCATTTATCTTAAAGTAACGATGCCCTATCACAGTCTCACTGGCATTCCTACCGCGACATTCCAGCAACATGCTTGGGAGCTATCTCACCGCTCTGTTTGAAGGAGGGAGAGAGCACGCTTATCAAATATTCCAGAGGCACAAAACAAAACGTCGACGAGGTCACCCAGTTCCTCAGCCGGTGCGTTCTGGAGGTGTAGGAGGAGAGAGGAGGCAGAAGGCTACGCGTGAGTGGCGAAAGGCCCCTCCCGGCCGCCCCCTCGCACCCTGTGCCCGGGAGCTGGGTTACTGCGGGAGCACCAGAGGCTGGTCACCCTCGGGGACCGGGAATCACCGCCCGGGGGGGCCGCCCGCGGGTCGCGGCTGCTGCCCGGGGACGGGTCCCGGCGGCCCCTCGACACCTAAGGTGACAGCGACCGGCCCCGGGAGAGCCTGCAGGAGCTGGAGCTGCGGGGAAAAGGGGGCGGAGGCGGCGAGAGGCGTCGTGAGTTCGCCTGGGGAATTTTCACGCGTAAAACGCCGTTTCTCCCGGTGGCGGAGTAAAACGGCGTCTCCTCACCTTCCCCCAAACGCTTCTGAGAGTGAGTGCGTGAGTCACGGCGTAATTCGTGAAATCGCAGCCTCTCGGTCGCGTTTCACAAAGTTCGGGGAACTACGGGCGGCGCCTGCCCGCCCGGAGCGGGGCTCGCTGGGACGGGACCGGGGCTGAGCGGGGGCGGCGGCTCCCGCGGGGCGCGGCGGGTGCTCCAGCTCGGCCTCGCCGCCGGTCCCGGTGCCCCGGCGCAGCCGCCGGACCCCCGCTCCGCGGCTCCCCGCTCGCAGCCCGGGGCGGGCGGTGAGAGGGAGCATCGCCCGCCGGGGCAAACGCGCCCCGAGCGCGGGTGTCGCCGGGCGGCGGCGCCGCGCCCCGCCGGGTCCCGCGGGTTGCCGGCCACCCCGAGCCGAGCCGAGCCGAGCCGGGCAGCCGAGCCACCGGGGCCGCGCCAAGCCCGTCCCTCCCGGCGGCCGAGCGCCCCCTTCCCCGCCCCTGCGCCGGTGCCGGGCGGGGGGCGGTGGCAGCGAGGAAGAGGGATGAGGTCATCCTCTTTCCCGGCGTCAGTCAGCCGGGCGGCGGCGGGCGGGGGCGGGATGCGCTGCTCCGGGCGGCGCTGCCCTGCCTGCTCGCGGCTCGGGCAGAGCGCGGCGGCCCCGGCACCGCCGGCCCCCGCGGAGGCGGCGGGGCGGGCGGGCTGAGCGCGGCTTCTCGCAGGCAGGCGGCGCTGCGGGCGCGGCCGCCGCGGAGGAGCCGCCGCCCGCGGACGAGCGGCCCCGGCGCGGAGCGGGGACCGGGGGGCGAGAGGAGCGGCGGGTCCGCGGCGGCTGCGGCGGCGGAGGGCGGGAGGCAGGAGGAGGAGGAGCAGGGGGAGGCGCGGGATAAAGGAGCGCTCGCCGCTCCCGCTCGTTCTCCGGCGGGGCTGAGGGAGGCATCATGGCCGCGAAGTCGGACGGGCGGCGGAAGATGAAGAAAGGCGGCGAGGTGGCGTTCACGCCGCTGCAGAACTCCGAGCACTCGGGCTCCGTGCAGGCGCTGGCCCCGGGGCTGCCCGCCGGCTCCGGGCCGGGCGGCGGCAGCGACGACGACGAGGCGCCCGGGGGCGGGTGCTGCGGCGGCGGCGGCGGCGGCGGGGACGGTTCGGGCGGCGGCTCCCGCTGCTGCTGCTGCTGCTGCTGCGGCGGCGGCAGAGGAGGAGACGGCGGCGGGGGCGGCGGCGGGGGCTCCCGGGGCTCGGGCGGGGGCTCGTCCTCCCTGTGCCTGCGGCTGGGCAGGGAGCAGCGGCGCTACTCGCTGTGGGACTGCCTCTGGATCCTGGCCGCCCTGGCCGTGTACTTCGCGGACGTGGGCACCGACATCTGGCTGGCGGTCGACTACTACCTGCGGGGCCAGCGCTGGTGGTTCGGGCTCACGCTCTTCTTCGTGCTCCTGGGCTCCCTCTCCGTGCAGGTCTTCAGCTTCCGCTGGTTCGCGCACGACTTCAGCACCGAGGACAGCGCCGCCGCCGCCGGGCACTGCCCCGCGGCCGAGAACAAGCTGCTGGTGAGCAGCGGCTCGGCGGCCGCGGACATCGACGCCGCTCGCCCCTGCGCGCCGCAGCGCCAGGCGTCCACCGCCAGCAAGGGCAACGCCACCAACGGCAGCAGCACCGGCAGCGGCCACGCCGCTCCCCGCGCCGGCAGCGGCCGCTCGGCGTCCTGCGCCTTCTGCGTCTGGCTCCTGCAGTCGCTCGTCCACATCCTGCAGCTCGGGCAGGTCTGGAGGTGAGGAGCCGGGACGGGGGCGGCGCGGGGGGACGCAGTTCGGCTCCCCTCGAGGAGGGGAGGGAGCCCGGCCGCCGCACCTCGGGTTCCCCTCCTCGCCGGGCCCTGAGGGGGTTTCGGGGACTCCCGGCCGGGTCCCCGAGCGCCTTGTGCCGCGCGGGCGGGCGCTGATGCGGGGTGCCCTAAACTTCCCGGGAAGCCTGGGCCGGGAGCCGTGAGAAAAGCCAAAAAAAAAAAAAAAAAAAGTGGAATATCCTATATCCCGGTAATGTGCATCTCCCGGTCTCCTCACATGTTGCTGCCGGCGGGGAACTTCGCTAACACTGAGGAGTTTCTCTCCAGAAGCTGTTAATGAACACCCCGTTGCCGTGTTTTGATGTTTATGTATAAATATACTGCGTGCGGCCCTTTCCTTGCTACCCGTACGCTTTTTCTACTTATGTGATGTAGTAGAGGAATGTCTTCTAAACCAGACTTGGGAGTAGCTGCTCTTGGAAACGTTCACGAGCGACGTAATGTGTTTTATGGAAAGGATGTGCCGAAGTAGGCGGTGGAAGGCACTTGCTGAAAAGGGAGATGACATCATAGTTTGCAAAAGTAGGGTTTTCCTTTATTTTAAGCACATTTCCAGGCAAGACTTATATGGAGGCCGAATGCCCTGCAAATACATTTAGTGCTGCCTGAAAAGTGCGGAGTCCAGAATACACAGTATGTACAGAGTCAAAATTTTCACATAAAATCGTGGAAGATGATGTCGTGTTGAATAAGGTCATGGAGTGGGGCAGAGCACTAAAGCGCCACCTGAAATTTCTTCTGGGATCTCTTGTCAGCTAGAAAGGAATTCCCTCATATTTCTGTTCTGGAAACACTAGTTTTTCGCAGTTATTTTATTAGAGAATGTAATTCATTATTACTCTAAGCTTCTAACTCTGGCATATTTAATCTCTCATGCTTTTGGCCAGGGATTCTAGCTCTCTGTTAGTGCAGTAATCGATACAATTGAATTCTGTTTGTGGCCTTTGAGCTTCAAGAAATCCAGGTGCTGCTGGATAATAGAGTGAAGATCTCAGGATGCTGTAACTAAGTGTCTTTCTCTTCCCATATTCTTTGGTTTGTCATAAAACATACAATTTTCTGAATTTGTGAAACTAACTCCAAGTTACAGGTGTGCTTGATATTCTGAATGAAAAGTGATGCCTTGTTCTGGATCTTGTATGCTCTACCTCCGTGGTTGAATGAAAGTTAAATTTAGGACTTACAGAATGAGGTGGTTTTATGTAATATTTAGTTCCGATCCTGCAGAGGCAGAAAATTGTCAGATTCTACGTAGAAATTCATGTTGATACTCATCCGTGTAGAAAATAAACACTGTGTATCGTGCTGAATGACATGGAAGAGAGTTACAAAGTCTGGTGTCATGACTCCATATTGGAAAAAAACAGAGCAGGGCTTTGGGTGGAGCAGGGTGCGATCTGATATTTTACATCACTTCTGTCAGGTGAAGTGTTTGGGAGTTAGAGCTCTCGAGCTGCTGGCTTTTTGATGAAGCACCATTTCTTTTACCTTAAGATTTTCTCCTTGCAAAAACACCTAGTCCTCTATATTTAAAGCTAGCTGAGCCTCTTTTGATCACATGTAGCTTTTTTTTTTATGTTTTATGAGCAGTAGTGTAAGACTACCAGAATATTAAATTGATGAGAACTGTTAGAGCATCATTTATGTTTCAGCCTGTTATGCTTTTTTATTTTTCAGTTAAACACAGCCTTAGAATCACTTGTCTGTCAGTAATTTAATAGTATTTATCTGCAGTTTTCCACAAGTGTGCAAATTATATGGTCAGTTGTATGCAGTTTTGCATATCAGCACTTCATCATTGATTAAAGTTACTTCATTTTAATTCCCTTGGTGTATTCCTCCTAGGGGAGAGCTGGGGAAACTGGGGAAACTCTGTACATAAGCATGGAGTCAGAACTAATATGACATGTGGAAAATAACTATGATTTTCTGGAAAATGGAACACACAAACTTCATACTTCTGCTCCGCAGTGTAACAGCTGCACTAGCCTGAGCAAACGGCTCCTAAGCATTTAGGCTGAAGGATGATCTAAAGTGTTTTCCAGTTGCACGTGTTCTGAGACTGACTCCTTCACACAGCTAAACAGACCATGCTGTGTTGCCACCACACGTGCACACTTGCTGGGGGCACCATCCCCACAGTTGACAAAATCCATGATATTCCTTATTTTCTGCCTTGGTCTGTGTTTTCTCTCAGCTTTCATTTTTTCTTTCTCTTTATCTTTTGGCCCTGGTTAAAGCTCTTTTATTCCTATATTTACATTTTCTGTTACTCATTGTATGGAATCCTGCACAAGTGAAAATTACAGTAATCTTTGTGGTTTCTCTGTTAACAAGGAGCCTTAGTTATGAGAACTGAGGTTTTCGTGTCTGGTAGTTTTGTACACGGGCAAGGATACCAGGGTACGAGAGAGGTTTGCTTCTGCTGTGTTTTCAGTATACTGAGATTGGTGCGCGTTCTGCTTTCATTTGGCATTCACTGTCCTCTGTCTCCTCTTCAAGTGTTGAATTGGTTCTTGAGGTCTTCGGTTTCTTTTTACTTGTCACACTGCCAAAGTTTTGTGAGGCAATTGTGACAATTTTTTATTTAAAGAGGCTGACCTGAGGGAGGGTACAACTGGCAATCCCAGTGTTCTTGACTTAAAAAAAAAAAAAGTTTAAAAGTGTGATTTTAGTGATTAGGTCTGTTAGGATGATTTTGAACAATTTCAAAGCTTTTCCTTGTTCGAGATTAATTTTTATTTGCAAACATATTGAAAGCCAGATCATTGAAAATGATTATGTGTTAATTTTAACTAAAACGTGCTAATGGGAAATGAATGAGGTCTTTAATGTGGCATGGAACAATGCTGGAAATAGGCAATCTAAAATTAGTAAGATGATTTTTCCTAGAGTGTAAAGAAGAGGAGCTGCAGGAGCAGCTAAACTGCCAGTCAGTTCTGAATAAATGCATATTTTTTTTTTAAAATTGGTATTTTTTCCCCCACAAATTTTAGAAGGCTGAATTCTTCCATTTTGAAGAATAAGCCTATAGATGCTTTTTTAAGTGGGCTGGATATCCATAGACTTCCTGGTAACACTGTCCCCCACTTAAAATTCCAGTGAAACCTCTGAGTGAAACCACTTGCCATAGCTGAGTGCAGATACTAGGCCTTTGTTGGGAGCTAATTCCATATTAAAATATGATCACTGATGAGATTCTGCCTTCAGAGACAGATACAGATATGTTTCTTTATTCGTACTTCCAGTATGTTCTGCCTTTTACCAATATGTGGGTATGGAAGCCACACTATGAAGCCCTGGTCTCTCGAGTAAATGCTGTGACAGTCATGGCTTTTTATCAGCAGACTCTGGGGAGTACAAGGGGGATGTACTACATGGGGTCTTTATACTCCATTGAAAGGAAATAAAAAAAAAAAGGGAGGGGAAATGGGTGCTTTAATTTATCGCCTATAAGGACTATGTAGAGGTATAAGGGCAAGTAGGTTTCAGATAAGCTCTCACCCTTTCAGCTTGACATGAAAGTATATAAACAATGCCCTTAAGGATCCCTTTGATTGACTAAGTTTCTCAGGCTTAGCCCTGGCTTTCAGATCTCACAGTGGATAGCAGGACTTGGTGACTGAATGCCAGAGATAATGGCATTCACTTGGCATCTGTGGCGCTCATTCATTTCCTTGAAAACTGTTTTTTCTAACTGAGGTTCCAAATGAGCTGGCAGGATTGGAGAGCTATGCTCCTGAAGCTGCTTAAAGGAGTCCTGAGAGCCAGCCCTGATGAAGCATGGGCTCTCGGAAATTGAGTGGGCGACGGGAGGAGGCTGGAGGATTTGATGCTGCCTCTCTGGTAGTGTCTGGAAAGCAAGAAGTAACTTCCCAGGACAACTGTTGTGCCTTTTAGGGGGATGGTGTGAGCCTGCTGCCTTGGTGCTTGGAGGTTCCCACGATGCCTGTCATTTTGTCTGAAAGGCTGCGTTTGAAGTGCCTGAAAGGGAACTGTCAGGTTTTTGTAGCCAGCGAGGCCAGAGGAATGGTGAATCACTGCAAAGAAGAGGACTGGAAATTACCCTTTAAAATTAGGTTGCTAAGATGATAGTGAGATGATTAAATATATTCCTCTCAACAGAGCAAAGGGGTTTGTCTGAGATTTGCCTGCAGTGTGGGAACCTACCTGGAGAATCATAGAATCATAGAATAGTTAGGGTTGGAAGGGACCTTAAAGATCATCCTATTTCACCTCCCCTGCGATGGGCAGGGACACCTCCCACTAGATCAGGCTGCTCAAGGCCCCATCCAACCTGGCCTTGAACACCTCCAGGGTGGGAGCGTCCACAACTTTCCTTGGCAACGTGTTCCAGTGCCTCACCACCCTCATTGTGAAGAAATTCCTCCTTCTGTCTAGTCTAAATCTTCTCCTCTCCAGTTTATAGCTATTCTCCCTAGTCCTATCACTACATGCTCTTGTAAACAGTCCCTCCCCAGCTTTCTGGTATGCCCCTTCAGGTACTGGAAGGTCACTATAAGGTCTCCTCAGAACGTTTTCTTCTCAAGGCTGAACAGGTCCAACTCTCTCAGCCTGTCCTTATAGCAGAGGTGCTGCAGCCCTCCTCTTGGCTTGCTCCAACAGTTTCATATCCTTCTTATGTTGAGGATTCCAGAACTGGACACAATACCCCAGGTGGGGTTTCATGGGAGTGGAGTATAGAGGCAGAATCACCTCCCTCAACCTGCTGGCCATGCTTCTTTTGATGCAGTGCAGGATATGATTGGCCTTCTTGGCTGCCAGCACACACGGCCAGCTCATGTGGAGCTTCTCATCAGCCAGCATCCCAAGTCCTTCTCTGCAGGGCTGCTCTTCATCACATCATCCCCCATCCTGTATTGAAATCTGGGATTGCCCCAGCCTAGATGTAGGACCTTGCACTTGGCCTTGTTGAACCTCATGAGGTTCACACAGGACCACTTCTCCAGCTTGTCCAGTTCTCTCTGGATGACATCCTGTCCTTCTGGTGTAGCAACTGCTCCATTCAGCTTGGTGGCATCTGCAGGCT
Organism: Clamator glandarius; assembly: GCA_033459285.1. Classification (NCBI taxonomy): domain Eukaryota; kingdom Metazoa; phylum Chordata; class Aves; order Cuculiformes; family Cuculidae; genus Clamator; species Clamator glandarius. Next base: position 1,537,537 of record JAUNZM010000674.1, on the reverse strand, counting down.
TGCTGAGGGTGCACTCAATCTTGCTGTCACTATAATTGTTGAAGATATTAAATAGCACCAGTATGAACCCCTGAGGGGCACCACTTGTCATGCATCCCCATCTGGGTATCAAGCCATTGACCACTACTGTCTGAATATGACCATCTAACCAATTTCTTATCCACCAAACAGTTCACCCATCAAATCCATATCTCTTCAATTTAGAGAGAAGGATGTTGTAAGGGACTGTGTCAAAGGCTTCACAGAAATCCAGATACATCACATCTGTTTGTTTTTCTGTGTCCACTGCTGTGGTTACCTCATCATAGAAAGCCCCTCTCCATTTCACATCCCTTGCCAAGTTCAGCTCCAGCTGCATCTTGGCATTCCTGACCCCATCCCTATGCAACTGGGCAATTCTTCCCAAGTTCCCTGTTCCTGATTGCACTGCCTGTGCAGTTCCCTTTTGGTCTTCAGTTTGACAAACAGATCTTGACTCAGCCACACTGGTCTCTTCCTTTCCCTGCCTGATTTCCTACACCTGAGGACTGAGCGCTCTTGCACTTTATGGAAAGCTTCCTTAAATATTTGTCAACTCTAATCTGCTCCCTTGTCCTTGAGCATCATATCCCAGTGGGTCCAACTGACTAACTCCTTGAAGAGCTGGAAGTCTGCTTTCCTGAAATTACTTGTCCCATATCTCTCAGGACCTCAAACTCCACCAATGCATGATCACTGCAGCCCAGGCTGCCTCCAGTCTTCACATCACTGATGAGTTCACTTGTAGTAGTGACCATCAGGTCCAGTACTGCATCCTCTTGGGTGGGAATGTCTATTAGTGGGGCTAGAAAATTTTCTTCAGTGCACTCTAGGAGTCTCCTGGATTGCCTACAGCTTGCTGTGCTCCTTTTCCACCACGCCAGGTCTCCCAGTCAGGTGAGAGCTTGAAAGCGTGAAGCCTCCTGTAGCTGGAGGAAGAAGGCTTCATCGGTAGGCACTCCTTCGTCAGGTGGCCTGTAATATGCACCAACCACAAAGTTTCTGTTGGTTCCTTGGTCTTTTATTCTGACCCACAAGCTTTCAACCTGTTTGTGGCTACTCTTCAAAGACAGCTTTTCACACTCTATCCATTTCCTGATATAGAGGGCAATGCCTCCACCCTTCCTTCCTGGTCCCTTCTGAACAGACTGTAGCCATCGATAGCCACACACTAGGAGCAGGAGATACCAGGTTAATTGTTGTCCCTTCTGGGGCAGGAACCTGTTCCCTGTGAAGTGGTGGTCTGGTTCCCTGGGAAGTGATGCTATGATGTATCTGTATCTGTTTACGTGTAATAGCTCAGAAATCATAATCTTCCCTCTTATTCATGTTTCTTATGTCAGGGGAAAACAGTTGGAGGAGGGATGTAGAAATGATTCTGGAAGCAGTGTGAGTTGCAATCACTGTGGTGCCCTGTGGAAGCATTTTATACAGGACTGGATCATCCACTGAAGAAAGTTTATTGTTTACAGTCATAAGCTTCACCTCTGCAATCAGTTGGCACTCTTACAATTTCTCCCAAAAAGGAAATGCTGTATGCTCTGTGTATGAGAAGTCTTTAGGACTTCCTTGAGTGCTTACTCTTAAGCATGACTAGGCCCCTGAGCTGGAACTATGAGCAAGGTAGTTCAAATTAAAAAAGACATAATTGAGCTTTAAATCAGCTCAGCTCCATCCTTAAATAGGTTCATTTGTTTTTACACTTTTGCTTTACATAGTAGTTTTGACACTTTTATTCAGCAGTAGTGTAGGAGTTCAGTGTAGTTAGGTGGTCAATAATTCCAGCTGCCATTGGACTTCACACTGAGATGTGATAATATCTCAATCTGACACCAGTTTTTCTCACCGTTTTGAAATCTGTCAGATAATTTGTCACATTGAGTCCAAATTTATGACTCATAGCCGTTTCCTAGACAAGATTATTGCATATCCTCCCCATCTGTCTCTTAGTGTAGCAAAATGCTACCACTCAGCAATACCATATTTCTTTTATTGAGTTACTACAGTGCTTGAGTTAAAGTCCTACTGGCTAACTGTTTTGCTTGCTGTGTTTTTAGGTCTCAGGAAAGGTGATGGACTGTCAAAACCAGGAATTATAGCAGGATTAGAAGGACCAGCCCACCCTGTAGGTGGCCTAACTAAATTTAAACTTCTGCTGAGACATTGAGCAGAATAAATTCAATTCCTTTTTAATTTTTTTTTGAAGATAGTGAAATGCAGATGAAGGCTGTGCCTTTTGTAATACTTTTTTGAATGACAAAAATGAATTTTTACTCTGTTCTTAAAAACCTTTTACAAGTCTGCATACCAATCAGATTTGGTATTTAGATTATTCTAATAACCTAATACATGTAAAGTGTGCAGATGTACTTTAGAAGAAAGATACTATACTTTAATAATTAACAAAAGTTCTCTCTATAGAGAATATTTATCAGTTACATAAGTTTTCAGATTTTCAGAGACCTGCTTAAGCACTAAAATTTCTGATTGTTCAGTTGGCTTAGCAGGAGAACTAATAATTTCTACAGAGAATGCTTTCTAGAAACTTGTATATAAGAAGAATTTATATTTGTATTTTATTGTATTTTCACATTATAGTTTATTTTTAAGACTTGTAAACTTGCAGAAGGTTCTTACAGTCAGGTGAGGTTTTTTGGCTAAAATTTCTGTTACTTATACCTGGGAAATTATTTATTGCTTAAAGGTCAATTTGCATGTCCAAGTCTCCTGTGGGAAAGCAAGAAGCTGTAACATCACAGCATAATATATAGCTTCAGCTACTCTGATCTGTATCTATAGGTTATTTATATCAAGTTTACCTTCTCCAAAAGAGCAGGCTCATTGTCAGTTGGCTTAATCCTTAATATTTGTCCATAAGGACTTACTTGGCTACAAAGATACAAAGGGTCTAGTGAAATTAGAATTAAGTCAGTATCTATGTCACTTAGAACAGAATTAGCTTGTTCTGCCATCTCTCTTTTTCAATTAAGGAGCTTTTAATATACAGCAGATTAATCACAGCAGTGACTTTCAGTAAACAGGTTGTTTGGGAGGAGTTTATTGGGCAGAGACAAAATCAATAGCTCTTTTGCTTGTATTTCAAGGTACAGTATAAATTTGTGGTTGCTAAAGTATGTTTAAGAAGTGGTGCATTTTTGTCCATTCTAGCACAGCTGTCAGTTGTATACATTGTGTCAAGTAGACATGTGAAATGGCAAACATGCTAGAAAAAGAACCCTTATAATTTGTTTGATTTTTAGAATGAAAGGAGGTTGATATGAACGAGAACATGCATGAGAATTGAGGTGGTGTGTAAAAGGAAGCAGGTACTGAAAAAGCACAGGAATATCTGTTAATCTTTGTACACTATGTACCTAGAACTTCAGTTTATTTCCTTTCAGCCACTGACCAAAGAGGTATTATTTGAATAATTTTCAAAGTGACTGCTTGAGAGACTGGAGAAGGAGGCATGAGGGAAAAAGTGTTAGTTATAAAGAGAAAATATTAGATAAACCGATTGCAGTGAGTAGTCATCCAAACAAAGATAAAAACAAATGTGTGGCATCAGTTTGACATCAGTTTACAGGGAAAAGAGTACTCCTAAGTGTTTTTTCATAAATCTTAGAATTAAAAAATAATAGGTCTTGGGTATACATTTTTACAAGAGTTTTTACCTGAATTTTCTGAAATAACCCGAATTGCCATCTTCCTGTGGTCCCTAATTGCTGAAGTGGTTTGTTATCTCTCTCCTCCTCATTCTGTTTCCCTCCCTGAATGGTTGAAATGGGTAATAATGTATTTTTTTTCCCCCAATCAAAAATAATCACCATACTATGTTATTTTTTCCATTAATTTTCTTTTGACAACACAGTTTTGCTGTTCAGTATATTCATGGTTGTATGGCAAGCCATATAAATCTTTTTGATTGGCAGGGATAATCAGTAGGGGTGGTTAAGGCTCTCAGTTACAAATGATTTGATACCACCAGCTGGAGCAAATGGAGTGAGACGGTTTTGTGGGGTGTTTTCAAAGGAAGTTTGACAGCCAATGATGTGACAACACAAGTAACAACTTCTTGTTCTTCTAAAACTGGAAGGTGTGACTTAGGCAAGAGTAATGTATAAGGACCAGTACCAGCTGCTTCTGAGAAAGGTGCAGATGTTTTATGGTGAATAAAAAGTGAATTAACCTACAGATGGAAGAACAATTTTCCTTATCTCTATCAGCTGCTATAAATCAGATGATTTCTGCCCTTAAGAATGAAGGTTAGCAGTGCCACTGTTTTCAACATTACTCACTTTAATGTGATGTTTTCATGCAAACATCTGATCTGTTTTAGGTTTCTGCTAGCTTTTTTGAGTGGTGTTTTTCCATGTGTGGTGTAGAGGATCGGTAGGTCCGTTCCAGCAGGTCCAAGGAAAACACCTTGTTATATCAAGCACTAGACTTCAGTTCTGTACATAGGGATCTACACATGCACAGAAAACAACAAAAAGCTACTGTGATAGTATTTGAATGCATTAATAGCGGTTAGTGCGGAAGGATAAGCTGTGTCATTATAATTGTAGTTTTTTGTATCTTAAAGAGGGGGTATGGGTGGAGGTCTGCCTCTTCTTATTTTTCTTCAACCCTAATCTTTATGTGCTTATTTTATATGGAAATCTTGCTATGAGCCAGATCTAAAATAGGACCTAGCTCCACGAACAAGAATTTAGATGTTCGTTAGGCATATAGACCTGAAAATATGATCTAGAATATTGAGCTAGCAGCCTTGTTAGGAAGTTCCTTGAGAAACAAAATGTGTAGCAGTGTTTGACTTGAAAGTGTTCTGGAGGCTTGTGTTTTTGCATTTTACTGTGTCCAGAACCTTCCCAGCACACACAGCCTGAATTCTTATTCCTCACTTAAGTCCACTGCAAACCAGAAGGTAGGCTGAGTGGCACCAAAATCCCTTAGTTGATTGAATTGGCAAGCATTGTTTATGCTTTATGACAAGCTTTGATCTCCAAGAAGTGTTTCTGACTCTGCCTTGTTTTACACTAGTGGAGAAATGTCCCTTGAGATTATTTTCTTGTGTTTTAGGAGATCTGCGTCCACAGCCCTTTCCAGCTGTAGGGACTCCAGTCCTGTCTTCTAGAGTCCTTTCTGCACTGAGACTGAAGCAAGACTAGATGAGGACGTTTACTGTCCTTCCTGCTGGATTGGGGTCATCATGCTGACCGAAACGTTATTATTTTTGAGGCCAGAGAGGAAGGTCTAATACTTAGGGCCTTCAAATAGACCAAATACAGATTTCCCTGTCTTTTTTTTTTTTTTTTTCTGCTTAATTAATTTTTGTTGCCCACCTTTTAACCTTATCTCTCTGTTATCCAAAAAACATGCTGCCAGTATTTATATTTACAAATATTCATCCTTAATGTGTAGTATATCCACAAACAGGACTGTATACAGCTCTACATGGAAATGCCTGCTTAGCTTATGGGAGTAGCTATAGACGACCTGAATTAGCTGAAGGATTCATTTATTCATTTTTTTTTCATCAGCCTTTCCCTGTCGTATGTAGTGAACCTTAGAAAAAGAGGAACAGGAAAGGTGTTTGATGTGTCACTCAGTAGTTGTTTCACCCCTTTCCTCTGCTGCCTCTTGCAAAAGTGAATTAAACAAAACTTTAAAAAATGCTTGAGTTGCTGGTTCTTGCTCTGAGTCGATTTCTTGATAACATTTTTGTAGTTGATTATTATCAACATAAGCAGCACAGTTTTGCATCTGAAATAAACCCCCATCTTGGTGTCCCAACTTCTTGCCTCTCAACTCACCACAAACTTCACGGCAAGTGAAACTCAAGTTTTAAGTATAAATAATTTTGGTTGCCTTTTTTCACCTGTCTAACTTTCAGAAATGAAGAATGACTTCTCCCTTTTGCTTTCAATTGGCTAGGGCTTATTACCATTTTTTTTTTCTTAAAAGAGTAAGGAAATTTGAAATGGCGCAATTTGAGGAGTAGAAGCAGTGAATACCTCTGGAAATTTTATCCTTTGGTTATTTAGTATGTATTTGCAGTCTAGCAGTTATGTGGATATTAAGAAGCTTAATTTTATAATATACTTGGAGAAACAAAGATGGAAAATTATCTAGGTGAAAACAATTCAAAACAACATATCTTTTCAATATACCTGTCAAAATATGTTTTAAGTTAAACACATTGAAAACTTGAACATCTCTCCATAGTGGACATCATTTGGATATTAAAGCAAAAATTTAAAATTTTAAGGATTTCTTTCCTCAAGTGTTTATACTTATTATGCCCAACAATACACTATACAGCATAAAAAATTCTGTCCTTCACTATGGTTCCTTCACCTAGCCAATTTTTCTGCTTTAGACTAGCTCATCACCTCCTCTCCTGTGTTGCTTTCCTTATCTGTTAGTTTGCTTTATAAACTGGGTCCAACATGGTATGGAAAAAAATACACTGGGTAACAAAAGTCAGGAATTTTTTTAAAGGTGTGGAGGTGCTAGAATCAACTTCAGCTTAAAGCTTCTAAGCATTGGACATTTCAGGTTCAAAATCAGAGATGTATATGGCTGAGAGTAGACAAATGAACTGAGTGTAGAACATTTCCAGTAGTAATGGTGGAAACTACATTCAACACAAAATTATTGGAAAAAGCATAAATGTAATCAGAGTTCATAGTATATTAAATTAAGATGTTCTGTAAGTAAAGACTGGGCAATTAAAGAAGATTTACCCAAGTGACGCCAAATACAGTACTGAGGATAATTAATGTGGCTGAGACAACTCAATAATAACAGCTTTGAACTTTTACAATAGTTCATTAATGCATGTGTCAGAAGGAGGGATTGCATTTACAGTCAACTACCATTTGTTAGGAATTCTTTTACCACAGAGGTTAATTAAGAACTCGTGATAACAGAATTTGAAAATTACCTTACTGAACTAGGGGCTGTATTTGGTACTTAATGTCATTCATTATTCTTCCTGTACCTAAAAAATAAAGTTTTGGAGATTTATGTTTTTTCTGTAACCTGTCTTCACTCTGTTAGTGTCACTTCTGTGGCACAGCTAATCCATTAATGATCCAATTGACTTAGAGAATGAATTAATTATTGGTTATGTTGCCTGCCTGACAGGATTAAATCAAAAGGACTACCAGGAAAACTAGGAAAGGCTTCAAAAGAAGCCACCCCACGATGAATCCCTAAGTTCGTCTCTGAAGAGGGTGGTTCTGCCCCTTGTAGAACCTGTTGGTGGATTTGGATAAGCAGAGCATAAAAGCCCTGGAGCTGAGAAGGCTGTAGTTTAAATGGACTTGTTCCCTTGCCATGTAGGACCTGTTATTGAGATGTTGTTGGGTAAACCGAGAACCTGAGAATTTAGGCTTGTGTTGTGAGCTTGTTGGTTTTTCTGCACTCATTATTGTAAAATTACAGCACCTTTAGAGGGAGAAGACTGGTCACATGACCAACCTGTGATTTGGGCCGTGAGTGGTTCTTCATGTGGGATTTTCCTCAGATGGCCCACAGCAGATCTCTTAACCTTTATGTCTTCTTTCCTGTTCTAGTTAATCCATTCATGGTTACCAGCCTCACCTGTGTTGGCAAGCTGGTAAGCTGTTAAGGAGAAAGGTTTATTTCTGTTCCTCTGAAAACCTATAGCACAGCAGGAGGCTAATATTACGTGTAGGTTTTGGGATGCTTCTATAATACAAGTAATGAGGAGTTGCTAGTACTTGTGGCTTAAGAGCATGTTCTAAACAGAGTGGTGTTTTTAAGCCAATGTCTTTCCTAACTCATTTCAATGTCAATTTGAGACCTGAATTCAGCCCTTCTCCTTGAGTCTAGTTACTCCTACACTGCCCACCTCTTTATTACAGGGTGTACGGATTCTTATAAGGGAATCAACCCCTTCTGTCATAAGAACCAGAGCTTTTCTACAGGACTAATGCCTTTTGACAGGTTGGTTAGCAGACTTGTGATATATCCTAATGTTATAGAATTCGTATTACTAAGTTATCAATGTTATTTGCAGTGTTTTACAAATGAGAGATTGCTATAACAAAAAATGAAATTATACATCCATACTTTTTAATTTATTAAATATCAGATACTCTGACTGCCTTACTTTAAGTGCAGAAAGTATTGGATGGGAAGAACATTTTGAAAAATATTGACTGTCAGCTGAATTAAATATATTTCAGTAATGAAATAAAAAATGCTTCTAATGGATACTCTAAGTGAGAAATAGAAGTGTATTACAACAAAATGTACAATATTTCAATTTTTTTAATATAATGCTACATCTTAAAGGACTTTAAATTTCCATAAAATGGTTCAATGAGCGTAGAAACAATTGGGGTTTAAGTTTTCAACTTCTGTCAACATAGGATGTTTTCAATACCTCAGCAAAACCTATATCCCTAATTTTTAATTTTATACCAGCACCTAAGGAGGAAAGATGGCCAGTAGCTTTATTTGACAGTTAGCACTAATGGAGCAGTCCAACTTAAAAGAATACTGTTCATAACCATCATCGTACAAGTATTCTTTTGAAGTTCACTTATGAATTCAGTTTGACTGCGTTAATGACTTGTACTGATATTTTTGAGCTAGAGCTTTATTAGTGCAAATACTTATGGAAGGTGTATTTTAAGCCTGAGTGCCAGAATATTAATCAAAACCGTAATTACATATTCTGTAGTAATATTCACAATTCATAGGGGTCTTACTTAATTTCATTACTCATCCAATCAAGGATCAGAAGCAATGACATATGATTTAAATAGCAAATTATTTGGGATATTTCTAATTAGTGGGCACAAAGGATTCGTTATTAAAGAAATTAACTTTAGCACCTTGAAAACCAAAGAGTAACCTTGAAATACAAATCAACTCAACATTCAAATTTGTTCACAGAAAATTTTATGGAAAGATTTGATCCATGTTTAGTGTACATAAACTATTTGCAAATAAATGAACAACAGAAATACAATAGAATTATGTTTTCTAATGGCATGCCATAAATATTTCTTTGGGGATTTCTTCATGAATAGCAACCTTAATAGTTGGGGGGAAGGAAAAGGAAGACAGAAGGATTATTTATGTTCATTTCAAGTAATTGTTTTGGATTCATCTATTGCTGCTGTCACTCAAGAGTGTACTTCATTGTGAGAATACCTCTTCTAATTTGGTCATAATGAAGATGTGCCACACTGGATTATTTTACTACGTGGGAGTCTGCCGCTGCTTCATCTGTGTTTTCACTTCTCCATCCTCAAAAACCTGTGAAGACTCCTGTTGAACGGACAAGGATTTGAAAACTATGTCTGAGAACTTGAAGGACCAGTAGAATTAAGTCCTTCTCCTTATTCTTGCTGTCACTCCATTTAATATCCTTCATCTCCACTGCAACATAAAGCTGTTTGATTCTATGATGTACCACTCTTCATTCTAAAGATAGTCTGCTCTGCATCTCCCTTGAAACTGCATTTCTTGAAGCAGCACTGGATTCTGCAGGCAAGGAAGCACAAAGGCATTGGATAGTCTAGGACTCCTATTGATTGTGTACACACACTGAATGTGTATGTAGTTGTGATTTGTTGCAAGCAGTTTCCACACAGGGGCTGTTTCACGTCTTATTGTTTAGGTGAACATAATTTTAGCATATAGACTACACAAAGAGAAGAAATGCATGAAGGAGTCAGGTAAAACCTGGGAGCTGTCAGTCATGGAAGTATCTTTTTTAATTTCCTTTTTCTCTTGGCAACTGTTTTTATCATATTCAGGCATTAGCTCTGAGAGAGAAATAATGTTCACTTCAAAAGCCACTTCCTCCTCAATAAATAATTCAGAGCCATAGATTGTTCATGAGGAAATATCAACACACTAGTAGTAATTTAATATACTGAGCAATCGCACTCACTTTAGCCTACATATGATTTAAATAGAATATGACAGTTTAGGGTCTCAATTTGCCCCATGGCATGTTGGGATTAGACTTGGCAAGTGATTGCAGTGTTCTTGTATCTTCTGAATAAGTGAATGAAAGTTGTGTAATTCAAAGAGGATCTCTTAATTACATGCTGAATCAGAGTTTGCCTGTGTTCTGAATCCAAATTATTGCCCAGGTCCAGGTTTAGAACATGTGACTATTTTCTCTGTCCTTTGTTAACTCGCATCTCACAATCATGTCTCTTTTTTTAACTTGTTGAACTACTATTTTGAAGCATAGTTTCAGTATACTAGTTATCTTTGCTTTATCCTGTGCGTAAAAGGTTCTGCCTACATTTCCTCAGCTGTCTTACCCATGGGATCCATCTACTGAGGATCCCCTTTTCTTTTTAAAACAGTCTCTTTTTTTTTTTTTTTTTTTTTTTTTCCTTTACCACTAGTAGGCCAACACACTACGCTGCAGGGGGTTAGCTGCTGGTTGTGCTGAGAAAGTTCATGTTTCTTTCTCTTAAATAGTTAGGGGTAAAATCTCCTTCTAAATCTAATATCTTTGCCCTACTGTTAGGAAAAGGGGAGCTAGGAGTACATCTATGGCATGGATATTGTGTACTACTAGAACAAGGCTATGAATATGTGGAACTTGAACTCAGGTTAGGACTATTTTTCTACTACATCACTTTTTTTGTGGAGTGGCTCAGCTGTATTTGGGCTGGTCTATGCTTGGTGCATCACAAATATGGCATAAACTTTCTTCTGTTTTGTCTCTTCACAAAAAAAATCAGTCTAAGTACTGAATAGGAATAAGTGTACCCATGAAGGATTATTGCTATAATCAATTAAACTGCAGCAATTTATCTCTGGTTCACATCCACAAAATGGGTTTGCATTGAAAGCAAGGGATGCCTACAATCAAGAGATGATAAGTGCAGCGCATAACTATAAATTTGCCATTTGTGTCCTCTAGGGTCTGTATCTTATAGCAAGCCTGTCGTTAGGAAGCTTTCTAACCATATCCCAAAGATATATAATGAAATCCTGCAAAGGGACATGTAATTGTCTTGATGATAAGATCCAGCCTATGGCTGTATTTCTTCAGGAAAAGAGCAGATTGGGATTGAGGAGTAACATGTTTTTCTGTGTTCTTGGGAAGGAAGTAATTGCTGTCCCTACTTCCGTACCATTCTCCAGTTCTTCTGGTTAATAAAGGGAAAAGATAGCCAGAAGAGATGGCTGTAGCTGAGTAATTGTTTCTCCAACGTTGCAAGTATGTTATGAGTAGATCTAGGAAGGATCCAAAGGGAGTCATCTACTCATCATGTAAATACATACTTACCTGAGGAAACATAATGCTACAAGACTTAGCTTATTACTGTGAAAACAATACTGGCCTTGTTAGTGAAGTTTCTGATTAACTTGGACTTCCAGCAGGACTAGGCCAGAGATTTTCATTTTGCAAACAGTCTGCTGATCATATGGAATACATGTTGAAGCAAGGAACATTAGGTCAGGGGCAGATGCGTTTCTGCTTTGGTTTTAAATGCCTTTAAGACATTCAGAAATTTCCTTTATGTTCCAGTGGGTTAAGAGGGTGGATGCATGAGAGAGCAATGGTGATCAGTGCATAACTCATAATGCTACAAGGAATGTGTTTTGAAGCACCAGACATTGTGCAGCTGGATGAAAGAGATGTTGAAAGATGAACTCCTTGTCTAACTGAGAAACTGGCCTCGAGGTGGTGCTGACACATCTGGAAGAATGGCTGTAAACTGTGAAATGAGAGAAGATTCGGGGAAACTTATATATCTCCTACAACTTATATATATAAAAAAAATAGTGCAAGAGGAGTAAAATGGGGAAAATGAGGATAGAACAGTGGACATACCAAATTACTATTAACATTTCTTAGCAAAGAAAACCTTAAAACTGTTGAGAAAGTAAAGTGTCAGTGACACATTGCTGCTAGGATTATGCTTGACCTGTGCAGTGGCCGAGTGTTGTCCCTAAGGAAGAGCTGAAACATGGATACAGACGTGCCAAAAACCTGTGCAATAAAAGAGAAGAAGTAGGAGCATCTGTGCAGAACTTGAATCAGGTGAATTTGTGAGTGGAAATAAGGGCTTAAATGTTGTATGAGCTGAGGAAAGAAGTCTAAACTGGAGACCTATTGGTAGACAAATGAGCATTAATGGTACAATAACTTTAAGGAGTGGGTTATATGAGTTTAAAAATACTTTTTTTAAGGTCTGCCAAGGTGATTTCCCTGGGCTAGCACTGTGATTCTGTAATAGATTGCTAGAGTCCTGTTGTGAGAAGGGACAATGCAGAAATCTGTGGAAATGTTGTCATCATGGGGGATTTTAACTACTTAAATGGATATTGGAGAACACAGCCTATTAGTAATCATAGTAGATTTTTTCATGTAGCTGGCAGTCTTCATCAAGTAGCTAATATATCAATAAGATCTGTTTCAGTATTCAACTTTTTATTGGGATGTTTTGGAATTTTTAGAATTCCTCAGCAACCAACAAGGACTCTATGGAAGGCTGATAACACCAAATAACCTTCAACAGAGTGATCATAGGTATCTTCCTTTTATTTTTCTTGGGGGCATAAAAAAGTGGCTAAGTATGTTTTTGTTTTGATTTGTGTTTCTTTCTCCAAAAGAGCAAAATTTCATAACTAAGGGAAAGGGCTAGTAGGAGAAACTTGCAAATGTAAACATACGAAGAAAGTTTACATTTCTTTGAAATTAATGATGCTAGCACTGCCAAGAATCTGAACATCAACAAAGAGAAAAAATTGTAGACCGTGGCTCTAAAATAAAGTGTATGTATGCAACACTGTTAGGAATATGCAAGGGACATGTTGTCCTCCTTGCACCCTTTCCTTCCCAGCTGTCTGATCAGCGCTAAGTCCCAGAAGTCAAGAGGTTTGGATACAAAGTGAGAATTTCCAAAGCCAAACTGAGCGGGGCTCTACAGAAGAAAGAACAAATAGCAAAACACTCTTCAGTTATCTAATAGGAATAGAAAAAGGAAGAAAGAGTTTCTATCTTGTGAAGGTCAATATTAAAGATAATCTTTCTGTCATTTTTCAGTAAAGATGATTATGTTAGCAAAGGGAAGACAGATAACATATGTGATGGTATTAAAACACAAATAGCCGTAGCTGCAGTAAAAACAACATTTACATGAGCTTTTCTTTGTAAAATCAAAGATAATGAATAATTTCCATTCCAGAATACCAAAATAATTGGTGAATTATATCTATATTTTAAATCTTTTGAAACAGAGATAGTACTAACTATTTCTAGGACTGTCTACTAGGACTAGAGAATGGCTGCATATTTAGGAAGCTGAGAAGTAGTGTTATTCAGCAACTGTGGGTCTATGATTAAGTCAAGCTTTATGTGTCCTTTCCTTAGAAAGTTTTATAAAGACATACAGTTAAAGGGAGGAATGGAATAAAGTGCAACAGGATTTACTAAAGACTGCTATTGCCCGATTGACCTGGGAGGTTTCTCAGTACTGTACAGAATATTATAGATGAAGGCAATGTGATGCGTGTACTCTGTCTAGCAAGGGAAAACTTTTGATGCACCCAGGAAGCCTTCAGGAGAGCCGGACAAGAAGGAGATTAGCAAGGGTCTATACAGTAGGAGAGGAACTAACTCACTAGCAGGTGTGTTTAAATACAACCCATGCAGGTGAATTACAAGAGGGGCACTGTGTGGCCACACCCTGGCTTCACTGAGTGACTGAAAGCTCATGGGGGACTGAGAGTTTACATTCCTCTTAGTCTCTTCCTTCACCTTCTCCCACTCAGGAGACTTATGTTTAAATCAGTCCATTGACATTCTGTCAGAATTTCGAAACTACAGCTCCTTTTGTTTTCAAAATTCTGAATTTTATATCAGATAGAAGTTTGCATTTCACAGTGTGGTATGAGCATACTGGGATTTTGTTTATTCTCCAGGCATGATCTGGAGAGATAAAGAAAAATGCTGGTAGAAATACAGTCAAAACAAATTGAGGCTTTCTACATTTTGATTTTGCTCCACAGAGATGTATTGTCACATACTATGAAATCAGAGGGTTTAAAAACTTCAGAGTCAATGATTTAAGCTTCCGCTAAATATCTTCTCAAATACAATTCAAGCTTGTATATTTGTGGCATACCCCGAGACCATAGTTAAATTAGAGCTCTCCATATGTTGCAGCATGCCAGAAAATTTTGCTTAAACTTTGCTATGGTAATGTATACGTGGGACCAAGATTTTTCAAAACGTACAATTCAGATACATCATCTCGGTAAGAGTTTAGTGGCTGCTCAGCAGCCATGAGCATTCAGGTGTGTAGTCAGGTCTCTGCAAAGTGACAGAGGAAACTAACTGTTTTGGCTGAAGATGGTGACTAACTTGGTATCAGTTAGATCCTAAGTGTAGAGGTCTACTAAGCATAGAGAACTACTCCAGACTAAAACTAGCCTGGGTATTTTATTTGATTATGGGCTTTGTACTTTGTAAGACTGTATGCTTGAAGCTTTTAGGGTAACAGTAAAAGGACTTCTATCAGTTCCTGCATCTGAGGTGGTGGTGGACTTTCTGTGTGTAATAGTTTGTAGTATCCTTAAATCAAAATGTAAAAATAACATCGTGTTAATGTGGAAATGGCTTTATTTTAAAAAGATATTTGAACTTTGAAGCATTTTCACCTGCTGCTGCAGCGTGAGAGCAACCACAAGACAATGAGACTAATTGAGAAATGGAACAGTATTCCTTCACTGAGGCAAAATATATATTCCTTGTCCAAAATTGTGATGACATACATGTCAAGCAGTGCTGAAGAGCTTTCTTTAGGCTGTGTTCAGAAGTGATTGTTGGTTGGTTCATACTAGAGTTTTTCTACCCTCAGGCCTGGAGGTCCCGCTTTTCCCTGGTGCAACATAAATCTTGGTGCTTCAGAAATTGAGTTAGTCTGAAGGAAAAAAAAAAAAAAAGACATTTTGGACTGAGTCTGGAATGCATTCCCTCTTGATCTGAGTACCCTAACTGGTTAAGTAATACTTTATTTAGTATTGAACCAGTTTAAAGTAGAAGTGGTAACTGGGCATGTTACCCTGAGAGCCAGTCCGCGGGCAGAGGCACCTTTGTCTTAGGATCGACATGAAGTCCCCACAATTGAGTCACCATCACTGGGGGTATTTAAAAGACAGGTAGATGAAATGTGTAGGGATATGATTAACTAGTGGACAGGTACAGTTGGGCTTGATGATCTCAAAGGTCTTTTTCAGCTTAGTGATTCTCTAGTTCTATGTGTCTGACTCCTTCAATAGCCTACTGACTCCAGTTCAGAATTCACAAAGTAGTATCTTACTCATCTTGTGGGAGAAAGGAAAAACAAACCCACAGAATTCAGCCATTTGGTAGTTTTGTAAATTTGCTAATATAGTTACAAATGGGATTGCTCAGTCACTGTGAGTCGTGGCATTTTTTTTTTTTCCAAAGGTCTGAGGTTTTCATTCAGTGAGTAGTGCTTCAGCGACTCTCACAGTGAGGAAAAGTATACAGAGCTCTGGTCCTGTAAATGCTACACTACCTGCATTAAATATTATACATGCACAAACAGCTGAAGAATCGGGGCCAGAGCTTACTAAGCTCCAACAAATGCAGACACATGAGTGAGGTGGAGAAATAAATTAGTAAATAAATGAAACATTAAGAGTGTGTAGTATATAAAAATAATCTTGGGCTTACATTGCTTTTTCTTTATTGCTTTTGAAAAATGTAACTACCGTTCATTCAGATACAACAAAATATTGTTGGACCAGAATATTGTTCAATTTCAGCTGCAGAGATGGAGTCACGAGTAGACATGAGGCATGTTGGATGGCAGATTAGTTTGTACTGCTAATGCTTACAGAGTGGTGTATGCTGCTATTACTCTATATTTGCATACTTCTTGATCTTAAAACTAACTTAAAATATTTTAAAGTCAGCAAAAATTTTTCTGATGGTGCTTTAACACTAGTGAAATTTTTGCTGGAAAACAGGATGCATTTTAACAGTGAGATTAGCTAGACTGTGAAATATTACCCCTCAGGGAAGTTGTAGGAGACCAGTTGCACGGATCATTTAAATGCAATTAGGAGAAGCAGTAGAGGATGGAGCCAGGCAATTTTCCCCTTTCCCCTTTGCTCCCTTCCAAATAAGTTAGAAAAAAATGTCATTTGGGGAAGTAATAACAGATTCAGGTTACATTTAGCAAGTGGTTTTGTCTGAAAAGGCGCAAATTTGAAGACAGTTTATTCCAGTGATTTTTTGAAAATGCCTGCATGTTTGGGAAAGAAGTTTCACACTAAAAATGTGACTTGTGATTTTGAAATTTGGTGCTTTCATTTATTAATCGGCTCATATTTTTTCCATGTTGATGCAAGAATATGTAATTATATTTTCTTTTCCTGTTTCTGTCTTCCCCAAAACCAAATTTTAATTGAGTTAATCTTAACTTTTTTCTTATTGAACCAAAGAATTTATTATTTCCACAGTGCTAGAAAATATACTGAGATGTCAGTTTCAGGCTGATGGAAGGATGGACTTACTGTCTTTTTCTGTGAGCTCTGTTTCATTTAGAGTTTGTGATTTAGAGGCTGAGATGACTGTCTCAGTTTAAGTGATGCCTTTAGCAGCTTTCGAGTTTGATTTTCCCAAAAATCGGGTGATGTGTATCAATTACTTCAATTTCAGTATGAGATACACTTCTTAGCCCCTTAAAATTAGAATTAAGTAGCTAAAATTTGCTGCTTAAAGCTGAAGCAGTTCTAAGTGGAAGTAAAGACTCAGAGGATCTTTAGTGGTTCATAAATCTTAGATTACTTTTCTGAACTAAGGTGAATTTTATCCACTGAGTCCTGGAAGGTTGCCTTGTATGTGACTTTCACTGTATGCATGTCATATTCTCTGACAGATGGAGAAGACTTGAAACCAGTGAGGCTTCATAAAAATAAGAGTATTGGGGCTGCTGGGATTAACAGTGGCAATATTTAGCAATCTATAGCAAAACAACAGATTAATAATTCAGTATACATAACTTCATTTCTTTTTAAATGTTGATAATAAAATAAATATCTACTTAGAAATTAAAGTTGTCTATAAAAGCTTGGATTTGCTCAGTTACTTCAGAAGGGTGATGTTTCCTCCTCTTTGTTGCTGTCTGTTGTTAATTAGGGAAGTGGAGATGGATGTGTAGAATTAGGTTGCACATAATCTCATCGGAATATTTAATCATAAATGATTAAGATGAAGATTTATAACACAGATTTTGACATTCTGGCTGATAGAGCAAGGTTAATAGAGCTATATTCTCCCCAGTTACAGATTGTCTGGGAATGCAGGAAAGACAATGGTGTCTACAGACATTAGAGGGCAATAAGATCTCCAAGAATGTTCTTTCACTCCTTTATTTTTAGAAAAACTTGTGCTGGTAGTCTAATATAACATTAAAAGTTCCATGAGAGAAAATTTAAACAGAAAAAACAATATTGAAAGGAAAATTATTTTCCAATACAACATGCATCAGTGGATTCTAATAGAACAATCAAACCAGATTTGCTTTGAAAAATCTGTCATGGTATTTGATAGAATAAATAGCTCGTGATATGGTATAACCAAGGTCAGAAATTGTTGTCTGTGTCACCCCTAGCTCTGCTTGGGATCTAAAAAGTAAGATGTGTTCCTCACATCTGTTTCAAGGATGCGTTGAGAAAGACAGTCTCCATGGTTGCCCCTGAATATTTCTGGGATCAAAATCTCTGAGCTTGGGTGTTGTGCAGTTTTTGGGTCCTGTGCCAGCATACCCACATGATGCCACTTGGCTTTATGCAGGTTTAGTACCTGCTAAAGATCTGTGATTGTCTTTTTTCTCTCTGTTGACAGTAAGGATTAAGATAGGGTACTCACTAGTACTCAGCATTGGCCAAAGTATATTGCCCTTCAAGTCAAAGAAAATTTTTACCTGGACCTTTAAAGAGAGAGGAGACTGACACTTTTAGAAATCTGTGTTATAGGAATTCACAATTTATCCTAGGAAACCTAATCTTGCATTCAGCTTAAAAGAGGGATTCTCCCCCAGGAGGGGAGTTGACAGCAGAAGACTAGTTATAGCTGCTTGGTGCTTTGAATTATCGCCTTGAAAGAGCCCATCTTTTCTGCTGCCTGTAGGAGGAACAGGAGCCTGGGAAGATGGCTTTCCTTCCTGTCCTCCTTACTTTTATCTTTCTAGCCCTGGACCGTTGTTGCTGTCCCTTTTTTGCATCATCTGATATTCCCCCTGACTAGCCCTATTGCTCTTGGTCAGTGTTATGAGATTTCAGGTGGGAGTGCTACCTTTCCTGTGTTCGAATGCCTCCCCTGTAACATTGACCCACCTCTGGTGGTCACATCTGCTTGCCTGTGAACTTTAAAACATAATTTGTGTTGAAGATAGAAAGTTAACTGTTCTGCACCATACAAAGCTGCCCTTTTTGGTTTTATAAGGGGTGGAAAGGATTTTTTTTTACCAGACTTCAGAACTTCCAGCACTAAATGAGCTATTTAAGCCTTTTTGCAAAAGCCATCATTCTCTTTCTGTAAAGTCAAAACAACTGACATATCTCATTAGTCTGTTAAAACAGTACAAAGATAAATGCTTTATCTATAAGAATGAATACAGATGATGATACCAATTAATTGGTAGACTTCATATATATAAAATACAGTGTCTGTGAATGGCTTTTCCTTCTAGAATTTCTCACGAGGTAGTTGGGTTTTTTTTAATTTAATACGTAATCATAGTATTTCAAATAGATGAATACTAATATTAGGTGGTCATAGATGAAAACTGTCAATCTACAATAAGACATAGATATTGCCTGTGCTTTGTAAAGTAAAAACATGTTTAAGTCCTGTTCGTGTTTCTTTCTTGAACGGTTGGTGATTTGGATAGAATAAGATTTTTATGACTTTATAAACAAGATATGAGACGATTGAATTCTCATAGCCAAGTGGTGAGTTTCGATCACTGTTTCTTACTGGCTGCAAATTAATTATGAAGCTAATCAATGCTGAAATGTTTGGAGTCTCTTTCTGTATTGTTGTTCACCTGGATAGTTATTTACTAGTGCAAAATAAATTTTTATACAAAACCAAAATCTTGCTTTTTTTTTCTCATGTATGTTTGGGTGTATGTAAGGCAGAAAAATGTGTTGTCAGCTCCCACTTTATTTGAAATTCAGCCCTTCTCAGCGGATTTTGTTCCCTTATGTATTTGTTTTTCATTTACTGTCTGAGTGTTGCCTTAGAATATGTTTCTGCGGGTAATTACACTAAGTACCACCATTTGAAAGCCTGCTGAGCAGGGCTGAACCTTTAACCTGTGAACTTTCTCAGGCAGAGACCGTAACTAAAGTGCTTATAAAATTCATATCTTGGCAATGACGGCTAATATGCCTGGAACTGGAAAATAATAGCAGTAGCTAATGAGAGGATTTTCAGGAAATTAAGACAATCAAGTAGGCCATCTCAGCCCTGATGGGAGAGATGCCTGCTTTTTCAGTCAGAGCATCCTTTTGCATGGGAATTATGTGAGGTCTCATGAGAGGACAGGATCTCCTAATGATTGGCTGCTTTTCCCAGTTGTATCAGCAGGAATAAGAAAAGATATTTCTCCTTCCTACAAGTCTTTTTCCCTTTTTAATTTGAAAACATAATGCCTATAACAGCACTACCAAATTCAAATTAAGAAAGATTTATGGTGGATGTTTGGGAGTAAGTTAACAGCAATGAACTGACAATGACCTCTAGCGTAACCCAAAGTTGAATGTACTGAAGGTAGGCAAAGATGAATGAGTGGTAAATGTGTTACGATATGTTCCATGTAGCAGTCCTCCCTATGCAATTCCTGAAGAGGAGGTATAGTAAATCCAGATGACAGATATGCCTTTCTGTATGCACACTGCTTCATTCATAAGGGAAAACTAAACACTTTTTTTTTCTTTCTGGTGAGTTTGTGAAACTGCAGGCAAGTGACAATGCTGGTAAAAAAAAATTAAAAAATTGTTCATCTGTGTTGCCAGTGTTAGAAGAGCAGATGTAATAGTTTTTTCTAAAAGAATGTTTCCTTCATATACTGAAGTCAGGAAGAGCATAATTATAACTTAGCTAAAAATAACCAATTTTCTTATTGACAGCTGTCAGTAAATATAAGTATAGGAAAAAATATTTGATCGCAACATGTACTTCTAAAATGGCTAACTGCTAAATTTGCTGAGACTGGTCATGGCATTATTGGTTTTTTGGTGCTAAGAAATGATGCTAATGATTACATTTCCATTTTCAAGCAATTTTTATTGCAGCACTTAGAAGATCTGGAAAAAAATTTACTAGTGCTATTTGCAGGAAAATTAATTTTTTTCAAAGCCATTCTACTAAATGGAGTGGAATTTCCTAATAGCTTTTGATTAAAATAGTCCTTTTTTAATTTCTGCATCCTTTAAATATCTTCTGCCAGTGCTTTATTGCATTACTTCAACTTAACTGCTGTTAAGTGCAAAATTTCTCTTTAAGGGGCACTTGAATTCTGCCAATAGATGATAACCTTTCTGTTATAGACAGATTTCTTTTTTAAAGGTATAATTCTATGCAGAAAAAATCCCAGCAATAATGTTTTGCAGAAAGGCAGTTTTCTAGCATCTTATTCATAAGCCTATGCATATGTATTTCTGCAAACACACACCTTCCCTTCTGCATGCTATTTGATTGGCGTGAGAGATGGCATAAGCATAAGGATTTGTGCATGGATCTACAAATTATAATTTTAGCTGTGTCCAGATCGATCCTTTCCCGCTATTTCTGCAGGCACCTTTCTGCTTTGCAAGAACTCAGTTTCAGGCAGCATTACAAATGCTGCCCTTTTATACTTGGACCAGTTCATTACTGATGTGAATTTTGAACTAGTGACAACTTGAGGCATAGCAGCAGTTTCCCAGCAGTAATAGCTAAGAAGGCAAGAGGCACTTAAGAACTGAATATCATTTCACTTGATGAAATGGAAATTGAGAAGTATCAGTATGAACTTCCCTTAATCTTGTCCACTGTACATGAGAAGAGATGGCATGCATGTATGCAGTGCAAGAATGGTGTGCATCACGGCTTGTGGGACCATAAAGCTCAGCAACCTCTCCTAATGATAACATTCAACCTTTCCTCTTGCTGTTTGGTACTGACACTCACTGGGGCCTGCCTTAAATGAGGAATAAACTGGTTGATTGCCTCTGCTGGTGGCCTGCTGGAGAGCTTCATGAGGCTTTCTGGATACTTCTCTCATGAAAACTTTGCAGGCCATTTACTTTCAGCCAACGGGATGATATGTTTCAGACTGTACTGGCATCACAGTGTTTACGCTGTTGAGCTCTGCTTAGCAGGATCTTTGTGGAAGTAGGCAAGGAGCCTGAACCTCCAACAGTATAGTGGAAAATGACTATACAGAAGATGTGTCAAATGAAGTAAACAGTCAAGAATGGGGGTGAGGAAAATCAGTTAAATCTTATCTTAGCTCGGGTAACAGTATGGAGTTCCCATTGATGCCAATAATAAATAAATTTCACTAGAATTTAATTCAAAATTTTAAATATAGTATTTCAATTAAAATCAAATGACTACTTTGGTTTTAATTCATCAAGCTTAACACTTGAGAAATAACAGAAAGAAATCAGCAGAGAGTAGCTTTCCATCCTGAGGTTTTAATTGTATCACTGTCCCTTGGCCCATGATTTATTTTTTAAAAGAAAGATTCTCATCTTCTAAAAATTCTGGCCCACGTAAGGCATCAGAGCTATTTTGTACTGGATCCCTCCAAAAAGGTAATCCAAATTCAATAGAAATGTGAATCCACAGTGGATTAATTAAATGACATGAAACTCTCATGTGGATACTCTGAATCAGAATTAAAAGTGTCTTGATTCAATTAGTTAATAAAGCATACCATAATGTTGAATGAAAGTGTCTACACAGAGGTTTAATATGTTTTAAGTAATTCACTTTGGAAATTCAGATTAACTTTCTTGGGTGACCCTTGTATTGACAAACCCTTGCTAACTTGGTGAAAAGTTGAAATGAGAAATGCTGTAAGGCTACTGCTCAAAAGAGAAGATGGTAATCATGGCTAGTATCTCAGACTTGATTTTTGTCTTGCAATTTTGTACAGTCAAGAAGTGGCTCTGTTTCTTGGGCTAGAAATTGTGTTTCATGGATAAAATCTATTCTGTGAGTTAAGGATGGTTACAGTGCTGGCAGTCGGGATGGAGAAGAGAAAGTGAATGTGGCTTGATATCTGCCCAGCAATGGAGAGGGGAATGGAGAGGAAGAGGTAAATGGAAAGGCACCAATATTCTTTTTAATGGTGAGGATTCCTGTGTAAAAACTGTGGGCACTGACCCAGCTTAGCCGGGGTGATAGGTCTCCTGAATGAACTATGAAGAATTAGATGGTACTCTGACAGGGCCAAAGTTGAAGAGTGACCGATCTAACCTGTGCCTGTACAGAGTTTCCTGAGCCACCATGTTAATCTGTCCCATGCTTCCTGTCACTGCTGTGATGGTTTGGACTTGTTGACTCTGTCTCAGCTAAAGACATGGAGAGGGAGATGTTTCCTCTTCCTTCAGTTGATTATAAAGAATGACAGAGAAGGAGCCAGTTTGATGCCATATGTGATCAAAGTACTACCCAGCAAAGAGCAGAAGAGCCTGTGCCCCATTGCATGAGCTAGTAATATCAGGAAAGATGAGTTAAGGGCTCGGCTGCTGTTTTGCAGAATTTGTGCTTCCTAACTAATAGTGCAAGATAGCATACTTATCCTCATCAACCCTCTTTCTTATCGTTATTTTATTATAAGTTTTGTGGCAAGTAATTTGTGGACTCTTAAGACTTCAGGACTTAGTGCTTTGTAATGGTAATGGGATACTAAGAAGCTATGGAGCTAAGACAATATCAAATGCATCCTTTAATTGTACTTTGTCTGTTTGTCCTTATATTTATCCACTCTGTTATATTGTGTCCATTGCAAGAGCCTTTAAGACCAAATATCAGCCCTCAAGCACTAACAGAAATTATAGCAGTTAGTGCTAGTAAAATCAAGAAACAGGTGCATAAGAAAATGAGATTTTAAATGCCTGCTTTAATTTTACTGCAAGAATAAGCTCTGGAAACAAAACCCTGATTGGAGGAGTGCAGCGAATCACAAACAAGTTGCATGAGTGTCTTCACCACATCTTTTAATTATGAGGAAATTTTGCCACATTTTCATTCTGCATTATTATCAGAGCACAATTTTCATGCCTTTCATATTCTAAAAACTCCAGAATGACACATTTATTTCTAGTATTAAATTGTGCTGCTATAGCACATTCTGTTTGGCATGACGTCCTTTCAGTTTAATTTTCTCCAGAAATCCGTTTCATCTTTTCAGAATATAAATTGCATACCATTGACCCTTCAACTTCCTGCTATTCCCTTCTGCCTTCAGTACTCAGATGACTAAGTTGGAAGTGTGTTCGAGTGGTGGCACCTGGCTCTTTGGGGAGCTTTGTGAGCAATTATGTTGGCAGCTTTACAGATGGCTCTCTGTGCATTGTGGGGTGAATCTGAGCTTTTATCTTTTAGATATCTGTGATTGGGAAGAACTTGCATGCTGGTAAATAACTGCATTCTTCCCTTCATGAGCACCTGTTCAAGCCTAAACTAAATTCTGCTGCATTTGAAGTTCACTGCTTTATGAACCATAGAAGTGGTCGCCTACAAAGTCATTTTTAGGGGCTTGAGTACGTGAATAGCATGCTCCTCAAAGGCTCTGCTCTTTCCTTGTCTTCGAGATAACACATGTTGTCTTGTTAGCCAAGTATTTTCCAAATGGAAATGTAAATGCTAATCCTTGGAAAAGAAACTGTTGACTTTTTAAAGAGAGTATTTGCTTAGTTTATAGTCCCTTTTGAAAATTAGTTAATTCAAGTGTGTCTGAAGGTTCTTAAAACCTGGATTTTTTTCAGGTATTTTCTTTTTAATTTGTATGTCCGTTAGCTATATTTGAAATAATCAAAAGCGGGCCTTATAAGTAGGTTGTATCTACTCAGAAAGCAGTTAATACTGAAGTAGAATGTGGGGACAGGCTGGAGATCAGAGGACGCTGATAGGTACAAGAGGATAAGAATTTCTAGATTTACAGTCTTGGGGATTTTTTTCGACCGAAGATAAACAACAATATGGAATCCAATTTGGTTTTTATTTTCTGAGCACATCTGACTTGATCTCAACCAACTTATTTAATTTCTTTTTGGGACATGGATGCATATGTAGATAGGTATGAGTAGGGCTTGAAAATTTGTTAGTATGGGTAACAGAATTAGCATGAGCATAGAAAGTCCAAACTGAGTTATCTTTAACTGAAGGTGGCTCATTTCTTTCCCTTCATGAGGCCAGAGGTCAATAGATTGACATGTGAAAATGGCATGAGTGCACCTAAGACAGTATGTAAAGGGATTTGAGTGTGAAATATGTACATAGAACAGAGGAGGCAGGCCAGAGCTTTTCATTTGGAGTCTATGAAGGGAATTGCTGTTAGGGTTAGTCTGCCAATCTGCCTGTCTTTTCTCTGTCTAGAAGGGATGCTTTTAAGCAAGCAAGAGGATGTAAGAGAAATGTGGACACTGATTCTTTACGTTAGTGATTCCTATAGATAATGGGTTACTAGATAATGTCTCGTTCCCCAAAAAACTGCCCTGGGTCACAGAAAAGCATCTGATAGTTACCTTAGTGCCATGATTGCACATTGCTTGTTGGGCTCTGAACTTGCTGAAATGAAGATGTTTTTTGTAGGAACCAATTTTTATAGTTTCACAGCTCCCACTGCAGCAAAATTAAGCCCTGGGACCAGGCAATGAGGGAAAGAGACTCACAGAAGTGCTCAGGAAATATTTGAGGTGTATGACGTAACCTGCAAAATCCTGGCATCAGGATGCTGTGTCATTTGAAAAAGTTCTCTAGAATTTTCACTTTGATTGAAAGTGCTTGATTATAATTTTGATTATAAATGTTTTATAATGTGTTCTTTATGAAGCATTCCAGGAATGAGGAGTTTTACATAGCATTTCTAATGAGATGGATTTTGAGCAAATACAGCATATCTGAGTTGTTATGAGTTCATAATCTTGTTTAATACTTAGAAATAGAAACTTCTGACTAATCTTTTTCCAGTTGTAAGACTGTAATGTAGTCATTTGAAAGATTAGCTGATATTTTGTAAGGATACATAAAGAAAAATGCGGATCAGCTTAAAGGACTTAGCAGAAAGCCAGAATTTTTACATATCCTGCAGAAGATTGGATTGCAGCCTTTGAGGATCCTGTGTTCACACTCCAAGTCACAGCCAAGAGACAGTGAAAACTGTTAATGAACTGTGAAGATCCTATGACTTGCATATGTCTTAGCCAATTTGGTTATTGAACTTTACCTGATTTTAAAGAGTTAGTTTCTGCCTGAGACAACTGGCACACACAGAACACGACACTGGCCTTAGACAACCTTTCTGCTGGCATATAAGAGAAAAAGTAGGGAGATAGCTAATTTTGAAGACAATCGTGACTATCCATTCCTGCTCCCTGAGGGAGGGAGATGAAGAAAACTGGCCAGACTCAGAAGGGCCAGACAGGAGCCTCAAGGAGAACACTGGAGTTTGGGAAGCTAAGATATAACCTGGCTTTTTCTGTCAGTGTTTTCTCCAGTTGCTTTTTCCTATGGTTTCTGAAAAAGCTGTTCTGAGTTACAGTATTTATCATCGAGCCATGTCTCTAGAGAGATGTTACCTGTGGATGTCAGACTCCTTAGGAACTGTTGAAAAATGAGGCTGGTATACAAGTGAAGACATCTAACTGATGAACCCTGGAGGGTTTTTTTTTTGTGTTTAGCTGCATGCCCTTGGAACTCTACCTAATAGTATTCTGTGATGAAAGATATATATATATATACATATACCCCTATATGCCCTTAGTGTCTCTGAAAATAATTGTGGGTGTATGAGTAAACAGAGCTGGGGTACACATCAGCAGATCACTTGATCTTGATGAGGTAGGGGAAAACTCCAGCAAGTCCTGTGCTGTGTGGTTACACTGTGTGCTTTGGCTCCGTGGTCTCCAAAGTAGTGTACACACACGACAGTCGTGTGGGGTGTGGGAAGAAGGTATAGTTTGTACCATTAATAAATATGATTTAAAAGATAGTATTTATTCCATCTTTATCTCATCCTTTTCAATTTCTGTTTCTGTGTATGCTTTACAATATACCAAATATATTATTACAGTAGTACATTAATATAATTAATAAATAAAATATTTTGCTGAAACTGTTTTTACTGATAGCTGTGAACAATAGAAATAGTTTAGAGACCATTGCTTTAGCTGATTTCTCACATGAAGAAATATTGGTCCCTTCTACAAAGCAGGAGAAGGGGAACTCTGAGAGACTTGCCTTAGGAAGATGCTCTCTGTAAAATTCCATGTACAGCCTCTCTGCTGTAGATCTGCCAAGAATACACAAGTCATGTCTATGGGTAGCATATGACTGGGGAAAGATTTAGAAAAGGGACAATTTCCAACAACATGGCATTATCTTTGCATAATGTTTAACTGCATTTTAGTAAGAAGAAATTAAACTCTTATGTTAATAATTTAAAAATTACTGCGTTTACTCAGAAACACTAAATTACTGACTAAAGGTACCTAAGTGTGGTAATTCATTTCCTTAAGTGGATATATTTCCTGCTAGAAACTTAATTCCATATTTAAAATAACAAAACCCAATGAACAATGATTTAGAGGTATTTTGTTGCTGATGCTAAGTAGTATTCAAAAGAATTATGTGTACAATACTTCTTTTTTCTTAAATATTTATCTTTTTTTCTCCATCTTTCGTAGGCAGATGAAGTCATCTGTTATGTATCGTTTAGGGCAGAAGCATGACCAGCTTCATGCAGGTGAAAATATAGTATGAAAGACAAATGGGAAATGAAGTAAATGTCTAGCAGTAATAAGTAGAATCGATTTTGCAAGGCATCTTACTTTAGGAAACATTATGAATGCCATGAAAATTCTTAAAACTGCAAATAATTTATTATTGGTTTAAGCACTTCAGGTTCTGACTGCCTGCTTCTATGCTGCGCCTTGGCCAGCCCTGGAAAATGTCCAGTAAGAACTCTCAATGCCCCCGGGTTTTACAATCCACCTATAAAAAAAGAGAAACCCAGTGGAATATTTGCTTCTTGTCTTTCTCTTGCGTTTTAATCCATGTTGTTAGCACGTTGAAATACTTACTGCTTGTATATTAAGTACAGGCTAACAGTAATACATTAAAGTCTGCCACAGTGTGTTTGTATAAAGGCAACAAGGATCAAACCTTATAAGCAATCATTTCTAAACCTTTTCCCCACTCAGCTCAGCTCAGAGAAGAGATGATGTAGCCTGCATTTTGCTCTTAGTTTGGCAGAACCATATCTGTTGACCTGACACACTGAAATCCAGGACCACATGGGAAGAAAGTCCTAAGGGCATGGCTTATAAAAAGGAGTGCTTTCAGTTTATGCCTTTCAGCTTTTTCCAACTGACACTGAATCATTTGGAGGAGTCAATTCTCCAGTTATTTAGGGCCAAACCAATTTTATATCAATTTCTGTATCTTACTATTTATATATATATTTTATATTTATACAATGTAGGTGTATAGAGGATGAGAGCAGTGATAGACACATGTTGTTGTGTGCTCCGTTGTGTAACATAAACAAGTTTGGGAGAAGTAAAGAAACCAGTGTGGTAAATGCACAGCACAGTAGCAAAACTGCCACTAGCAATATTTGATGGACTCAAACTGCAAAATACTTTCAGCAGTCTCTATCTACTGCTAGCACTGCTGCACCCTAGCTAAAGCCATGTAATTCTCCTTTGGAGATTTGAGTCAGTTATGTTTCTCCCACAGCCCTCATGTGATGCATCCCTTCCTGCCTGTTCTTACACTGAGTCCTTTGCTGACATGGGCCTCTCACTGGCTTTCCATGCTGTTCCACAGCAGAGGAAGAATATACACAACCCTGTAGCCTTCTGCTGGTTAGGCAACAGTAGGCAGTGTCCAGTTAATAATAAAATAAACTAAGTCCAATTAAATTATAAGATCTTTTTTCCCCATCAAAGACATATTGAACTTGTCTTCTGTATGTAATATTGACAAAATGCTAATCCAGAACTAATGCACATAATACCTGTATGTGCTTTGAGGTGTGAATACCTGAGGTATGAACCTCATGAGGTTCAACAAGGCCAAATGAAAGGTCCTACACCTAGGTCAGGGCAATCAGCGGTTTCAGTACAAGATGGGAGAAGACGTGATGGACAGCAGCCCTGCAGAGAAGGACTTGGGGTTGCTGGTTGATGAGAAGCTGGACATGAGGTGCTTTTACTGCTGGACGAGGTGCTAAGGGGCATGGTTTAGTGTTTGATAGGAATGGTTGGACTCGATGATCTGGTGAGTCTCTTCCAACCTGGTTATTCCATGATTCTATGATTCTATGAGCCAGCAATGTCCACTTGCAGCCAAGAAGGCCAGCTGTATCCTGGGCTGCATTAAAAGAAGCATGGCCAGCAGGGCGAGGGAGGGGATTCTGTCCCTCTGTTCCTCTCTTGTGAGATCCCACCTGGAGTATTGTGTCCAGTTCTGGAATCCTCAACATAAGAAGGATATGGAACTGTTGGAATGGGCCAAGAGGAGGGCTGCAGAGATGATCAGAGGGCTGGAGCACCTCTGCTATAAGGACAGGCTGAGAGAGTTGGGATTGTTCAGCCTGTAGAAGAAAAGGCTCTGAGGACAACTTATAGTGACCCTCCAGTACCTGAAGGGGCCTACAAGAAAGCTCGGGAGGGACATCTTACAAGGGCATGTGTTAATAAAGGAGGATGGCTTTAAGTTGGAAGGGAGAAGATTTAGACTAGACATTAAGAAGAAATTCTTCACGATGAGGGTGGTGAGGCACTGGCAGAGGTGGCCCAGGGAAATTGTGGATGCCCCGTCCCTGGAAATGTACAAGGCCAGTTGGATGGGGCCTTGAGCAGCCTAATCTGGTGGGAGGTGTCCCTGCCCATGGCAAGGGGGTAGAAACTGGATGATCTTTAAGGTCCCTTCCAACCCAAAATATTATACGATTCTATGATTACCTGATTTGAGAAGTAAGTAGAAAATGTATACAGTTATGGCTTAGAAATGGGATCATTAATCCTGCTGGCATTCCTGCAGTACTGCCTACATGATCTTTAGTGATCTTCATTGGCTTAAAAACTGTGAAATTGTAACTATAATGACATTCAGAATTTGTTTCCTTCTGTTTGTTGTTTTTTTAAGATCAAGTTGAACAATTAATTAAACATTTTTTCCTAAGCATATGGCTCAGAATTGTATTAGATTTTAAAGATTTGTTTTTTCTATATGAGATCATTATACCAGCCTTAGAGAAAGTACCAATTATTGTGTGATTTTCATGAGTTGGCAACACTGAAACAATAGCATGATATGGTGCGGTGTATTACATGCTAATATCACAGCACTGACGTGACTAATCTGCTGTGTTAATTCTCTCTTACGTGGGGATCTGCTTGAGGAACCCTTTCCCTGACAATGATAATCTCACTGGTGACCCTTTAAGTATCTTAAATGTTCTTAAAAGCTCACAGAGAAAAATGTGACACTGTTTTCTCTTCTCTATTGTGGATCCAATAAGAAGTGATGAAAAGGACAGATATACAGCAGACAAAAGAAAACTCACAAGTTAATGCTCTTTTGGATTACTTCATATTTTGCACATCACCGATGTCTCAGAAGTCTTTCTAGCAGTGTTTGAAAGGTGAAATTCATACCTCTCAAAATAAGCAACACAACTTATCTTTACCAGTTCTATTAAAACTCATGAGTAATGAGTTAAAACTCACTTGTATGTTCTTTTAGTGTTTCAGTTTCCAAGTTTGTGACGATGGAAGAAATGGGACAACACACAACGATCAATGTGATCCAAGTGAAGCCATTTACTCAGGGTTCATTGTCTGCTTTTATACATTGAGCTAACTCTCGCGCCAAACATTGATTGGACGATTCTGTCCTAGTAACAAGCATTCATTGGTCACAGTCCAACCACACAACCATGTTGCCAGGGCACATTTCCCCCCTTCAACAGCCAGATTCCTCATTTGCATAGCACAACAGAGTCGTTATAACCTTTTATAACCTTGAGGACCCAAGCTAAGGCTTCCCAACTCCACCCAGCATGAGTTCCTCAGTGCTTGGGCTGCTCATTAAATGCTGTAGCCACCCATCACAAGTTGAAGGTTTTCATGGGTTTAGAATATGTTTTGATTTAATGCCTTTATGGATTTGTCATCCAAGATTTAGACTGAATAAACCAGTGGCATGCAAGAGACAAAATTCTGATGGCATTTATCCCCTCATAAATTCAAGGTAACTTCACTGATTTCAATTAATAGTACTGCTCATTTTAAACAGAGGTCATACTCACATTCATAAAGCTTTCCTGATTAAAACACTGAGAGGGCAAAGTATTATTTGTTTAATTAGTAGCCCGTAGTTCAAAAGATCATTAGTCAGGATGAGATCTCCAAGAAGATTCGGTTTTGAGCTGAGTTCTTAGTCCACTTCGGGTAAATATTAATGTCAGCTGCTCTGAGACGGAAGTTCAGGAGCTTTGGAAACACCTGCTGGGTTTCATAGAATCATAGAATCACCAGGTAGGAAAAGACCCATTGGATCATCAAATCCAACCATTCCTATCAAATACTAAACCATGTCCCTCATATAAACCTTTTGCTGGAAAATCTTCCAATGCTTGTGTATTTTCAAGGAAATGTAAGGGCAGTGAAGGTGGGTATATTGCACAATGGTACCTTCAATCATGAGGTTACTGATTTTGAAAAAATAAAATTTGCATATATTGTAATTTGTTAGACATGCCACTGTTGCCATGTTTGCTATTTTATTTCAATATTTAGTTCACAGAAGTATTCAGGAGCCCTGTCAAGTTAAAGGAAAGGAAAGACCAATAACTGCCTTCCAAGTGGCTATTT
Organism: Clamator glandarius; assembly: GCA_033459285.1. Taxonomy (NCBI): domain Eukaryota; kingdom Metazoa; phylum Chordata; class Aves; order Cuculiformes; family Cuculidae; genus Clamator; species Clamator glandarius. Next base: position 1,506,358 of record JAUNZM010000674.1, on the reverse strand, counting down.
AAAGATAAAAAGTAATCACTTGTTCTCTCTTGGCCAAGAGGGCCAAGATATTGTTAAACTGGGGTGAACATTGGGAAGGATTTCCTGTGTAGAAAGAGGAGTGAGCAGCTGTGTGGATAAGATTGCTCTGTCCAAGAAGTGGTGCATTGCTTTCGTGGTGGTATTCCATTGTGATGCAGAAGGGGAACAGGAGCTAGGACAAGTTAGGTGAGCATTTGTTGAGGTGTTTGATCCTGAAAGATCCTCCCAGTTTTACTGTGAAATAATCACAGTATTCTGGTAGGAAGGACTAAGAAAACATTATTATGCCGTATTTCAGGCAGTTACTATGGCAAAATATTTATGAAAAAAAAATAATAATAGAATCATAGAATAACCAGTTTGGAAGAGACCCACCGGATCATCGAGTCCAACCACTCCTATCAAACACTAAACCATGCCCCTTAACACCTAATCCACCCATGCCTTAAACACCTCCAGGGACAGTGAATCAACCACCTCCCTGGGCAGCCCAGTGCCCAATGACCCTTTCCGTGAAAATTTTTTTCCTAATGTCCAGACTAAATCTCCCCTGGCGGAGCTTGTGACCATTCCCTCTCTTCCTGTTCCATGTCACTTGGGAGAAGAGGCCAGCTTCCTCCTCTCTACAACCTCCTTTCAGGTAGTTATAGAGAGCAATGAGGTCTCCTCTCAGCCTCCTCTTCTCCAGGCTAAACAACCTCAGCTCTCTCAGCCGTTCCTCATAAGGCTTCTTCTCCAGCCACTTCACCAGCTTCATTGCTCTTCTCTGGACTCGCTCCAGAGCCTCAACATCCTTCTTGTGGTGAGGGGCCCAGAACTGAACACAGGATTCAAGGTGCAGTCTCACCAGTGCTGAATACAGAGGGAGAAAAACCTCCCTGGACCTGCTGGTCACGCCGTTTCTGATACAAGCCAAGATGCCATTGGCCTTCTTGGCCACCTGGGCACACTGCTGGCTCATGTTCAGTTGGCTGTCAACCAACACCCCCAGATCCTTCTCCTCCTGGCAGCTTTCCAGCCAGGTTTCTCCTAGTTTGTACCTCTGCATGGAGTTGTTGTGCCCCAAGTGCAGGACCCGGCATTTGGCCTTGTTAAACCTCATGCCACTGGACTCTGCCCAGCAGTCCAGCCTGTTCAGATCCCTTTGCAGAGCCTCTCGAACCTCCAGCAGATCCACTCTTCCACCCAGCTTAGTGTCGTCCACAAACTTGCTAAGGGTGCACTTAATGCCTTCATCCAGGTCATTGATAAAGACATTGAACAGGACTGGACCCAGCACTGAGCCCTAGGGAACCCCACTTGTAACTGGCCTCCAGCTGCATTTAACACCATTTCCCACCACCCTCTGGGCCTGGCCATCCAACCACTTTTCCACCCAGGAGAGTGTGCGCCTGTCCAGGCCAGAGGCTGACAGTTTCCATAGCAGAATGCTGTGAGAAACTGTGTCAAAGGCTTTACTGAAGTCCAGGAAGATACATCCACAGCCTTTCCCTCGTCCAGCAGCCAAGTCACTTTGTCATAGAAGGCAATCAGATTAGTTTGTCAAGACCTGCCTTTTGTGAACCCGTGTTGACTGGGCCTGATCACCCAGTTCTCTTGCATGTGCTTCATGATAGCACTCAAGATCACCTGTTCCATGACTTTCCCTGGCACTGAGGTCAGACTGACAGGCCTGTAGTTCCCTGGATCCTCCCTGCGACCCTTCTTGTAGATAGGCACAACATCAGCCAGCCTCCAGTCCAATGGAACTTCCCCAGTCTTCTAGAACTGTTGGAAGATGATGGAAAGGGGTTTGGCCAGCACATCTGCCAGCTCCTTCAATACCCTCAGGTGAATCCCATCCGGACCCATAGATTTGTGGGTGTGTAGTCAGGCTAGCAAGGCTCTCACCACCCCCTCTTGGATCATGGGAGCCTTATGTTGCTCCTCTAGCTCCGGAGTTTGTACACAGAGGGAACAACTTTCTTTACAATTAAAGACTGAGGCAAAGAAGGCATTAAGTACCTCAGCCTTTTCCTTTGCCAATCTGATTTCTAGTTGAGCCTTTGCCTTTCTGATTTTTTCTCTACACAATCTCACTTCCCTCCTGTAGTCCACCCAAGAGGCCTGTCTCCTCTTCCAGAGCCCATAAACATTCCTCTTCTTCTTGATATCACTCAAGATCTTCCTGTTCAACGAAGCTGGTTTTTTCCCCCGCCGTTTTTTTTTCCAGAACATGGGGATGGCTTTCTCCTGAGCTGCTAGGATTTCCTTTCTGAAGAGCTCCCAGCCCTCATGGGCTCCTTTGCCCTTAAGCACTGTCTCCCATGAGACTTTGCCAACCAGCCTTCTGAAGAGTTCACAGTCTACCCTTTGGAAATTTAATGCTACTGTCCTGCTAACCACCTTCTTCACTTCACTTAGAACAGAAAACCCTATCATTTCATGATCGCTTAGTCCTAGGTGCCCTCCTACTGCCACATGCCCCACAAGGCCTTCTCTGTTCACAAATAGCAGGTCCAGGAGGGCACCTTCCCTTGTCGGTTCATTCATCAGCTCTGCAAGGGAGTTGTCTTCCATGCACTCCAGGAGCCTCCTAGACTGCTTCCTTTCTGCTCTGTTGTACTTCCAGCAGATATCAGGAAGATTGAAGTCTCCCACAAGAACAAGAGGCACTGATCTAGAGATTAACCCCAGCTGTTTATAGAAGAGCTCGTCAGCTGCTTCTCCTTGGCTGGGTGGCCTGTAGCAGACTCCCATCACAAAATCTACCTTCTTATGGGCTCCTCTGATTTTAACCCATAGGCACTCAATCTCCTCATCACCACAATCCATTTCAACAGTGTCCAAGTCGTCCCTTGCAAAGAGGGCTACCCCGCCTCCTCTCCTTCCCTTCCTATCCCTCCTGAAGAGTTTGCACCCCACCATATCTGTACTCCAGTTATATGAGTCATCCCACCACGTTTCCGTTATGGCAACAACATCATACGCCCCTTGCCCTACGACAGCTTCCAGCTCTTCCTTCTTATTACCCATGCTACATAATGTATGTACTCCTGCAGTCCCTTTTCAGCTGAAGGAACAGTGATGCTGAATATATTTAATATGAAATTAGAATACTAATTATTAAAAAAACCTTCTTCTGAATATTGGGATAATGACAGTTCTGGAGGTATATTAATGAATCTGTGTGAAGGAACACAAGGCTGGGAAATGGCTAATCAAAGCATAAGCTATTTTAAAGTGGTTCCAATTTTATCTCATGACCTTCATGAAAAATATGCAATATCTGTATCAGTAAATACTCAGCTTTTCTTTGCTTGCTTAGCGCTTCTAAAAATATTTTCTTCTTCATACTTAGGAAATAAAGAATACATAACACTTTGGACTACATAGGGGTCAAAATACATTTCCTATTATTACCTGTATTTGCAAAGTTCTGTCAATGGTTGAAACTAGCCAATTATTTTCAAGAAAGGTACATTTGGGGTAACTTTAAAAATCTGGATTGGAAGGGACCTTTAAAGATAATCTAGTTCCAACCCTTCTGCTATAGTAAGGGACATCTTTTTACTAGATCAGGTTGCTCAAAGCCCTGTCCAACGTGTTCCTGGACTGATCACAGGTGATAAAAATAGAAAAGAGAAAAAGCCCTACATAATATCTGTTAGCGTAATTTCTGAGCATCCAAAATAGACATTTAAATATTTAGAAACTTTGTCTTATGAGTTTATAAAGCCCAGAATCATATTCTCTTCTAGCTGGTGTGATAGTGCATAATGCCCTTGTTCTCAGGGTTGTGTGGGAAAGAAACAGCAGTGTGTTTAAGAAGTAAACTGCCATTTTTTCCCCCAGTATAGTATTTAATTGTAGTACAGGCGTGTTCTCATTTGTTTCTGTTAGTCATACAAAGGCATTGATTGATGAATTAAATCCTAACTATGGCACTTCATGAATCCAAAGACAAGTAGTGATCTTTTGGAGCCATTGAGACCCTTTACCTGTACTGAAAACAGTAGTTGGAGGCTGGGAGGTTGGATTATGCCCATGGTTAAAAGTTTTGATATCTTTATGGGATACAGGAAAGGAAGTTAAAATAATAAGAGTTCGCCATCACAGAATGTTGACAACATTCAGACTTGCATTGCCATCTCTTTATAGATTCGCAAAAGGTTTACCCCATGCAAAGTTTTGTGTTCTGCTTAGCGTAACACTTCGTGTCAGACGATGTGATAGAGTTCTCTGTGCCAAACTTCTTAACTTGTGGACACTTATTCTGTATATCACTGAATTCCATTGACTCTGGTCAACACAGTAGAAAGTTAAAGTACTCAGAACCTAACAGAAGTTCTCAGTTCCTGATAGAATACTGGGACTTGCTTTTTTGTTGTTGTGGGTTTTCATTTATTTTGTTTTTGTAATATGCGAATCTCTGGCTTTTTTAGTTCAGCTTTGATTTTTGGAAGTGGTCTTGCCGTTGCTTTGACTATTGGGGTCTGACTCTATCAAATTTTTGATACTTTTAGCATTCCATGAACAGCCAAGACTCAATCATGGAGCAGCATAAGTAACAGTCAGGATGCCCTTGGCTGCTAAGAAAGAGGAAGGAGAGAGTGTTACAACAGGGAGATCACATAATCCCAATTTGCTTTTTTTTCTGTCACAGAAAATCAGCTAATAGCTGCAAAAGGGAGAAAAGATCCATTGCATTAGGTTGCCTTGTATATATTATCCTCCGTTCTGTTATGTGATTATTTTTTAATAAATGTCGTTAAGAAATACTTCTCAAAAGAATTTTGATTGGAAATGCTATTTTGATACAAGCTGGAAAATTTCTTACAAATTTTTCGTGAAGTCCAAAGTGAATTTCTTGTTCAAGAGCAAGAAAGTCTAGTAGTAGTAATAGCATAGTGGTCCAGATTCACTTTGTAGAGGTGTGTTCAAAAGTATGGCTAGAGTTGGACACAGAAAGGGTTTATATAAGCTTCTCCAGTCTAAGGGAGAACTGAGCAGAGCATAGGCATGAATCTGGGTCTCCTTTATAGTCATACTGCAGAATAAGTCTCTCTCAATTCCCCCCCACCCCCCGCCCCATTGGAGCTCTCATGCTTCACGTAGATAAATGTTCATAATGCTAGGAAAAGGAAGGCTGGTTCTAGAAGTGCTCATTTTTGGTCCACTGAAATGTTCATTCAGTAGTTTGAACTCAAATGATTCCAACAGTAGTGACTAGGAGAGGTTTATTTAGCATAAAGTCAAGCTTCTAGGAGATCTCTAGCCACTTAATTATCCTGTGTGCCTTCTCCCTTTTCCTACCCACCCTTGCCCAGTTTGTACTTGGGAAGTTTTGACTGTCTGTAAGTGTGGAATAAATATAATTTCTGAAACCTTGCATTTTATGGACTTCTGTTTTTCGTGTAGTTCTAGATTTGAAGAGGACAAAGAAAACGTGGATGTGTTCTTGTGTATTTTTATGGTACTAAACTTATTTCAGAGCTCATCCCTTTAATGTCTAAGCTGGTTTTGCTAAGGTTTACTTCTAAGACATGTTTTAGGGTTAATTCTAATATAGTAGTTTAACTTTTATAACACCTGCTGTCTCTAAGGTCTTTATCTATTTCACAGAAAGTAACAATTTTAGCCTCATCCCTTTGAGGTAAGCAATAACAAGTATTTTCTTATATTAGCTTCCTTTTTTTTTTTTTTCCTGGAAGGATGAGAAAAATCTGCCTCTCTTTCTCTCTTCTTCACTCTCTTTGATTTCACAGCAGTTTGGTTCCAATGATTTGTTTCTTCCAGGCACTACACAGCAGGGTCTTGGACTTTAGGGTCATAAGCTGGAATAAAATTCAAGATCTTTTTACCAGAAACCAGAGGCACTTATCACTTGAAATCAAATAGAATTACCATTGATATGCAATAAAAGTTTTCTTTTAAACTGAGTAGCGTAGGGCAGCATAGATGAAGAACCTTTGAATCTTTATTAGTATGGGAATCAAAATGTGTGGTAGCTTTTTCTCTTGGACACAACAGAATAAATAGCAACCCATTGTATATCTGCATGCTAGGATTTATTGAAGAGCCAACAATAGCAGAGCCTTTACCATGCCTGATTAGCTTGCACAGTCGCTGGTCATTTTCCCCTACTCTGTAGGTTTTTACTTTCCCACAGAAGAGTCGCTGCTGCTTTGGGAAGGCTGGGCAGAAAGTAATGTTGGTTCATATTGTGTTGTTGCTTGTGGCCACCCATCATGTGTGTCACCAGGCATCTATCTCCTTACAGTGATCTGATCTCCAGAATTTTCCCAGACTTCCAGGATCTCTCCTCCAGCCAAGACTGTCATCTTCTTTCCAGGCCCCCTTCTTCTTGCTGAGACCACCATCTCTGTTCAGCAACCCATGTTTCTGGCGGCAACAGTTTTCTTCAGAAACTAACCCCTAATTTCCCAGTCTAAATAGTCTGTGCAGAAGTACAGTGTGTGATCAGTTTCTTAATCTGTGACGCTATCTTATGTCTCATTAACAGAAAGACTCAGGACATGCCACTTTTGTGTAGCCCAGCTGTTACAGATTTTTTTTTCCTAGCTTTCACCAGCTGCAGTTAGCAAGCAGCAGGCTTCTGCTTGAGGACTGAGAGAATCATAGAATCAACAGGTTAGAAAAGACCTACCAGATCATCGAGTCCAACCATTCCCATCAATCACTAAACCATGTCCCTCAGCACCTTGTCTACCCATCCCTTAAACCCCTCCAGGGAAGGTGACTCAATCCCCTCCCTGGGCAGCCTCTGCTAGTGCCCAATGACCCTTTCTGGGAAATATTTCATCCTGATGTCCAACCTGAACCTCCTCTGGTGGAGCTTGAGGCCATTCCCTCTCGTCCTAGACATTCATTGTGCCTTCTCTCTATTCTGCACACTTTTTTTTTTTTTTTTTTTAAATCTCAGCATTTAGCTGTATTAAACTACCTTTTCTGGTCTAGGAAATGATTGATAGTCTTGGATGAATTTTAATTGCACTGTACAAGGATGGGATCATGTGATTCCCATTAACATTTATGGTAGTCGTATTATTAAATCCCTATGCACCGCAATGAAGATTTACACTACTGTCTCCTTCCCTTTGGTGGGCAGTTGTATGCTATACAGTTGGAGTATTTAGAGTGTATTAAAAGAAATGCAGAAATACCATTCTCTTCTTTGTTCCTTTCTTCCCTACCCACCCCTCAAAATTTCCCCCTTTAAGGGGGGAAATTCTTAGGAAATTCTCCCTTGTCAGTATTGAATATGCCAGAGTCAGAGTGTGATTTACAATGCAGAAGGCTATTTCTTGCAGTTAACTGATGCTGTTGTACTTCTGCGACTCATATAACTTGGATGTTCTCCCCACATCTGCCTTATAGCTCCACAGATGACAGATTAAATTTAATTTAGCCGCCCTACATAATGGAAGAGGTTGAGGTTTTCTCTTTAGTTTGATTCTTTGTTTGAAGCCACCCAGAACTGACAGTAGCTAGAATGATTATTATAAAATGAATTTGCAATTGCTTATGAAAAGAACTTGATATTCTTAAAAGAGTTCCAAGTAGACAGGCATCCACATGGCAATTAGCAGTAAAGGAATTAGTGGTTTTGCAAAGAAGGGATGGAAGAAGACATTGGGGCTAGACAGACCGCTAACCTGAGGTTGCAATTGCTAATGATAAATGATGAAAGCAAAATACTGGTATTGTAAAGAAAGTTTTAGTGTCATTGCATATGCTACCCTGATATTATGGCAAAATCAGATTGTTTTGCTGGTGCCATTATGGGCTTTCAGAGAGAGTCACCGTTTTATTTGTTTGGCAAGTGCAAGATCCTGCACCTGGGTTAGGGCAATTTCAGACACAAACACAAGTTGGGAGGAAAATGGATAGAAAGCAGCCCTCGGGAGAAGGACTTGGGGGTGCTAGTTGAAGCTCAACATGAGCTGACAGGGTGAGTTTGCAGTCCAGAAAACCATCTGTATCCTGGGCTGCATCAAAAGAAGCATGGCCAGCATGCTCCCAGGTTGAGGGAGGTGAGACCCCACCCTCTGCTCTTGTGAGACCCCACCTGGAGTATTGTGTTCACCTCTTGAGCCCCTAACAAGTACATGTGGAGCAAGTCAATGGAGGGCCATGAAGATGACCAGAGGGCCAGAGCATCTGGGATGTTGAGCAACCCCAACCCGGAGTTGGGGTTGCTCAGTTTGGAGAAGGGAAGGCTGCAGAGAAGTCTTATAGCAGCCTTCCAGTACCTAAAGGGAACCTACAAGAAAACTGGAAAGGGACATTTTACAAGAGCATGTAGTTATAGGCTGAGGGGGAATGGCTTTAAATTGAAAGGGGAAGATTTAGGTTACATATAAGGAAGAAATTCTACACTATGAGGGTGCTGAAGCACTGGAAGAGGTTGTCCAGAGAAGCTGTGGATACTCCATCCCTGGAAGTGTTCAGGGTCAGGTTAGATGAGCAAACTGGTATAGTGGAAGGAGTCTCCGTGCATTGCAGGGGGGTGGTTGTTATTAGGTGATCATCAAGGTCCCTTCCGACACAAACCACTTTATGATTCTATGATATTGCAAAGAGGATGGGTAAATAGCATTTATTTCCTTGTCATTATAAAAATCAAAAAGGTCTCACTGTCATTTCTTCACTTCTTATTAAATATTTGGACACCATACTGTGGCAAAAGGAGCGGTTTCGTCCACTGCAGAGGAATATAGAATTGTAGAATGGTCAGAGTTGGAAGGGACCTTAAAGATCATCCAGTTCAAACACCCCTGCCACAGGCAGGGACACCTCCTAGTAGATCAGGCTGCTCAAGGCCCTGTCCAGCCTAGCCTTGAACATTTCCAGGGATGGGGCATCCACAACTTCCCTGGGCCACCTCTGCCAGTGCCTCACCACCCTCATCGTGAAGAATTCTTTCTTAATATCTAGTCTAATCTTCCCCCTTCCAACTTAAAGCCATCCTCCCTTATCCTATTAACACATGCCCTTGTAAGATGTCCCTCCCGAGCTTTCTTGTAGGCCCCTTCAGGTACTGGAGGGTCACTATAAGTTGTCCTCAGAGCCTTTTCTTCTACAGGCTGAACAATCCCAACTCTCTCAGCCTGTCCTTATAGCAGAGGTGCTCCAGCCCTCTGATCATCTCTGCAGCCCTCCTCTTGGCCCATTCCAACAGTTCCATATCCTTCTTATGTTGAGGATTCCAGAACTGGACACAATACTCCAGGTGGGATCTCACAAGAGAGGAATAGAGGGGCAGAATCCACTCCCTCGCCCTGCTGGCCACACTTCTTTTGATGCAGCCCAGAATACGGTTGGCCTTCCGGGCTGTGAGCACACATTGCTGGCTCATGTCCAGCTTCTCACCGACCAGCACCCTCAAGTCCTTCTCTGCAGAGCAATCATGTCATCCCTCATCCTGTATTGAGACCATGGATCACACGTCTTTCCTATAGACCTCCTTTAAGTACCTGAAGGCCACTATATGGTCTCACTGCAACCTTCTCTTCTCCAGGCTGAGCAGTCCCAAGTCCTCATAGGAGAGGTGCCTCAGCTCTCAGATCATTTTTGTGGCTCTCCTCTGGACCCGCTGCAGCAGCTCCATGTCCCTCCTGTGCTGAGGGCCTCAGAGCTGGATGCAGTACTCCAGGTGGGGTCTCACCAGAGCCAAGTAGAGTGGCAGAATCGCTTCCCTCAGCCTGCTAGCCACACTTCTTTTGATGCACTCCAGGATATTATTGGCCTAATTCTCATCTATATGAACTATAACTTGTCTTCAGATTCAGATATGCAATGTCTTAAGCAGTTATCTGCTATTAAATGCTGAATCATTTGATCACTGTTTCTGCAGTCTTTTGCTGACTTCAGCGATGCTTCAGCTCTTTGCTTTCTGGTCAAAACAAAGACCTAAATTAAATGTGGCAGCAGAAAGTTAAATACTGTGGATGCATTTTTAATTTAGAAAAGCCCTCACTAAGAACAAGGTTTTACATATTCCTAAGTGAAAACATGCTTCAGGGAATTTGGATGCATCTTTTATTTCTGATTTCTCAGGTATTTTCTTATCTTTTCACATATATTATGTGTGTGTCCTTATATATATACATTCATAGATATGGGTGTGTATATATTTAGCTTAATATTTTTTATTTTGGTGTTGACTAAAGTGGTTGCTTTATAAGTCAAAAAAATGTGTGCATAATATAGAAAAAAAGGAATTTCCAGGATTTAATTCTGAAAGTGCACTTGTAATTGATTTGCTTCAACAGATCCAACATAAAGCAAGCTGGATCTTGGTCTCTTGAAAACGCAGTTTGTAATTCTTAAAAGTCGTAGAGATTTGCCTTTGCTTTGCCAGTTAAGACTGGAAGTTTGGTTTATGTAAACTGCATACAGTTCACATACCTTGATATGACAGTGGAAAAATCTGTATGGACAAAATGTTCTAAACTTCTTGCTTTTTTAATTAATCTGACTTAACATTTTGAAGTAATGCAGTGTAAAAACTAGGCTAATGGTGAAGAAAGCTTTCCTAGAGTCTGATCTAAACAAAATGTGAATTCCTGAGTGAATACTTAAATAAACCCAAAAACGCTTTTAGCAAGCAGATCTGCTTGCTGATTCCACATAAATTAATGTAAAAATCGACATAAATAATTTTTATCATTTAAGATATTTCATGCAATCTCTTTCAGATCCCAACAAAAATATTTATTATCCTGTTAATATGTCCTGTTTTCCCTGAGTATTGCTAAATCCATCATTAGTTCTTCTAACAGGTGTGTATTAAGTCTTCCTTCAAGTACATAGAAAGTTCATTATGTCTTTAATTTCTGTTGATTTTCTTTGTTAATTCATACCAAATGTTTAATATTTTATATTTTAACCAATGCCAAGGTTTTGACCAACAAGTAAGAATCATACTTCAAATACAGTTATAAAAATACTGTGGTTCTTCAACAGAGGGCTAGTATGTATTATAGCAATTACTGTTTCTTTGTACTGTTGACGGGAGCATCACAGAATCAAACACAGAGATCACTATGATCAGCGAGTGTTCAATTTATTGAGCTTACCAGGTTCTTTGTAAACCCTTTTTGGTTACATAACAGGGTGCCCACGAGGGTATCTACAGTGTATTATTGGTTAAAGGTAACTGTCCATAAAGCTATTACTAACATACTATTGGCTAAACTACTGCACATGCTAAGAAACCAAGTTACAATAAAATTAACTATGTTGATATTTCTCTTTAATTGTTTTTCTTTCAGCTGGTACTTGTTCCCCCTGAACTAGCTCTTGTATTCCTTTCAGCTAGTCTTTGTTTATCTTTCGACTCTCTGTTTCAAGGCCTTGTTAGAATTGCTCAGTATCAATCAGTCGCACAGCATCCAGGCCTTGTTCTCTGTAAAATGTTCCCACATCGTACAAAAAGCAAGTCTTGCCCTCTGGTCCTCTGATGACGGTTTTATAATGATTCGGTCACTTTTGATCTGTAATTCAGTAGGCCTTGTAAACATTTACCTATCTGAATTCAACTCTAAATAAATGAACTTTTACCAGCTCAACAGTGGTCAGTGACTTTTACTCAGCACTGTGTTTAGTCACACATACAAATCTTAAATTTTGGTCTTAAGTGACAGTAAGTAAATAGTACTTCCAGTCTTTTTCTTGTCAATCAAACTCCCATTATATCAAGTGTATATATTGTGTAAGCTTTCTTGATATGTATTGTCTTACCTAATATTTCAGTTTGAGGTTTTAGTGAAGGTAGGAACGTCTATCAAAGCCTGTTTTCAAAAGCCTCAGACCTAATTTTCCAAGTCAGTTAATGGTTTCAGGGTGCTTAATAGTCTAGTTGATCACAGAAGAATGAAGGTACTAATAATTAGTCATTTTATTTGAAAAGTCTTCTTTAGCCTGTCTTAAGCTTCTACTTTTAATAAACCACAGTTTATTAAACTAGGGTTTAGAGAGTTAATGGTCATTAATGTAAAAATCAATATTTGCTTTTATTTTGCAAGTATTGCTCCTGTAAAATATTTTAATTAAGTTTCTGTCTGGAAAAAGCTTTTTCCTTAAGAAGTATTGGATTTTCACCCTTCGGAATTTCCTTTGCAACATGCTGGAATCTAATACTCATCTCTTCTCCTAATGGACCAAAATGTGTGTGCTATTAACATAGTAAGCTCAAAAAAATTCTTGTAGTTATGTCTTCCATTAACACCTTCACTGCACACAGGTCAGCTGTGATTGTATTCTTGCTAAGAGAGGGAGACGCTTTTTTGATAATATCTTCACACTTAAGTAGTTATCTTTTTCCATGTGATAAAGCACTGTGTAGTGCGACTTGGTTTCCCAGAGTGTGGCTGCTGATGGGAATCTGTTACTGTTTGCAGTGCAAGGAGATGGATGAGAGGAAAACTGCCTGGTGTCTCTGAGGGTATGTTCTGTAAATACATGGACTTATTAGAGCACATAAGATAGCTAATTTTTGCTGATTCACTTCTGTGGAAGGATGTTGTCTATAGTAATGCTGCCTTTGTTTTTCCTTGAAAAAAAAAAGATGTAAGAATGAGCATAAGCACAACATGTGATAAATTTGAATTAATAGACTTGCTACTTGTGGTTATGCCAGGACTCATCTCCTTATTTTACCAAAATAAATTTATGTTACTACAGTTTGTGCTAGCATGGAAGGACTGATTAAACTACAAGGGAGTGTATTGAATCCTGTTCTACCTGCGAGAGCATGAACGGCTTTGTTAACTACAGATACACATAGCTACTCTGCACTGCAGTTTTCAGGTGTTTGAGCTAAATTAACTAGCTAAGGCACTAAAAAATCTAACAGCAAAAAGAACCACAAAAATACCTATATCTGCATAGTGAAAGCCAATTTGCTCTTTTTCTTGGATAGCCTGCATCAAGGATATTCTGAGCTTTGTGCTATTACCCCTAATTAGACAGATACCCAAGCTACTTCATCCACAGCCAGCCTGGGCATCTTAAGACTAACCTGTAGACTGCAGTGTGGTCTTCACGTGAAACAGGGATGATGTGGGAAATGAAAATCACCAGTTTCAACCTTCCAAATATACACTAACCTATGAGTGCTGGCACTTTTCCCATGTCAGCTTCACAGAAGTTATTTGGAGACACCATGTAACTCAATGCAATTGTCTTTCCCAATTAAAAGAATTAAAAGATTATGATAATGTATACCTTCAACAAAACAAGTGACTACCCAGCTACAAGAAGTGTTGCAGGGAGGATCCAGGGAACTATAGGCCTATCAGTCTGACCTCAGTGCCAGGGAAAGTCATGGAACAGGTGATCTTGAGTGCTGTCATGAAGCACATGCAAGAGAACTGGGTGATCAGGCCCAGTCAACACAGGTTCACAAAAGGCAGGTCTGGCCAAACTAACCTGATCGCCTTCTGTTGACAAAGTAACTTGGCTGCTGGGTGAAGGAAAGGCTGTGGATGTATCTTCCTGGACCTCAGTAAAGCCTTTGACACAGTTTCTCACAGCATTCTGCTACGGAAACTGTCGGCCTCTGGCCTGGACAGGCGCACACTCTCCTGGGTGGAAAAGTGGTTGGATGGCTGGGCCCAGAGAGTGGTGGGAAATGGTGTTAAATGCAGCTGGAGGCCAGTGACAAGTGGGGTTCCCCAGGGCTCAGTGCTGGGTCCAGCCCTGTTCAATGTCTTTATCAATGACCTGGATGAAGGCATTAAGTGCACCCTTAGCAAGTTTGTGGACGACACTAAGCTGGGTGGAAGTGTGGATCTGCTGGAGGTTCGGGAGGCTCTGCAAAGGGATCTGAACAGGCTGTCCAACGGCATGAGGTTTAACAAGGCCAAGTGCCGGGTCCTGCACTTGGGGCACAACAACCCTAAGCAGAGGTACAAACTAGGAGAAACCTGGCTGGAAAGCTGCCAGGAGGAGAAGGACCTGGAGGTGTTGGTTGACAGCGACTGAACATGAGCCAGCAGTGTGCTCAGGTGGCCAAAAAGGCCAATGGCATCTTGGCTTGTATCAGAAACGGCGTGACCAGCAGGTCCAGGGAGGTTATTCTCCCTCTGTACTCAGCACTGGTGAGACCGCACCTCGAGTCCTGTGTTCAGTTCTGGGCCCCTCACCACAAGAAGGATGTTGTGGCTCTGGAGCGAGTCCAGAGAAGAGCAACAAAGCTGGTGAAGAGGCTGGAGAAGAAGCCTTATGAGGAACGGCTGAGAGAGCTGGGGTTGTTTAGCCTGGAGAAGAGGAGGCTGAGAGGAGACCTCATTGCTCTCTATAACTACCTGAAGGGAGGTTGTAGAGAGGAGGAAGCTGGCCTCTTCTCCCAAGTGACATGGAACAGGAAGAGAGGGAATGGTCACAAGCTCTGCCATGGGAGATTTAGTCTGGACATTAGGAAAAAATTTTTCACGGAAAGGGTCATTGGGCACTGGGCTGTCCAGGGAGGTGGTTTATTCACCTTCCCTGGAGGTGTTTAAGGCACGGGTGGATGAGGTGTTAAGGGGCATGGTTTAGTGTTTGATAGGAATAGTTGGACTCAATGATCCGGTGGGTCTCTTCCAACCTGATTATTCTATGATTCTATGATTCTGTTTCAAGAACTAAGCTGTTTGATAATATTATATGACAATAAATTTAAAAATGAAGGGGAAAATTAATATTATGTGCCAAATGTAAGTAAAAATAGTCCCACAGTAGCCCCTTCCTTTAGCCCCAGACCCTGAGTTTCCTCTTTTCTTTTACGTAACAGATCATACTTGGATTCCTAATATTAGGAGTTCCTTCAGTTGATGCAAAACCGAACAGGATAGCTTCCTTATGGTCTATTTTGAATGCCTTTCAGAAGATACCTGCATCATGTGTGAAGGAAAGCCATTTTGTTGGAGTATGAATGGGAAGAGTGATGGGCTGCTGCCTTGAGAGCTTACAGAAATCTGTTAATTGAACAGCAGAATACTTAAGGTTAATCTGTTTCAGGGTTTGGTCCATGATACGTGCTAGAACAGAATGAAGTAAAACTTAGTGTGGAAGAGGAGAAGATAGAAGCAATTATGCCCTCTAACTGGTTTGATTTATCTTTTACTGTAGATAACCATTTAAGCTCTCTGAGTTGATGAAGATGCAGATAAAGGGCAGTTGGGGTCAACATAGCTTTAAGGAAATTTTAAGACAGGCACTCTCTTTATATTTACATTCACTAAATTTAACAATAACAAAATGTTATCATTTAGAACATTGGCTGCTGTTTAAGTAGTTCAAGAAGCATAAATTGGTTTCTAAACGTGATGTATCTCTCAAATGTGACAGATACCTGTGTAATAGCTATTTCTTAAGGTGATCAGAAGCTTTGTCTAACTGCCTACTAACTCTGACATTGCTTTCTGCCAGAGGAGTAAGCCAGCAATATCTTTTGTGGCTTTTATTAACACAAATGAAGTTAACTGGAAGGTTTGATTTCTGTAAAGCAGCATGTGCATATTTATGACTTGGATATACTGTTAAATCCCCTGAAGCATGCAAATTTTTGTTAGGCTTGATTAGTATTTGTTAGTTCCATATGTTCAAAATCTTTTTGTTTTAGGCCATCTTTTGTTTCATAAGGAATTAATTTCCAATTTAATCTTTCTGTCTACAGTATGTCCTTAACAGGCACAATCTTACAAAAAAGGTGTTATCAATGATTGTTAGAGACAGTAAATTGTGCTATGTTTATTAAAATACTGACTTATTTCTGAGAATGTGTGCCACAAAGCAAATCAAATGGCCCTTACTCAAAAAAAAAGTAGATCTGCACTCTCTCTATATATTTTTAAGTATTATTCCTGCTCTTCCATGAATTGCATCTGAAGGACTTAATTGTCATTTAAAAACTCTCAGTGTTTAAGGGCAGCAATTTCTCTCTTTTATCAGGAAACTTTTCTGAAAGCTCCAGCTATGACAGGTAACACTTAGAAGACTTTTGCTTTGAATTTTAGCCCTTGCAGTTGCACACAGTGTCTCCAAAACCAAACTTCAATGGAATATAGAAGAAAAGAGGAAATTAAAATTATTTATTTGAATTTCATCTGTGTGGTTACAGACCTAGGTTCACTCTTGCTGAGCATCTGCAGTTACCCATGTCTATTAGCAATATTAGTAATTTTAGGAACTCAAATCCTGATGAACAAGGGGCTTTGCATCTCTGCTTCTCCCTGTGTAGAATCCAGGTTTGTAGATTGCTGGAAAATACAGTTAACCTGATATGCAGTCCTGTAGTTGTTTACAATAAATATGTAGTTAAATTTGCACATCACCGTCTGCTAAATAGCTAACCAGATAGCAGCTTTGGAAAGAAGCTTCTTATCATAAGGTATGAAGAGTAAAAGTTAAGCTCTTTTTTTATAACTAGCCTATCCATTGATAGCAAGGGTTTGTATTGGTTCATTCTGTGCAACAGGATTATCGTTCCACTGGCCAACACTGAGAGCAGACCTAGGTTTTTTTGCTATGGGTTTCATAAAAATAACGGAGAATTAATTGTGAGATACAATCTGCTGTTTGCTTTTATTTTTGGTAGTTAATAACATTGGATAAACTTTTCTGTGTATTGGACCAATAGATTTAAAAAAATTTTTTTAACAGAAATTTTCTTATTCAGTTCACAGTTCCAAAATGATTTAACAGAAAGGTCAGAACAGCAACTGCCATATTTGCATGAACTTAGAAATGTCAGAGGTCGGTTCAGGCTGTATTGCTGTTTGAAGTTATTTTGTATGAGATTTTTGGTGTTAAATATCTGCATTTTTCACACACAAGGGGTCTTGAGTTGATTGGTTTCCCTGGTAACAGCTCTTTAGTCTGATTGTATAAGCACACTGGAGTGGTGCAGAACAGACTACTACAGAAACACAGTGGTATTAGTTTGATGTAATGGGATGTTGTTTGAGCTGTTACCGAGTTCTTCATTCCATTATCCTATATGTTATTCCCATTAGTACTGCATTGTGGGGAAATAACAAGTAGCTTACTTAAGACTAATCAAATTTCCTTTAACAAGTTAGCTGTTGACGTCTGAAAGAAAATTTTTAAATGATGGAAAGTAACCTAACAAAACTCTGAATTAACAAGTACTGTCATGATTGGTGCAGAAGAACACTTATTCTTAGTGAGTTAGCTTGCAAGATAAAAATATTTATACAGCCTAAATTTATGTTGATGGCTTGTCTCAATCATCCTTTCTTCTTAGTCCATGGAAGAGTTCCCTTGGGTATTTTTAGCAAATTCTCAATGTCAGTCTCTCATAATCTTCAGAATATGTGTATTTTAATAGGAATTACATTATTCTTGAGATTATGATTAAATCTAAAATAGTAGAGAGTTATTTTTCTCTACTAATTCTCTCTACTAATCAAGTGCAATATAAACACAGCAGTAACATTTCTGAAGTGGGTAAATTTGAATCTAAAGGACATTAGTTGTAAAAAGTAGAAGAAATTGCGTGAACCGGTGCGTGCCAAGTTGCTGCCCATTGAACTAGAGGCTTTTATGTTTTCTGAAATCTTGGGAAGCTCCTTAGGCACAGCTTCCAGCATCATCCCTGTGCTGAAATGAAAGCATGTATGATCAGTCCTAGGATCTCTGACAGCAGAAATCCATGAGGCTGTGCTTGCATTAGCTATCACAGCAGGGCAAGAGGAGCCAATCTCTAGAGTGAAACATTACTGAAGTCCTCACATCCGTACTACCAGCATTTCCCTTGTTTCTCTTTGGATTACCTCACTAACAATTCAAGTGGATTAGATGCACTCTGCAGCACGGCTTTGGGTTTTTTTATGTCCAACCCATATCTGGTTGTATGCTCTGAGATCTGTTTATGGTCAGCAGATAAATATGCTTCCTTAAAGTTAATGGGAACAGCTGGGAGGTTCACTTTAGAAGCATTCTCCTGATCAAAGCTAAAACCCCTAAGGAAGGATACCCTAAACATCCCCCAGAGCCCCAGCAATGCTGTCATTTTTATATTCATGGATCAGTTCGTCAAAGGTTATATGAAAGCTGAACTGACCTGAAAGAAAATCCTGGGGTGGGCAGAAAGAGGATCCTCTCTAACTGGTAAAAGGAGTGTATACATTTGAATAAAGCAGGAGATCCTTGTATGTTTTCCTTAAATGATTTTCTCCACTTCTTTTTGAATGTGTTTAGTATTAGTGAAAGTCATGCCTGGAATCCATGGCTAGTCCCATAGCTGTTCCCTTTTGAGTCACAGGACACCTTATTCCTCTATACAGCCAATTCACCTTACTTGTAGTCATATAGTTATAGTAGACACTTATGTAAAGCAACAGTGTTGTTTTCTTTTCTTTTTCCTGTGACGTTGAGGATCTCAGTTCCTTTCAAGTTTTTCATGCTTTGAGGCCTCTGAAACCCAATAATATGTCTGGTCTTCATTTTGCTTTTGAGGAAATTCCACTCCTTCTAGCCCCTTTCCATCAGAGAAGCTACCCAAGGGAGGTTTTCTGAGGTATCTCAATATTTTAAAGTCTTTCCACTTAAACAGAAATTCCTAGCATTGGGCCTTCTCTTATTCTTGGGTAGAAGAAGGGTATAATATTCTTATTCTTGAAGGCATATAATACACTGTTTAAAATAAACAGAGTGGTGAACATTAAAAACTAAATAATGTTCACTTCCTTTTCCACACACTTTATACAGTATTTTTAATGCTCTATAAGCTAATTAGAGAGCATTGCAAATGTAAACACTATTAAAAATGGGTTCTTTTATGTAAAAATTAGTAAAAATTACAAGGCTCCTACTTCAACTGCCCAAGGCAATTTAATTCACATAAGAATTTGTTAGGAAAATTTTTGCATTGTCACTTAAATGTTTTGGAACAGTCCTCGCAAAGCTAGTGCAATTACGTTTCAGATGCCAGCTCTGGATGTGTGGTATTCAGGATCTAGTTATTTTTCCAGAAATGCTTTCTCTTTGGGAGAGTGTAGACTTTGGACTGCAAAGACATAAATCTGAGTGCCAGTTCTCCCCCTCTACCTCAATGCACACTTTCTTTGTTGGTTTAGTTGACTATTTCACTGAATTCATACAGGGACCATCTTGAGACAGTGTTGGTTTTGGTTGACATTTTTTGCTGATGATGTGATACAAATAAATGATTACATTGTATCAGACATGAGGAAGGGTGGGAAAAGTTGACCTTGAAAACTACACATTAATTATAAACTGTATTCATAACTCACCTCCATCTTTATTATGGATTATTATTGCTTATTATTTATTATTCTTTAAGGTAATGCAGCATCTGATGGAAAATTAATTTGTGGGTAGATCACAGTTCAGTCATAAAATGGGTCTTTGTAACTTTTGATGAATATCAGTTTTGTTGGAAAAATCAAATAGCAGTTAAAATATTTAGCCAATCCTTTCAATGCCACCCATTCTTGTGACAGGCTGATATTCCCACTTAGACCAATACAAATCCAAAGTAGCAACGAGTCAATGGACTTATATCTGCTTGCAACTTGTGACTGAGTGAGAGGATTTAGCGTATCTATGCCAGCAGAGGATTGGGAGTCTTAAACTGCCTGCAAGCCATCCACAATACAGTTGTGCTGTTGAAAGGCAGTCGGCTTAACGGCACACCATAACTCTGCCTTTTCTTTCCCTGTCAAGTGCAGCGTAGACATGAGTATTGGAGTTGTACAGCTTTGTCTCAACCATTTTCTACAATGTCCAGGCAGAACAGACAGGTGAAGCATGTTCTTCTTCTGGATTTCTCCTCTTCTTTTTGGTTATCAAATTTTAAATCTAAGTTCCCAGTGTGTGGAGTAGGTCTTCATCTCTTCCTATCCCTAAAGGTGTCTAGTAGGTTGAAAGACATTGTATATCATTTTCCTGATTATTCTTCCTTTGTCTTTGTAACAATTCTGTAAAAATAAAATTTATCAATAGGTAGTGAGATCAAGTTTGATGGCATGTGGAAAGAATGGATGACCCGTCAGAGGAACAGGGTTAGTGAACACTGCAAGTTCACTGTGTCTTTCCTTCTGCATGAGTAAACTGTGTTGCATAAAGTACAGCCTCTTCAACCTGTACCAAGGCTTCTCTGAAGGATCCTGAAGCAATTAAGTAGCCTATTCAGACATCTTGATGTTAGAAAAAAAAAAGTAAATTACATGTTTTAGCTGTCAGAACAGATATAAAGATGGGAAAGTTATGTCCGTAGCAGTGAAAGGGACCTTTGTCACATCCCTTCTAAAATCATCAAGGTCAGCTATAAAAGCTCTATTATTTGTCACAAACTACTGAAAAAAATGTGTCATTTTGGGTTTGAAATCTTTGTACAACATTCGTAGATAAGCTGTTTCATTGATAGCATCACATTAGATAATACAGCATGTGAATGAGAACAAAGATATTTGGCCAAATAGCTTTTGTAGCTTGATGTAAAAGAGTAATACTGTCATTAGTTCATAAACACCATATCCTTCCACTGATAATTCAACAGGAAAAAGTTTTAACTGTTCAGAATAATACCTTTGCCTTAAAATGTCTGTCAGTACTAAAAGCTGACTACTGAGATTAAACAAACCCCATTACAGCTGCTATCGCTTGGCTGCTTCTGAATCAAGTTTGCTTATTTTACAATTAAAAGCTTTATTTTATTGAGCATGAGCAGGCTACTAAAGGCAGTTGTGTTGTCTAACCATCTTCGAATACATTTCTCATTGTAATACTCTAAAATAAGATTCTTTAGCAAGCCTTTGCCATTCTTTTTTTTATCTATGCAATCATATACAATCTCTGATGATACCGCAAGGAAAGTTTCATTATTCTATTAATGTATACATTACACGTTATCAGTATTTATGTTATTGTGGTGGGTTGAGCTTGGCTGGCTGCCAGGTGCCCACCAATCTGCTTTCTCACTCCCCCTCCTTAGTGGGACAAGGACAAAATAAAAAATTAAAAACTTGTGGGTTTAGATAAAGACAGTTTAATGAAGGAAAGCAAATGCATGGAATCAAAGACAAGCAAAAAGATTCAATCTTGCCTTCCCATGAGCAGGTGGTGTCCAGCCACCTCCTGGAGCAGGGCCCCAATATGCATACTGGTTGCATCAGAAGACAAATACCTACATAATGAATGCTCCCCTACCCACCTCCCCCCACTTTCTGTTAGCTCTCATTGCCGAGGAGAGTGTCGAATGGTGTGGATGCCTTAGTTAGCTTGGGTCAGCTGTCCTGGCTGTGTCTCCTTCTCAGACGCTTGACTACTTCCATCCTATTGACCTTTGCAGAGGTGGGGGTGATGGGAGAGAGCCTTGATGCTATGTGAGCACTGCTCAGCAGTAACCAAAACACTGTGTTATCAAGACCAATCTAGGTTCAAATACAAGGCGCAGCACTATGAGAGCTGCTGTGAGGAAGGTTAACTCCATCTAAGCTAGACCTATTGCAATTATACTAAGCTGGTCTCTAGTTTGCCTGATGTAGCCAGGCTACCTCTGCAGTGTAAACAAGACTAAAATTGATTTTGTGGTTAAAGAACTGACTGGTATAAAAAAATATAGATTGGCATAAGTTTCCATATCTACTCCTTTAAATCCTCCAGACATCTCCACTACTCTTATTACTAAAGCAGGGTCAATATCCCCTTTCCTATGCTTCAATTACCAGATTAGATGATCAACTGAGTGGCACAGGAGCTGACTTCTGGTACGTCTATACACACAGTATGGCACTACAGGGTGCTGCCCCTCATTTAGGGCACCTCTCTGCCCCACTATAGTGACATGACTCTTCACTCATTCAATTGACTATATCAAAGTAATAATTTACAATTCTTAATGAGGTGATTGAGTAAAACATTGATTAAGAATGTGGCATTTTTACATGTTTAATCTGCATATTGACTTTTTCTTGCCCTTTTGCCTCATCCCATCCTCTGTCCCTCAGCTTCCTTAGCTTAACCATATTGATTTCTGCAAAGTTAATAAATACGCTGCCTAGGCAAACACATCTTCACATCTACAAGAATTTTAAGCTATTTTTTTTCTGTAATTTTTACATTCAGACTTGCTTAGAGCATCAAGCCAACCCTTGTAACTACAAAAGGGTAGGATTTGATTTCTAGAAAGTTGTATATATATTGTTATTCAAAGTCTGTTATGTTTGTTGATCCTTACAACTGTTTCATAAAGTCCTTTTTAAAAAAAATCTTTTATATCAAAGGTCTAGATATCTTGAAGTTAAGGGACAACACACTCTGTTATACCTGCCTGTTGTCAGTAGGGATTTTTAGCATTTTAAAAGCTTTCATCCATTGAAAGGAAAGAAACATCCCTTTTTACAGTAAATATGGAATAAAAGTAATAGCAGTCTCAGATTAATTTCATGATTTTGGGGGCTTTTGGTCTAAGATTATTAGGGGATTCTATAATATAAGGCGGAGAATGAAAGCACTTTTACATTATTTTCCCCTTGGCTTTAAAGAAATCTCTAATGTTTTTAAAGAAGATGATTTGAAGGGAGTAGGAGGAATTAAAAGAAATCCAGATTTCAAAGCTGGTGTAGTTATAGAACCACATGAGACATTTCAATGTTGACAGTAATCAGAAAGAATAATCTTTAATGCTGTTTTCAAAGATATCAGAAAAAAATGTTTTTCTGTGAAGAAGGAAGATAATTTGACAAAACATGCTGGTAATATGAATTCTTTCCATGAATATTGTTAAAAGCAGATTACAATATGCAACTGAAAATTACTATCTATCTTCTCTCTGAATTGGCAGAGAAGAGTAAGGAAGCTGAGGCTGCTAACCAAACAGGAACGCAATTGTGGCTCCCAAACTTCTGCAGCTATGGGTAGGGTGAATAAGAGAAGCAGTCCTCCCCAAAGAAACAGTTGTGCCCTACTAGGCCAGTAATGCAGGCGCATCTGCATAAAGAGAAAATGTCTTTTTTAGACCTATGAATTTGTTATATTTAAAAAAAAAAAAAAAGACTGTCTAGTTTAGGGATCATCCACAGAATGGAATCGTACCAGTTGTCTCTCCTACTCATGACTATGGAATCAAACTGATAATTTTGGCTTGGAAAGGAGATACTCACAGGAACTCCTGGGCCTTGTATCCAGTTTGTTTTGCTTCTTCTTGCTATACCTTTTCTACTTTCATCATTCAGCATGCACATGCCTCTCCTTCAGGAAGTATGCAGAGGTCACAAGGTATCTATCTGTCATGTAACAAAAATTTCAACATTACTAAAAGTTCTGAAAAGACTTGGTGACTATATGATGTCTCGGGCTCTCCTGTGAAAATTAGAATGAGTTAAATTTTATTCCTTAGGAAAAAAAATCCTTTCCTGTACAATTATTGCATTCCTCCAACATCTTTCAAACCTTTCTTGAGATTACAATTTGAGATTCAGCTCTGGTGGCACTTGCTAAATGTCATGTGATTAGTTTAAATCCTTAACCTTATTATAATTTTTTAAATACCTCACTGTAATGCTTTTTTATTGATGTGATTAATCAGGGCTCTTGTGGTTTATCATTACTAATCTTTAATATCATAATTATAATATTTTTTTTGTTCAGAAATACATCTTACCCAACGTGATTTGCAGTGGTGAACAAGTCATCAGCAGAGCACAACTGGTATTAATAAGAGTGAATTTTACAATATCTTATTCTGAAAGCTGACAAACATTTAGCCCAAAGGTTGGTATTCAGAGGTCTGTCTGAACTACATGTGCTGTATTTCATAGATGTGAAGCAAAGTTGGCTGCATCCTCTTTATGGATGTTGAACAGTGACTGTCTTGATCCAGAGGTAAATTAGAAAAGGATGTCTGGCTTCTATCACTGCTTCCTTTGCACTGCAGAGGCATGTCAGCCATGGCCCAGCTCCTTCTGTTAGTCTTAATAACATAAAGGGCTGGGAGAGAAGAGCTCTTGTAATTTTTGTTATTTCAGGATTCATATAATTCTAAGGAACTTTCTAGCTGGGGCAGCTTTTTCTGTGACTTATGCTGCTTGTCCACCCAACGCAAGGAAAGCTTTTGAACTTCTGTCAGGGAGGGAGATAGTGTCTGCATGCCTCTGGGACCCTTCTCAAAATATTCTGTTGTCCAGATGCAGAACAGTTATATTATGAAACCTACAAAACAACTTTCCGCTCCTGGTCGTAATTGTGATGTAGCCTTCTGTAGCTGATGTGCTGCCTGGGAAAGTAGAAAGAGGTGGGAGGAAAAAAAAGAGGTATTTTTTGTAACTTTACGTTTTTAAAAAAAAACAAAACAAAAGCTGTTGTGCTATATTGTCAACAGTGTTTACTTTTCTAATGAATGACAGTGAACCTCCACATGGCTACTCCTTTGGTTCTTCCATGTCCTTACCGTCGTTTCACGGTACTGCAGAAGCAACGTGGGCAACTCATGTTCAGAAGAATTTGTAAGGTCCTGCTGGTAGTTACACAGTGCTCAGTTGTACGGTGTTGTAATGGTGAATAGGTAAGTGCTGGGGCAGGATTTTCGTGGTTATTAGTGGACATTTTCATAGAAATTTGCTGTTGTTCAAAACCACATTTACAAATTTGAGTCATGTTAACCCTGAGTGACATAACTATGCCTTTCTTCTGCTTGTGCCTAGTTCTTTGCTTTGCTCCTGTAAAAACAGAGTTAAATACTTTCATCTTGACTTTATGATTTTTTTATATCTTCTGTACTATTACTCCAGAAGTTATGGCTTTCTGGATCCTAATTATTAATTCACTGGCGATCAGAAAGAGCAGTTGTAATGTGGGAAGTGGAAATGAGCTTGTAAAACCCCTCATGGGATGGCAGTGCAGAAGAGGTACACATCACATTTCCTCATCTCCTCTTCATATTCTGCTCACACCACCTCTTGCATTTGACAGGTTTAGGACTTTTTCTGCTGAAATAGTAGTAACCTTGGGAATCTTTAGTGGATTTTCAGTAATTAACTGGTCAGTTTAAGTATTTTTTTTAATTGATCTTAATAAAGAAGATACTAAAGCTTCTATTGTTTGGGTATTTTTGTATTTCATTGTTTCTAGTTCCTTCTCAAAGGTGTATTGTAATTTTTAAAAAAAATTTGTTTTCTCTGATATATAGGATTTGCATATAAAGGATGAAATCTAATAATTCTCAAAGCAGAGTGGACTTTGGAAAATTATCAACAAATGCTGTTTGAAAAAGTTGGATTGAACTTGCAGTTTGTTCTTAGCAATTAAATACCTTTAATAATTCTTTTAAATATAAAATTCTTGATTTTTTTTTTTAGTTCAGGAGTTGGATGTGTTTGGGGAATAGATTTCAGGAAGAAAGGTGTGGAGAGAATGTGACTGCAAATAAACAAGAAGCATTTCTATACTGTCTATAGCTCCCTTTCTTTACTTTATATGTTTTTTTCCAGGAGCTTTACCCAGTTAACCTTTATTTTATACTTAACTAGCAGCTAACTGTCCCTTAAATGAAATGGACATGAAAATTTTGCCTATTAGGTCCAGCACCATTTCTTTTTAAACTCACATGCTAAATAATGCCACAGAAAATGTGTCAACATTTACTAGTTAGCAGCAAAGGATGATCAATGGTTCTATGATAATTAGTATAGTTGACAGTCAATCAAAGTGATGAAAATAAAAAGCTGTGATCAAAAGACCTTTTCTTCTATGCATTGTAAATTAGCATAAACATTGCCATCCCTTCATAACACCAGTAAAATAGCAAATATTGCTTTGACATAAAAAGAATTCTTATATAAAGGGCAATAAAATTTAGTCCACTGCAATACTTATCCTTTTCCCCCCGATTCCTTTAACGTAGATAAAGCATTAAAAAAACAACTTCTTGGGGGAAGAGGTTACATTGCTTCCTTTTGTGCCTTTGACACAGTTTCTCACAGCATTCTGCTACCGAAACTGTCAGCCTCTGGCCTGGACAGGCGCACACTCTTGGGTGGAAAACTGGTTGGATGGCTGGGCCCAGAGAGTGGTGGGAAATGGAGTTAAATCCAGCTGGAGGCCAGTTACGAGTGGGGTTCCCCAGGGCTCATTGCTGGGTCCAGTCCTGTTCAGTGTCTTTATCAATGACCTGGATGAAGGCATCAAGTGCTCCCTTAGCAAGTTTGTGGACGACACTAAGCTGGGTGGAAATGTGGATCTGCTGGAGGTTTGGGAGGCTCTGCAAAGGGATCTGAACAGGCTGGACCGCTGGGCTGAGTCCAGTGGCATGAGGTTTAACACAGCCAAATGCCGGGTCCTGCACTTGGGGCACAACAACCCCATGCAGAGCTACAGACTAGGAGAAGCCTATCTAGAAAGCTGCCAGGAGGAGAAGGACCTGGGGGTGTTGGTTGACAATTGACTGAGCATGAGCCAGCAGTGTGCCCAGGTGGCCAAGAAGGCCAATGGCATCTTGGCTTGTATTAGAAACAGTGTGACCAGCAGGTCCAGGAAGGTTATTCTCCCTCTGTATTCAGCACTGGTGAGGCCGCACCTCGAGTACTGTGTTCAGTTCTGGGCCCCTCACCACAAGAAGGATGTTGAGGCTCTGGAGCGAGTCCAGAGAAGGGCAACGAAGCTGGTGAAGAGGCTGGAGAACAGGCCTTATGAGGAGCGGCTGAGAGAGCTGGGGTTGTTTAGCCTGGAGAAGAGGAGGCTAAGAGGAGACCACATTGCTCTCTATAACTACTTGAGGGGAGGTTGTAGAGAGGAGGTAGCTGGCCTCTTCTTCCAAGTGACAGGAGACAGGACAAGAGGGAATGACCACAAGCTCTGCCATGGGAGATTTAGTCTGGACATTAGGAAAAAATTTTTCACGGAAAGGGTCATTGGGCACTGGGCTGCCCAGGGAGGTGGTTGATTCACTGTCCCTGGCGGTGTTTAAGGCCCGGGTGGACGAGGTGCTAAGGGGCAGGGTTTAGTGTTTGATAGGAATGTTTGGACTCGATGGTCCAGTGGGTCTCTTCCAACCTGGTTATTCTGTGATTCTGTGATTCTTTCAGCGGCTAGGACTGGTAGAAGAAGGTATGTAAATTGATTGAACAATCATATATGAACCAATCAAAACTAGTGTGGCTTTAGGAGCTGAATGACTATGCCAAGGGAAAAAATATGTTAACTTCAAAAAATCTGCAGTGGTTATCAGGAAAAAAAACCCCATCCCTCATTCCAGTGTGGTATCCTCAGTTCCTGAAACTCTTGCTCCTTGCTTCTGTTCCCTGATCTCTGGGAAGCTGTGGGAGCGAAGCTTTGACAGATCCCATGGGCAATGCATTTTTACCTTGTCACAATCTCTGTTTGAGATTGTGTATCAATCACAATCACAAGTGAGCACTTGTGACTTTCGATTATTTAACTTCACTGCCATTAGTGGGATGACTCGTGGTATTTCTAAGTACTCACATGATTGAGCCCTACTATCTAACAATGGTTTTATTCTCTCTAACAATAATATAGAAAAATGCTGAAGGCAAAACCTTGTTACAAGATCCACCTTCATCTTTTAAAAGGCAGTGGATGGATCTTTTGTGAACAGTCCTTATTTGTAACACTTATCTCTCTAAGGATTAGAGTTTGGCACTCAGGATCTAAAAATATTGAGCATGGTGAAAGATTTGTTTTTCTTCACCTCTCTTAATATTCAAAGCATCCCAGCCTATGAATAAAGCACTGCAATGCACAAATAGATACATATCTGTTTCAAGAATAATCTGCTCTTTTGTATAACAAAATGTTTGTTTCCCTTTCACCACTATTATTATTATTGATTGCTTATCACGTGAGCTACCCAGCATTGAAATAACTTAATCTTTCTCCCTTCCAACTCGTGTAGCCACTACATATGGTGATTTGTTTGGGTATCTTTTAATAAAACAAACTATGCTCCACTGTTGGTATTTGGTACTCGAAAAATGACCTTAACAGCAGTGAAGCCTTGTCCTTAAATGTAAGGCATCATTTAGGAGTGAAGTTAAGAGGGAAAACAGAGCCATGCCCTTTAAAATTGCCATTCACTACCTATATCACAGAATCATAGAATCATCAAATGGTTTGATTTAGATCATGTAGTATTGACACACCTGCCATAGGCATGGACACCTTCCATTATATCAGGTTGCTCAAGCCAAGTCTCCAGTTCCAGAGAGAACCCACATTCTTCCTATTCTTCATCACCAGTGTATTGATAGAAGCTTTTCTTGTTGTCCTTGACATCCTTGGCCAGATGTAATTGTGTCAGGGCTTTAGCTTTCCTAACCTGATCCCTGGCTACTTGGACAATTTCTCTGTATTTCTCCCAGGCTAACTGCCCTTGCTTCCACCCTCTGTGGGCTTCTTATTTGTATTTAAGTTTGTCCAGGAGTTCATTGTTCATTCATGCAGTTCTCCTGGCATTTTTGCCTGACTTCCTCTTTGTTTGGCTGCATTTCTCCTGAGCTTGGATGAGGTGATCCTTGAACACATACTTTCCAGTATTTTCACTTTTTCTTTTTTAATTAGCAATAATGTAGCCAGTTATACTCAAGTTTTTATTTAATTTGTTTGCTTCTTTTTTCTTATGATAAATTTACCATTATTTTTTTTTCTTGGACGTATAACTGAGTACATAATGAAAATCAAGCATTCAGGTAAGCTAGGTAAATTTAAGAACCAATTTGTTTTTCTCTTGCTGAATATACTGCAAGTTTTGAACTCTTCTTTTATGCCAGTGAATATATGATCAGTGCAGATCCTATGAGTTCTGTAGTTCTGTATGTCATTATAGTCGGTTGACTTCAAGCCTGAAAAATGTTAAAAAGGTTTACAAAGCAGAGCTGAAACCATTTCATCCTCTGAGCATGTTTTCAGAAGTGTAATTTGCCAGCAATTAAAACCCCCCAAAATGTAAAATGACTTATTCTTCTCTTGGGATTCCTACCACCACTTAATTTGTGTTTGTTTTATCCTTTGGCATTTTATCTTCTAATAAGCCTTCAAGGGAGAATGGAGTATTAGCTTTCTGTTTAAAGGAAAGGACAAATAGATGCAGAGTAAGTACACTCTAATGGCCAAAATTATTCAAGATTTTTGTCTTCGGCAGCATGCAAATAAATGTCTGCATTTACTGGTTTGGAAAGGTTTGTTTTACAAAAGCATTTGCAAGAGATTTATTTACAGGTAATAATATTTATTTATTATCTTTTCTCCATTTGAGTAGATATACATTTCCTAAGACTATTTATTTGTGGAACACCAGCTGTGTCACTAAGCTTCAGAATCAACATTCAGTATTTCTTTATTCCCATACTTTGAATTTTTCTTTAATGGAGACACTGACATTAAATGCAAATCCTTTTAGTTGTTCATTTATCAGCTCTCCCATGTGTGACCCATAAAATTTATTGACTTGGTCAGCTGGTGGTGAATAACCAAAATACTATCAAAAAGCACCACCAAAACCCAGATAAAACCGGAATCTAAGACTCTCGCCATTTTCTAAATTAACACATCTCTGAACTGGCTTTCTATTTTTCTAGCCCAATTTCTGATCATAAAATTAAAGAAAAGAGCTTTCAGGAAGGTTATTTTGTATGGGGTTTTTATATGATTATTTTATATGTTTGTGTTTTTTTTTTCACCAAGACACTTCAGTGTATCTAGAAATACACTAAAGGAGCACAGCCTCAACTTGAAAGTATTTGCAATGTGATTAGTTTAGAAGGGTTTGCACTTTCTCATACATTCCTTATGCTTTTGCTGTCTTCAGGTCTGGTTTTGTACCTCAATTTCCCAGAGAACATTCTGTTATCTTCTGACAGTTTCTGAAAAGAAGACTTGGAAGATTGCAAACAGCTGATTAAAGCTCCCAAACCACAAATATTTACCTATAAGTTGTTGTGTTTGCCTCAGTGTTAGAGTGAAGCATTTCCATAAGTGGAAATATTAATTTGGGATTTCCAGCCTGAACTCCGCTCAACACACTCCATGCTGATGGATTCTGACTTAGGGCCCTTGTTTATGAAGTGTAGCTGGTGGATTAGGGTATGGAGTATTTCTTGGCCCAAAAGATGTGTTGAATGACTGAAGTTGCTGGTGGGCTGGTGCTCTATGAGCATACATAATTCTAAATGAGTGTACAAAGCTCATGTGTAATAAATCCCTTTTGCGTCATGTCATCTAAGAACACTTCTGGCAAGGTTCCTGCTCAGCCACATGATGGCCAGAGGTGTACGGGCAAGGCTCAGTGGGCACCTCCTATCCAGACTGAAGGAGGGAAGCTCCCACCCCACCAACATCCAGGGGTTTGCTCTGGGTGTGTGAGTGGGAGTAGACTTACACTGATGTACTGTCTAAATTTCAGCTTGAGCTCTTACTTTAGTTATGCTCAAAGTACAGACAGAATTAATTCTTTGTGCCAGTGAGAAAATTTATGCAGAATAGTACATATTTATTTGTTTGTTCATTATGCTTATGCTGTAAGGGGATAACATGGCCATTTAGGGCCTGGAGTAAGAAAAAATCTGCCCATACAGAACAGCAGTTGGATTTTGGGTCCATTTACCCCAAGTGACTACAGATTTCCCTGATATTGCTTAATGTACTTTCTCAAAAGAGGAACAAAACTAATTGCTGAGACCTTTGTGTCCTAGAGGATGTGTCATGGCTAGAGAAAAATATTCTTCACAGCCATTACCTTCTCATAGTTATTTCTTGTCAGACCCTCAAGGATGAGCTGTCAGTGCCCATATGCAACAGATTATAGAAGACCATAATTTTCCACTCCATATAAAATGTTATTGTGAGAGCTATATTCTAATATTAAATAAAAATAATTTGTACTATATTAAGTCTTTCAGCTAAAGACATAAAAGTGCTCTCTAGTGTTATTATTCATATTTAAGAGATTAACATGAGCCATGCAAGGGTGAGGAGATTTGCCCAAGGTTATAGGGAGTCAGCAGTGGTTATCCCAGACTACAACCCCCTCCAGAAGTATAAGTGAAAATGTTGGGTGTTTCAGTCATGCAATTTAATGCAGAGAAAAGCCCTCCCTGCTCACGTGCAGCGTTAATGCAGCAGGAGGATTCAGAAAGTCATCATGTTGTTAGCTCAGATCAGTTTACGCAATAGGGCTTTATAAGTGACTGTGTTGTAAATGCAGCAATTAAGTTCAGATCTTTTTGTCAGACATAAGTGTATCTAGGTTTTACAGAATACAAAGTAGTATGAGATGTAGACCCAGGCAAAATTTTTTCAATGGGTCATTTGTCAAAAACCTGCAGACTTGGGCTAGGTGAAACTCTTTGCTAATCCAGGCTAAAATATTTTGTTCAATTCACAGTAAATTCTTATAATTTGAGCGATATTGCCCTCCCCTGATGTTTATACTGGGTTTTCTATACTCACCGAATATCTTTCACTGAACCCCAAAGAAAGATCTATTGTTATAACAGATTAGAAAAAAAAATATAGAATGAAAATTATACTTGGAAGTGACAAAAAATAAGTTGCAGTACATTTTTGATACGTATCTAATAATATGATGTATGTTAACTATGTGCCATGTAAATAGGCTTATAATGTTTGGAGGTATTCTTTATGCCCTTCCATCTTTGCCGTATTGCTAATGTGATGCAATAATATCCGTGTAAGCAAAGATAGAGAATTTTTGTAGGCATTGGATATCAATTTGAAAGATTATATTGACGAAGAGCTTTCCACATTTTTTTCTTCTAAGTGTATCTTCCCTTCTCATTTCCACTTACTTCGTGAAGCTTTTTGGCTCTAAAGCCCCTTCTCTACTCTTTTTTTGCTGGCAAGGAACCTTGTCTATCCCAGGAAATTGCCCCAGCCCTCACCAGCAATGATAGTTGGCAGAGCCAGAGTAATCCACTGCTGTGACCTTCTATCTTCCCCTGTGTTTTGGGAAATGATGCAAACAAGGATACTGGCTCAATTTGGCAAGGTCACGCTTCTGTCTATGCCATGTCCACTTTCCCCAGTCTGGCATCCTGCTCAGAAGGAAGTCATCCTCCCCTTGTCACATATAGTTGTGTCCATGTGCATTAAATAACTTACCTGTATAGCTGTTTTGATAATTTATGGTGGCTTTCTGTGTTTGAGAACTGTATGCCACACAGAGTGCTAATCTACCATACTAATGTGAGGGATAAAGTAGGGTTTCAATCTCACTCTACCAGGTGGAAAAAGGGCCTTCCATGTGCACTCAGTGGATTCCTTTATACCTAGCCTTTCAGAGAGCCTCCATTTACAATATTTTCATAATTCTGAAATTATGCAGTAAAATTCTAAGCAAGACTTCTGCAAAGATTTTTCACCAGCAGCCACAAATGCCCTAAATTTCAGGATAATCCATCATTTTTATTATTTATTTATTTATTATTCTCCTGCCTAAGATGGTGACCATGACTCATCTGACTTTTTGGAGGGTTGCCTCTGTGCCGATCTGCAAATTGTGCTCTTCATTGCACAAAAGAGATGTTAAAAAGTAACATTTTTAATGAAGAATCTGAATGGTATGGAAATATAAATATCTGTAGTATGTTTACAGAATAGTTATACCTAGGACGCAGAGAGGCAATTTTTTAAGACCAGGGGATGATATTGCTTAGTAGTAACCAGCTTAAGTTTTAATACTTTCACTACCACTGCAGTCTTCTTAAGTGTCCTTGGTCTAGCGAGAAAAAAACCTGCATGTGCCTAGTAAAACCTATGCCTGCTATTACACTGATTATTTAATTTAACCCTGATGATCTAGCACCTGTTGATTTGCTCTTGGCAGTCCTCATGGACTTGAGGAATGCTAGTATTTTGCTCTTCTTTCTTCCCATTTTCCTTTTATGACTTGTTTTTTTTCAGGCCATGAACATTTCAGATCAAGAATTACCATGTAGTGTTATATAGAGGATAGTCCAAGTGCTAGAAGAAACAGCTGTGCAAGCTGTAAGTTTGTCAGGATATCATAATGTCATGTTAATGCAATTATAGTGCATAGACTCAGATCAGGTCCAGATCATTTAGCTTTGGTTTGGTAGCTCTGTGTGGCACTGAGCTGTTTTGCTCTGTCTTTCCAAGGTATACGTGAATAGCATAGAATATCATGTCTGTCTGATATGATCATAATGTATAACGAGAAGTTGACCTGGCATACATTGAGTGGGTATGATTCATAGGGATTTTTTTAAAATGTGGTTCAAGGCAAAATGGAAGCAAAATTACTTTTTAAATGAATAGAACTTCAAGCAAGCAATAATGGCTACATTATTCTATGTAACACTGTACCTGTCATACAGTCCTTTGACAAAGAGCTTGCTATATAAAAGCCCAGTCCTGAAAATGGTACTGGGGAAGATACCTAATGGTAGTTATACATATTAGGGATGGGCTGTGCATAGATAACACTGTGAATGGTGGCATATGAGATATCATATATTTAATTTCTACATTTTGTCACTAGTAAGGAAGGCCAGTGATTTATTGCATATTGATATAATGAGGTTTTGCAAGCCAGTGGTTGCTACTGTACACTGTAATACTTTAGCAATATACAGGAATAATCCACAAGGCACTTCTCAGTTAGAATATTGAATGCCTTCAGAGTTTGTCTATTAGAAGTTACCTAAGAATGCTCCAAAAATCCAGTCCCTGAAGGTGAGGTGAAAAAAGCTTTCTGTTAGACGTTATTCAGCTAGAGCTTCAGAATGAAGGATGACAGCATCATATGAAAGCCATTCACTCAAACTGTCATTTTACATTTCCAGGAGGAAAAAGATTTAAACATACAGTTTATATATACAATTTTTCCCTAATCTGTTTTGTCTTCTTTCTTGACCCTTCTGGATTATATTTTCTCCACTGTTTCTTTGCAGCAAAGCCTTAGCACCCTGCAGATTTTCTGTTAGACACTCTGGCTTGCACTTGTGAGCCAGCTGAGAATGTGTAACAAGATAAAAGTCCGAATCCTCACTAAATAACAGCAGTTCTTCACAAGTGCAATGCCAGTTACTGAAACAGAATTACTGCAGTTCTGTACCAACATTTTTGTTGGGAAGAAAATTGTTCTTAAAATTACCTGTGCCAGCTTACCTATTATCATAAAACAAATGTTATTAAATCTGGTGGTGTATGCCTTACATCCTGCTCATCTCTCTGTAGCCTGCAGAGAACTGCAATTGAACTCTCAGATTGCAGAAAGAATGCAAATTCAAAACCTGCTGGAGTTATTTATAGTTTTGCTTATTTTTTCCCACAAGCACATTCACCTGGCTGGTGCTGGTGCTAATGCCCTCCTTTAGGCGTGTAATAGTTCATTATTTAGAGAAGCAGCACATAATTATTTTAAGTGTGAGATGAAGAACAGGTCCGGAAAAGGGTGCTGTTACCTCTTTCTTACCCATGACACCCTCTCCATTATGTACAGCTCACCACATCTGTTTATTAGTGAAGTAGTTATTCTACACCAATGTTAAATAACTAGTGTCCTCTCTGGTACTGTTAAGTTGGGATATATATTGTGAAACAGCTGTTTTGAGTCCCTCCTCACCATGCAGAAGTACTGAGCATGCATGATGTGACATGGGGCTAATTTAGTGGGTTTTTATCAAGTATGTTTAAAAATGCGTTTTAGCAACTACTTCTCAAGTTCTGTACAATTAAAGAAAAAAAGAACTATACTTGCCAGAAGCCTATATTACAAACAAAAACTATTATAGCATTCAAGATGTGTAATAGCTTCTAAAATAAAAGCTACAGATTACATTTTAGTTAATGAGGGATTCTAAATTAACTGCTTTGACCAAACTAGGAAATTCTCAGTTAAGTTTGAATGTCTGTCCTGGATCAGATCTTATCCCTGACCAGTTACAGACAGCAAAACTGCAAAGTAAGATTCATCTGCACAGCCTTTCAGTTTAATCTTGGAGCCTTTCTTTTCCTTTGTGTAAGTGTTGTTTGCTTTTCTTCAAAATAAAAGCTAGGACTATTAATGTGCAAGTTACATTCATATGTAAAACGCCTAAACTGAATGCCATCTGTCTTTTCCCTGCTTTGAGTTTAAGATCACATCAGGAAGTATAGGCTGAAACTTGAGGTAGAACAATTTGTTTCTTGCTAGCATAACAGCCCTGTTCCATCACTGGTAGTTTCCTGTTTTCTGTCATAAATCTGTGGATGTTTAAGAAGGAGTAGAAAGTTGTTCTGCAGGTCAGTTGGAAATAATTCAGATGCTTTACCAAATATCTCAGAATCCCCTAGGAAAAAAAGGTACTGCCCATCTGAGCACAAGTAGTCATAGTGCAGCATACATACTATGAGAGAAGTACAGTTACACCAGTTAACTTTGCACTGGAGAAACACTTTTGCTTAGATCATGTTTGATGTATATTTGGGTGCTGAAACATATGATATGTGAAAAGAGAAAAGGAGAGTACAGGACAGGATACGAGAACGGGGGATCTAATTTCTGACTTCAGCTACCCCATGGTAAAGGATAGACTCAGAATTATACAGTGAAAGAATGAGAAACAATGGACAGAAGTAGCATCCAGGTGTAGAGAACAAATTCTTTGTCATAAGGGAAGTCAGACATGAGGGCAGGTTACATTCTTGCAGACATTCAAAATGCAGCTGCGAAAAGTCTGAATAACATGATATGATTTCAAAGTTGGCTCCATATAGAACCAGATGACCTCCAGTAGGCCTTTCTTACCAATGTGATTCTACAGTTCCATAATTTTTATTTTTCTTCTTAAATAGTTTTCTGAATTTTAGCAGATATCTCCATTTATCTCTTGTTCAATGTGCAAGACCGCAGGTATGCAGAAATGTGTACCTGGCTCTGCTTGTGCATGGTTTGTGTGTGCAGGGTCACTGGATGAAGAGGTGTCATAAGGTTAGGCTGTAGCAGAAGATTCTCCTGGGGTTTCATCATTGAGCACATCATCACACCTCTACCCTGGAGCATGGTAGGACCCATTTGCCATGCTTTAGAAAGTTAGAGTCATGGAGCATAAAATTCAGTGAAGAGTTGTATCTGGCATATGGGGTTCTTCAATGAACCAGGGGAGAATTAGTTATTAGTACTAGGCTGTAGGCTCGAGCTAGGAAGTCATACTTGGCATGCCAGACTGAAGCAGACACTCCCCTCAATGGCTGGTATCATAGTGGGAAACGGCAGTGGTGGAGGAATAGAAGTGGGTCTCATGCTGAATACATATTGCATAAGACTTGGCAGATTTGCTCTGGCTGTATTTCACATGGAAATATGTTACTCTGGGTTGATCCCAAATATTTAGTTCAGTAACTGAGTTCACTCTGGAGCAGCTCCACAGTCTCTTTCAACAAAGAGTGACATGCTGCAGAGTAAGTGCCTACCACCAGTTAAACTGGTTAAGACATTTAGAAGAACTCTGCAGCACAGAAGAGGCAAAGTTTGAAGAAAAGCTGAGCTTCCATAAGGCATGGAAGAGACCATTTTATTTTCAGGACAATTAATACTGATGTTTGGTGTTCATCATGGATTTCTTTTCTGCTGAAGTCTTCTCTCATTTTGTCTTCAACTAGTCTATTCTCGAAAGTCATCTCTGAATGTTCTTACATTTCACCAGTTGTGAAGAGGTGAATAGAGGTGGAGAGGTTCTATATAGCTATACTTTATTTCTTTACTTACATAGCTCCCACTGATCTCAGAATGTATTTGTACTAAATTCAGATATTAGCCATGTCACTGCATTGTATTTTGTGTTGTGTTTGGAAAGAAATTCAATGACCCACCATGATATCTGAATCTGAAAAAAAAATATAATAACCTTCAGGTTAGGGAAATCCTTTCAAAAAGGATTTAACATCTGGTTGACATGTGAAATCAATCCACTGTATTACTAGCCTTTTAAAAATTGTAATTATGTTTTCTAACTATCATACTGTTACTACATTTTTAGCACCAGTATATGTCTGAGCGTAGGTAACCTGAAAACATGCACAAGTTTTTGTTAGTTTCTTGCATATAGATTATATGCTTTTTTGACTTTTGGTCACCTGTTCTGATGGCAATCAGTCAGTATCAAAGAATATACGTAAATGTTTTGCTATCATGTACAGTAGTTCCCTTGCACTGAAAAGAATCTTTTCACATTTTCCATTTTCAAATAATGCGAAGAATTTTTTTTATTATTATTTGGCCGTCAGACTTTTATGTCATTATAGATCTAAATATGAGAACAACCTTTTTTTTTTTTTTAATTAAAACAATAGGGGTTTTTTTCACATGAGGTTCTTTGTTCTACATTAGCTGAAAACTCTTTGGAGTGGAAACTGTCTTTAATGTGACAAAAAAAGCTCTAATGGGAATTTGGAGGTACTGTTTGCAATAAGAACACTATTAAGTGATGTTTGTATTGTTTTAATGGGGCTCAGCCTGGTGATGGTGGCTTTTTCATGCTTTTTGTAAGTGATCTTTTCCTCATCATTCTGTTGTGTGTGTGTATTTAGAATTAAATTGCAGATCCTTCCTTTTAATAAAAAGAGTCATTCTTTTGGAAACTTTTTACACTTTCAGTGATGCTGATAGTGATGATGCCTTGCAGGATAACAAGAACATTGGTCTATCTTTTGCCACTGGCAAAGTTATTTAATGAAGTTGTGAATGCCAAAATCTTGCTGATAAATGATCGTGGGGAACACAGCTTGCTTTTCGAACTCCAGACTTTATTTGCAACACTAACAATAAAATTTGTCTCTCTGACTATGATATTCTTCATCTGTGATCACTGAGATACAATAAACATGGACAAGTGGTGTCTTTTGAAATATTATAGGATTCTAAGTATGAGGCACATGCTTGATTTCATTCTGTTGCTCCTTCAGGTGATGGAACACTGTAGATTTCCCATATGGTTCAGCGCAACTTACAAAAAACGAACCAGAGGAAAAGATTCTTCTTAGGTTATTGTTGTTCAGTTTTGAATTTAATATCTTTACTGCTGAATGATTAGACATCGTTGTTTCCACTGTTGTCCAAGGAAAGCAGGCCTCAGCTAAAACACACTGCATATTTTTAGGCATAAATTTGACAGGCCATTCATGTCTCCTTCAGGAGATCTGGGAAGATTTGTGCTAGGGATGAGCGAAAAATGTACATTTAAATGTTGGTGTTAAAGACCTTGCTGTTTAGGTAGTATCTTTAATACTGCAGGCTTTGTTGTTTTTTGAAGAGCATTCTTAATCACCCCTCTTTCTTTCTTTCCCCTGTTGTATCTTACCAGAGAAACCAAAGAAATCACTTTCTCCTGTGCTTCACTGTCTTCAAGAATAAAGAGTTAAGTAGACACAAATACTGAAAAGTGTTTTAGATTTAAGAATAAAAGGCCCTAGAGCAAGTTTATGTTTATTAATAAATAACAACAGCAAATAATAGGGAAGTTGGTGGGGAAGCAGAGTAGTCAGTAATTTTATGTGTAATCTGTCTACTAATTCTTAAAGGCAAACTATTCCAAAAAATCTGTGATAGCCTGTTACTGCTTGGATTTTTTTGTCTTACTCACAGATGGGCAACGATTCTGGCACTGGTGGGAAACTGAACAACCTGTTTCTGTAATGGACAAACATATAATTCTCTTTTGCTTCTCAATATTAGCTGATGTGTTCTGCATATCTCCATCTTTGAAGGTTAAAATAGCCACTGGCTAACTTTGCTACCTTTGTTTACAGTGACGAACTTCTAAAAGATATATTCCTCCTGAAATAACTGCTTCTGCTTAAAATATATCATCTGTTTACAAAAATGAACTGTGGTCTATATACTCACGTAAAGACTGAGTTTTAAGCCTTTGATTTTAGATTGCTTTTGCTGCTTAGTTAACAGATCTTGAAGGTGTTGGTGATCTTCAAGGTATACAGCTCCTCTGCTTTATTATCTTTTTTGATGAAGGCTTCAGGACAGTTTGTAGAAAATAGGAAAAGAGAAAATCATTATTGTCAGTAGGATTTACTTTTAGTCATCTCCTTTATCATGTTTATAATGATGCATTGTTCCTAGTGCTAAAGTGATGCTTCTCACGTGCTAAAATATGAATGCTTTGCTGCTTGTAAACTAGGTGCCATGCTTTATGCTTTGTTTTGTGCTTCTGTCACATACTGGAATCATAAGAACCTCCCTAAGAATGACTGCAATCAAACCAATGGTGCCTCTCTCTCTCCCAAAATTAAATAATAATAGCAGCTAATGTTTGTTGTTCTAACAACGAACTTTCAATCTCAGTACGTTTTCCCAGAAAATAAAACTTTAGTTACAGACTGGACAGCAATTTTGCCTTAGCAATATGTCAGAAGGATTAGATGATAGAACTAAATTTACTTATAAACAAAAATCAGCCCAAAATACAAGATGCCTGATATTCCAATTAAGTTAGTGGATCACCCCTCATTCAGTTTTGTTAGCAGTATTATGTGCCAATGATATTTTATTAATGAAAATACATTGGTTTATAATTTCTTCATAGTTTCATGCTAGAGGATTTGATCAGTGAAGTTTTCAGAAGCCCGTTTATCTTTTTCATAGATGGAAAACTAGGCTTTGAACATTTCAGTGGCCAACTAAAGAAGCTTGTATATGCTGTTCCAAAAAGGCTGCTGTTTTAAAAACTCCCAAACACAAGTTAATTAAACTTCACAGGATGATGTGTGTTCATCTGAGAATTTATTTTGGGAGCTGTAGAATGCATTTCCATATTTAAAAGGAGCATTTATCTGTGATATTACTAAGCTTCCTAGTTTGCCCTTGCCGTCTAGGGTAGCACCTAACAGATCAGAACAAAAGGAATATTATTTTGCAATGCAACACCATGAGAATTTTCTGGCATTCAGCACTGTCTGACACTGTACAAATTTTTGTATATATTCACAGAAGTGTGATAACAGAATTTTGGAAACCCCTTCTCAGCATGTGGCGCAGAATACAGATAAGCCTAAATACATACTTCTTGGTTTGTTGGAATATTAATTTGATTTTTTCTGGTTCATCTCTAGGAATGTAATAACTGAAGTTGAACTGCTTTAGACAGTGAACTGCCAAGTGTCTGTTCAAATATTCTTCATCTCTCCTGGGTTCCTGTGAGACTTTTTTTTTCCTGAAATCCCATGTTTTGCCTTCAGTTTGATGTATATTTCTTTTGCACTGCTCTTCAGAAATGAGTATTCTATTTCACCTCTTCATCCTCAAATCAGTAGCTCTTTCTGGCTCTTCCTCACTAAAATTTAGGAAAGATTACCTAAATTATCCAGGCATCTAAATTTTTTCCAATGAAGAATCAAAGTCATGAAAGCAAGATTCATTTAAAACAGACACCTATCCAATACTCTATATTTTAAAACCTACCTCTTTATGAACAGTGATGGAGGTAAATATTTCTAATGTCTAGGATACTTTTATTCGAAAATTCCAGTGTGCAAGAGAGAAAAGAAAAACTGAAATTTCAGCAAACAAAAATTCTTTCCTCGTTCCTGGGAGAATGCCACTTTGGTATGAGCCTTGTTACTTGTTATACTTTTGATGGAGTCAGAAAGTATTCTCTGATTTTAGAACAGTTGGTTTTGGTAGGGAG
Organism: Clamator glandarius; assembly: GCA_033459285.1. NCBI lineage: Eukaryota > Metazoa > Chordata > Aves > Cuculiformes > Cuculidae > Clamator > Clamator glandarius. Next base: position 1,465,685 of record JAUNZM010000674.1, on the reverse strand, counting down.
ACATCCTAAACTCATAGACTTAATTGTCTATTGGCTTTTCTCAAATTAGTCTCAGAGAGAAACTGTCCCGTGAATTCCTGTGAAAAATTCTGTGAATGTTTTAGCTAATTTAGTATTAAACAAAACAGTAAGCTTCTGAATATTTCTCTTGGAAGATTAATTGAAGTCCTAGCAGAATTCGTTATAACAAAATCTGTGAATCTGAAATTGTTTAAACATGAATCAATTTTTCCATTTATATTGACAGGTTGTGTTTACTTGGAAAGCAAACCCTGACTTCCTCCTTTTTTCAGACATTATTCCACAGAGCATTTCTTGATTTTTAATCAAGAGGCAGTGTTTTTTTCACAGACTAAATTTAACTAGCACTATGGCACAATAGAAGGATATACAACTTCCCTAAAGTTACTGTCTTCCAGGTGAAGTAACAAAACCATTGAGATTTCAGTTGGACAAATTCCTGTGACACTGATCACATTGAGTAAATGTGTCATCTGTTGGTTTTGAGTCAATATTGGTTATTTTCTGCTTGCCTAAAATTTTTTGTAGAGTACTCACTAGGGGAAAGTATTCTTTCTTAAATAGTTAATGGGTGCTAGTGAATCATTTCATACTGAATGAAGTGATCTGTGTCTGTATAAGTTTGCAAAAATACACTGCTTTAGCATCATCTAACTAATCACAAAATCACAGCATCACTAGATTGAAAAAGACCTCCAGGATCATCAAGTCCAACCATTCCTATAAAACACTAAACCATGTCCTTGAGCATCTCATCAAACCATCTTTTAAACATCTCCAGGGAAGGCGAGTCAACCACCTCCCTGGGCAGCCTGTTCCAGTGCACAATGACCCTTTCTGTGAAAAAAATTTTTTTATGTCAAGCCTGAACCTCCCCAGTGCAGCTTGAGACCATTGCCCCTTGTCCTGTCCTGCAGCACTTGGGAGAAGAGGCCATTATCCTCCTCCCTACAACCTCCTTTCAGGTAGTTATAGAGAGCAATAAGGTCTCCTCTCAGCCTCCTCTTCTCCAGGCTAAACAACCCCAGCTCCCTCAGCTGCTCCTTGTAAGACTTGTTCTTCAGCCCCTTCTTGTGGTGAGGGGCCCAGAACTGAACACAGTATTCGAGGTGCGGTTTCACTGCTGCAGAGTACAGAGGGAGAATAACCTCCCTGGACCTGCTTGCTGGTCACGCCGTTTCTGATCCAAGCCAAGATGCCATTGGCCTTCTTGGCCGCCTGGGCACACTGCTGGCTCAAGTTCAGTTGGCTGTCAATCAACACACCCAGGTCCTTCTCCTCCTGGCAGCTTTCTAGACAGACTAATAGTCTGTAGCACTGCACAAGGTTGTTGTGCCCCAAGTGCAGGACCCGGCATTTGACCTTGTCAAACCTCAAACCATTGGTCTCAGCCCAGCGGTCCAGCCTGTTCATATCCCTTTGGAAAGCCTCTCTATCAGTCCAATAGATCATTTTATTAACTTCATTCAGTAAGCAGTGTTTCTTTGTAAAGTAGGTCTTGTCTGGTGAGAGCATTCTCCTTGGATTCAGCTTGTTTTTCACAAAAAAAGAAGAGTATTTAGGGATGATGGTTTTGAATTTGGCAACTGCGTCCAATGCATGTGCAATACTTGAGGTATTATAATAGGTAGCTTACTAGTGAATCATACTTTTAGAAAGACAGATTTTAGAAGTAGTAGATTTTCTGTTTTATACATTGGCATGGGAAGGACCAGTTTCCCCAAATGTGACTGATGCTGTTGAAGTTGCTGGAGTTACAGCAGTGCAAAATTGACCCACCTCTCAATTATACTGGGAACCAAAGATATGAGTCATAACAACCAGTAGATGTCAGTAAACACAAATCTGAATGAGAGAAGTCTGAAAAATATTCTGCCTTTTGGGTGGTTTGGCTATTCAGTATTAAAGTGTGAGCTACATGTGTGATAAAATATGATCAAGTGTCTCCTAAAGGACTTGATTATTGCATTTTTCATATGTTGGAAGAATATGTGATAAGCCTTCTTCTTCTTCCTTTTCCTTTTCCTTTTTTTTTCAGTGTCTTTCCACAGATAAGGAGGAAGGATATTCATCCTGTGCCTGCAAGTCCGTTTAGGAGCTTATCCCTGCCCTAGTCTGTGCTGCTTTGCTCAGCCTTTGCCTTTCCTTCGCAGACAGAAGACAGCTGAGGAAACTATTTTAGCCTATGTCATTTAAAGACACTGCTAAGAGTTATAGGAAGATTTGGCTCCAAAACTGTTTCTTTTCACAGTGAACATTGCCAGAGTTTAAGATCAATTTTAACACTGGTGCTGTTCAAAATTGTTATGTCCAACCTCTAATGCTTTTCTAGTTGCAGAGAATGCACATCAACAGCAGATCTTCTGCTAATAAGAGGATTTTAATGACTCTGGTTATAACAAAAGTTTTTTCAAAAGGTTTTAAAGAACAGCTGAAGGCTGCAGCATGGAAATGCATCTGTAGTACTTCTACCACACATTATTAATATACTAGGATAACTGCTGGATGAATTAATAATGGATTCAGTCCCTTCACAGGAGGAGACAGGGTAAGCACACATTTAAATGAAATCATCGGAGAAAGTAACAGTGGCACTTGGCTTTCCTATAGCATCGACATGTTTCGAATAAGAACTAGGTTGGAAAGAGACAGTCTTGTGGTCTTTACCCTCACTTATATGAAATTCATCAATCTCAATAAGAAAAGGATGATTTTCTAATCACAAAGATGTTACCTTACAGGCTAGCCTCAGCTGAATGTAAGTCACAGCTGTGTTTTGAAACATATACATAAATTGTACTTATTTGAAAAAGAAAGGGGCTTAGGGTTTAGGGGGTTTTGTTTGTGGTTTTGGGGGTTTTTTGAGCAGTCCTAAGAGGTAGAAAATGAGGTTTTCCATTGTTGGTGACTTGAGATGCTTGTCTATAGCAGAGTCAGCTTCTTTAGCTTAGGAGAAAAATTGAATGTCAGATATATCTCTGTGCTAAGTGTTTCTTGTGGGCAAGCTCTGGGCACTTCATTGTTTAAATGTGTTGGTTCTTTCAATCACTGTGCTGAGATATTCTGCCTTATCTTATGCACTGTATGGGAAACCTGTATCCTTAATACAGGTTTCTGAATTGTAGACTTCTGTATTGGCAGTTAAGTCAAGGGGTACTGAACAATGTTATGTGATTGAGGCCTTTGCACAGTGGACTAGGTGCTATCAACTGTAGCTGGATTACTCCTGTGAAATTAATAGAAGCCAATACGTGTGCGTTAAATGGCAAGAGGAAATGCAGAAGAACACTATATTTGTTGCTTATGGCCTTTGAGAATACTATTTCAAGTGCACTTTAGAAGTGTTTCATTCACTTTGGACAAGAGAAGAATGAAATAATTTTTTAATATGACTTTTGAAGGCCTTAACTTCTGGTTTATGCCTCTTTCACCTTAGTGCTCCACCTAAACTTTCTTAGTCCTGTTTTTCATACCTGTGCGTAAATTAAAGCAAGTCAGAAGTAGTTTATTCAAAATAGAATGTTATTTAGCTGCTTTCTTAAGGGTCAGCAAAGCAAATGGTAAACAGCAAGAAAGCTTCAAGTGCATCTTTGCTCTTACATAAATCTTAATCTTGTTTCTCAAGCTTTGGGAAATGCTGTTCAAATCAGCTACTTTTGCAAACAACCCACAATCCACAGATGTTATGATTTTTCCTTTTCAGAACTCCCTCAGGCTTCTGGTGATAACCCTATCCATCTTCATTGCCAGCTTTTCTTTTTTGTCTGCCTGTTTCCAAAAGAGAGGAATGAGAGAAAAAAAATGTTTACTGGGGTAGACATAATCAAGCAGCAACATTATCCAATTAGCAGCTTCAGGCACCATTCAAAAACACCACTTCATCTATGGTTTTGTTCAGTTTCCCGATACCTTCATCTATGTTAGCTTCCCATGCTTTAAAACTCTTGGACTTTGTAAATTAGGTGCATATGATGTGGTTTTCATGTATAATGTAAATATTTAACTGATGCAAGTAGTGCTTTCCTTTCTCCATACTGCATTTATCTTCTCCCTGTATCTGCTACTCATTGAATTGTTTCAACCTTGTGTGCTTTACATGTATTTGAGGTAAGATATGATTCCAAAGATTTAAGCTTAGTCTTAGTTCTGTTCTATCAGGATTTACTATGAGGTAAAATCCTGGCCTTAGGTTTTTCCAGAAGTCTCAGTAGCCATGCTAGGATTGAAACATGTAGATGTTGACTTACTGTTATGTGAATGCAGAGAAAATTCTTCTTCCTCTTCTAAATTTTAGTTCATCTTAAAAGGAAACAAAATGGGTAAAATAATTATTACTCTTATCTATGTGTATATGGATTTTATATTTACATTTTGTCTTTTCCCTGTAATTTTCCAACAATCTGGTAGAAAGAAAGTGCCAGCAAGCTTCACAACAAATTTTGTAAAGAGGCATCAAATACAGACTGTAAATTGAACTCACATAAATGAACGCTGTGTCAGGTAAAATTCTGTTTGATCAACTGCACTGCTGTGAGTAAGCTGAATGTGATGCAAATGTCTGCATTGCTTCCATATTACTTACTGCTAGTCAGATGGAAATATGTGTTACTGGGTGCAATGCGTCGTGAAGTTGGAATGAATGAACTTGGGACAACGGTCATCCATTAGAGCTGCTGAAGAGAGGGAGAAGTAGGTAGCAGTCTAAAATGATTAAATGGTGCATGATTATATGGCAGTGAAAAAGCATCCAAGATTGCATTTCAGACAGGGAAGTCTGATGTAATATGGCAGCATGAAAAACTCAGTGTACTAAACACAGTAAATGTAATAGGAACTAAGTTCACAACAGTGCTTTATAATTATATACAGAATTAAATTAACAAACTAGATCATTATGTTTGAAAAAAATCTTTGTAGCTGAAAATTTTGAAGTGACAAGTTAGAAGTATAACTAACAGTTTCTGAGTTTCTCTGTAACTTACCAGCTTTTTATTTCTATTCTTTTTTTTTTCCTAAAATTGATATTCTAATGACAGCATTGCAAATGTAAAAAGAATTCTCTGCCTTTTGTTCAGGGATGAGGAAGCTGAAATCATATCACTATTACAGCAAAAAGCAACCTTTCTTCAGACATGAAAATATAATACACATTTTGTAACTGTTCCAGAGAAGTCAAATTTAAGATGTATTTCTCACAAATCCATTGTTTTGAGCATTACTCAGTCCAAAGAAGTGCCTTCTCTTGGATTTAAACTGCTTCCATTTTTAACACTTGTTGGACAAGCTCTTTTCGCATTGAGACAAGATGCACAAAAATGTAAGACTCCTTTGCTGCTAACAGAGAATCACAGTGAAAATTAATTTCGCTCTTATAGTATATTTTTCCCAAGAGAGATAGGACCACACTCCAGAAATAATCAGAATTTTTTAATGAAGCAAGTTAAAATGTGCATAAAAGCTCCAGCCTCTTATTTAAGCATGGGAGATCCTATTATCCTTTTATTCTCTGTGGGGTGCCTCATTTATGTAAATGAGCCTTTATTGCAAGAACTTGGCAGTGGAACCTGACCCAGCCATCCTCCATCATGAGTGGGGCTGCAGCCAAGAGTTGTTCTCTGAAGACACAGCGGGGAGTTGTACCTCAAGATCTTCACCAGAAGCAAAATGACTTTGCCATCTGCTGTGGGGCAGAATTTAGCTTAGATAGCATAAGATGTGACTGAAGCCTGTCCAGAAAGGTTGCAGAAATGTGCTTAAGCCAATTTTCCCTGAATCATACTAACTTTGCTGCAGGGTGTGAGTTGTGCAGTTGGCAGGAATATAGGTAATGACGTGATGGAGACCTGCCCCAGAATGAAGGCCCTTCCTGATGCTTATCTGATGCTTCACTACATGCTGACCCCTCTACATGAGACATCAACAGAAAGACTTTTTTCACCTCCAACAGCGCAAGCTATGTCAGAAAATAGTGCATGTTCATGGACCTTGGGGCCTACTCACTCAGCACCCATGTCTTTCAGGCACAAACATCTTCCTCCTGTGAAATGCTGAGGGTTAGTCCTAACCTCAGAAAAACTTCCAAGGACTGGTTTGTGCAATTTTATGTATGTATTTCAGAGTTTCAAATTCTTGTGGCAGGGTCGATAATTAGTCTAAGGAAAAAATAACATGCTCAAAGTCCTAACAACCACAGTAGCTGAATTCCCACAATCCAATTATTCTTAATACATTAATATTGCAACAGACTTATAAAATTTAGTAAAATGCCCTGTCTTCTTCCTAACAGTTGTCTTTGTATGTGCATTACAATTTACATCTCCTTTTTTGTCCATGGTCCATGTTGAACTAATATAAGTGTTCCATTTTCTAAACACCTGATCTGACCATTCCTGCTGCTGTCATCTGGATTCTCCCTAATCTACCTGTCACTGTCTTAATATGATTTGAGCAACAAGAGACATGGTATTCTAGCTGTGTCAGCCCTAAGAAAGCACAAAAGAAGGTTTACTTCTGGATGCATACATATAACATCTTCATGCTGTTGGTCCCTGTTTGTTCAAAATCTACTGTTTGGTTTGGTCCTATTGCTGTCTAGCATGCCATTACTTATTTATTGCCGTACCTGATATTTTTTGACCAAGTATGCTTGCATGTATTGAATTTCATAGGACTGAATTTGGGCTATTGCTTGAAATCCCAGTATGACAATTCTGATCCTTCCTCTGTAATATCCACAGTTCTTGTCCTTTCTGTCCCACTGCCAGATTGGAGCTGAAATGCCACAGAGCCGTTTTAGGACAACTATTTCATTTGGACCAAAATCCATTTTTAAGAAGTCTTTGAGTGAGCTTTTTACAAGCAGAAAGAGACCCTTTTTATGAGAATTTCATCTAGACCATGTTTCTAAGTCTATGGAAATATAATGCAGCTTTTCTTACATTATGGGTTGCTTTATATAAAGTTAACCTTAATGACCTACTTAAGGGTGGAATTCATGTTTAGGAGATAGAGAATTCAGTCATATTTTGGGGAGTTAGCAAAAAATGCACGGAGTGCTGCAGTACTAAGCCACAAATTGAGTGTTCTATTTAAATCTTTCTGCAACAAGTCTCCTGTAAACTAGACCTGTGTCATTCACATTCCAAACCTTGTCAGAGTCTGATTCACTCAAAAATGTTAAAACTTTTTTGTTTTATTTTGGAAATTGAGAGACACTTCAGTCATTTTACATTTATTTTCTTCTGTAAGTATTTTAGGCAGTCAGTGAAGCAAGCACAGGGTTATTATTGTGGTGCAGGCTATACTGAAATGGAAAATATACTGAATCCTAAAATCTCTACAAATCTGCTTCCTTGAGCATATATAAAACAGTAAACTTCCAGGAAGCTAGTATTTTGGATAAAAAATGGACTGAAAAAAAATAGGCATATCTAAAACTGTATGTGAATTTTCTTGTATAGGTTTGGGGTTTTTTTAATAATGAATTTCATTGATTCCATCACAGCATTTTCAGTACATCCTTCTGGCAGTGAGATCTGTGTGGCATAACAGAAGAGTCTAAATCTAATTTATAAATAAATCCAGCATTCAGCTGACAAAACCATCAGGTAGACTAGAAACTTGGCTGGAATTCCTGGATTCAGACCTCCCCATGAGGTAATGCTTTTTGGTTTGACAATCTATGCTGCAGAAGTTATGTTTTCCCTTTCAGTGTATACAGAGCTTTTTTAGCACTAGTGTTTGTAGAATATTCTTAACTTTATCTTTAAAAACTCTGCCTTAATATTTTTTTTGTCATGTCCTGCTTCAGCCAGTTTAACTGGGACTTGAAACTCAAATGCTTTGATACTTTTGAGAAATGTTTTCTATCAAAGGGCACAATGATGCATTCAGAAAGTTCGTTCATGGTTACATGCATCATTCATGGTTTTTATTCATCTATAATCTCCTATTTATTTTGAAAGCTTGCTCCCTAGATATTCTATTGTGTAGAAAATTCCCTAGAGCAGATCCCTTTTACAAGTAATACAGTCTTTTATAGGTCGTTTCTAATTTGGACACTTCACTGAACACAGCTGCCACAATTAGAGTCAAATTTGTGATTTTCTCCATTGTATGATACTAGTGTGAAAGATACATAAACACAGCTGGCCTGAATGCAGATTTCTTCACATGATGATGCCTATCAGCTGCAGCAGTTCTCTGAGGCACTGACCCACAGAGGCCAAATTAAAAATCAAATTAAGCATCATAAATGCTACTTCATTACTAGTCACACTTTGAAAATCATGGACAGATACAACCTATGTAAGAAAATTGACTGAGTGTCCCTGACTGAAGAAGAACGTGGGTCAATATAAGGTTCTGTCATGACACAAGACCTTTAGGCATGAATCTGTCCCCAGCTATTGCAGATATAAGTATTTTTTCAATGGAGCATTGTGCCTAAAAAGGTGATGATGGAAGGCAGCCTGCTTCCCCATATGTGTGCGCTATTAAGCAAAAACATTGATTTTCACTAAAATTACATAAAAGTTCTGTTACAATTGTGATAAAGTTATCTATTTGTGCAGATACGAGGTTCTGCAGTGACCAGCGGGAGTTGCATATTCCTAGAACTTGATGTCAACAGATATTATAACTTTCTGAAATTTTCACAGGGTTTCGAGTGAAATGAAAGTTGAAAAGGATTTTGGAAGACCCTGACTGTGAAAAACAGATTGAAATAGAGAGATGAATTAGGTAAATGAGGGGAAGGACTAGCTGGATACAGGTGCAGAGGATGACCTGACAGTGACAGTGCAGGGATTTGGGTGGAAAAAGAAGGCATTGTGGTAAAAGAAGGAAAAGTATGTGAAAGCAGTTAGGCAAAAAAAAGGTAAATTCAGGAATAAGATATCTGAGAAGGAGAGGCTGGGAAAAATTGAAGACTGAGGCTGTCTTGTAGATTGAAGTGATATTGAAGAATCAAGAGTAAGAAAGGGGGCAGTGGAGCAAAAGGAGTTGCAGTGATGCTGGAGGAGCGCATTAAGAATGAAATTCAAATTTCTGAGAGAAAGGAAGGGAGTCAGAGTTTGAAAGTTTCTGATAGGCACAGGGCAGCTCAAAGAGTTTCAGGCTCAAGGCACTTTAAGTTTTCTTTGTGAATCTGGATTCCATGCCTGCTGTAAATTTTATACAGGAATACTAGATCAATCTTTTAAGCCAGACCTCCACAAATGAGTGTTGATTGCATGTGTTCTTTTTTTCTGGGTACTCAGCTGAATTTGTTAACTCTTGCTTTGTGCCTTCTCAGAGTGAGCAGAAACTTTATACGTGAATTTCCAAATGATGCAGCTCCTCATGTGCCAAGCAGAAGCAGTTATAATACTCAGTCAGGGAAGTGTGCAGAAAATAAATCAGTTAATATATGTGAACCATTTGAGTATTGCAGTGCTGAGCACTACTGAAAAACCTAGTAGGATGCTAATTCTGTTACTGGAGCAGGGTTGGGCAGTAGGCAGTAAATACAGCAGCACAGGACCACATACAGACTCTGGAAGAGGAAACAAAAGAGAAACAGAAGCTTTTCCAGCTCATTTTTAGCAGAGAACTTTTCCTTTCCTGTGCACTGAATACAGCAATGGTCCTGAGGGGGAAAACAGTGTGTGAATGTGTAATTACAGGATTGTATCGTAATGTGTATACCCAAAGGGACTGGATTAATTTTGCACAGGCAACCTTTCTTCTGACACTGCATAACTCTGAAATGTATGATTAGTGACTGTGAGCAAGAGCAAAGGGACTGCTCTTTTTGGTAGTTCTGCTGTGTTTAAAACACCCAGTAACAGCTCTGCAGCATTAGTTATATCTTATATGCAATAACATCTGTGATAATTTTCAGTTCTGGAGTTGTAGGTTAGTTTGCTTGTTTTAGTAAGATGGTAATATTTGTGTTTAACATAGGATTATATTAATTATTTCAGCAACCTGAACTTCAGGTTAAATAGGTATTTAGCACCAGTAGTAATGTACGTAGGATAACTCTAAATGATGCATCAATTTTCTTGATGGACTGCAGGCCCAGACAGAATAAAAGTGCTTGTTTAATATTCAAATCTGCTCTGAGATACTCTTCATAGTCCTTTCTCAAATGACTGCTAGAGCTTGCTCAGAGACCCAAACTCCTCGGGGGTGGGATGAAGGGTTTATATTTCTCTTTGTTCTGAAGCTGCAGTACTCTATGAGGTGACTGTGTGCAATGATAGGTATCTTTCTTTGGGGAGGCTGAGCGTGAGGCTCCAACAGCAAAGCCTGTTTCTCTTCTGGCCTCTTCATGTCTTTGGCTCTCTGCACTGAGATGCTCCACGGCTCTTTTCAGGTCAGTAGTGCCACTCTGGGAAGACCTTCAACAAGGGTACTTGGCAACGGTGAACATCCAGGTGACTAAAACTGGGTTTTAATTTATATGACTATCGCAATGTGCTGGTTGTTGCTTAAAATTCTCACTGACCTGCCACTGAAATTGGTGTAGAGTTTATTCTTGTTAATTTCCCCTCTGTGTATAGACCTAATATAGCAGCATGTTAGCCTTGCTCAGTATTTTCACACCATCGCACTATAATGATCCACTGAGTTCAGTACAATATGTCATTCTTTTATAGCTACACTTGAATTTTGGGCCAAACATTTAGCCAGAAAATGGAAGATTCAAGAACACCAGAACATTTAAGGAATCCAGCTTGGTTTTGCAGAGTTGTTCCTCCAGGAGAGGAAGATGGTTTTTAACCTTTAAATTTAGAATTAATTATAAAGATTTTTCACTTTTTTATCAAGACTGTTTTTGAAAAACAATTTAAGTCCAAGTTGAGGTATTTGTTTTAAAGTCAAGCTCATGATTAATTGTTTTTTTTTTAGCTTCCAATTTCAGTCATCAAAATCTCTTTTTTCTTTTTCAAGATACACATTGAGCGGCTCCAGCAAGTAGAGTTATGTAGTTATTGTAAAGCAGCTGTAATTCATAATACTGTTTGCTTTTTCTTAACAAAAGTGGTACTCTAGGGCTATCTTCCCATTATCTCATGTTTATAACTAAGTTTCCTCCATTATGAGAAAAACTTGTCTCAGATTAGAGACAAGTTTCATAGTCTTATAATGTCCTTTGATTTGGTCTAGCTGCTATAAGATTGTATTAAGAGCAGATTCATGCAGAAAAGGAGAGAGCCAGCTGGGGTTTGTGACATACATGCATAAACATTATTGCTGCTGTATCCCTTGAAGGTATGAGCAGTATGTTCATACAGCTTTTTGCCATTTTGACTGGCTATAAGATCATGAGGTACAGTACGTACCTTTGAAATGACTTTTGAAGAAGATCCCGAAGTTTATAAAATTTCAAGATAGGGATGAAGCGTCAAACTCTGCAGCGTCAAACACGCTTCTATGTTTTTCATCATATCCAGCCTTTGTAGGCTTGCCACGATCTGGTTTCTCTTGCATGCACTTATATTAGGTTCAGTAGATTTTTATGGACAGAAACATTTTATATTCTGTTTTAAAAATAGTGCTGTCTGAATCTCTTATTTTAGGAAAATATTTTGTATTCTTACGATTGGTGGCATTTTGTAATATAAATTTATTGATGGTAACTCTTTGTAGGATAGGAAGGCTTTATTGTCTCCTCTTAGGGGTAGCAATAAAAAGCAAAATGACACAATGGCAGTCAGGCTTGAAAACTGAAACAGAATCAGCTGTCTGAGATTTCTAGCAAGTTGTGACTTAAATCTGAATTCTCTTTAGTGGTATGACATCGCAAACCGAGATCATATACTTAAATGATAAAAGCAAATTTGTCTACAGTCTCATCTATTTTGTGATGTGCTGACTATGAATCTATTTCAGGTATTTGATGGCTGGAATAAAGAGAAGGGCTACTTCTATCATGAATAAATATTGCAGCCTTCCCAGGATAATTTTTCCAGCATGCTTCTGAAAGCCTGACTTCCCATGAGATTCCCCTGAAAGCTACACACTCCTCCTAGTGGTATCACCTTTGCTTTCTTACCTTTTTTAACTTTTTTTTTTTTTCTTCAAAACACCCTACTTACAGTCATGAAACTGAGAACTTGGCCCCAAAATAAAGCAGAGGTTTGATTATAGTTTTGCTGCTTTTACAGAGAAACCATTGACACAAAATTTAGACTTGAAAGAATCTGACTTTGAAAATGGGATAGAGGTTGTGTTTATGGTATCTTTGACAGCAAAATTTTATGGGAACATAGACATAGTCATTTTACATCAGACACCATGTTAAGAAAGTCTAATAAGTCTCAGACACTATCTAGGGGAATTTTTTAAGAAAAAGGATGTGCGAATACAGCATAGAAGCAAGGCAAAGCATGTCAAACCAGTATTTTCAAGTAACTGTTTTGAATATTCAGTGACATCATATTTTCTGCTTCACTGGGTACCCATTCACGTCGTGCTTGTGATTGCTAACACCTGTAATCACACTAAATTTTCTTCTACATGAATTATTTTGTGTATTTGTATTTTACTCTAGTTTCATGAATATGAATTGGAAAGAAATGGAAAAATAGGTCATTCAGAAACTGTTTTCCGTGATTTACTAATTTTTGAAAAACAGTGTTTCTTTATTGTACAGTAAGTGCAAGCAATAGTTACCAAATTATGGAAGGCCTGGGCTTCAATCTCCCTCCTGTAGGAGGATTTCTTCCCATATCTCTTGCATTTGGAAGAGAACGTCTTTACCACCAGACCATACAGAATGTTGGGAAGGGCTTATCTGAGTTTCTGTTCTGGGAAATTGTTCCCTAACTCAACCTGATATGCAGTGAAAGTGAAGAAAGAGTGTAAGATCTGAATTTTTCTGTTTGTTTCAATAACAGAAATTGAGGAATAAACTGAGGTTATAGGTCCTTACCTGTTTCTCAAGTCTTGTGAATGTAGCCCTTTGTCCTGCAGGCAAAGCAAAACATCAATTACATATTCTGTTCTAGTGTCATTCCCGTTTCTTTTACAGAGCTGACAGCACCAGTATTTTCCAATTATGCCCATGGGCAGAAGTTTTTTTCTTTTCTGAAAAGCATTCTCTTTTATTTTCCTTGAGCATCTACATTAGTTCAGCAATATTCCCTTTGAAGTAAATAACAAGCTCTATGTACAATATTGCAGGTGAATATTACAGAGTTGCAGGGCAAATGGTGTTTCTGATCTCTTAGAAGTGACACCACTTATATCTGAAGCTTATTGTCTCAATTTCCTTGGAGTGAGTTCACAGACTGAAAGAAATTCAGGCTCGGATCTTCAGTGGCTTGTGTAGCAAAGAATTTTAAATTAGCAGATTTATCACTTGATCACTTGATTTTGTGTTTGTGAGTCTTCTGTTTTGGGAGGTAGGATCAACAGTAAATACAATATGCCTTTGTAAAGAAAAGCATCATTCGGTTTAATGAGTGTGAGCAAGGCATAATATCATAGATTTCTGCAAGATCAATAGACCTTCATGTATAGATCTGATATATTCCCTTATGCTTCTACACTATAAAATCTTAACTGCTCAAGACTTCTCTCAACCCATCAGATAACCAGTATCTAGCCTTTATAGAAAGAATGTTTATTAATTTTTATCCGTTTTATATACAAGCTTCTAACCATGGCAAGCATGCTTTCTATTGTAACTAGAAAAGTGGGAGCAAGTTATTCATGTCAGATAGCTCTGGAGTCTCTTAACCCTTAAAACCTTGTCAGCTTATTTTATATAGAGTTTACATCATATCTCAGCTGACTACTGTTCATTTAAGAAGACATTTCTATGCCTATGAAGTCAGAAACTTGGTTCCTACTGAAGCTTGTTGCTGTGAACTGTTGTAATACCTTTCTGGACTGCAATTTGGAGTATTTGTTGCTACTTCTTGTTTTAAAGAGATGAAAAAGTGAGGCTATGATCATGTCTGCCTAAATCCTGCCTACAATAGAATTAAAATGCTTTAAATCCTGCTGAATCCTAGACACTGATCCAACCTGTTTACTTAGTAAGGCTATTAAGTCCATCAGGAATTGAAATTCATTAGATGCCTCCCATGTAGTTTAAGTGTTCCCTAGGCACTAGCATTTTGCCAGTCTGTATGCATAGAAGAGCTTTCCTTTCTGAGGAACTAAGTGCCTAAAAATGTACCATAAGCAGAGATCCTGACCCAGGTACCTGAACCAAGAAGCCTCAAATAATTTGACTGTGTGATGTCTATATCTGGCTTCACATTATAGGAGGACAGTAATAAGGGGAAAAGAGATGGAATCTCAGTTTCCATCACTGGTGATAAGCAATATGACAAGGATGTGGTTTAATGTGAAATGTATAACTAAGTAAGTCCTCTCATGACTGCATGTTTTAACTAGTAAGCTGGACTTCAGTTCTTGCAACACTTGCTCCCCGTCAATGTGCTGGGCACAGTGACATATTGTCTAAAGTTCTCTTGGTGGAGTGTTCACTAGGCCAGCCTCCTGAGACAGGATCCTGATCTCAGCTCTGATCAGGTTGAAGGTAGCCTGACATCCAGATCTTCCTCTCCTTTCATACTTTTTATTTTCAATGCAGTTCTGTGAAGTGCCACTGCTCTGTGGACTAAGTGAATGGAGCTGTCCAGCATTTTCCTTTAGCGTCCTGTGATCTCAGTGAAAAAGATGAACCCCTCATTTAAACATACTGGATTGATGTTGTCTGGAAATGCCCAAATTCCATATATATTGGCAGGAAGAAAAGGAGAACTGTGTAAGCTAGGAAGACTGAATATACTTTTCCAAGTCTTCAAAGGTACCTGAATCTCTCCATTGACTTGTCGACAAGCTAGGCAAACTAAACTGCCTTCCACTTCCAAATACATAAAAATGAGGTGATGCAATATCTAAATTTGAGCAGACTGGATAGTACCCTGAAAAACAATGTTCTGTGGCCAGATGGTTGAATGAAAATGGCATGAGTTTCCTGCTGTACGAATATTGCAAATGGCAAAATTTCATGTCACCCTTGCCAAGGAGAAATTTGTATAATGAACCTTATTGCTGGAGGGAGGAGTCATGTGCACAACCTTTTCTCAGACTCTACATGAACTCCTTTGTCCAGGCAACAGCCTACTTATTCCTTCTGTCCTATTAATGTACTGTTCTGTCTGAGCAATACAGCTTGAGAGAAGGTTGTTTTGATGGATGAGATTCATTCTATGTTTCACTGTCACTGGTTTATCATAAAGTTCAGGGATAAGAAGCACCAGATCTGTATCTGACATGTTTTGATATATCAGACCACCTCCATAAGCCAATGGTTCTGTTTTGAATATTGTTTCTAAATAACTTCTAGCCTAAGATTAAAAGCATGAACTGCTCACACATGACAGGGGCTTAGGAAGGAGGAGTAGTTGTGTGTGTTTGAGAGGTTTTCCTCCATTAAGCATCAAACTTGTGCTTCCAATTTTAAGGAACTGGACAAGTCAATGAAATTGAATAGTATAAAACATGTTTCATTTGACCTAATAGAAAAGTCCCTCATGGACTTTACAAAATGCTTTTTCACAGAGGAGGGTTTGTTGAAAGCATATCATAACCTACTGAATGGAGCGTGTTGAGATTCCCTTGGAGTCTTTGGATATTTGCCACAGTCACCAAATGCACTCTCTTGAGTTCAGCTCACAGATGCTGCTTTACTTTTGTTCAAATCAGATTTAAATTATTAGATATGGTGATTCTCCATATGCTGAGGACAAGCTGTGTTCTTTCTGTTCTCAGGTCTTTTGGAGCTGAGTGATAGATGTTTCTTTTAGCTATGAATTGTTATGTGCTATCAAAAATATTTAACTTTTTTTGCCCAGACTTATCTGAATAGTAGTTGCCCTTCTTCAAAAGCACATACATATTTTGAGTTATTCTGTTTCTTTGAACTGTGAGATTCCAACCTGCAAGCACATTTACGTCATCTCTTTTTAACCTAGCTCCATATAATAATATTGTTTATTTCTAAGAAGGGTCATGCAAATTAATTGTAATTTACAACATGTAATAACCTTTAACACTTGAAAAATCATTATTCTGAAAGGACAGAAAAAAAGAAAGAAAAAAGATCGGATTGCAACTAGTCTGTGCATATCTTTCATTTTGGGTCCTGATCACTCTAACCTTTAACAGTGAGTTCCTGGATCTTGTTTGAGGCTTGGACTTGACATGACATTATGGAGAAGCTGTACGGAAACTTTAACTTTTAGAAAGTATCGTTCCTATTTTTACAGTTTTTCCTTTTAATGGTGAATTTTAATGCAAAGGTTTTACTACTGTATTTTCAAGGCACATAGTGGTTCTGGTATAAAATATTTGACATCCTTGTTTGCCCCTGACCATTTGTTAATGTAAGATTTGGCAGGTTATATGGCCCAAGACTGAACTTTATGTCTCTTAAAGATTTTAATGTCTTTTTATAGCAGTGGAATTCACTTCTGATTACTGGTTAAAATAACCATTTGTCTAGACACTCAAAATTATAAGAATGTTCTGCTGCTTTTTTGACTTTTTGTATAAAGTACTGATGATGTTGCTATGAGCCTCGAAATGATTCTCTGCATGATTTCATTTGACCCTTAACCTTTGTTTTATTATATAAAACAAATTGACAGTCAGAGAGGGATTATGTAAAAAGCTCATGGGCTAGCCATCACCTATTCTCTGCAGGCTTCTCAGATCTGGTCAAGAGCTTTTCCGGCAAAACACTGCTATTGAGGGTGAGGAAGTGGGACAAGGAAGGCGATTTGCTGAAACCCAGTGTTTTGAAGATATGCAGTTGGTTTTGATAATCATCTAACCCCATAAACCACAAATAGGCTTCCATTGCATATGGGTCTGGTTTCTTCCTCACGCTTTGCCTGGCAGAAACCTTTCACATCACTTCCCAGTATTCTGCTCAGGGGTGGCCTGGGAGAAAGGACCGAGACTAAGAGACACTAGGGGGTTTGCAGCCCTGGCAATCCCTTGATATGTCTGGGAATTAAGGCTGTGCTGAAGACCCTAAGACTGGGTCCTGCACACCCAGGCTATGTGGTGTTCAATCAGGAGGCAGTATAAATGTGTTAAACAAGTAATATGTTATTTATGCCAGCTTATTAGCCTTAAGTCAACTTCATGCTGGGTGTGGAAGGATAGGTGATGTTACCCTGTTAAGCTGTTGATTTCTGTGTATTTTTTGAACAGAATGAGTGCTTCATGTGCTTCCTTTTATTTTGGAGGAGATTTTGTTTGGGTGTTTTTGTTTCTGTTTTCTTTTTAATCTGAAATCATCAGGAGCTGTAATGTCAAATTTGCAGAATTTATTGACTGCCTACAGCTTTTCATAATTTGGGTCTCTATTTTCATTTTAATTTGTAAAAATCTAACATGAGTAATTCATTCTCCCTCCCCTGATATGCATTTTGGGAAAGCATCCCTACCCAGAAACAACTATCTTTCCAATTTGATATGAAACTCTTCTTAAATATTGACTTTACCAATAATAGAGGAACTGTGAATTCACTGTTGAAGATGTTGATCTAATTAATTTATTTTAGAGATGTCGTGTCGTTGGTTTTAAAGGACCAAGTGCCTTCTGGGTAGAGGAGGCAGTTACTGTTCTGTGAGAGTCTGAGAAATTCAGGGTGGGTTGTTTTCTTTTTTTTATTTAATATAGTATAGCCATCCTGTGGTAGAATTACAGAGACATGGCTCCAACTGTGCTACTCAGCTTCTGTAAGCAGAATTGGAATTGCATATAAATAGTTTAATTGCTCTTCAGTTTGTAATATTGCAAACTCAAGCTGTGACTAAATTTTTTTTTAATCTATAAATATAGGACCAGCATTTGTTAATTTTTTCTGGATCACCATTCTATTTTATGTTGTCGGTTGTGGACAGTAAGATAAGGCATGTCCCTCAAAAGACCTGGTTTTGGTAGATGCAGCTCTACAAAGCTAGTACTTGACATTAATTTCATACCTAGGGTGACTCACTAGCTTGTTATTAATGTTTTAGAAGAAGCCAACACTCATTAAATACAGAGTAGCTGCTATCAATTTGAACAGACTGATTTTATTTCGTGTTTACAAAATCTTCTCCAGTCAGATGAAAAGGTGCAATCAAGCTGATCATTTGTAGAGGGAGGAGTTTGGCCCTTTTGCGAAGAAACACACCCTAGGTCAGATAGTATTTTTCAAATCTTAGGTGGAAGGCTTTTTAGTTATTGTTATGAAGAAATAGTCTCTCTGGCCATACTTACATGTTCAGTTTGACAGGAAATCATTTTGACTGCTTTTTTTTAGTTTTCTCCTGAAAGGAAAGGAGGAGGAGACAAAAATTTAGATTTTTTTTTTCTGTTTTAGTGTTTACCTAAAGATGAACGTGTTCAAAGTCAATGAAACTATGAATTTCTGTCATTTTGTAGCCCAGAGGATATTATTATTCATTTAGTGTAATGCATAGATTGTGCTTGCTTATGCTAAATAACCTAGAAATCAGCCAGATACTACTGCAGAGTTAACAAAATGGTGTAGGGAGTGTAGTATACTGATTCTATAATGGAAAAGCATGTGTTTTTCATTCTTATAGCTAGATGGGGAAAACACATTTAGTTCATCCTGCCCCATTTGAGAGGCTGAGATAAAAGCATATGCATTTTTCATGGACCACCTGAATGAATTCTGGCAATGAGGAAACTGGGATTTTCTATCTATAGTTCAACAGTGACCCCAAGGATTCAATAAACTCTTCTCAGGGAATCATACTTTTGCGCACAGTACTGTTATATTTTTCACATCCAGATTTGCAATAACAGAGTAGCAGCATACTCCTATCAAGATTCTACTGAAATGCGTCAGATAGTTAAAATAAAGGACCCTTCAACAAGAATATAGCTGCTGTTATTAATATTGTGATTTACAGCTACAGACCATGGTTCATGCATGTAATGCTCATGTATGTCTAAAGAATGATAGCAGAATGTGAATTCAGTTTAGTCTGACTTTTATTGCTGTATTATTTCACTGAGTCTAAATTGACTTTCTCCCCCCTTTCTTCTTTTTCCGTCTTTTTGCCTTTCTCTCTTTGTTGAGCTTTCAGAAACAGAATGTTACAGAAGAGGGGTATTTTAAAGATAAACCTACTAACAATGTATCCCTGCTAGTCCTGCGTGTAATTTAGTAGCTTAGAAAACACTCTAAATTTCATGCAGCATTAACTTTACATATTATTCTAAATCACCACTCAGAATGGACAGTGTTCTTATCCTTAAAGCTGTACCTTTCTACAGAATCCTAAGATCATAAAAGGAATAAAACTATGAGAAACAGATTATGCTTAAAAGGGGACTGTCATTCTGTGTTCTTGTAGATAGTTTTAAAACCCCTGTTACACTACAAGAAGCAAACTTGGGCTCTCTTACTCATTGTATTTATGGAAAAACTCTGCAATGAAAATCATCTTGTGCTTCCAGTGCAGAGACTGTAATGGACAGTAAGTGATTCCCTACTAAAACCATTGCTAAACATGACTGGTCAGAAGTTTTTTTATTCCAAATATTGTAAGTGTTCTTTGGATATAGTCCAATTTGAATGCAAATACCATCTGTCATCCTTACTTTGCACTCTAGATACTATTCGCCTCATTTGTGTTTATAATGGCAGATTAGCAGACAAAACCAAAGACCTGTTGCATGTTTATTTCACATGCACACACAGAGAATATTTTATGTTGTAAGTTGCACAAGAAAATATGTTTTCTGATCTTTACACAAAGTCAGGTTTGATGGCAGTAGATTAGCAATGGAGATAAAAAGAAAGTATTTTTTTTATTATTATTCTCTGAAGATGTTTCCCATGCTAATGTGCTGCTGGCTTAAATAGAAGTGCCAGATAGTATTAGGACAATTCAGTTATCATACTCTTTTGACAAGGTTAATTTTACTTTCCAAAAGAGGAATCAAGTAAAGGACAATGCTTCTATTTATTTATTTGCTACCCCTCTCTGCAGATCTTGTGTTTAGCTGCATTCATAGGACTTCCCTAAAACTCATATTTTAACAAACCTAATTTAAGCTATGTACCAGCTCTCAGCCTTCAAGTAACGAAATGCTTCCTGGCACTTTGTGATATAGGAGGCCACTTTCACGTGCAGTCCCTTGCTGGGTAGGCCCAGATAGTGCCATCACCCTGAAAAGCCAAGTTCTTCATTGGTGCAAATGTACTCCTTCCTGATCATATACACTTCCACATTACTACATTAAGTCCATAGCAGCACATAATATTTCATAAGCTGAGAACCCCTGATTATGCATGAGTGAAATATGGGGACTGGATTAGGTGACAGTCAATGATAAGTTGCTGGGTTTGGGAGACTGTGGTATTTTTAAGGATCCCATGGTAAAGTAAACACTTCTGCTAAGTGATTGTACCTTACTGTACAAGAGATTTTAACAGGCGCGCGCTCTCCTGGGGGAAAACTGATTGAATGACTGGGCCCAGAGAATGGTGGTAAATGGAGTTAAATCGAGCAGGAGGCCAGTTACAAGTGGGGTTCCCCAGGGCTCAGTCCTGGGTCCAGTCCTGTTCAATGTCTTTATCAATGACCTTAGCAAGTTTGCAGACGACACTAAGCCGGGTGGAAGTGTCGATCTGCTGGAGGGTAGGGAGGCTCTACAGAGGGATCTGAACAGGCTGGACCGCTGGGCAGAGTCCGATGCCATGAGGTTTAACAAGGCCAAATGCCGGGTCCTGCACTTGGAACACAATAACCCTATGCAGAGCTACAGACTAGGAGACGTCTGTCTAGAAATCTTGGAGGAGAAGGACCTGGGGGTGTTGGTTGACAGCCGACTGAACATGAGCCAGTAGTGTGCCCAGGTGGCCAAGATAGAATGGCTTGTATCAGAAACGGCATGACCAGCAAGCAGGTCCAGGGAGGTTATTCTCTCTCTGTACTCAGCACTGGTGAGACAGCTCCTTGAATCCTGTGTTCGGTTCTGGCCCCCTCACCACAAGAAGGATGTTGTGGCTCTGGAGCGAGTCCAGAGAAGAGCAATGAAGCTGGTGAAGGGGCTGGAGAACAGGCCTTATGAGGAGCGGCTGAGAGAGCTGGGGTTGTTTAACCTGAGAGGAGACCTCATTGCTCTCTATAACTACTTGAGGGGAGGTTGTAGGGAGGAGGGTGCTGGCCTCTTCTCCCAGGTGACAGGAGACAGGACGAGAGGGAATGGCCTCAAGCTCTGCCAGGGGAGATTTAGTCTGGACATTAGGAAAAAATTTTTCACAGAAAGGGTCATTGGGCACTGGAACAGGCTGCCCAGGGAGGTGCTTGAGTCACTTTCCCTGGAGGTGTTTAAGGCCCAGGTGGACAAGGTGCTAAGGGGCATGGTTTAGTGTTTGATAGGAATGGTTGGACTCGATGATCCGGTGGGTTTCTTCAACCTGGTTATTCTATGACTCTATAATAACTCAGGCTGAACATTAAGAAGAATTTTTTTCATGGAAAGGGTCATTGGGCACTGGAACAGACTGCCCAGGAGGTGCTTGAGTCACTTTCCCTAGAGGTGTTTAAGGCACAGGTGGACGAGGTGCTGAGGGGCATGGTTTAGTGATAGGAATGGTTGGACTCGATGATCCGATGGGTCTTTACCAACCTGGTGATTCTAAGATTCTATAATGAAAAGGACATCCTTCTTAACAGAGCTGTCATGCATACCTGACCTGTTGAGAATCCATTGGTAGCAAAGGATATTTTGCTAGTAGTGAGGCTTACAGCACATGCTAGATGTAGCAAACGGGTTGCAGGAAATGCCTGATCTTTGCAAACTGCCATTTTAAGCTGACTGCCATCTCCTTATGTGTTGCATATGTAACATCCTACATTTTTCCAGAAAGTATTTCAGGATGAAATTAACTGCAAAATATAGAACATAAATATGTCATAAAAGTAGTCTTCATTAAAAAGTGACCAGGTAAGATTAAAAATCTTTAGTGAAGTAAACAGCAGGACACAACAGTTATAAAGGCAGAAAAGAATAGGTGCCTCAGTTCAATTTGCCTTTGAGAGCAAATACTGAGTTTGGGTCCTGTTTGCTGAATAAAGTTCCTTCCTACTTATATGATACAGCAGTCATTACATGTATCTGAGTACCACGTGCAGGAAATGTCTGATATAACAAGTTGCATGCTGAAGTGTTCATTTCTGGGGCCAGAATTCTCTGATTCAGAAAGTGCTGTGTTCGATGAAATTTTCCACAATACCAAAGCAGAGTTCAAAAGAGGAACATCTGTTTCCCTAACGGCATCAGCAGTGAGTCTGAAGGAAAAGTCACTTCCCAAGCAGCTGCAAGGCTCAGGGGGATTCTGGTTCTCTGGAAATATTGAAACATTTGCAGTTAGTCTCATTTTAACCAAAATAAAACTCAATAACAGCAGAAAAAAACCCCTTTTCTGCCATCAGGGAGTCCTATTTGTCAACCAACTCTGTCTGCATCTCATGTGCTGGGATGACAGTCTTCTGATGTAGAGAGGTTTGGCTGCAGGCAGTTCCCAATGGGGAGATGGGCTAAGCATTAGGCTTGCCATTGAGGTCCATCTGTGCCATCTCCTGTTATAAGTGAAATACTTGCTTATTTCTTTAAGTTTTTTTCTTGTGGAGTGAGCATTGGCTAGTAAATGAAAGGTCTTGACTGGTAGAGTAACAGAAGAAATCAGATATTTCAAATCTGTGCATAATTACAGCATTTGGAGCGTAGGTTGGTGGCAGATTTGTGCTAATGTGAAATGGAAAGAAATCCCAAATTTCAGTTTCTCGTGAAACAGACATTCCTTTCTCTTCTCATTGATTGTCTGCAACATAAGTGGTGATGGTTTTGGTTTTTCGTTAATGCAACTTGCTACATAAAATCTAAAAATAGTGTCAGTGGTAAGCGTCTAACTAATATTAAACCTTAATAGCTTAGAAAGCATGAATCAAGTACTATAAAAAATTTACTTTTGATTTTCTTCCACTGCAAAGCAACTTTTCAGTTAAAATAATTCCACAAAGCAGATAAAATTTTGATATTGCTTTATCATAACAAATACTTTCTTGGCAGTTAAAAGCCAGCTGTCCAAATACTGTGTTCCTATAAGTGATACTACTTCTGTTTATTTTTATATTTGTCCAAGGCTTCTGTTTACTATGCTTAGTGTTTGATTTAAGTAAGAATTAAAAAATTATGTGTAGACTTTGTCAAGGGATTGAATGTCCGTGGAGTATTAACAAATACTTTCATTGCTACCAGGAAGCAAATTTCTCCTTCATGTGAAGGATGTCTTTGAAAAAGTATCAATTTGCATTCCCACCTAGAATATTCCTGCTATTACATTACAAGCATTTGTGTACCAGAGACATCTATGTAAATGTGTAGGTTATGGGTGCAGAAAGCATATAAAGAAAAAAAGTAATTGCAATATAATATTTAACAGGGAGAAAGCTAAAGCTAAAATATCTGGACTGCCACTACTAGTGCACAACCTCAGGAATAAATGGTTCCTGCTCTCTTTTTATAACATAACAGAATTGAGTGAAGGAGGATCTCATGGAATTGAAACCAAAAAGTAACTGCAGGAAATCAACAAGAAATATGTTATAAGGTAGGTGGCAGTAGGGTGGGGACAACACTTCATTCCTCAGAAGGACTGAAAGGACTGCAGTTGGAGAAGACACATTAGAAACAGTGGAAGACATTATGCACCCTGAAAAGAGAAAGCAGTCTGCTACATTGTTGAATGCTTATCCTATATTATGGTGCTAAATAACTCTTTAAAATCACTTTCTCTGACAAAGCAAATGCCCCATTTCTATTTGGCAGAGGATGAAGAATAACATTGGTAGTAATAGATGCATGTCGTCAGAGTTCTTTGTTAAGCATATATGGAGTCCTGCCTTTCAATGCGTAAGTTCTGTGCCTAGTGCCAGCTTTTATCTTACACAACCAGCTCTCTTTCTGCGACTCTAGGGGTAGAAGTGACCAAATGGAAAAATGCTGAATAGTAAGAAACTTTTCTAAGACAATGCCAAATACACATTTATACTAAGGACTCTATCACAGCCAGACAGAGGAAAGCTTATTAGTATGTAGGGGAATATGGATTTACCCCAATCTTTGCATCTTTTTTTCCTGCTGTCTAAAGGAACTTAGTGTTATGTTTTTTCCAGTGTTGCAGTTGTATTCTCTGATTTAATCAGACAATTGCCAACTATTCTAAAGTATTAATGACTTTCTAACAGCTAGTCTGACAAAATGTCTTCCAAGTTACGAACATTTATGATTTGTCCAGGGTTGAACTTCAATGAAGACCAAAACACAGTAATAATTTAGCTCTATGCAGTAATTGTTCCTTGTCTGAGGTCCTGTGCTGCTGTGATTTGCTGTGACATTTCTGCTGTTCCCACATACAGTAGAAGCTATCACTAGCTGGTACAAAATCACTTTCAGATCCATTTCTGTGAGGTCTCTGATCACGTACTGCAACACAATGCAGAAGCCTGCTCAGGTTTTGCGGGCAGCGTGGTCACAATGCACACAGAGCAGCTAATAAGCCCTTACTGTCAGTCAGATTCATTACCCTAGGGTCAGTACGAGAGCAACACAGCAGCAGAGCAAGATCTCCTGGTGTTGTTATTCCCTTGTGCCTGTCTCCCCAGGAGACCAGTGCACAGGGAGGGAGATGTTAAGGGATAAAACAGAAGGGAAAAATTCATCCTGCCGGGAGAAACTAACTAGGCCTGTCAACCTGAAAAAAAAAAAAACCAAAAGAAAATCCCAAAAGAAAAAAAGCAACAAAGTGCAGGGTAGATTTGCTTGAGGTAGTTTGAATGCTGTAGGTGACCACTGAGTTGCACAGCCAGACTTAGAGGCATTTGGTACATATACGTGTGCTCAGCCACAGATCTCTTCTCTTCAGGGGAGGTCTTTCGGCTGAGAGTGCCCTGGGAGCCTTGGTGTTGATGTGTTAGGAGGCAGCTGTTCTGGAGTTTTTGCAAACATTTGGACTAAGGTTTCTAAATGCCACCTTTTAAGTCTTCTCTTTCCAGTCCACTTTGTAAGTACTTCATCAAAATGTTGTTCCAGCTTTTCAGAAAACATTTCAGCCTCACCTTCCTCCCTTTCTCCCTCCTCAGCTTCCAAGCAATGATGTTTTACTCATGTAGCTCTTCAAAAGCATTCAAAAGTTTCAAAGTTGTGTGCCTTAATAGAGGCAGGGTTTTGATTTAACGCTGGCTCAGGTGAAGATCTTGTACCACAATACAGACTGAAATAAAAATTAGTGTGACTCGTTTGACTAATGCAGTGATACTGCACAGTTCAAATATCAAATACAGCAAATAATTTTATGATTAATCCACAGAAGAAAAAAAAATGCATCCAGTTCATTTGAATTCTGAATTGAAGGGAATAACAGTCTGCTTGCTGGAATTTTGCAAGGTAAACATGGGGCTGAATTGTTCCCTAAAATTATTGACTCACTGGTAATCACAGTCAAGAAAAAGACCTTCTTTGAGAATAGTGAGTGTAAGAATAGCATTAATCTTAAGGAAGGGCTAAATCACTGAACCTGCAAACCAGAGCAGTAGACTCAGATCATGGAAGATAGCCACCGTTTTTTGGCACTGAAGTGCTTCCAGATTGCATCAAATTATCAAAATGCTGCAGAGGGCTGGGATCATGGCAGTGATCCTCAAGTCTTTCTGCATGAAAAAGTTCCAAAGCCTTTGGTATTTCTTATGATCTTTTACTAATGTTCTCTTTACCACCATGCAGGAGGAAAAAAAAAAGAAAGAAAAATGTCAAATAGGTTACTTGCTTTTCCTTGGTGATAAATTTCATTTAGTATTGTTCCTTACCTTCCAGTTTCTGTTACCCAATATTTACTGCTCATCACTCATTTTTCATTAAATGTCATTTATATTAAAACTGGGTTAGTGGTAGGAACATCTATGCATGAATATTTTGTCAAATTGGAAATTGCTGACTGCAGCCCTCAGAGTAAATCAGAGTTCATTACTAAATAGAGCTGCCCTGATTGCAGTTTTACTTCGTGATGATTATTGCATCTGTACTTGATGTGGGGATAGCCTGAGGGCCACCCATTTATGTTTTCACAATGCAGAAAGTATTGCACTTTACTGTTTCAGCATATCCATCCGGGCACGTATGTGCACATTGGTTGCATATCTCCTTACAGGTTCTTAAAGTCCATATTTACTGTTATTTAACCATTATTCTACTTCCCATTCCCCTCATGCACAGGAGGAATTTCAAGGAGAGGTTGGTGGAAAATGGCTGGCTGAGTGGGAAGTCCTGTAAATTCATCAGAACTGAAATGGGAGAGATGTGTTTAAGAGAGGGAGGAATCTTAGTACTTGAGGTTGTGAGGATGGCTGGCAGGCCAAGGTAAGTGCCACATCTCTGTCTTCACATCTTGTCCTCAAGCATCAATAACTGCTGTAACTGAGTGTCTAATTCAGATCAAGCTTTTAAGTAGCCCATACTCTGTTATTAAAACTAATTCAGTTTCACACTTGCTTTTAGCTCTTTGCATTTATTTACCTGTCCTCCCTGCTGTGCTTTTAGTGGCAAGCTTCCTGCCCCTCCTCGCACCTGTGACATACCTAATGCAGGTGTTAAGTGCATTTGATACCCTCAGGGAAGTGCCCACAAGACTGAAGGCTGTTGTTGAAATATGTGCTCCTTCATCTTCCAAATCTGCCTGGCTCACAGAATCACAGAATAACCAGGTTGGAAGAGACCCACTGGATTGTCGAGTCCAACCATTCCCACCAATCCCTAAATCATGCCCCTAAGTACCTCATCCACCCTCACCTTAAACACCTCCAGGGATGGTGAGTCAACCACCTCCCTGGGCAGACTGTTCCAATGCCTAACCACCCTTTCCGTGAAGAATTTTTTCCCAATGTCCAGACTAAATTTCCCCTGGCGGAGCTTGAGGCCATTCCTTCTCGTCCTGTCCCCTGTCAGGGGGAGAAGAGGCCAGCACCCTCCTCTCCACAACCTCCCTTCAGGTAGTTGTAGAGAGTAATAAGGTCTCCCCTCAGCCTCCTCTTCTCCAGGCTAAACAACCCCAGCTCTCTCAGCTGCTCCTCATAAGGCCTGTTCTCCAGCCCCTTCACCACTTTGTTGCTCTTCTCTGGGCTCACTCTAGAGCCTCAACATCCTTCTTGTGGTGAGGGGCCCAGAACTGAACACAGTACTCGAGGTGCGGTCTCACCAGAGCAGAGTACAGAGAGAGAATAACCTCCCTGGACCTGCTGGTTACGCCGTTCCTGATACAAGCCAAGATGCCATTGGCCTTCTTGGCCACCTGGGCACACTGCTGGCTCATGTTCAGTCAGTTGTCAACCAACACCCCCAGGTCCTTCTCCTCCTGGCCACTTTCCAGCCAGTTTTCTCCCAGTCTGTACCTCTGCTTAGGGTTGTTGTGCCCCAAGTGCAGGACCCGGCATTTGGCCTTGTTAAACCTCAATTCTTCATGTCTTAAAGCACAAGGGAGGGCCATTGGAGCTGCAGCTTAAATGACTTTTCAGTTGATTAGTGTTAAACTCAGGTGTCCAGGAACCCAGACCTAGGAGTACTGGAAGATGGACAACGGATGGGTGACAGCTGAAGATCAGTGGCATGTTCTTGCCAGACATCAGGACCTGGATACTGGATTGCACTGACTGTATACATACTCCTAATGAAACAAGGCCAAAGCACTGGTATGTGGTTGCCCTTACCATTAGTGTCATCCCTGGACAAGCATTGACATGGGCCGGCCATCACTTCCACAGCAGATCAGAGATAGGTGTGGGAATGACTGGTCACTAGAGCATTCCCAATAGACACTTGACTTATAGGTAAGGTTTTTGGCCATATTCTTTGCTTGTACAGTTGTAGTTGCAGTTTCTCGTAAATGAAACAAGGAAGTTTCTAGACTTTGCAGTCCTTCATCCTGATTGCTCAGCCATGCTCTCGCACTGTGAGTGATGGTACAGAGCTAGCTGTAATGAGATGACCATGCAGTGTCTTTGATTTTCTCCTATGAACACTTCTTTCTCGAGTATTGGCCTGACCAAAGCTTCTAACAGAAATACAAGTCACTAGGTTGTTTAACTGGGTCAATAGATAATGAGTTTCCTTGTTCAGCAAATTGTATTCTTGAAGAGGCTTTTTGTTATAGATTTTGCTCAAATCTATGATTTCTATTAAAATATAGTCATGGAGAACAGCTTCTTCAAAAGAAGGTATTTTTCTCCATTAGCCTATAAAAAACAGGAAGGAACAAGTAAAAAATATAAAGATTAAATGTCTGTAGTTTTGCCTAAATCTCCCATTTTTCTCATACAGTTAAGTAGCTTTGACTTAGCCTTGATCCTCTGTGGCCTTTCATGGACTCTTGAGCCCGACCTTTTAACTGCTTTTTTGGACTTATATTTTTCAGGGTTTCAATTACCACAAAACTCATGTCACCAATCTAGCTGCATGGTACTAAAAATAAGTTCTGAGAAGTCATCATCTTGATTTTCAGAGAATTAGCTGCTCAGACTGGCTGAAGACATTAATTTTTTAATTGAAGAGACAAAAGCTGCATTTAGCTCTCAATTGTTCTTTAAATGTTGACACAATAAGTCCCAACCATGTAGCAATATAAATTTTTTTGTATTGTGTACGCTAAAATATTAACAAGCTCAAAAAGTTTAGATATACTCCATCATCGCTTTGGTCTCTCAGCAAGGTTAGCTTTATTTTATTTTCATTTGGTAGTTACTTGACTTTTCATGCGACCTTTTCTAATTCTCACCTCTCTCTTCATAAACTGAACAGTTCCACTGCTGAAGTCGGTCAGTTTAAATTGAGTGTAATTTTCAGCAGCAGTTTTCCTGGCTCTTTGGAGGTTTGTGTGCTCTCAGAGCCAATTGCTGGTCCAGAAGGCAGACACAGGGATGCTGAGAGGCTGTCTACACTGCTTCCCATAAGAGTGTCCCATGAGTGTCATGCCAGTCTCCAAAGGTTGCCTGTAGAGCACAACTAGGCTGCAATCTTGCACCATAGCAATAAAATGTTACCCAGTGGACATCCTGCCAGGCATACCATTTATTAATCACAGGCTATATCTCCCAACCTGGAACTGTTTTCAAGCCACGTATGGCTCAGATATTTCATCCTGGTAATTTTGCAGTAAGTGAAACACATTGCGTAAGCCACATGCACTAACATGTATGGGAGGAATTGTGAAATGGTTCATACATCAAATGTTGTTGTATGAGAGTGGTGCCTATGATGAAACCTTGTCTGACAATTTCTAATACTACAGGGTCTCCCAAATCTAGATTTTGGATGCTAGATACTGCTTCATGCTGACAGTTCAAATACAAGTTTGACTTTTATAAACTTAGAACAATATTTCTATTTTCTTCCCTAGAGGAAGGTTTTCCAGTCAGACAATCTTTTTTTTTTTTTTTCCAGGAATACTGATCTAGATTTCAGAGACTAGAATTATGACAAAGCTTCCTAAAAGTTGATACATTTGTTTAAGATTCAGATTTTGGTCTATAAATAGAATAAAGGACAGCATTGAATATGATAAAAAGTGCACATACCGTCACATATTCAATATGGTAATGGTGCTGCAAATGGATAATTGAGGATTGACAACATGAATCATTTAGAAATACATTCTCAATTCTATGAATATTCTAATGACTCTTGTAAAGTCAGTGCCCATTAACAAGGACACCTGGGCATCGAGATAAATGTGTTTGTAGGTATCTATGACAAGGCCATTCAAGTTAAATCTTCCTCCTTTAATAACTCCCTAAATGGGTGCCAGATTAGGAGATAAGATGCTGCTGTGGATACCTACACTGAGAAAGTATCTGCTGTGATTTCTAGCAGTAAATCTGACTGCTCATCCATGGAAGTCTGATTTACTTGCTCATTTATTTATGAGTGCTGAACCCTGTGACTCTAGCTGAAACCGAGGAAACTCAGCCACCGTGAGCATCAAGTTTGAATTAATACAGGTAGTCTGAGCCTCACATGAGAAAGTTAAGTTTCTCTGTTCAGTTTCAGACTGAAAACAGCTACCTCTTTTCAGATCTCTTTACACTGTAAGTAGGAAGTATGGAAAACAAAGTGTGTGTGCATGCTGCATCAAAATTTTAGAATTTTTTTTCTTCTCAGAAAATATTTATATATCTGCCTGGGAGGCTAAGCCTAAAATCCCACTATGATTAAACAGTAAGAGCTCTTGTTGGCAAAGTTGTCACATGTGTGTTAATATATGGTTCTCTGATGAAGTCATTTAGGCTTTGCTGCTTACTAAACTGTAAAAGATTTGTTTCTCAGTGGTCAGATGTCATCTTTGATCCAGTAAGATTTAGCTTAAAGACCTTTTCCTCTGTTCTTTGGCAAGGAATCAAATCCAGCTTTCTTTCATAGTCTTCTGAGAAATATATCAAGATTATCAGGATTTCTAGTGCCTCACATTTTTTCACTGTATTTATCAAACCCCAAAGATTCCAACTTGTTCTGCACAAATATATGAGCTGGAAACACATGTTGCAAGTAAGAAAAAGTCAAATCAATTTAAACTAAAGTGTCAGTATTTTGGCAATAAGGCAGTATTGTGTGTTAACATGTCTGTGGAAACTTTCAAAGCTTCTGCTTCTTGATCAAAAGAGCTGAATATATTAAATGGGATGGGAGATGGTTTACAGTGCTACTTTGCTCAGAAATTTGATAAAGGACCTCAAAAAGCCATGCCTTTTCTTATCCTATCTTGTCTGTTGGTGTTGTCTTGCACTACACCATAGTGTGTTATAGTTTTCTTAATGCAAAATGCATAGTGGTGCAGCCTGTGGCCAATGTGTTTGAGTTTATTAGCTCTACAGTCCTACTGAGTCTCCACCTACTGAAGAATACTCCAGTGAGATTATCTAATCCCCCCTTCCGGTCACTGCCCTTCTGAAAGGGTTCAAATTAAAGCTCTCCATTTTAGCACATTTTAAGCAACAGTGTTAGTTTCCAAATGCTTTTTCCCTTGTGGTGGCCTGTCCTTTTACACTCTGATGTTTCACCCTCTGATATTAGAGGTGTAAACCATATATGGCTTGAATGTTTTGACTGCCTGTCTATAGGCCTAAATATGACAGGAATTTGTTAAAATAATGACTTACTCTGTTCTTCCTGGAGGCCTTTGGAAAACTTGAATAGAAGTTTGGAAAAGGAATTTGATCCAAAAGGCAGAATGTAAAGGAAACTGAGAAGTCTCTGGCTGTGTGGAAATACACTGATTATCTTTATCCCTCTGTTTATTCACTGCAATCCTTACCTTATGTGTAACAGGGTTGACAATGCATTCACTGCCTATAGAGAGTGCACAGAATCCTCTTTTCTGACCCTTAAGTAAGGGGTGATGGGTGCAACTATAGGAAAAGTGTAGAAACTAGGGTACAAAGCCACTTGGCTGACATTATTTGTTTTTAGCTAATTAATGACTTAAAACTGTTAGGAGCTGTAGGAAAGCTTATTTACAGCTCTATTGATTTTTGTTATCAGGAGTGCCATTATTGCCTTCCGCAGACTTAGATGAATGATCAGTGACTCAACAAATGAAAGCACTGTATGTTCATGTTCAGAAAGGAAAGCAAGTTAGTACAAAATGTATGACCACTAGCAATTAAAGATTTTAAACTTTTGTTATTAAAAAAATATATCCAGTTTGTGAACCCAGTTGCTGGAATGGATTCTATAGTTCGGTTAAGCAGCAGACAATAAAAATTGTGTAAATAAATGAGGCAGTAAAGATCAGATGATACAAGCCTAGACTGGGTGTCAGAGACCTGAGCTCTATTTCCACTTCTGCCAGCTGTTTGATCTGAAGCCAGGCTGTTTAAATCTTTTTCTCTTTGCACTTTTTGTCTGCCATGTACAAGCCATTTTGGAGCATAGTTTCCCTATTACAGTTTTGAAAAAGTGATGAAATTGGTCCCAGTTTCTGTCAGTACTACAAAATTTAAAAAAAAACCCTAACACCCATTACTCAAGTTTATCTTACAACACTAGATCAAGGCTGAAAGGTAGAGTTCTACTACAATTAATAGATACATGTTGCATATGGCAACCTCTCTAATTAATAAGGCACAATGTTCTTTAAATGCTTCCACTGAATCACTTATAAAGGGACTCATCAGGAAGCTGATTCTCCCATTGGCGAAATGTTTCAGGACTGCAGTAGTTCCTTCATTTAGTGTTAATATTGCACTGCTTGCCAAAGGCATCTCCGCACAATGTTATCCAAATGCATCTATCTGCCTTCCCTCTGAGATGAGCCAATAGTTCTCTGATCAGAGACAGCTCCTTCTGGACAAGCTAACTTCTTAAAAATGAGATTTTCCTAGTCTTAACTTCTGTTGAAGTGAAGATTTTAGCTGTAAAACACAGGTTAAAAAAAAACCCTGTTTCTGAGAAGGAGAATGTAAAATAAAACCAAAATTCATCATTAGTAATCATAGAAATAATATGATCAGAAAATTCTTGCTGTAAAGTAGAAATTAATTACTTAATTTTGAGTAGAATATATATTTACATGATTGTTTTTGATTAATTCTTACATTTGCATATTAGAAATAATATATCCCATAAACTATAGGGAATTAGGATAACTTATGTAGTGTCAATGTACCTGGAAAATCACATACAATCAGCACAGAACATTTCCTGTCCTGAATTATCATGTTTCCTCCATGAAGTAACAAGCACATAATAGTCTTCAAAATGTACACATAGGAAACACTATCTCTCTTCTTTTTTTTTCATTACTACTGTAGAATATTTTATTTCAAGGTATTACAATAGACCTTGCACATTTTGGGGCTAACTTCACCTGTGGAGCATAAAACCTGTTACACTTCTCCCCTCAGTCATTCAAATCTGTGAGAAGCACAGTCACAGAATCCTCTTTCCAGGCAGTACAGCATATTGCATTCCAGATGTGTCCCACTGGTCATCAGATCTTAAAAGGAGATGGAGACTGTTAGTGTTACGCTTTCCAAAATTATTTTTAAGTTTGTAAATCCACACATGAAAAAGAATGATAGAAATAAGCACCCCAAAATACTTAATGGATCTTTGGAAACAATGGGATAGATTTCTTACATTCACAGTTGGATTTGGCAGCTTTTCATTTTTTAATTTATTTCAATTAGTGAAGTCCCTTTTCTCCTCCAGCCTTCACACAAGTGTAATATTTATCCTTACATTTTCTGTATGAGAAGACAGAGCCATGAGAGCAGTCTTGCCCATGATAACACAGCAAATGCAAATCTGAGAGTCAGCCCCAAGTCTGTCCCCATTCCATAGATAGTTGTAATGATTAAAATATGAGTTGACTAATGTTGCTGAAACAGCAGTGTTATCCGTGACTAAGTAGCAGAGTAGGACTGTGGAAAATGAAGGTCCAGCTTAACCATGCAATGGAAAGCAGTAGGTCCTCAAGCAGATGAAATGTCTTTTTAAATCTGAGTCATAGGCAGCTCTTCCATCAGTAAAGCACATGCTTAGGGTTATGTGGGTCTATTGTAAGACCTTGAAATAAAATATTCTAAAGTAGCAATGAAAAAAAGAAGAGAGAGAGTGTTATTTGGCTGATCAGTGACACTCAGAAATGCCTGAGAAATGTGGCAGAGATGTGGCTTCTTCCACAAACTGCAGTGTTTTAAACAATCCCGGCACACCAGGTACCATGAAGATATAACACAAAATTGAGTCAGCTTAGGGCACAAGCACACAGCATCAAAAATGCCCTGTAAATAGGTAACACTTGATCACAAAATGGTGTCAGCAACTAAGACAGATTTTGCCTTCTTCCTTTCATGGAATCATAGAATCACTAGGTTGGAAAGGACCCACTGGATCATTGAGTCAAGCTGATTGAAAGGAAAAATAGTTTGAAAAGAGGAAAAGTAGTTTGAAAGGCATGGGAATCCAGAATTAGACTCTCAGGATAACTGGTATAACTACTTTGAGGCCAGTTTTAGTCAGGTAAAGTATTTGAATGTAAGATGACAAAAGAGCTCTGCGGAAAAATATGAAAAAAGAGCTAAGTCAGGAAAAAGCATCATGAAAAGATCAATACTTTAGTTCTCCAAAAGGCTTAATTTACTCTTGTTCTGAAAAGGAGAAGGCTTTGTTTTGGTCTCTCCCTTGCAAGTTTTAATGTAAGTATTACTTGTAACTCTTCTTTGCCACCTATACAGAGCTCTAGGAAATAAATCCAACACTAGGGTATTGCAGTCTAGGCTATTTTATTAAAAGACCACGCACAAAAATATGCACTGGGTACTAGGATGTGAGAAAACTAATTTCCAGTTATGGATAATAAATAGTACTGGAGGTTGCTTATAGCACTTTATTTTAGAAACCATTAAATCAGAGTTTTACTCAGTTTCTCAGTGGAGGTTATTCAGAATTGCACTAACTCATGAATGGATTATGCAGTAAAGTATGGGATAGTGTAAAAATGACGAAACAGTAGAATCGAACTGAGCCAAAACTTTTGGGAGCAGTAGGTTTCTGGGGTTTTGAGTTCCTTAGTGTCTGTTCCTTCTTGGAATTTCAGATTCATTAGGGTGGGTCTGGGTAAACTGTGTTGTTACAGGCAGCATGGAAAAGACAGAACTTTGGTACACATGTTAAGGAATGCCTTGAATGGTCTTTAATATTAGCTATTGCTTGTTGAGGGAAATCATAGAATCAATCATAGAATCATAGAATGGCGTGGTTTGGAAGAGACTTTAAAAATCATCTAGTTCCAACCCCCCTGCCATGGGCAGAGGCACCTTCCACTAGACCAGGTTGCTCAAAGCCTCATCCAACTTAGTCTTGAACACCTTCAGGGATGGATCATCCGTGACTTGTCTGGGCATCCTGTTCCAGTGCCTCATCACCCAATCATACTCCACATTATTCATTTCTGAACTCTCTGGAGAGATACTATGCCATAAGCACTGTTGCAGAGAGAAACAGTCTGGGAACTTGTGGACTGCCTAAGAATCTGCTCAGACTTCCTGCTTCTGAACATCACTCACTGCCTTTTCCTTCCCCCTCTTGGCTCTTTATCTTGCCTTCTGCAGGCCTTAAAATACATCCCATTTCTTCCTACCCTTGCTCACCCTGGCTGTACTTCTTTTTTGGGACCTTCTTTCCCATCTGAACTTCTGTGAAAAGCAGGTTTTGGCCGGACTCCTGACTGTGTCCCTCTTTAACAGCTTCTCCTTTTCATTGAGACAGTCACTCTTTTTCTCCCAATCCACCCTAACCTTATTAACCTTTCTGCATTTTCCCCCTCCTTGATCACCTGCAGCTTTGACAGTATCCCCAACCTAATACTTAAACAGATGTCAAGCCAGGCAGGTTGTGGATTTCTCCATCTCCTACTGCAGAGGAAGTGCATCAGTATGACATGAGACTGCATAGTCTGATTACAGCACGTATAATTCAAATCAGTTAATATTTCTTTTCCCAGATATAATACTCAAGCCTCCACTCAGCAGCAGAGATCAGATGGCAGTGATTGTGTAATAGAAGATTATTTCACTTTGCTACAACTTCTATGTTGCATTAGTGAAAAATTTTGACTGAAAATTCTACCTTGTTTCCAGAGATGCCTGTAAACACAGATTTGGCATGAGATTTTATATTTAAAGATGTTCACATGAACGTTACTTACAGGAAGATGCCTTCAGCACATTCATGGTGGAAAGGAGGTTATGTATGTTTTGTTTCTGTATTAGTTTTCTGGATGATCGTGCACTTTTGCTTAGATCCCTTTTGGCTGCTACATGTAGTTTGCACACTTCATGCTCCAAACCAAAACTGGGCAAAGTCCCAAGGAAATGCGAACAGTTTTGTTCCAGTAAAGCAACCTGCATACATTTTAGGGCTTATAGAATGAAACTTAAAAGGCTGGCAAAGATGCTAGGAAAGGTCAAGTTTGTTAATATAAACTCAATCTACTTTTTAAAAAGAGTAATTAATAGAAGCAAAACTGAAAATCAGAAAAACATTGTGAGGAAAAGTATATATTTCCCCTGTGCATTAGTGGTAGCCTTGTAGACACTCGGAAGAATCTACCTAATTATACTTCCTTTTCTCTCCGAGTGTAAGAATTTACAAGAGAGTATTTAAAAAAAATCAATGTTAATCTAACCTAGTTTACCAGCAATATAGTCTGTTCTGCACTTTGAGCGTGGATGCTTGTCCCATTGAATGTTATGAAAACATACCTGAGGGAAGCATCTGGACTTTACTTATGGTACACTTTGTTCTTATTCACTTTAGAAACACCAGAAACATTTAATTTGAACAAGTTGATGATGATGAGACTGATAACTGGCCAAACGTTTGTAATGGAGACTTGTCTTCAGCTGAGCACTTAACAGCTTCACAGTGCCCTAGTGTTACACAGACTGGTAACTACCCTTAAGTAATTGCTCGCCGCTGTATTCTCCTTTCCTGGCTGGTGATGAAGGGGGCATCCTTTTCCCCCATGGTGAGTAGGCTGCAACACCAGCACCTGCCTAGTCCTCCTCCTGTCCCTGCCCCATCCCTCTCACCCCCCCAAGCCAGTTCCTGCTGTGGCTGTTGATTGTAAGGTGTTCTGGACCAAGGACTTAATTTTTGCTAAGTGTGCCCTGATACCCTTTGTTGGGCAACTGACCATGGCAGCTGCAGGAAGGCTCTGGACAAGTAAATGCTGCATCCTGCCCTAGAGAGGTGCTAAAGGGGAAAAAGGGCTTTACCAGCAAAAACAATGCTGCTGCCAAATAGCTGGCTGCAGTTTATGAATACTAGGACAGAAAGTCCTGCTCAGTGTGAGGAGATAGGATTAGGCTCTAATTAAATAACTGCAGGGGAATCATTGCAGTAGTCAATGTGCAATTCCCATGAGAGGAAATATCAAGTTAGGATGGAAAGGTTTTATTGAGGCAACTGAGACCATACCTGGCATGCTACTTAGACTGATCCTGATATGCAGGAGCCAGAAAAATTACTTTCAACATGAGAAGCATTTTGGAATATGGTGCAGGACTTCCTGAAATTTATGCCTCCTTTTATTTTCTGGTAGATTGTCGTATTTGAAAATGCCATAGAAATTGAAATGACAACCAAATGAGTCTTTCTCATGAATAAACTGAATGTGCATGGACATGCAGATTGTGATTCAGTAGATCGGTGGGTAGGACATTCAGCTGGGAGGTGGACACCCTTGTTTAAGGTTTTGCTCCAGGAAACATTTATATCCTTCACATGATATATAACTAAATCTTTGGATCTTATATTTTGCAAAACTTTCAAACTACGGGTCTTTTCCAATGAGTAACATAAACTCCATTAATGTGTACTGCCGTAAATGCATATCTTAGGCTTTGGTTTTAGATCATAACAGATCTTGTCTACATTGTCAGTCCATTTCATGTCCTGAAGCAAGGTTTAGGGAATAAAAAGAAAAACTTCCAATAAAATAAATGGTGAAAAAATTGAATTTGCAAAACAAATCTTGAGTTTCTGAAATATTTCAGAACTATAATTATAAAACTTTTGCAATTTCTTTTTCAAGATACATTTAAGAAAACCTATATGCAAAAGCAGTAGTTACATATGTTCTATTTACTGCTCTAAAAGGCAGTAGCAAAATCCCACCAGGAATTTTAATTTTTAAATTAGTATTATTATAAAGGGAAGTAAAATCAATGAGCTTGTTTTACTTGTCTAATTTATCTCAGCTGGGTAGGCATGAGACAATCATTCAGAGCAGCCTCAACAATGACCAGACTTCATCCCACCATGCCCCTGGCAGTGCCCTGTAGCTGGGTCATTGTAGGGAGGAAGCCTCCTGTTTTGTTGCTGCACACAGCCATGGTCCACATCATACAGCCTTTCTAGTAGGGGAGATGCTTGAATTTCATTGAATGTCTCTAATAAATCAGTGAATAAAGAAAATGTTTACACCATTATCTATTTAACTGGTCTCATTTAGTTTTCTCCTAGACTTCTAAATGAAATGTTATTAACATTAATGCAATTAATTTATCTTTCAGCCATTTAAAATTAGCTACTTACCTAAAGAATGTAAGAGTATAAGTGCTCTTTAATGAGAGCATGGCTCAGGGTTACATTTAGACTTAAATCAAATTAAGGGTGTAATTAGGGCACTCATAGCAAAGCATGTGTTCCTCAGACACTGAGAGAAGACTTTTGCTGTCTATGTTCTGATCATATCAACAATCTGGGCCTTCTTAAGGCTTCCTTTTTATGGCCTGTGTCTTCTCAGGTCACATCACTACAGGTCTGGGTATGCTACCTTTCATGCCATTGCTGTGCTAAACAGGTTCTTGAGGCTATTATTTGGGATGTGTAGTTTTAGGATAAAATTTCATCGATGATACAGGTGAATCGGGCTCTTGCACCATTTGTACTGCCATCATATTGCCTCACACTGGACAGGCTGTGTTCTTCATGTCCATCCTATGTTGATGGCAAGGCTGCCACAGCTGTTGTTCGTAAAAACTATATCAGACCTGAGCTTAATGTAAGTTCAGAGTCTGTACTTACATACTAGGAGAAAACAGTTTCTGGCGGGAAAAAAGGGAGCTTCTCAGCTAATTGCTGAGTGATATTCTTTTTAGCTTTGGTTATACAGGATATCAAACTAGGTGAGGAGAGTGGTGTCTTCAGGTTGTAAAATATATGTCTGCAGCAAGGCTAATGAGTAATCAGTGGCATTTATGGAATGGTAAATTCTAAGTTTAATTTTTAAATTATCGTATCAGTAGGTTAGAAGTGTGATGGAAGTAGGATCCATTAAATATATGAATTAATATTCACATAGAACAGTACAAGGCATATCACAAAGCAGAAGTCTTTCTGCCACTAGGTGGTATGAAATAGCACTAGCAGACTGCTGCAAATTCCACCTTGTTGACAGGAGTACAGTGTATCAAGGAAAAGAGAGCTTGACTCTCAACAAAGTCAAAGAGGCCCCTATCACATCTGGAGGCAGGAGAGGACAAGGGTACAATCTGAATGCTCCTGAGGTAAAAAGTGAACAAGAACAAGCCCAGAGGGGTGATGAAAACAAGTGAACTTGCTGTTGCTCCCCTGTCACTATTGCCATCCCTCTGTGCTCAGTATGTTCAAATGGTGCTTGTTGTGTGTAGGGAAGTCAGCAGACGAAGACGCGCTTGTACCCAAAATCCCATTGCCTTCCTGGGAGCCATGCAGAGATGGCAGGTTTTGTTTTCTTTAGACACTCTGGTGATTTGTTCTTTGAAATGCATGAGTAAATTATGTGTGACTTTAATAATTGTGAAGAAAGGCATTACTATGCATGACTCAGTTTTGGAGTGCTTCAGAGAGGAAATATTCCTTTGTCTTCAAGATACTATCAATGCCCCATTATGTTGCCAGTGAGGTGCTGTAACTTAAGTCAGAAATAAATTATGATTAAGCTATGGTGAGGCTAGGCAGAGGAGAGAGAAATCAGCCTTAATCTACAGCAGTTCCTGAATTGCCAGGAGACTCTTGTTCATGTAACGATTGAATTGTCTCAGATTTCATCTACAAAGTGCAGCCTAGTCATTATGTATTAAGAAATTTCTTGCATCTACTTTATTTATTCTTTGATATTTATTCTTGAATCACTGAAACAGTCAGCGGTAGGGAATAGACAATTAAAGGAAGAATTGCACCACTAAACACTGTTTAGCCGTTACTCATTCTAGCAAAAAGATTTTCACTGATGTATTTGTATTAGACAGTGCAAATACATTTAAGTTTTAAGAGGATAACACAGCTCAATAGTACATTTCCAAAATGCTCTGTGAAATTAATCTTCCGCTCAAAATTGTGTACAGTTTTATAGGTGAACTGTGAACCATCCTCTCTGAATCTATTCATAAATTGCTGTAGGCACTTACTCCATTAGCTCTCAAATGCCTCATATTTTGAGGGGTTTTGCTCATTTTATCTCTGAAGTTGCCCATGTTTCACCAGACCTAGT
Source organism: Clamator glandarius (assembly GCA_033459285.1). Lineage (NCBI taxonomy): Eukaryota > Metazoa > Chordata > Aves > Cuculiformes > Cuculidae > Clamator > Clamator glandarius. Next base: position 1,425,528 of record JAUNZM010000674.1, on the reverse strand, counting down.
ATGCTCCTAGTATCCGTCTAATATCCTCTAGTATCCAAAGTGCCTTCTTTGTTATAGAAAACTTTGCACTGTTATTAGAAGATGTCAAAGTTTATGTGGAAAAAACCCTGCAGCTTTCATTGCTTCCTGCACTCTGTTATGTGCCACACAGTGCCTAAGCCGCAAGGAGGATGTATTCACTGTTGTGCCTTGCAGGCTTAACCCCTGATCATACAGACCTGCTGGGGCACAGGGGGACTCTCTATCCCACCCACATCCTCAGCCTTGGGCTGCCATGCAGCCTAGGTCCATAGCCAGAGCCAGGAGATGGAAAACAGTCCTGGGCTCAGAGTTCAGCCTGGCCTATGAAGTCCTAGATTAAATTTTTGCACGTAAGAATTTAACACTTGTCAGTACAGATTTCTGTCTGCAGCTGAGTGCTTTTCCCAATGCCTGCTGCTGTCATTTTGTTTTTAGCATGGGCACAACTGGCCAAACCAAATAATGACAATCTTGGCAATGTTCACTATGTATAGGGCCTCCTTGGCCAGCAGATTTGCCCCTGTGCAGTTGATAACAATGTGCACCTGGCCATGCAGCCAACACAGATTTTCCTGAAAGCCCAGCTACGGGTGCTGGCTATGCGTTAGCCATGGCCAGCAACAATTTAGGAGAGACCAGAGGTAAAGCAATGTATCAAAATCTGTTATGTAAATGATAGACTTTCAGCATAGAAGCAGATTGGAACCTATTCTGTCTGTTGGCAGGATGGTACTGTGCCGCTAAGAGGTAACAGCATAGCTAAACCCAGAGAGTTGTGGTAAATGGGGTTAACTCCAGCTGGAGGCTAGTCACAAGTGGTGTTCCCCAAGGACTCAGTGCTGCATCCAGTCCTGTTCAACCTCTTTATCAATGACCTGGATGAAGGCATTGAGTGCACCCTTAGCAAGTTTGCGGATGACACCAAGCTGGGTGGAAGTGTCGATCTGCTGGAGGGTCGGGAGGCTCTGCAAAGGGATCTGAATAGGCTGGACAGATGGGCTGAGGCCAATGGCATGAGGTTTAACACAGCCAAATGCCGGGTCCTGCATTTGGAGCACAACAACCCTGTGCAGTGCTACAGACTAGGAGAAGACTTGCTAGAAAGCTGCCCAGAGAAGGACCTGCAGGTGTTGATTGACAGTGACTGAACATGAGCCAGCAGTGTGCCCAGGTGGCCATGAAGGCATCTTGGCTTACATCAGAAATGGCGTGGCCAGCAGGACCAGGGAGGTTATTTTCCTGCTGTACTCAGCTCTGATGAGACCACACCTTGAATTCAATTCTGGGCCACACCTTGTTCAGTTCTGGGCCCCTCGCTACAAGAAGGATGTTGAGGCCATGGAGCGTGTCCAGAGAAGAGCAACAAAGCTGGTGAGACTGGAGAACAAGTCTTACGAGGAGTGGCTGAGGGAGCTGGGGTTGTTTAGCCTGGAGAAGAGGAGGCTGAGGGGAGACCTTATTGCTCTCTATAACTACCTGAAAGGAGGCTGTAGAGAGGTGGGTACTGGCATCTTCTCCCAAGTGACAGATGATAGGACAAAGGGCAGTGGCCTCAAGGTGCACCAGGGGAGGTTCAGACTGGACATCAGGAAAACAATTTTCATGGAAAGAGTCATAGAGCACTGGCAGAGGATGCCCAAGAAGGTGGTTTAGTCACCTTCTCTAGAGGTATTTAAAAGATGGGTAGACAAGGTCAGGGACATGGTTTAGTGGCAGATAGAAATGGTTGGAATTGATGATCCTGGAGGTCTTTTCTAACTTGGTGATTCTATGATTCTGTTCTTCTAAACTGACCATCAAGGATCCTGGATGATAAAGTGGAAGGAAAGAGGAGGGGAAGAAATCTACAGTAGGAACTTAGGGCAAGGGGATGGGAGGATGATCCACAAAATGAAAAACCTTCCTGGTGAATGTACAGCAGAGATATGTTGCTGAGTGGTGACAGCACAGAGTTAGGATTTGGGTCAAACAGTATCTGAACACCATGGTTGCACACAACTGCACCTTGAACACAACACAAGTGGACCTTGACTGGTGGTTTGGTCGCAAACAGACAATGAGGCAAATATCAGAAGGGTATGAATGTTACATCCCTCTACAGACTGGTGAACTTGACATCTGAAGCATTTCTCTTCTTGGTTTTGGCAGTCGGTTTTATGATGTGATTATAGAAAGTCAGTCTTATCAAGATGAATTCTAAGATATTATGCTCTGTATGGATTGTGAGCCAGCTGTTGGCCTGACAGGGAAGCAGTCATATATACCAAGTGCAAGAGGGCAGATTATTTGAAAGTGAAAAGCACGCACAACTGATTTAAAATCATTCAGCAGAGCAAGCACCATTTATGGTTGTGTGGGATATAGCTGCTAAGTCAGCAGCAAAGAGGCAATAAGTTCTCAAAGACTGAGAACAGGGTTCTAAAAATGAGTGCCTGAGCGGAGATCATCAGCTTAAAAAAAAAGCTATAGAGCATTTTCAAGTGGATTTGGAAGGTGAAAGTTTCAAACAGCAGGTGCTGAAGGAGTTGACTGAGCTAAAATTTCTAAGAACGAGATTTGTGCAGTAGTGCACTTGAAAACAGCAGTGTGCAAAGCTTTCCACAGTGTAGCCAACAATGTGGGAATATTCTCAAGTTTTCCTAGCAAATTGCTGAGCGTCACCAACATACTTGATATGGGCATTTACTGTCCAAAGTTGCATTCATATCTCAGGTTCTTACCCTCAAGAGAAATTGCAGGAATGTAAGCTCAGTGCTTACGCATCCAGCATTGGCAGTGAAGGTGGAATTGAGAGCAACTAGCAAACTTGCAATCCAGCCTTTCTTAGCAAACATTAAAATGTCAGTTCTCACTATTTTTTCATAGTGGCAGGCGGGAACGTTGCTGCTAATTTTCAGCTCCCTGCTAACACTTAAATTAAGACTCTAGAGAGAGTTGGTTGGGTTTTTTAGCACCTGAGTAGTCATTTGACAACTTGCAAAGTAGCAGATGACTACTGGTGAGGTTGAGAGCTAGGAGTTGTCCAAGGGTAAATACGTGTGGCAGGGAAAATTCACAACAAAAATAGGGTGTACTGACCTGTGAATGAAGATACTTGAAATAGAATTGCTGCAGGCAAGTCTGTTCTCAGAGTATAAAGACCAAAAAAAGTTCTTTTGCCTTGCTGATGTGTTTCAGAGACCTTAATATGACCTTGGAAGAGCTGTATGCTTAAAATATAAGGGTGAAGAAAGCAAGGCTTGAGGCTGAGGACTTAATAACTTAAACTGAAGACAGAGTAGGGTTCAAACCGCAGCTTTTAACCTGCAACATGCAACACGAATGCCACAGTACTATGTAAGAGTCAAACGGAGGAAAGAAGGTCTCTACCTTTTCTAAATAGCTACTCTGAGCATGAATTATCAGTGTGAGAAGGTCACATGTGTTTGTGCCCATGATGAAAGCTGTCCGGTTGCACTATTAAAAAAAAATCGTAACCAAAATCCAGTATAAATGAGTGTAAACAGTTTAAAATCTTGAGAAACTCAATAAACAAGGGCTGATCCAAATCAGTAATAACAATGGCTCAATCTGTTATAACTGTATGAATGTTACTGAGAATTTCTTAATCAGAAACAAAAAAAAGGTGATCTATGTTTAAATCTAGAGATTTACACTTCTTTTCCAAAAATGTGAAATTTAGAAAAATATTAAATAGCTAGATGAAGGAATCTTCAGAGAAGCATCGCTTGGGTTTCTGCAGTCTGGAATTGTAAAATTTATCCAATAGATACCTGGAGAACTCAAGTCAGGTGTTGCCTTGTCTTGGGCAGAAAGGAGCATCATTTTAGTACCCTCTTACAACATTTGTGTAATACAAAATGTGAAAATTTGAACTAAAAGGAATGGCTTATTTTATTTAAGTGAAGACCTAGCTCTTTTAATCATTACAGCCTGCCAAAATAATTTATAAATTACTAGGTAGTCTCTGACAGGGAATGGTAGTTTTTTGGAAAACACTTACTTTGAATTATCGCAAGCAATTTCCAGTTTATTCCTTTTCTAAATAAAGCTACAATTACTTACCCCAGGCTGAACATAGGGTCCAACTCAAATATTTAAGAGCACTGAGGAGAAACTTCGGATAATAGTGTTTCTTTTTATAATCTGTAATGAGCGATTTCAGTGTTTCTTGGCTCATCCTTTTGTGTTAAAAATAGACATGCTGTTCTAAAGCAAGTTGGTTCATAAATTTGACTCAAATACCCACTTGGCACCCTGTTTGCCTAGTAATGATTGTGTGGAATATAGTCCCCTTTGGCCTTTTTTGCAGCTCTGAATGCTCCCTTGTGGGGCTAGTGTGACAGCTGCAAAAACAGATGCCAAACTCGGTATGATACCGTATTTTTCTGTGTATAACCCTTAAGAAGTTTGTGTTAAACAAAGCAACCCTACCGCTGCACACCCAGGCCTCTTCCTTTATGATTCAGCAGTAAAACAAAATTATTTATGTACATGGGAGATATGATGGGAAGTTTACCTCTTTGCTCTTAATACCTCTGTTTCTAATATTGCAGCAGGTGCTTTCTCTTTCCCAGTAATCTCCTGTCCTTGCTTCTCATTTGTTTGGATTATAAAAATATATGCCAGTATTTCACTGATATTTAGCTGATTTATAACTGGTTGTTGGAAAGACAGATGATATACGCAAAACTTTATTTGTCTTACGATCTTCAGTTGGCTCCCTTAAGGTCTTTCTGTAAGCAGCATTTCCGGATGTTTAGGCAATTCAAAGCTGAAGAGGGTCAGCTGGGTGTACATACCATGCAAGGATCATTTCTGCTTGCTTTGTTTTATACCATAATTTTTTTCCTCACTCTACTTAGTAAAGTAATTAGGAGATATCCATTAGCATAATTAGAGTTACATAGCATTCCATTACAGTTAAGCTGTAGTGAGGCTTTTATATCTACAGCACCACTATTTTATGCTACTTTTGTCCAAAAGTATAAAAGTGATTATTGTTTCTAAGTATTGTTATTTAGGCCTGTTTCTTTTTTTTTCCAGAGAAAAGAAAAGTCTTTCCCATTAACTCACCATTTTCAGCAGCTGTTTACAGATTAAATATTTCTAGGATTTTTTCTTACAACATGAATTGGAACAGTGTTCCTAAGCTTTTCAACTTGGCAAAGTCTTAATCAATTTTTTATGATTTCTTTCCACTTACTGTAAACGTAAGAACAAAGAATATATCCATAGTAACAAGAAGGATATGTAAGCTTATGTTCATGTGTCTATTTGGAGAGTTTAATGGATTATTTGACCTTGAATGGCTAGGGTATGTGTGTGGAATTGGAAAACAGCATGCTCTCTGCTTTATAGTATAATAAAATTTACAGTACTTCATGTCACTCTGATTTCTTTTCACTGTCGTTCTGCGTTTATGACCCTTTGGTTCAGAAACAGTGTCCTAAATCCTTATTAAAGTATCCTTTGTATCATATTGTACTTGAATGCCAAGAGACAAATCATATTGAAAATAAAGGAGAAATAGAATATTTTGGATTTAGACATTTTGCAGTGTTCTTGGCCAGATGTCTTACTGACTAACACTAAAATGGTATAGGTTTGCATGCTTTCAAAATCATATCCGCTACCAAATGAGAAAGATGAAACTCTAAAGACTACTGAGAGGTTACCGTAGAAGAGAGAGGTCAAAGATATCCTTACTCTTTGTGTTACACGGTAAATGTCAATACATAACTAGAGATGGAGATAATCATACATCTATCTTGGTTGCTTACACCTACACAAAGAGATTTAAGGAAAGATCAGTTTATTAATTTAATTCCAAGCCCAAGGTTATATGGTCTCGGCCTCTTCTTTTTTTCCTGCCATGGACTAGATATCTGCTTGCAGCATGGGCAGAAACAAGCTTATAACTGTCGCCAGAATGAGTGAGCTGAACATGTTCACAAAAATCTATCAACCTGTTGAGGCATAGCGGATGAAGCACACCTCACGACCTCACGGTTTCTGTGCCAGTGCTGAACTCTACCATACTGCTTGGCTGCAACCCTCAACTGAATTAGAGCACCTGTTTATCGTAAACCATGGAGAGAACTCTAATACATGAAAGCAGCTGTACAGATCTCTAGATCTAAAGTCAGGAATCTAGTGTAACTCAGATTTGTAATGAGGCATATTGTGCTTTCTTTGAACCTCACAGTTAGTTCAATAATGTCCACAAATGCAATGTAGCCACTAAGTTCTTTTCTGCATAACATATGTGTAAAAATTCTTCACATTACTCACACGTGTTTAGTGATGTTGTGGACCTTGAATGTACTCAATCCTCAGCCTCCCCACTTGTAAAACAGTATTAATGATAGGATTCCACTTCAGAGGCCAAAGTACAAATTCCTAATGCTACATTTATGCAAAGTATTATTAAGATGACCATCTGGCAAAGGACGGATTCTGGCTTGCAGCCCTTTGTTCTTTCATCTAGCCTTTCTGTTACTATTTTTTAATATCGCTGAGTCCAGACAGGTCTGTAAGCCCAGCAAACCTTTTAACACCTCTGAAAGCTAGGGATAAGCTAAAGAATTCACAGCAACTCTTGTAGCACACAGGGGAAACGGGGAACAAGAATCCCAAATTCTCTAAAACAGCAGAGATTTTGTTCCTGCTATCCCCAGTTATTCCCCACAGGACTGGATGACAGTTCATGGATCATTAAGCCTGGTTCCTGCAGACATAGCCAATTATGTAATAAATGTAGTAGTCGAGAAGAGACCAGAAGAGAAGTCAGCCTGTCTGCTATACCAGGCACCACAAGATGCTTTCCTTCCCAGCATTCCTGTATGTAAGTTAAAAATCTCCCAGAATTACAGTATGTTACATGAAGAGAGTATAACACAAATGTCTTGCATCTGCACATGGCTATGGGCTTTGAGAAAGTGCCATAACACTCCCGCGAAGTAGGCTGTGACATGGTACAGAGGGAGGCAGGTTCTTCCACCTTCACCACCTCTCAAGGGAAAATGGCCCACAGGCTGACCTTTACTTCTTCCTCTCCTCAAATCTGATCTCAGGTGTTTTGCCTCTAAACACACAGACATGTCAGAAAAATCAGGAAAACAAGAGTTTTCTTAGCTCTAGCAGGTAATCTACACTTCTTGTCCTGACCCCAGCACCCCTCCTCAGGTATAGCCACATCTTCAAATGATGATCACTTACGTCTAGTGGAGAGGGGAAGAGCGTGCAGTCCTATCTCCCTTAGTTCCTACAGTCAAAGCGTTGAGTTGGAGGAAGGCAGGTCTGAAGTGCAATTTCAAAGCAGCTTGATTATGACTGCTTTAGGGCCTGTCATAGAAGATGCATAGACTTGTACTGTAACACTTGTTTTTTCAAGTAAGATCTAGGCATAATGAGAAATGAGATGTTCAAAAAGGGAGCCGTAGAATAAACTGAAATTAGGTAGTAGGCCTAGCCACTGACTACAAGAATATTTGAGAAGGAAGTGGCTGAGCTGCTGCTAAACACTTCTCTTAAAAAAATTATCAGAAGTGACCTGAGGAACATGAAGCACTGACCTTAAATTTGTATCAGGAACATTAGTTGAAAAAAGCTAGCTAGAGCCTATAAAACATTAAACTATGCATGATGCAGTAGAAGCAAATCAGTCAGGCTTTCATGAAGAAAAAAAAAATTAATTTTACCGATCTTATAGAAGTTAAATCTGTCATTAAAATAGTAGAAAGCATTTTGTCAGCCAGTTCTTTAGCTAGACTTTTAAAAAGACCTTGACAGAAGTCTCTAACAGGATGCCATGTCTGGCATTTGTCATAGTAGGAGGCTGTCTGGGGCAGGAAGCCATTTGGAGTAGCAGATGACTCTGCCAATGATAAAAAGACAGCCTAGATCAATTGTTCCAATAAAAGGCGCATCCCTTTGCAGTTCTGCTCCTGCTTCTCTTCCCAGTTGCTGCACAAGAAAACAGTACAGGACTCCTTTGACATCAGGCTGGAGTCAGCCAAGAGATGTTGGCGGTTTCTCTGAGTAGGGTTAGGGTAAGTATTACCAGAGGGTTAAGCGACAAGGAACATTTGGAGAGGGTGTGTTGAGAAGGAGCCAGAAGAAACCCTTCCCATACCCGTGTGAACCTTCATTGGTCTTTCCATGTGTCCTGTAACCCAAAGGAGCCTTTGCCTTTTTTCTTTCTTCCCCAAAGACCTTCAAAACCCTGCTGACTCTTTTCAGGCCTCTTAGAAACCAGTTCTTCCATCACAATGCTACTGGCATCAGGAAGGAGGACAAATTCCTCTCTGCCTCTGTGATATGGCTTTGTCAGAGGTATTTAAGAATATTATGCATTCAAGGTAGGCAGGCCCAAAATAAAACAGTGTTATAAACTGACTGAGGGAAACAAAGAGCAACTATAGATGGTCAGTATGGAAGTAGGATAATTACCAGCTTTCTACAGGGTATTGTATCAGGACTGATGGTCCATGTGTGCATTGATGACATAAAAGTAAAATACGATGTGGTAAGATCTAGGAACAAACAAGTATTAGGTTATTTCTAGACAAAAATGGCAATGTAATTCTGTCTTCTTTTTTAACTTAACTAAGGTTAACCAAATTTAAGAAAAATGAAACTAATATGAAGTGTTAGGATTTTTTTCCTGCATGAATATTTTAGTCTATCTTAAATCCATACCAAACATGATAATGGCTTCTTAAATGAGATCATCTTGGTATACATTGCAAAGACAGTGGAAGCAGCTGTCATCTTAAAAGCTCTGTTTCTCATCTTCAGGATGCTGAAAATGTCGTTTTGCCAGTGGAGATTTAAAGTTGAAAGGAAATCCGAAAGTCTGTAAGAGGTCAGCATGTGTGAGCAGCTGTCTGTAGAGACAAGCTGGCATAGAATGCTCAACAGAACTGGGCCTTTTTGTTCCAGAAATGTGAAAAATTAAATATGCACACAATGAGGTTTTGATATTCTCCTCCTGAAAAACTTGGTTTAAAGGTTTTCTAAATAATTTCATTGAAGGGATGATCTTCAGAATTTGTCTCCCACTCTCACTATCCCAGTGGGGTCAGGAAAGGAAGTTTTGAGTCCATCACATTCAAGTATATGTCAAGATGATCACAAATGCTCTGCAGAAGGCTGCTGTCTAGGTTTGAGTGTTTTCACTTTGGTAAAGGCATGATGACATGAAAACTAAAACCCTGGCAAGGTGCTCTCTGAGATAGAGGACAATAATGAGATTCAGTTGATTGGGTAAGTGCAGCACGTAAACTGAAGGTTTGCAGCAGTTGAAATTCATTACAGGCTTGTAGAAAATAATGGGGTTTGGGAGAGAAAATTGTACCAGCTCGCTCAAGTATGTGAGTTCTTCACTGATTTTTAGCAAATGATGTCCTCATTAGCCACAACAGAAGCTTCTGACGTTTATGTGCAAAGTAGTTCAACCTTCAATATTCAGCATGAGTCAAGAAAACAGACTTGCGTGAATGTGTTGATTTTAGTCTGAAGTAGGAAGGGTTCATCACTGGATTCTGGTCAAGGCGACAGATTAGACAATCTAACTAGCATGACAGTCCTTGGTTATGCTCTGTGTGCAACAGCCAGGCACTCTAGCAGTTTAAATATTTGTATCATATAAAGAAATGAAACCAGGAACCAAAATGTGAATCAGTGGAATTAATTATCCATGCTTATCATTCCAGAACAAACAATATTTTAATAACATTTGATTCTGTTATAATCATTCTCACAAAAGTTTTATGTCTATCTGGAACATGCAGGGCAAATGAAACTTCTGACAAAATATAGAACACTAGCTAGCTAATAAAATTATCCAAGAATCGTTAAAAATACTTTTCTTGAGGAAAACATCTCAAGTGTTAGAAAAAATTTAAGAAATCTGGTGAGTCTGAATAGTAAAGCTAACTGCTCATGCCACTAAGATCTGAACAACAGATTGTGTGCATAACATGGACAAGTGGAAGAAACGGAAGGATAGCAGAATTTCCCATGTTGTTCTGTAAACTGAACATGAAAGATTTACCCTGATAAGTTTTTTCTATCCCCTAAGCAGAAGAGTTTAACTGCTACCTTAGAACTGATGGCAATAGTTGAAAATATGATCCTGACATTTTAAATAGAGAAGGCAGCTGCCAAACACGTCCCTTTACTGTTTTTCTTGCTTGCAGGTGAAGATTGTAAGCTCCAGGGTTATAATAGAACAAAATAGAGATACACTAGTTCAAACAATATTTTTATTACTGTTACCTGAATTTTCAGTCTGCCTATGTATTGCTTGGAGGGGGCTGAGAAGTATTCTGGTAATGCCCTTAACCCACCGCCTTTATAGCTGAAATATTTCAGTTATAAACTGAAAAACCTAAAACTGAACTTGGTCCTTGGAATGATCCATTTCAATTCTTTGTATCCATCTATTGACTACAAGCTATGTTTATGGGGACTGAAAGACTAATCAGATGCATTATGAGGAAGTCATGTCATTGTAATTGTGTTTGAATGAAAATAGTGGTTATAAACTAGGCATACATATAATAAAAGGTCATAGATTGGTTCTCCATTGAGATATAAATTTCTTGGATGTATGCTAATGAACACCAAAATAGAACTTTTGTTTAATTTGGGCTTAGTAATGTTATTTTAGGACCTGGTGATACAGAAAGTATGAAGAAGAGGAGAAGGCACACTTACACTCGTAATACTAAGCTTGCACTCAGAAATAATTCAGAAGTATAAAAGTAAGTAAAATAGGAGAGAAGTTTTGGATCAGGGATGTAATACTAATTTCGCTCTGCTTTATGCAAGTGTAAGTCAAATACTGGTGCAATAGCATTGGTACAGGTGGAAGAGCTACTGATTTATCTTTGTACAGTAAGGTAGGACAGTGAAATTTTTGGCCTATTACTTTGCATATAGATACCTGTGTCTAAATTTTTCAAATAAAGCACTGAGCTTCTATTGTTCCTAATGATTTCAGCTTAAGAGTATTTTACTTCTGAAGGGCAGCAGCCATATGGTGCATTAATATATCTTAATTTTAGGGTACAGCCCCGGTTTGGGTCTGGCTTATATCGCCTGGAGAAATCAATGCTAAGGAGGAATGGGGAGGACTATGGGAATGTAGCTTCTTCAGTCTCTTGACATATCTATTTCATATTACATGTATGTAGTTGAATTCTCTTAATTTTCATGAGTAATTGCATTTTAGAAAAGTCTTGATCTCCTTGGTTCTGTTCCTTCCTTGAATGTGATATTAAGAAAATTTTTAATAAAATGCAGTAATTAAAAAGCAAGAAAGGTATTGCAATCAGGGAAAAGTGTGGGAATTTGCCTATGCAAATTAGTGAATCAGTTTTAAAAAAACTTTTTAATATAAAGAAGAAACTATATATTTTCCGAGTCTATTCACTCCAAAATGCACAATATAAAGTGTGGAAGCATCCTGTCCTCATCTATGTCAGATGTTATAATTTAACTATCAAGATTCTTGGATTACCATGATAATTGTTTTCAGTGGTTCTGTTAATGCACAGTCATTCCTGAAAGGCACGTATCCTTTTAAATGAAGGGATGGACAATTTCTTTATACAGTTATGCTACTATTATTATACTGTAAGAAGTTATATTCCTTATGGGAAAAAGCTGTAAAAGAAAAAGTTATTTTTCAAGATTTCATTACATTTAAGATATGCAGTGACAAATTATTTAGTTCATGAATGCCGCAGTGTTCAAGTCAGTCTACCCTTGTCTACTTCTCAATTTAAGCTTTGCAAGACAAATTTTTCAGACTCTCTCCTCTTTGTCGAGATCTTGCAGAGTGTGTAATTGATTACAATTTTACAAGACTTTTAAAGGACATGGCATTAGTTTTGCTACCTGTTTTGGATGACCATGTCATAACATCAAATATCAACATAAAGCTGTGAAAAATACAGAGAATGTGTGTTTATGTGTGTGTGTGTGTGTGCATGTATGTATGTATATATACAGTGTTATTTGCTATGTTGTGCATATATCTAGCACCACAATAGGTCTGTTACCACTACTTCAGTATTCATATTAATGTTGGAGGAAGGAATATTTAAATGTTTGAAATCCATCCAATATCTATGTAGTTTTGATTTTAGAATTTCAGCCTATAATCCTGTCTAAAATTATTACATCGGTTCTGTGTTGTATTTTCAGATTTTGCCAAGAATACAAGTGGAATGTGTATATTTATAAGTACACCACAAACAGGTTTTTTCAACCTATAAACCACTGACAAAGCCTAAAAAGATATTCAGCAGGATACAGTCTCTGGGTACAAGCTGTAACCAATCCTTTTTGAGTACACAGTACTCATTTCAGTATGTGCATTAACAATTGATTTTATTGGGTAGAGGCCAAATTTGTTTGCTGCAGCCAAGGACTGTGGTGGTTTTGGATGAATGAAATGAAAGCATGCATGAGGGAAGTCATATGCCATTCATAGCTAATGAATTTCTCTTCAATATTAAGTGCAGATTACAGCTGCAATGGTTCTTGAGGGAATTCAGGAGGATATTGTGTCTTATGGGGGATGCTAATCTAAAAGAGTGGCTGGCCAGGATACATTTAATAACCATTGGAAACTGTGGTGTAAAAGAGGAGACCAGGGAAAATACAGTGCCTGATGTGATACAGATCATAGAATCATAGAATCACCAGGTTGGAAGAGACCCACCGGATCATCGAGTCCAACCACTCCCACCAATCCCCAAACCATGCCCCTCAGTACCTCACCCACCCGCACCTCAAACACCTCCAGGGAAGGTGAGTCAACCACCTCACCGGGCAGACCGTTCCATTGCCTAATGACCATGTCAGTTCTGTAAGCCTACTTGCCTCCCTCAGACCTGAGCACATCAAGAGAGTTCTTGAAGTTGGCAAGTGGGTCTCTGCCACCCCATTTAGTGGCTGGAAAGAGAGGGACATCTAAAGACATTCAGGCCACCTGGAGAGGTTGCGCTTGGATGTGTGCTCCAAGGATCCTTGAGCTACAGAGCTCCTCAGAAAAGAAGCCTCCATAAATTGAGATGGATTGGGGTCAAAGTATGAGTTACACAGAAGGAGGAGTTTCTGGCAGCACAGCATACAAAGGGGTTTAAACAAGTGCCAGCAAAGAGAGAAACCTTTGAGTGTCCCAGCTGAAAAAAGCAGAAAAGAATTCCTGGCACAAGGTATCAAGGACACCATTCGGTCAGGATTTGCCCCTCTTTCCAAGGCTGCATCAGCCTATTATTTTAGGAAGTCAATTGACAAGCAGGGTAGGCAGATGGAGGATAGCAGTCTTCTATAAGAAGTATCTGGGATTGCCATGACTTTTTGGAATGGACATAGTGTTATTATTTCCTGAAATATGAAAGGAATCACACAATTTTGATATATAACCAATATCTCATGTGAAGAAATTATTTTCTTAAACAAAATTGATAGGGTACTTAATTGCATCTAGCCATTTAAGGAGAACTGGAGTCAGTTCTCTGTTAACTCAATAATTTAACAGAGCAGAAAATGAAGCTTTAAAAGAGTTTAAAATGGTGGAACAAGGTGGTTTAAAGCTTCAGTAATTTCTTCTTGGCTACTAAAACAATATATTGTTTCACTTAACATATATTTGTATGCATAAATGTACATATGCAAGTGTGTTTGTATGTGTGTTTGTGTATAAGGTAACCTTATATGTGTGAGAACAGAGAAACATTTTAAGAAACATAAAAGGAAATAAACTTATCCTGTTGCTTCCTTTCAGTATTTTCTCTTTTAAAAATACCTGGTTTTCATATGCAATTCTAGATGCTTCAAGAGGGATTTTTGGGAGGAGGGGCTGGTGTTGACAACTTGTTAATGAAATTTCAGCTTTAAAACACATCGAGGATATCTGTGAGATAATCTGGAAAAAAAAACCCCTTCCCTTAACATGACATTTTAAATGTAATTTCTTTCATTTACATAGCACCTGCCATCCCAGGGAGCTAATACTTTTCAGATCTTAATTCAATTGGCCTACTAATATACCTACAATGTAACTGAATAGTACCATTCCTATCTAGAGATGATAGGTGTGAGGAGAAAAAGCTACTATATTGCATTAGACTTAATGGCCAATCTCGTGTTAGCTTTGACAAAGTACAATTCTAAGGAGGAAATACTGAGGAGATTTCTGAAATCTCATCTGGTTTTAGTTACCTACTGGATATTGTTTCTTGGCAATGGTTTTAAGACTGCAGAAGGTGTAACAGAGCTAGCCTGCAGTCTGGTGGGCAGAGCACTGCACGTGGACTGCCTGAGCTTCCTGCAGGTCCTCCCAAGCCTGTGGGAAGCCAGACTTCAGTCTCATGCCTCTTGGGAGTTACTTAACTAGAAGGCCACAGGAAAGGTTTGCAATAAGAGCACGTTCTGCTTTTAATCACCAAAAGATTTTTGGGCCAGGGGGCTCAACCAAAAAGGAGGGACAAAGGCACAGGTTTTGTGCAGGAGTGACTGTGGTTATAGCCACTATTGGGTCCATATCAGAGTGGTAAGCATGCAAGTTTTGGTGCATCCCATATTGACAAGAGCAGGGAGGAGATACCAAACCATTCAGTGGGCTCTGAGCATTGCTGTAATTTTGACATTCCTCAGTGATGAAACTGGAGATACCACAGGTTGGTTGTTCCTCAGAGGAGCAGTCAAGCTTTTCATGATGGTGTGGATGCCTAAATGGAGATTCATTCAACTATATGTAAACACTTGGTTTTGTATACCTGTGTCTTATCTTTTCTGTTGGGTATGTTTGTAGCCTCCCTCCACTTAAGAGATTCTGCAAGCTTATGTGAAGAATGAGAATTAGTATGGAGTTTTCCTTAATCATTTAGAGCATTTCCTCCTTCCTGATTGACATTTTTCCCCTCAGCACTGGGATATGGTTCAAATCAAGCCTAGAAGATAGAGATGGAAGAAATGCTACAGATTTGCCTTGAAAATGTGGTTTCAAATGTGAGAAGATAAATAGGAGCTTATCCAAATTCCTGAGTTCATTAAAATTAGTTTGGAGGTCTCAGGAGGATGAGTCTTCTTTATGACTTCTGGCACTCCTTATGCCTAGTTAAGGTCCACCCACTGCAAACGTAGGCCAGATTCCCAGAGTGCTGAACTGTGTTTCATCGGCTTCCAGGCCTGCTTGATATACTGAAGTCCAAGAGTGCGAAAAAAAAATGTTGAAAGCCAGCTAAATGGAGGGGTTTTGACTGGTTTGTTCAAGGTTGGTTTTTGTTTCTGTTTTTTTTTTTAATTATTTAGTTTTCATTTTAAATTGCAAAGACCAGTTTCACTTCTTTTAATCTGTTCTTCTTTTAGACAAAGTGGTCTAAGCCTAGCTATGGCAATTTAATACTAATCACCAGATTCAACCCTGTAAGGGAATGATGCATAGCAGATGCATATACAACTGGACAGGGGACTGTAGCATAGGAAAGGTACTATGGATGCCATTCAAAACAGGGAAGTAGCACATGAACCTGGGAAACATAAGGGGAACTACATACTGCAAGATGGGCTGGTGAAAAAAGAAACCTGTGCCTTGTTTTGCTTTTGGCTGAACTTCCTAGATTTACTGTTACAATGGGTTTAGCTGGGAGAGCTTCTATTGACATTGCCTCTGTGCTTTGCCTTCATTTCCCTGGAAGGGTTTTGTTGAATCTTGGTCAGCATCTGGGAAAAAACAATGTTAGGTCACAAGCATGCAGACTCCTCTAGAGTGTCCAGCAGATGTATAATAGTGTAGTATAGTGTGTGAGACCATATATATATATACTTGCATGCATATATGCATCTGCATGTAACTGAAATCCTCAGTCCGTCCCATTTTATTGATCTGACCCATTATATAAAGGAAGCTAGAGGTCTCAGTTCCAACGATTCCAGTAAGATCTGGGCCTCTGCCAATGATTTCTGGGAAGTAGGATGTTTCAGCATTCTGTTAAGATGTAGCTATAATGTGCTTCTAACTTAAGGTAATGTGGAGCCAAGTTTAATCAGACACACATTAGTGAATGGATTTTGCTTTCCAAATAATGAAATTCTGCTTGGACCACTCAGTTCAAGATAAGAAAATCACAGCAGATGCTACTAAAGCAAAGGTGGGAGTTGAGGGCAGAGACTGCCAAGAAATGGTAAATGTATTTTGCAGAAAACCCACAGATTTTTTGTCAGTGTCTCTTTCTTTGCGTGCTATCTCTCTGCAACTAATTTCCCCTTAGGAAGTTGTAGGGTCACGTTGACCTGTATATTCAAACCATGTGGACAGGAAGGGAAAAAAAAAAGATAAAACCACATTTGTGGAAATACTTAAGCAGTCCTTACAAAAGGAAGTCCTTGGCACAGGAACAGTTTTTCTGCAGACTTTTTCAACTTAATTTCAAAAGCAAATTAAAAGAGTGAATGATGGTCTTTTTCTTGACCCAGAGTTTCAGTGCTTCACAAGTATATCATGACAGTCTGCAGTTTGTTTTAGAACATGCAAAACAATATGGAAGAAAGAATCACAGGTCCTTAGGAGCAGCACAGATCATTAGCATGTTTTACAAGGAAAATAAATGTTCTTCTGTAGAGATTGTTTTTGGTCTTTTTGCTTTCCTGTCCATCTTGACAAGCACAAGATGCAAAAAAAAATGTATGAAAAGAAACATTCAGAAATATACCTCAATACCTGGATGTTTTTCTCTTCCTATCAACTAATATATAACACAAAACAAGAGCTTTAACTCTGCATTAATAAAATAAAGTAAAAATAAAAAATTGCAGTGCAATGAATTAAACAATGCACAGAGAGACTTTTATTGCCATTATGTGCTTTGTATAAGTTAATTATTAAACAGACGGGTTTCTCTGGAGTACAGTTAGCCATATTTGACCAGCATGGCAGCCAAAATGAATTTAGATACCTGCATTTCAAATGTCAGTAAAAGGTAGAGGGTTTCTAATTGGAAGAAGAATCAAAGTATGCCCGGGGGAAATTTGGCAAGGCAAAACTGCATCCTTGGAGTCACCAAGGTCTTTCCATGTTGAGGCTGCCTTCCAAGTCCTGAGTGGTGTGGTCCTACCTTCATCCTGCCTTTGATGGCCCATGGCTTCCTATTATCTTGCCTCTACCTGTGGTTCTGGTGCTCTGGAGCCGTTTGAGCAGGCTAAGATGACAGAGAACTAACCAAAATTAAATTAAAAAACCCAAGGATAGTTCTTGACTTGCATGACATGTTTGAAACAGCTCAGCGCAGATTCAGCCGTGTGCTGGAGCTCGCACAAAGGAGTGAGTGGGTTTGCACAGCCAGGATTTGTGGAGGGTGGGAGTCAACAGATAGATCAATGTAGGCTTCCATATAGACATGACTTCAACAGCTTTTTTGAAACAGCCTTCAAAGCACAGAGTCAAATTTGTCTGTGTTTCTGAGGTGCAAATTGCAGACACAAGTAAATGTGAGCACAAAAATGGAGGACAATAGCAGGAAGCATTTCAGATCATTATAATTATCTTCTTGCATGAAGAGATGCTTTGAGAGAGCAAAGAAATGCTGCCAGAAGCAAACTTGTCAAAGACCTTAGAAAAACAATAGAATCAAACACCCTTGGAACTGATACAATCATCTTAAAAAGATGCTTCACTTCCTTCCCATGGTTTGTTCAAGACCAGTTCTCAAACTTAATTAGCATTCCTAAGACATAAAAGA
Organism: Clamator glandarius; assembly: GCA_033459285.1. Classification (NCBI taxonomy): domain Eukaryota; kingdom Metazoa; phylum Chordata; class Aves; order Cuculiformes; family Cuculidae; genus Clamator; species Clamator glandarius. The sequence continues at coordinate 1,407,745 of JAUNZM010000674.1, read as the reverse complement.
CCTTCTCTGACATGGAAGATCATAGAAGATGTAGAAAGCAAATGTGTTACCTTAGCTACCTGTTTGGGGTGACATTTTAAATACAGAAAATAAAGCTGGCAGAATTATAGTGACCTTTCAGCCTGAACAAATAAAATAACATCTGCCAAATCTAAATGGCTGCCTCTAGCTGTAGGAAACGATATGCACCTTTGAACACTAATACACAGGTCTTTGGTAGAGCTACCACTAGAAAACACTCCTAGACCTAAACAATTTATTTCCCAACAGAGTGTAAAAGGCTGAAAATTCCAGGAATATGGTGCAAGTGTCAAGGAACACATAGGGACCAGTCATGGCTGTGGGTGTGGAGAAGCCATCTGCATAGCCTTACACCCTCTTAACTTATCACTAGTTCTTCATTTTCTTTGGAATACCCAGGAGAAGTTGTTGAGTTTATCCCTGTATGTTTGCTTTACCCCTCCTATAAGTGCCCATTTATGTGTACAGAAGCTGTCTTCTGAGCTATATTGCCTCTGGAAACTGAGAGCATACATATGGCCTGGGAGCCATTAGCAACCAGATAGCCTACTGTAGGACGGAAACTGGTCTAAAAAGGGAAAGCTTCTCTTTTCAATGCTCTCCATCTGAGAAAAACAAAAAAAAAGTCCTGTGAATATTACTTTTTCCTGGTTCCCTAAGTTATTTTACCTTCTAGTCTCAGCTATATCAGCAGAGACAGCAAATCCTAAATTGTGTTCTTGAAAAGCTGAGAAGAGCAGTTAATAGCTTTTGTTACCTCCTTTATCAGATACACTTTCATCTCTATCCAGCTTCACCTCAAATACTCTGTAAATTCATGGAAAACTCAGTTCTGCAAGTGAGTGACTGGGATCCAGGGAGGAAGGAAATGTCTTGAGCACACAGGTATTTTACCTAGCTAACAATGAAGGCATGCAGGCCTCGTGATTTGCAAACATCATTAGCCAAAAATACTGAATTTCTTAATGGTTTCCAAAGGTTAAAGGAAGTTCATGCAATTTGCTGTCTGGATTAACCTAAATGGTTTTCAATTTAAGCAAATAATGCCTAACAGACATATATAGTATTATTAGCACTATGTATAACTTCATGGGGACTTAGGATGTTGAGAACATTTCTATTCACTGTACAGAGCTAGGAAGACATGTATCATATATTCTTTGAAGAAAACATAATCTATAAAGTCTAGGCCAAGAATCAGACTTGCAGCAGGTGGAATTTTGGAGATGTGGTGTCAGTCTGAACAAGTAATTCCAGCTCTGGCATCTGCCATGTGTCTGTGGGATTTTCAATGGCAGGGACAAGTACGTAAAAGAGCAATCTGCTTGCTATACAGATACCAGAATTGCATTTTTTTTAATATTTAATTTACTTGTAAGCTTTAATTTTTTTCACCAATGCTGTACCTATAAACCAGACAATAAACTCTGTGATACTGATTTCTTCTTAGTTTCAGTATTAATCTTCCAAAATGAAATGACTGGCCTGGTAGGTGAGAGGAGAGCAATGGGTATTTTCTACTTAGACTTCAGCAGGGCTTTTGACACGGTCTACCAGAAGATCCTCATAGAGAACCTGATGAAATATGGCCTTGAGAAGCAGTCAATGAGATGGATTGGTAATTAGCTGAACAGTTGGAGCTCAAAGGGTTGTGACAGTTGCATGACAGCTTGCTGGAGACCAGTATCTAGCAGCATACCCCAGAGGTCAATGCTGGCTCTTCTCCTGGCCCCTCTACTCAGCACAGGCGAGGCTACACCTGGAGTGCTGTGACCTGTTCTGGGCTCTCCAGTACAAGAGAGATGTAGAGCTACAGGAGAAAGTCCACCAGACAGCCATAAAGACAATTAAGGTGCTGGAGCATCCGTCACTGGAGGGAAGGCTGAGAGAGCTGGAACTATTTAAAGCAGAGATGACTAGGGGACAACCTTATATACCTCAAAGGAGGCTGCAAAGAGGGCAGAGCCAGTTTCTTTTCAGTAGTGCTCAGTGACAGTACTAGAGGTACTAAGCACAAACTTAAACCACTGGAGGTTCCTGCTGAACATCAGGAGGCACTTTTTGACTGTGAAGGTAACCAAGCATTGGCACTGATTGCTCAGGGAGATTGTGGAGTCTCCATCCTTGGAGGTATTAAAAAAATGTCTGGACATGCTCCTAGGCAACTGGTGTAGGTAGTGGCCCAGCCTGAGCAGGGATGTTGGACCAGATGACCTCCAGAGGTCCCTTCCAACTTCAGCCATTCTGTGATTACAGTTGTAATGGAAGGGTGAAGCAGATCACCTTAAGTTTTCCAGTCTCAATTGACATACTATGGCCAAAGTAGGGTTTGAAAATATTCCTCAGAGCTCTTTTAGTCTACAGTGTGTTTAGAGGAAACAGTGCTGGGAAATCTTTCCTGCTCAGGCGCAAAACATGTCATATGCTTTGTGGGGAGCAAGCGTTCCCTCCACAAGTCCCAAATGAGCTTTCCAACTGACATTTCTCCACTCACTCTGGTGAGGAGCAAACAGCCCTATGCCACCTGGCAACCCCCTGTCCAGTTTACCCTCTTAAAAGCATTTTTGTGCCACATCAGGTACTTAATTATACTGATTTTCAGGGTGGTAATGAATTCAGACTCAAAACTTAAAGTGCTGCACGTTGTTTATAAACATACATCCAACAGTTTGGGACTTTTCTGCACATAGATTTTGTGTTTGTTTAGTTGTATTTGTAGCATTTCAACAGTACAGTCTTCCAAGTTTTTCAAGCCTTCTATCAGATGTTATATCCTTCTTTACTGGATTAAGATGCCTATACTGCAAGGGAATGACAAGCTGATATATATGCATCTGTATACAATTATGCAAATATGATTGCATTTTGTGCTGCAAAACTTTATGGATCTTACAACTAAAAATAATATTAAAAAACATTCATAAGCCAAACCTTAGCTAAATTTTTTCAGACCTCCAGTTGGAGACTAATTCAGTGCTACTGGCTTATTTAAGTTTACCTTAAACTAGCTGCTTATCAGTCCTAAACCATAGCAAGCCACATATAACCCAAGAGTTTAAGTGTGTAAATCAACCATTTTAAATTCTTCTTTTTAATTAAATGGAAGTAACCGCCCATGCAGACTTAATTCATATGGATCATACAGATTTTTCTGAAGTAATTTTTTTTAAACAGACTTTTCATTGTAGTTGATGCTGTTGCACATGGATGAATCTGAGCTAACAGAGAGCATGTAAAATCTGTACAAGGCTCTGACATCCCTGCCTATCTTGTGCTGCCTCTTTCAATGACCAGTGTGATCATCTCTTCCTTAGGTGTCTTTCTCAAAATATAGTATAGAAGAGATAGATGTGGTCAGGTCTTTTTTCTCTAGTTCATCCAGGGAATCCCTTCCACAGCAGAGATTCTTCTTTCTTGTTGCTTGCCTGTGTTATCTCTGCCTTCTTTTCTGAATAACTTCACAAACAAAATGGCCTTTGAATTCAGTTAGTCTCGGTATTTGTTATAAATTTTTATATGGCCTATTCCTTGAAGCATTTGTTCTCATAGGCATTTTACCATCCTTCGGTGTTTCTTGGGTTTTGAGCTATATTTTATGATGGAACTAATGTTGGAATTGAGAGTTCCAGTTAAGCTAAAACCTGTAGATCTCAAATGACCAAAGTTTGTTTTCAAGTCCTAAGTGTAACTGCTGTCTTGCCAGCACATATTATTTAGTCCTTTGGTTTGTGTGTAGCTGCCAATGTGTCACCTCTCATTTTCTTTCATCTTTTTCTATAACTTATTGATAAGGGGACAAACAGTGAAGTCTGTAAGTTGGCAAAAAATCCACTAGATTCTTCAGGGTCTTTTTCTCACTGATGCCCTTTGGATTTGGCCTATAGGAACTGATGAAATTTGCCCTGGAACTTTTCTTTTAGGCAAAATCCAAGCCAGAAACTTTATTCCAAAGATTTCTGAGTACTTCATTTGCAAAGGATGCAGGTATAGCACATGGTGCAGTGTTCAGCTTGGTATTCAGGGCCATTTCTTTGTGAAATGCTGTTCAGCACTACTAATACTATTAGCTGGCAAATTTGTTTTGGAATTGAATCTTTTATAAAATTCTTCAAGCAGGCAACATTTAAAGTACATTCTCCATTAGTCAGGACCACTTATAAGTACCAACAGGAAGATAGCCTGAATTCCTGTTAAATAACACTGACAGCCATTTGAATATCACATAAAGATCACACGAACACTGTCTGTCCATATCTTAATGATTGACTAATCCCACATTGCTTCCTGAATGCTTATAGATTGCTCCATCCAAACAATGAGCATTCAACCTATTACAAGCTTTATATCGGAGGATTAGCTAATGGCTTTTCCTGAGTACTTCAAAAAAAAAAGCTGAAGCATAGATTGCCATATAAATAGGATGAATAAAAAGTTATTTACAGCATAGATATTTCCAAACAGAATTCTCAGTTGTGTATTTTCTCAGAGCCAGAATGAGCAGGCAGGTTCTATAAAAGCTCTTATAAACAATTTGGAAGGTTTTTTGGAGGAAGGAAGGGGAAGGCTTGCGATAGTTCATTTTTACTGGTTAGTGGAGTCGGCTAGCTCCTGCTGATTCACAGTGTGAGATGACGTGCTAGGCCCCCAGAGTGGCACAACCCAGATTCATCCTGGCACACACCAGTGGTCACGAAAGAAAGATGTTTATATGGAAGGAAACACATTACATTTTCTCTGTGGGGATAAAATATAGTCTCTACCCTAGCCACTCTGATTCTTTAGTATTTGTACTGCTGTTGCTTCTCTTGATTTCTGCAAAAGATACTGCAGGCATTTTTTTTCTTTCATGTACCAAGGAAATCATGACTGCCTGCTTTTGTTCTGTGGGAGCTGACACTGGAAAGCTGCTTATTCTGCAGGCAGCTTCATCAGTTTAATTCATCAAAGACATCAGAGAAAGCAACAAACAACATGGGTTCTTGTGAGTAATGACATGAAGGTATTCTCTCTTCCAGATGGGGAGTTTAACTCTGAGTTTGAGAGCTCACCACTGAAGAATTCCCTAACAAAGTTAGCTGTGAACTGGCATAGAAGTGTTCAGGGCTATTTACCCCACTAGCTGCTCTGATGCTCCACCTTCATGTTGAACCCTCCTTGTGGAATGTTCAGATTAGTTCAAATAGCCCGCATCCCTCAGGAAATGATCTGGGAGAAGGGTGTTGGGAGAGACTCAGCTTGCCTGATGGGGCCTGAGCGTCTCTGTGAGTACAGGTTGAATAATAGTGACAGCCAGGAAAGGAGCCTGTCTCCAGACTGCAAGGTTCCCAGCCATTGGTACTGATTTCCAGTGTGCTGTTATATGCTCTGCTTCTGTGGAAACTAATGTGTAGTAAGGTAGGCAAAAGGTTCTTGATGACTTATCCTGGTCTTACACTTATGTGGTGATGGGATGCTGCCCAGCTACTTCTCCAGAGTTCTGGGAAGTACACCTGGTACCCTAAGCTGTGAAGAAGCCAGAGGCACTGTTCTCCAGCTGTGTCCATTTCTTAACTCTACAAGTGGTCCTGTCTTCAAGTGCAAATCGGTGGTTGGAAGAAAGGTGCATCTTCCTCACTAGTCTCACAAGGCGGGTTCTTGGGACCATTTCCAAGGACTGTCATCATAATTCTGTCAGGGGCTGGTGAAGTAAGGATGCCTATGATAATGATTATATTCCTGTGACAACTACATGGTACAGATCCTTGGCCAGAACTAATTGCCTTTCCAGGGAATGCCTGAAGGTCCCTGGGGGATTCTGTGCTCTTATGCTCACCAGTTCTTCTTGATATTTTGAGGCTGAGACACAGAGGCAAACCAGGATTCAGTTCCCAGTGTGCTTTGGGATGACTAACAGGCAGACAGGCTTAGAAGCAAATGAAAATATGACATGGAGAGAGTAAGGGAGAAGAGGAGGAAGATATTCTGTATAAACCACTAGTGGTTGGGATCTCAGCTCTTGTAGATGACAGAAACAGCTGTCTACTTGGGCACCCTTGAAAGGCTGTAAAGCTGCAGGAAGAAAAAAGAAAAGGAGAGATTCAAACAGCAGACTATGAATCAGGATTTTAACTTAGTTCTTTGGAGTGCCCTGGCATTTTTCCATAAAGCCATGTTTCTCTAACAGTTTCAGTTGATTGCTGTTGCTTCAGGAGGCCCGTATGGACCTTTGCAACATGACAAGAAAGCTCTCGGCTTCTCAGAGGACACAACGCAGGGCAGATCTCTGCTCTCTCAGGAAACTGCTTGCCCCTGGGGTTCTGATCTCACACAGGCATCACTTCCAGGACTACAGCCTCAGTGATACATAAGAAACTTCAGCATTCCGCACAGGTGGAAACCAAGGGCACAAAGCCCAAAGCAATTTCATCAGCTTTTGATAAAGCATCAGCTGTGGTTAAAGAGTATGCAGGTGTGTGGTGCCATAAAGGAAAATGAAAGCACAGTAAAACTTTTTAGTTGTGCTGCTGAGTATGTGTAAATGCCCTTGTCCCCAACTGAACTAGGAAAGGCAGCTGTCATGTAGCCACAGTGGCAATGTCTGGTGAAGAAACTCTAAGATACAAAGCTATGCATGGCTGCAACATGTTCTGAATTTTTTTTTTTTTCATTTTCCTTCTTCATTCTCCTTTTAATTCTAGCTCATAGGTGACAGTGCAAAAAATGCACTGATGTTTACTCCTGAGAAGTATTGCAGCAGCATCTTGAGGAGCTATGGCCAATGGCTGTATCACACCCCATGACAAGGTTAAGCCATCCCTGTCACTGGCAATGACACCATCAGCTGCCTGCCTGATGTGTTCATGGCCACCAAGCTCCATTCACCCCTGGGCCCCAGCACTATAGAGGGCAAAGCTGACAAAAAGATGAGCACCACAGACATGGCAGGGACGGGGAATTGCAGGCCAGTCGACATGCCACAGAGCTGCCAGACTGACAGGGAGTGCTGGGAAGCAAGTACATAATGGAAATGCCTGAGTTTTGAAAACAGAAACAAGGAAATGATTAAACTAAATGGCAAACTTGTAGGGGAATTTCTGTTCCATGTGGCAGCATGTGGTGGGTGAAGTATGGGGGTATCACCTTGATGTGCATAGGCAGGCAGTTTGCTGTTCCTCTCATCTGAATCTGCAGGTTGCAGAGAAGAGAAAGGGACAGTAGAATGCTGTAAAGCTAGAGGGGTGCTGGCCATGGGCACCCTGGAATTCATGCCATTCAGTGGCTGCACCTCTCTTCCAGTCAAGGAGATTTGTTTCCTGGAGGGTGCCTTTGCCTCATGCAGAGTTGAACCTGATGGTAGCCTGAGCAGCCATGCCCCACAGGTGCAGGGGGCTCCTAGAGGAGAAGGGGGCACCATGGATTTCTTTAGACCATCTTGCCTTCTCCTATTTAAACTTGTACCCAGTCCTACCTGGTCCTACCGTCTCCCTACACCAGTGGTTCACATGCTGGAGGTCCCAAGTTTGACCATGTTTAGAAAGGAAGGAAAGTGCTGGGGATGTCTAGTTTCATTTGGGGAATTCACATAGTATCTAAATTGAGATGGCCATAAAAATGTAGATGACCATAAAATGCTGCTGTAACATCACTCGTGGCCATTTGGGACAGATCACCCAGTCGAGGAAGATGCTGGGAAATGCTTTGTAGGTCATAATGAAAAAAAATGTAATAATTTTGTTTATGATCATAAAGTACCTTGCTTTTTATTAAAGTAAAGGGCAGATTTCTCTGATATCTTAAATCCTGCATGGAAAAATTAAATACAAGAAGTTGAGTTGTTTGGGGTTTTTTTAATCTTTGTAATGGAAGTATATTCTGGAAGTGTCTTTTAACATCTCTTATGATTAAATATTCCCTAGTGAGATCTGTCCTCACATGCATCTCATCTCAGTGACACAGATGAGGATGCTGCACTCATAATTTAAACTAAATTAAGCCCAGGCTTCTGACTGCTGGTAAATTGCCAGAAACGTGCTTGGTTGGACAAGCTTTGGTCACTGCTGTGCTACAGACTGCGTTTCAGTTTCCTTTTTCACATTAAACCTTAATGTTCCCATCAAAAAATAATTTGATTGGAAAATGAAAAATTGGCTTCTTGTTCCTTCCTAGAAAAAGGAATTAGAACTGAAGGTATTTGTCCTTTCTTCTGAACAAAAAGAATAAGCCTTAGTATGTACTGATAAGGAAGTAAGTGTCTTGCTAGAAAAACTTTTTTTTAAAAAATGTTCAGTCACACCTAATAAAAAGGCACATAAGAAGCAAAATAGAACAATCTGTTGTTATTTAACACAGCAAATACTGTTGAGATACAAATACAATTAAGTTTTCCCTGGTAACTAGGCAACAGAAGAAAATAACACTTATCTGAATTGCTGTTTATTGTACTGTTTTTCAGCTCTGCAGTAGTGTTTTTTGTTCTCCACACCTCAAACACAGAAAAAAACAACTGTTTAGTGTATGGCTAAATTGGTTAATATACTGTTTGATACAGGGGTGAATTAGACATCCAAATAAATGCCTAGAATTGTTACAACTAGCTATTAATGACTTTTGATCTTTTAGTAAATGTTTCAGAAGCTTATGTAACATAAGCAAATGTCCTCTACTGACTTAGGCAATTATAATGAATATGGGCTATATGAGGCATGAAATCAGAACATTTTCATTTTTCCAAAGGATGCAAATGTTCTCTCATTCATATGGATCATCCTAAAGACTTTTAGACTGAGCACATGGTAGCAATGTAGTCCTGGACACTTCTAAATGGGAGACTTTTTTCTAGAGCTGTGCATATTATCATCAGATGGATGGTTTCATTAAGGTGAAAATCTGTAGCAAGAAATGCTCAGAGCCGTAGTCAGACTGGACTTGCATATGCCTCTGTGCTTGCATGTGCACATACTTGAAAAGCAACTGAACAAAACTGTTCCTAACCTCCAACATCTTAATTTGTAGCTATAGATTTGCAATAAATTATGTGGCTGGAAGAAAGGCAGTAAGGGCAAAGGCAAACTTTGGGATGGAAAGCCTAGGGGAGCTTGGAAGTCTGGATGATATTGATTGAGCCAAAATATGTGCAGCAGGAATAGTTCAGTCCCACATGCATGGGAACAACACATTCACCAGCAGCCAGGATTCATTTTCTTGGTCTCGCTTAGTATAAACCTCAGCTCTCTGTACTAAAAAGAATAATGTCTGTGAAGCACAAAGGAGCAACTTCTGAAATAATTTTGTAGAGAGAAGTAATGCTACTATAAAGCAGATTGGGTAAGAACCCAAGCTCTGTTAAATTACTGAGGAAAGGATCTTCAGTTTCAGTGATACCAGAATATTCACTGAAGACCTTTTATGTAATAAAAGAGTAGATGAACTGTCATCAGGTCGGAAACCTTTAGCCCAGGTGATAGTGGCATCTCAACTCTCTCTTCCAGAATATCTGACTCTGAGGAGTTGCCTCCTGTTTACAAAGCATTTTGGAGGCATCAATGTTGACTTTGTACTGGAGCAAGAGCTGGGGAGGAGACTTTTTATCCACAAATTCAGGACGCAATATCATATCCCTAACAACAAGAGAGAAAGGAGCGACATTATTCTGTGTGCAAGAAAAGAGCAACTCACCCTATCATGAGCTTATGAAATCTCACCTGAGTTTGAGTTTGCTCAGTAAAATCTACACCTTGCTCCTGAAGGAAGGTATTAGGCTGGTCAGCTGCCAATTCCTGGGGAAAGAACCCTGCAGGTTTATTTACATTCATCCCAGTTAATCAATTAATGTTTGTAAAGCACTTCAAAATTGAAAAGCACTCCTATAAATATTTGGCATTATCATATAATTACACTACCACATCTCAATTAAATGCAATATTGGCCAGGCTTTAATCATGTCATTTAAGTATCAGCAGAAGTATTTTGAATGTAGGTATCTCAGTCTATTCTGACCCTCCTTAAGACTGGTAAGTAAACCTGGAGCAAAATGAGGACTCTCAATTTTGTACCCATTGTCTGATCAGAATGAATGTCTTTTTCCCTAGAACAGAAACACTTTTTTTCCACAACTGCAAATATGGGCAATTTTTTCCTTCTATTTGTCTTGCATGTTGAACTTTTCTTATGGGCAGCACAAAAACTAACCTGCTTTTCAGTTTGCCTTCCCTTATTAAAATAATGAAAAAAGAATGTTATTTGTGCTCTTGCCTAGGATTTATATCCATCAGGGTTATGTTTTGTCACTGTTCTGTATACTTTAGTATGTGATACACTGAAATAAGTTAAAACAATTAAATGCTGAAGCATTCTCCCTTTCCTCCATAGGCTAAAAAAAAGACATTAAGCATTAAATAACAAGAGATTGTGTATGTTGTCATCTGATTGTCAGCAATATTGGAAGAGTTGCTTCCTACTCCATTATCTTCATTCTGAACAGTAAACTTGTTTATATAAGTATCAACAACCCAAGCAGTAGTCTGGCATCCAAAAAAAAAGGAATAATAAGATTTGATATAACTTTTAGGTAGTATAATACAATTTATAGTCTTCTAACTGTAAGATCTTTAGAAAACTCTGTTACATCTAAGCTTTTATCCACAAATGTTAGAGCCATGAAATTCTGGATTTTTGGGGGCAGGTGGAGTTTTTTATTTGTTTTTTTTTACTTTTCTAGTGAAATCAGAAAATTTAATGGACTGTCTCCATTTACTAGATGAGGTTGTTGCTTTACTGGATGGCAATATTGTTATCATATTTCCCATTCCTCCTTTTTTGTCTTCTTCCTCTGATGGTCTGACTCTCACTTCTTCACTTCTTGTGGCTTCTTTTCATGTCGGTTAAATGCTCTTTGGGGAAATGGATAAGCAGGTTTTGTGTGTTTGTACAGCACCTGCACAAGACTGTAGTTGAGGCTTCTAGATGCAATCACAACCAAAATAATAATATTTCCATCTGCTCTTTTGGGCTCATTGGATCAGTTCACCCTGTGTTGAACTTAAGATGATACAGAGCTGTTCTTCTTCCTGTGTCTTTCTGGAATAAACATTTAAGAGCCACAATGTAGGCTCACAGAAAAATGTTTCCACCACCAAAATTATACCAGAAGACTAAAATATAGAAAACCTTCAAGACAGGAACTACCTCTGGCTGTGTCTGTATAGCATTTACTGATGATAGGACTCCACTGAGGGTGTCTAAGGTGCAATTACATAATGCATGTATATAAAATGGAATGTGTCATTACTGCAGTGTTACTCTATATTTGGAAACTGGAACAAGAAAAGTACTTTCTCCCATTCTTTATTTATTTCACTATAGAAAAAAGGTGTCTTTGATATATGAAGCATTTTATGAGACTGTCTTTTTATTTTAATAACTGCTAATTTGCACACCTAACATCAGCTGCTGGTGCAATTAATTGTGGATGCAAATGAGAATGTTTAGCTGTAATCACCTGATTGTGCCTATAAATCAGTGACAGTAACTATGTGTGTAAATGCTCATTTCAGCCTGCAATTAATTTGGTCAAAATTGATAGGACAGAAAAAAATACCCCCCTAGGCTGAAATTTGGTCCCTGGTATGTAAAAAGAGAAAGTATCTTCCTCCTCTGCTTCTTGTGTCTAAATTGCAGTGAGCTAAGTAGACAAAGAACAATGATTCCCCAATCACCAATAACTCACTGCCAGTATTTCACAATAAAGTGCAATGGGAGAGGAAATATTTCCGTAAGGGTTCATTAATCACAACAGATTTGCTATGCACAACCACTTTGCAGAGCAGGTAAAGAACCCTAGGGTACGCTGCCTGGCGCAGCATGTCATTTTCGTAATAGGAAGAGCAGTTTTTGCACAAATGCTGTAGAACCGAAGTTGCAGATGGTTCCACTGGCAGAGCTAAAGCCTCCTGGCACAACCTCCAGCAGCCAAAGCTACTTTGGGTATTTATAGCAAGAGTTAGTGATACCTCAAAAGAAGAACGCTGAAGATACTGTCTGCCTCTCTATGTGCAACACTGCCAGATGTGCCTCTTGACAGGACATGTGAGGCAGGCTAAACAAACCTCACCCAAAAACCAAACTGCAGAAAGAAATCCTAGTCTTACCTGTCCCTGTTGTGCTGCAGGATACTAATAAGAGGCCTAGGAACAATTAAACTGATTGCGACTGAGAACCGGAGGGTCCAATAAACTCCATTAGCATAACTGCACAGCAAAAGATGTCTTTCCAGCTCAGTGGCTTCTTTCAGATCTGGGCAGCAGGCCATTTCACTTTACCTAACCCCGAGGACACCACAGAGTCCCTGTTATCCCATCATACTCTAACCATCTAGACCCGCTCAGTGTTTTCCATGAGAAGTAGGGTTGGTGTCTTGTTTACTGCACCTCTGTGGTTTCAGTCTCTGAGTAGCTGCTGCTTCACTCCCACATGGGATTTTTGTAGAATTCAAAGCCACCTGGTGTGATTTGAATTTAAATGTGAATTTAATGTGTTTTCCTTTTATATTGTTATGATGTGCATTGTCAAGAGAAATGCTGCAGGCTCAGATCTGGCCTCTCAGCTTTTTCTCTGTATTACTTCCTGGCTTTGTTTGATGCAAATTCCTGAGAAAAGCTGTTGCTTTGTGGTTGCATCTGCATTGGGTACAAGGGTTCATTTGGTACAATCACAGTGGTCATTCTTCAAAGGGGCAGCTGGTTCTTGGTCTGTTCGCCAGTCAGAGGCCAAAAGTATCATCATCAGAAGATACCTCCAGAATTACAACTGAACAGAAAAGGGATGAAAGATTACATGCAGCCTCTATAAAAAGATGTTCCATAATCCACCATGCTCCACCAGTTATGAAAAGAGTTTTAAGCCAAGAACTCATGAAAAGGAAGAGAATAATTCATTGTTAACTTAATAAATGAAAATTATTCACATTGGAAGTGGTTAAAATTTACTAAAATTCTTCATATTAAAAAAATATTATCTCACTTTTAAAAAATAGTGAGCTAAAAACTAATTAAAAAGATCATAAGGAAAAGGTTTGAGGATGAAGATGTAAAAGAAACTTTGAGAAAGAGACACAGACATCCACGACAGTCAGTAGCCCAATAGGGCTGTCAGGAAGCAAGACACCTTAATGCAAGACAATGTTTTTATCTTCACAATTTTGCATGATGTGAGATTGTTTTTTCAGCCAACCTCAATTTGTTTTGAACTAAAATTTAAGGGAGAGTGGGGGGAAAGACTAGTCTCTCTTGCAAAAAATAACAGATAGCTGACCAAAATAACAGCAGACCAAAGGCCACCCAAACTAGTCACTGTGCTGTCACACAGGCGTCTCATGGAAGACTGCAGTAAGCTCTGAAAGGGTCACAAAAAGCATCACAGTGGCTGGGTGGTTTGGCCATCAGAAAACATCTCTTGCTTCCTAGAACCACTTCTCACTCCCGCACCAACTGAAATTTATTTAATTGGTTTGTCACCAGGTGCTCAGGCCACCAGAGCTGTCTCACCATTACTTCTCTCATCTGCTGGTTAATACTGCCAGCAGCAGTAACCTGTTGGGCTCCTGGATCCTGCTTCTTCTTACTGGTGCTGCTGCACAGAAGCTATTCTAGTGAATCACTTTCAATCACCAAGGGAACCCATAGCTAGATCTCTGCTCCTTCTAAAATAGGAACTCACAGCTACATCTTCTTTCCTCCTAAAATAATCCAACTATGAGAAAAAGCACTATATACTTGACAGTGTCTGAAATATGACATTCAGTGCATTAAACAGGTGGAAAAGCAGGACAATGAGCTCAGCCACAGCAGGGCCTCATGCTAAGACCATCTCAGGCTTGTACTGCAGGTGGTCTTCCAAGTCCACATAGAGCCACGCTGGAAGGAGTTCAGTTCTTTGCAGGTTCTGAGTAGAAATCATTGCAGTCAGCTTTTTTTGCCACTCATTATTTGAAAAATAATGTCCTTCTGAGGGAAGACGTGTAATCAACACATCTCCCTTATATTTCACTTCAGAAAACTAATTTCTTGAAAGGAAGACTATTTAACAAGAAGTAATGCTAAGCTATTTAAAGGGTTTTATAAAGGCAAGTCAGTTTAGTTTACTTATCATATCCACCATTATAAATTGCAATACAATTATCCTTTTAAGTAAATGCTCATTATTTTGAGATACATTGAAAAAATATTGGTTATTTTCAAGCAGAATTGTTACCTGTAAAATATCATTCTGCACTTTGATAACCTCTCTCTTTTATTTCTAGGTATTTCCACACAATATACTTGGGTATCCGGAGTCGACAGAGTGGAGAGAATGACAGATGGCGGTTTTATTGGAAAATGGTGTATGAGTATGCAGATGTGAGTATGCTGCATTTGCTAGCCACGTTTCTGGAAAGTGCGCCACAGCTGGTCCTGCAGCTCTGTATTGTTGTACAGACTCGCACACTCCAGGCTCTCCAAGGTAGGGGTTCATTTATTGTATTTGGTTTTTCTCATTTTAGGAAGATGTAATTTCTATACATACATATTTATCCTTCTTTCAAACTGCTATGTGCCTTGTACTCCTGGCATGAGAGCAGATCTTGCCTGCTAGCTGCTGTTAAGCTGTTAACAATGACTCTGTAAAGAAAGCCTGTGTTCTTGCAGCTTTTTTAGCCTTTCTTATTGGCCCTGGGTTGCAGAGAGGATTTATAATATTTTTCTTTCTACAAGACATAGAAGAGCTCTTCTGATTATCCAGTGGACCAATGTGAAAATTACGTCAATCAAACTATTGCTCTTCTCTCTATGCATCCTTCCGTGAATGTTCAAACCCCTCCAAACTGCAGTAACGAGGTTCATATGGTATTACGCAAAACAAAAAATGGCACAGCAGATAACGGCTGTTCTCTGAAGAAAATACCAGTGTCTGTGGAATACATGTCCATCAGTTCTCAGCCATGTTTATTTGAAACAGTACAAGTTAGCTCCTGAGCATTACTACAATACTCATTCCCTGAAGCTCTGGGTTTTTTTCTAAGGTTGATGCTTTCAGCAGCCATGATTACTTCTTTAAAATGGCAAATACCTGCCAGAGAGTTTTGTCAGTCAGCAATACAGATACAAGAATATCTCTTTTTCTCCTGTTTTTTTTGATACTACTTTTGGCTACCTGACAACTTTCCTTTTGTATTGCACCATTGTTTTATCTTATGGCTGCATCTGGGCAGAAATTATTAGCAAGGGAATGAGGTGAATAAGAACTGAAGATCCAGAAGGTGACACAAACAGCATGAGATGGTGAGGAGTGAAAGGAGAGGAGGAAGAGCAGAGGGATAGAGGGAGGAAGGAAATTCAGCATTTTTGCCATTTGTTTTTAAGAAACAACTCATGTGCTTGACGCTGTACAAGATAAAAATGTAACAGTATCTTGCTCCAAGAAGCTCTGAGTCTAGTTAGCTTATATTATGTGTAACATGCAGTGAGACTGATCAGGTGAAAAAAGACTGGAAACAAAGTGGGTAACTGTCTGAAGACCTTGATTTTGGGCAGTTTATTGTGGATAAATGAGAAGATTTTCATTTACCTCCTCTTTGAACTGATGTCATATAACAGCTGTCCAGCTTCCTGGTTTTTTTGGATTTGCTTCTTTATATCTAAAACTCTGTCACCTTAAGGCAAAAATAAAGCAAACATTTCTATTTTAATTATTTGGTACTCTGTACAAGGAAGGTTGCCTAAGCACTTCCTACAGCTATTTCTCAGAATTATGCTGCCCCACACCAACCAATCCAAACTTTTTATCATTCAGATAACATTGGGCATTATCATTTCAAGAAGCTTTGTTCCCCCAGAAAAAAAGAGTCCAGAGAGATGTTTATGAAAAGAACATAGCTAGAACACTGTATGGTCAGCTGTAATGTAGCTATTTTCATAAACTATTAATACAGAAGGTTTCTTGCCCTCATTTTAGTGCAATAACAGATCCGTCTATGAGAAATGTAGCTGATGAATAAGCACTAAGTCTGTGGTGTACTCTGCAAGCAGTTGTTAATTAGAATAAAACCTGAAATGTTTCAATGTAAAAAGCAAAAAATGGTTCCTGAAGACTATAATCACCTCTGTGAAATCTACATATTAGAAATCAGAAAGGAATAAAACTATAATTATAGATTTCAGCTGAGAAGGCTGAAAATATTTACTTATCCTCTCTTCTTCCATTTTCTTCCATCTTCCAAGGAGAAAAAGCTCCATTTAAAAAAAAAAAAACCCTAAGAAAATTAAACAAGATTGTAGCATTTTCTTAAACAGTAGTGCCATTATATTCTCTTAATGAAAGCTAGTATGTTTTAGTACGTTGCCAACTGTGAAAATCCTTTTTCTGTTCTCTCTCCTTTTTGAAAGAACTGTTAAAGATAATGCATTGCACTATAGGATGGTAGATTTGCTGTGAGGCTGCATAAGGAGAGTATAATTTCTCTCAGTGATACCATGCTACAACTTGGTGTTTTAAAAGGCCTAACAATAAGGTATATGCTTCAGCTAGCTGTCCACTTACTAAGCCTGTTACAGAGATTCCTAACATGGATCAATAAACACAGTGTTTGATTGATTTCCTTTGTTTAGAGAGTGCAATTTGGTTTTTATTATTGTTCTTTTAGTTGTCTGTCTTGCAGGACAAATTTACTATGACAATTGGTAAGTGCTATAACTGGTCCATGTTCTTTAAAGTATACTTACATCACAAACCACAAATTTGGCATGGGAAATGAATGATACTGGAAATGTCTTGGTCTATAAGCAGGGTATTTCTAATATCAAGCCATTAACAGCCACAAGAAAAACTGTTAAATATTTTATTTCTGAAATTGTATATTTTCCATTCCAAATGCACTAAATCAGCATCATTCCCACCGGGAGAATGCTGTCAGTTTGACTGAAGATTCCCCATTTTGTAATAGGTGTTGGCTAGGTGTGGATTATATCTTATTTCAGTCCTTAAGCTCTGCTAATCAAGGTAAGAAATACATACAGGCATGTACATAAGTCCTTAGGAAGATAAGAAATATATTGTGTAATGCGTGCAAAACCTTCCCTCTCAGTCTTCCATACACTGCAGCAAGGGCCACTTCAAAAACCCAGAGGATACATCACAAGGATCCATTAGCATTTGCCTGGACTCCAAAAGCATAACTTAAAACCCTGGAATATAAATTTCTAGCAAGTATTGAGTAACACTGGACCATGACTACTGCAGAAGAATATTGCTTATGCAGGAAGCCATAGACAGTCATGGAGTGGCATCTCTCTTCTGCGTTGGCACCCAGAGAAATCTAAGTCTTGATAGTACAGTATCTAAATTATTAGCTAAAAATCTGATTCTTCTTTAAGATTTCATCATAACTGGCACAATTAGAGGCAATGATCTTTTGTATTCTCCCTACAACCGGTACCCAACACCCTCTCAGAGTGGAAAGAATTAAATGGCTTATGGGGTAAGCTGATGATTTCTCAGTGCTAATTCCTCATGAAGACAAACAACTTTGGATGATGCAGGACTAATCTGGAGCTGTGCTAACCTCCCTATTACCTCCACCTTTTCTACGCCGGTGACTCATTTGAGCCTGAAGAAATATGTACTCTCTAGAAGACAGATGTGCCTTGAAAATAAGCAATTCTTCAGTCTTTTCCTCATGGGAATCTGTTTCACTTCCTTTTTCTTCATGTGCTTTCAGTGCAGCACTCCTACAGCAACTTCTCTGCTGAGCCAGCTGCACCTCCAAATTGCTTTGCTTTTGTTTATGTGCTTTTTCTTCTCTCTCTTAGTTACTCTGTAGAAAAGTCACATCCTAACCAGCTTCATGGTGGGACTCACTAGTTTCACCAGTCCTATCCTAGGTAGGAACTGTATCAGGAATGGGAGAGCACTGCATGTTAGGGAGCAATGGCACGAAGTCCACTGGGCCAATCGATGCTCATTTTGCATCTGTCTTTGGATAAGGTCATTTTTGTAAACAGAAGTGTCTAAACTGTCTGCAAGTTACCTAGTTCAGCTACCATAAACAGCCTAACAGCAACAGACTAGGGGACAGGATGGGCTTACTGATCTCAGTGCCAGCCTACATACACCAGCTGCCTGAAACTGTTGACCTGTGCCCTTCACCACAGTTCTGCTCCATACCTGGGCAAACATATCCTGCTCTGAATCTATCTATGAGTCACAGGGAACCAAAATGCCAGAGTTGAAAGTGTTAAAAATCAAAATGCCTGCACCCTTCAAGCCATTTAGTAAATAAGCAGTAGTTTCACAGTCTTTGCTGTAACAGCCTAAGTATTAGGTGGATTTGCTGACACAGTAAGATCAGTCTAAAGGCTACAAGACTCTTCCTTGGTTGCACGTCTGGACATCTGGCATACTGGCCATATCTGCCTACATTTGCTTTGCTGGCTTAACAGATCTTGGAATTGACAAAGCGGCAGTCATGCCTGGGCTAGCAAATTGGCTCAGGGGTGTTATTTCTCCATTGCTTGATGCCATCCTACCTGCAGGCTGCCCCTGAAAATATTTGATTGTATCATGGAAGGTCCTGCCAGCACCTAACCCAAGCTACACGTTCCTATCATGCCACTGACATTCTCATGGCTGCATGCTGAGTCCCTTGGACACTGTTATTTTGCCCCACTGGTAACTTCATTGAGTCTGGGTAGGATCCAGTTGGAGTCTCTGGAGCAGGGGTGTCACGCAACAGGTTGTCCTGGGGTGGAAGGGGGCACATGGCATCAGGGTGGGTAGGGAAGGTCAAGGCTGTCCCTTTCTGTGGCACCTTGTTTTGGAATCACACCTGCAGGCTGGCAGTCATCCCTTGGCACTCTCCTTTTACTTCCTTTTCTTCCTCCCACAATGCCATTTGACTGTAGAAAGACTTCCCATCTTAAAATTAGTAAAAATCAGCAAGTAAAACATCTTACTGATGATCTGATTGGAAAGAGACTCCTATCCGTTAGCATACAGTTACTGTCAGCTTACTTTAGGGCATAGTGTTCTAGCTGCTCCTAGATAAGCAGATAGACAAGATTTCTCCCTGGATTTACCATGGATTTCATTATTTATGCTGTATTAATTAACACATTGTTTAAATTATAGATTAGCTCCTCATTCCTGTTTACTGCATATTATGCTGGCTAGTCAGCACTTGACATTTTTTTCTTTATCAGCCCTTGGGGGAGTTTGTTCTGGCTTCTTCATACAGTCCTATAAATCAAAGTCCCTATCAAAGTTTAATCAAAGTCTTATCAAAGTTTATATCATATCAAGCTGCGGTTCTTAATATAGACTGACAGTTGTGCAGAAGCAAAATCAGAAGTTCAGAACAATTTATAAATTTATCAAGTTCTGTTGAAGTCACCACTCTCCCATAATGCTACTGGATTCTGCTGAAACTGCATTTCCACAAAATCTCCCTGGCCAACCATTTTCCCATTTTCTACCAGCAATATATGAAGCTCTTACACTGTTCATATGCTGACACTGCAGTCAGCATACAAACGTTCGCAGTGCCACCAAGCATCGCTCTCTAGTTCTTCTACTCCAAACAGATTGCTGTTCCTGCCTGAGCTGAACAAGAAGTTCAGGGACTTGCTAGCACTTTATGACATGGCTGATTGGTTGTAACTCTAACTGGCTGAAGGAAATTATGTGTTACCTAGTTCATTAAAAATCCTTTGGCAAGCTCATCCTCATGCGTCGGTAACTCAAACTCTTTAAATATCAGTGCAATAAACTGGAATTCATTTAAGTATTTAGTATTTACATTTTTTTGAGGACAACACTATGCTTTTACATGGCTTTTATTTTTTTTGTGACCTTCACAGTGATTTCAGATTGCTCTGTGAAGTGCTGCCTACATTTGCAGTGCTCTTTAAATGAAAAAGAAAGAATTCTGACGTAAAATTGTATACAATTCAATGTATATGTGTATGGAAATAAGGTGCAGCACTTAAGTTCTGGGCAAACTGCCACTGGTTTTCTCAGCGCTGTCAAGGTTCTGCACCACTGCAGTCCAGCACTCACCCTTTCCAGAAAGAAAAACAGAGCAACCAATAGTCACAGATTCTGCCTGCAACTTGGCAAAAAAGATCATCAGTGACAAGAATGCACAAATATGATATACTTTGGAGTATATGTATCTTCTGCAAATGACATTTAAAGTCACCTGTAAGCTCCTTTGCAAATCTTAAATTGTTATCTTGCACTCATTAAGAACGAGCCATCATGTTAGCATACCCTTGTTTCTGATAGGACAGGAGAGGAGTTCCTAAAAGCGATCATGTCATACAATCCATTTCATAACCTGATCACCATCTTAAAACTAGCTATACCCTTGGTATCTAATATACCAGTTGGATGTACGAGTCTTTGATTGATAGAGACCTGCTGCTGCTGTCCTGCCTTTTTAATTTCATCAGTAGTCTCTCCCTATTTATTCTTATGCCACCCCTGGTTTTACACTTACTCCTTAAGGAAATGAGGTTCATATGATTATATAGTCCATTTCTCTTCTTCAGTCCTGACTTTTAAGAACTTCCGATCTATTGCACTGTTTCAATCAAACATAAAAGAACAGCTAACATTTCAAAGATAATTGAGTTTCTTTAAATGTTGTGAAAAAAACAGCTAATTCAGAGGGAAGTAAAACAAATGAGAACCTTTACTAAAGGGAAGGACAGGCAGAATTCAACCATTATTCTTTTTGTTAGGCAGCAGCCACCAGCCGGTCCAAATATGCACCCTTCCAGACAAGGCTTTCCATTGCTGTCCCTTGACCAGTGGGACTACTGTGATAGAGAGATGGTCTTAGGGAATAAGAGACACTTTGATGGGAAAGTAAGAATCAATCCTCCTGCTGCTCATTCTCTCATCTCATGAGAGGTTCTGCATTCTCTTGATCATCTTCATAGGCTTTCCCTTCATCAATTCCAATCTGAATTAATCTGTGGTGAATATGGATGACCAAGACTGTACAGAGTCATACTGATTACATGTCTCCAGAGCTCTCATTTCTCATGGCAATATCTCACTAGGTATGACTGTAATTCCCTGCTGACTCAGCATTACACTGGTTAATCCTAGCTATTTCACCGTCCTGTAAGGCACACAGGCTCTTTTGGTGTCATGTCACTCTGATGAGGCTTCAAAGTAATTTATTAGCAACTCAATATATAAGGAAATTTTACCCCATTTCTACTTTTCCAGCCTGCAAGGTACGCTGATTTTTCCACGCATCACTCTCATGTTCCTTGTTGATAATGTCAGTCCCGGACTGAATGATAATTCAGTCCTGGAGGTTCCTGGAGTGTCTGGAAGACAACTTCCTCACACAGCTGGTGAGCGAACCGACAAGGGACGGTGCCCTCCTGGACCTGCTGTTTGTGAACAGAGAAGGACTGGTGGGGGATGTGAAGGTTGGAGGACGCTTGGGGCAAAGCGATCATGAGATGATAGAGTTCTCAGTGCGGGGTAAAATGAAGAAGGAGGTTAGCAGAACAGTAACCCTCAACTTTCAGAGAGCAGACTTTGGGCTTTTCAGAAGGCTGGTCAGAAAAGTCCCGTGGGAAGCGCTCCTTGAAGGTAAAGGTGTCCATGAGGGCTGGGTGCTCTTCAAGAAGGAACTCCTAGCAGCTCAGGAGAAAGTCGTCCCCAAGTTCCGGAAAAGTAGCCGGCGGGGTAAGAAACCAGCATGGTTGAGTAGGGAGGTCCTAAGAGACATCAATAGGAAGAGGAGGGTCTACGACCTCTGGAGGAAGGGTCAGGCATCCTGGGTGGACTATAGGGAGGAAATGAGAATGTGCAGGGAAAAAGTCAGGAGGGCTAAGGCCCAACTAGAAATGCTATTGGCCAAGACTGTGAAAGACAACAAATAGTCTTTCTACAAATACATCAGCAGCAAAAGGAGGGCTAGGGAGAATCTCCAGTCCCTAGTAGATGCAGAGGGAACAACAGTAACAGGGGACGAAGACAAGGCTGAAGTGCTCAATGCCTACTTTGCCTCAGTCTTTAACAGTAAGGATAATTGTTCCCTCTGTGCACAACCCTAAGGGTTGGAAGAGAAGTATGAGATTCCCAAGGTCCAAGAGGAGGTGGTTAGAGACTTGCTTGCCCAGCTAGATGCCCACAAGTCTATGGGGCCGGATGGAGTCCACCAAGAGTTTTGAGGGAACTGGCAGATGTGCTGGCCAAACCCCTTTCCATCATCTTCCAACAGTCCTGGATGACTGGGGAGGTTCCGCTGGACTGGAGGCTGGCTGATGTCGTGCCCATCTATAAGAAGGGGCGCAGGGAGGATCCGGGGAACTACAGGCCTGTCAGTCTGACCTCAGTACCGGGGAAAGTCATGGAGCGGGTGATCTTGAGTGCTATCAAGAAGCCCTTGCGAGAGAACTGGGTGATCAGGCCCAGTCAACACGGGTTCATGAAAGGCAGGTCTTGCCAGAGTAATCTGATCACCTTCTATGACCGAGTAACTAAACTCTTGGACGAGGGAAAGGCTGGGGATGTATCTTCCTGGACTTTAGTAAAGCCTTTGATACAGTTTCTCACAGCATTCTGCTTTGGAAACTGTCAGCCTCTGGCCTGGACGGGCGCACACTCTCCTGGGTGAAAAACTGGTTGAATGACCGGGCCCAGAGGGTGGTGGTAAATGGAGTTAAATCCAGCTGGAGGCCAGTGACAAGTGGGGTTCCCCAGGGCTCAGTCCTGGGTCCAGTCCTGTTTAATGTCTTTATCAACGACCTGGATGAAGGCATCGAGTCCTCCCTTAGCAAGTTTGCAGATGACACCAAGCTGGGTGGAAGTGTCGATCTGCTGGAGGGTAGGGAGGCTCTGCAAAGGGACCTGAACAGGCTGGACTGCTGGGCTGAGACCAACAGCATGAGGTTTAACAAGGCCAAATGCCGGGTCCTGCACTTGGGGCACAACAACCCTAAGCAGAGGTACAGACAAGGAGAAGCCTGGCTGGAAAGCTGCCTGGAGGAGAAGGATCTGGAGGTGTTAGTTGACAGCCGACTGAACATGAGCCAGCAGTGTGCCCTGGTGGCCAAAAAGGGCAATTGCATCTTGGCTTGTATCAGAAACGGCGTGACCAGCAGGTCCAGGGAGGTTATTCTCCCTCTGTACTCTGCTCTGGTGAGACTGCACCTCGAGTACTGTGTTCAGTTCTGGGCCCCTCACCACAAGAAGGATGTTGAGGCTCTGGAGCGAGTCCAAAGAAGAGCAATAAAGCTGGTGAAGGGGCTGGAGAACAAATCTTATGAGGAGCAACTGAGAGAGCTGGGGTTGTTTAGCCTGGAGAAGAGGAGGCTGAGGGGAGACCTTATTACTCTCTACAACTACCTGAAGGGAGGTTGTGGAGAGGAGGGTGCTGGCCTCTTCTCCCAAGTGACAGGGGACAGGAGGAGAGGGAATGGCCTCAAGCTCTGCCAGGGGTGATTTAGGCTTGAGATTAGGAAAAACTTCTTCACGGAGAGGGTGGTTAGGCATTGGAATGGTCTGCCAAGGGAGGTGGTTGAGTCACCGTCCCTGGAGGTGTTTAAGGTTAGGGTGGATGAAGTACTTAGGAGCATGATTTAGGGATTGGTGGGAATGGTTGGACTCGACGATCTGGTGGGTCTCTTCCAACCTGGTTATTCTGTGTGATTCTGTGTGTGAATGCCTCCCAAAACTTTATTAGAATATTAGTATTTAAAACCAGAGTCATTAAGGGAAATCTTCAGACAAGATTGGTTCCAAGGGTAAAAAGTACTGAAAAAATTAATAGTAAACCTACTCCAGCCGAAGAGGTTTTCAACAGCATTTCAACATAATTCTGCAGTGTCTTTTGTCCACTAGTTCCTCTGCTTGCCATAGCCATATTATACTAATCTCCATCTTCCCAAGCTTCACTAGTATTTCGCTATTAGCACAGCAATCACCACTCTGCCAAAGTTTCAGAAGATTAGATCTGTCACATTTTATATGCTGAGAAAGGAGTTTTAAAGGAAAGATATCAAGTTAGCCTAGACTCTGTGGCTCTCTAATGATCTTCTTTTTTGCAGATATCTGTTAGTTTTTATCTTCTTTTATGGTTATCTTTATTTTCCGTTGATTGTTGCTTTAAAAGCTTCTCTAAAGCTTTGTATTGTATTGAAGCCTACGTTGCAGGCCTGTTTTGGCCAGGTACTTGTGAAATGCACTAGGCTGCCTCTCTTCCAGTCATATGACACCCGTTCTGAATGGAGAGACTTTCTGAAGAGGCTTCTCACCATCAACAGGATTTCATATGCCAGCTTTTCTTGAATCCTGAAATAGAAGTTTTCTGGTTGCACTGGGTGAAAGCAAGGAGCTTTGAGGGTTTTTTCCACCTACCGTAACACAGATTTCCTTTCTGCTCTCATTTCCTTTCAGCTGGCTCTTTCTTTGAGCCCTCATTTCAAGAGCACTTTTTGAAAATTGACTATAAGGCACAGCCTCTGTTGCTGATGATCCTTTTTCCATTTCTATCTAGGCACCATTTTGGAGGTGGGCTTGCATACAGCTAGGTTTGAGGCTTTTTCCAGAAGCTTTTTGCTTTGCAGCATTTAAAAGCTCCAGAAATTGTTCTGTGTTTTGCTTTAAAGAAAATACAAGTCTCTTCCATAGAGAGGTCCCCAAACAATTAACTTTTGCTTCCTTCACTCATTTCTTTTAAATTCTGATAGACGGACTTACTAACAGATTTGGTTTTGTTTATCTCTTCATTTTATTTAAATTAAACTAGCATTCATGTGATCTGGTGATATTTTTTACAATTAGCTGTCCTACAATAACCTCAATACTTTCTGTAACTAAATTTGGAAAGAAGCCTTTCTGCTTTCTGTCAGAAAATCTGTCAGTTATCAAACACTGGAATATCTGGGCCGCCTTTGGTAGCATTTGTTCTCCAGTCTGTGTCTGAGAAACTGGAGTCTGCCATAATGAGACAATTCTCTGAAGAATTTCTCCCTGTAATAAGACTTTGAACATCTCTATCCATATCCAAATTTAACTCTAGAATTCTACAACTACCCACTACCTTTCCCCAAAGTAATTTTGTATGCAAACAGAATGTGTTATATATGGATTCCCTTTCTGAAACATCAGTCAGTCATTCCATTCACACACACTACTTCTACCATTATTTCCATCTTTTCTGAATACCAGCTCCCTTTCTGTACCAATGTCCAAGGGATGATAACAAGTCTATGATGTTTCTGTATCCCTATAGTTCTCTTTGTAAATCAGATAGAGTAATTTATGTCCTATACCCATGACTTTATTTCTTGTGTTTCCAGGTATCCTGTTCATGTCCATTTATCTGCCTACCAGTATAATACATCAATACAACTTGTAAATGTAAGAGACAATATATGCGGTGTAGCAGATATCGCCAGGAAGATAAGGAGTTGGCAGAGCAATGGTGTTGTTTCTTAGCACACCCTTAAGATTCTTAACATATCAGCATGAAATCTGCATACTGTCATATTAATAGAAAAAAGTCATTAAAAACAGGATTAGGAAGATTTTGTATCCCTTTTACTGCTACTCTTTTTGTGTTCTTTCTTCTGGCCATGTTAGATATCCTAGCTACGTTTGCAGATATAGATGTCTCCAGTTAAAATTCAAAATCCTATTGAAAGACCTCAGTAAACGAGCTGATCACCAAAGATATTAGGTGGATGCCTCCTTCTCTAAATTTTGGAAAATCTTGTCATATATTTACATATGTGAGCTCAACTTTAACTACATGCCTTAAAAGTATTATGCCAGTCTGAAAGGAAAGAATTAGAAGTGTTTTTATGCATTTCTTTTTGAATATAAATACAATTTCAAGATTGGTTTCTCTAGGCTTTTTGATGAAGCTTGTCCTAGTACCAAGCTGATAATCTCACCTGTGGGTGGCATTTCCAACTCATACAGACTGAGAGATATAATTTCTTAACTTGTCACAGAATCAAAGAATAAGTTAGGTTAGAGGGTCTTCAGGACATTATTTACTCCAAATCCTGCTTGAAGCAGGGCTATGTTCAAAGATAGATCATGTTTCTCAGGGCAATCTCCATCTGTGGATGGAGATCTCACAGCCTCTCTGGGTCAACTGCTGAAAACTTCTTTTCTTACAACAAATCAGAACTTCCCTCGCTGCAATTTGCAACCATTGATTCTTATCCTTTTTCTGCACCTCAGTTTTTATCTGAGTTCTCTCTGTAATTCCCCTCTTGGTAAGAGAAAATGGCAATTAGATCTCTCCCCTGGGTTCACATCCCTCTCTATCAGCCCACTCTCCAGGCTAAACAAACCTAGCTTGTATGCTATGTGCTCCAGGCCCTAACCTTGGTGGCCCTCCGCTTGCCTTACTCCAGTTTGACAAAGTCTTTCCTCTACTGGGGGCCAAAATGATATATAGAGGCAAGAGTTTTCCTTTGCCTTTGTAAGTGCTTTTACAGCTCCTCTCAGCCTGCTGAGATCCGTCTGCAGGGCAGCCCTTCCCTCCACTGCATCAGCTGCTCCCCTCTGATGGGTCCTGGCTTTAAGATGATTATGAGCTTGGAGGCATTCTGGAGAGAAATTCCTTATTGTTGTGGGGAATGACAACACCATGCCCTACTTCCCACCCCACCTCTACACACGCCCGCATTTATTTCAGGTTATTTGCAGGTTTTTAAATTTAGTTGTGGTTCCACGAAGCTGCTAATATATATGCAGTGGTAAAGACAGCCTGAGGCACAAAGTAGTGCATTTAGTTTCTGTGAGCGTGAAATATTGCCTACACATTGAATTTTATCTGTTGAGGAATGTCAGAAAGTTAGTGGCATATCCTTCTGCTCCCTTTTTGTTGTGCTAAAAGCATATTTGCCAGAAAACAAATTCCTAGTTTCATTTTGGATTACTGTGTTTTCTATGACTGGTACATTTATTCAAAGGTGGGAAAAAAGTGATGCATCCTTGGCACAGAAAAAGCTTTCTTGTGTCTGATACAGCACTGAGAAATTTCAGTCGTGATTGTGTCTCACCCAAAGATTGCACAACACTGCAAATATAAGAATTACTGTGAATTCTTCATCATACATTGTCCTTTAAAGCTTCAGCCAGGGAGCCAATGTACATGTCCAGCTTTACTCCAAATACATAGATCTGATTTTTTTTTCAGTCATTTTCTATGTTAGTGCATGATATATGCCTTCCTTTATTAATCCTGCAGGCTTTGGCCTATCTGCAAAATTACCTCCTTTTTGCCAAAAATTACTAAAATAGTAATCCTTTCTGATGGGAGGGATTTTAGCTGAAATATGAAGGTCAAATTGGGCTGCATGTTTTAAAATATATCTTGCATGAAGTTCAAGTTTAGTTGTATAAAGGATATACTACAGATTATTAAATTACCCTATGTGTAAATTATTTTATAAGTATTAATATTTTTCTGTTGTGCATACACTGAGTATCGAGCTGCAAATATAAATAGAACCTATGGCATTCTTTCTTTGTACTCAGTGTTTTGCGAGTACCAATGAATAGCCAGTGCTATGGTGAGACTCAAGCAAAAGGTCCAGTCTGGCACAGGAGGGTCACCCCTCTGCGTACATTCTCACTGGAGTCAGTAGAACTGCTTTCTTGAATAAAGACTATTCACTGGGCTGGGGTTTATAGGACCATTTTTTTTTTTAAAAAAAAGGCATTAAATAGCTGTCTTTTGTGTTCAGTTTGACATTCTACCTAACCTAATGGGCATACAAATCTATTAAATGTATTTTATTAGTTTTTGTGTCACATAACTAAATTATAATGAAAGTAATTTTCAAATCCTTTTTTTTTACCATGTGGGTGCTATTTCGCTTAGTGTGTCAGTTAATAAAGTAGTAAACTATATTCTGTTCTCTCTATGTAATGAATGCCACTTAAATACAAATCATTAATGGCTTTTTGTGTTAGAGCTGAAGAGAGATTTCCTAGTTTTAATTTTGATTGGGGCATTTAGCATATATTTTGTGCATAGGTAGCCATTTTGCTCTTGGTGTTAAAAAGCCGGGGCAGAAAGAATCTCATGATAGGAGGCTACTGAATCACTATTGATCCCAGTCTGTCACATTTAATAGACGCTGCATCTTCATGCTTTTTCCCACCCTGTGGACATTGCAAGGTGCAGAGAAATTCTTCTCTTCTCACATAATTGAGTCAAAAGCATGAACTGAATCCTCGCTCAATGTGGCTTTCCTGTCACCACCCTAAATAATTCTGCCTGTCACCCTGCAGCAGCCATCTGGGACTGCCATAGGGTTTTGCAGGAGCTCTGGCAGCAGCAGCCTCCTGTAGCACCTACCCAGCATCACCAGGAGGACCCAGCAACCCTCTGGCAGGGTCAGAGAGTGGCTAAAGGAATGATAGGGAGCATCCTGCAGGTGCTGGGCACTGAGGCTGCAGGGCTTTTGGGACTCTCATGTAGCAGGGATCAGCTGCAGCAAGTTCCCTCTACCAGCTGCCTTATCGCCCTCAGCAAAGCTGCTGCTGTGTCCCCAGCAGTGGGGACAACCAAATGACTCAGAAAAATCTCCTGATCGGCTGCAGTTTTCAGTCTGTGAAATTAAATAAACTAACCCACGTCTCAGTTTACTGTTTTATGCTGTGCTAAAATCTGCAGTAGCTCAGGGGCTGCTTCGTGAGCCATGCTGTCGTCCCCATTACAAGGGCAAGCAAATGATGGGGTGTACCCCTCCTTCAGCCATCTGTTGCCACCTCTGCATCAAAGCCCTCAGAAAGCTTATGCAACTTCAGACTGTTTTCAGATCTTTGGTGCTTTCATATACTCTTTCCTATCCTGTGGAAAAATGTATTGAGTAGTTCATTATCACTGGAAAGGAGGACAGAGAGGAAAGAGCTCTTCGTGCACCATCCAGTTAAAATGGATCTTTCCCAGGTCTCTCATGCCACAGAAAGCTCATTTTGAACTCCTAGGTTAGTCACTCTTGGCTATGGAGCGTAACAAGTAAGATGACCCAAAGCCATAAAAAATTGAGCTCTGGTGGTCTTCTTGACCCTTACTCTAAGTGGCATGGTACCATCTACTCTCTGGGTACTCACAGGAGCTTCTCATCCTTATTACCTATGTATAGTGAAAAACATACCTGCTTTCCTAGCTAGCTCACCTTTTTGCTTTTTTCTCAGCAGAAGGTGGGAAACATGAAACATAAGCCCAAGACAACAGTAAACTGAAAATGGCTTCCCATGTCTTTTCTTCAGACCCACTGTAGTTCCAGCAGATCTCATAGGCACACAGTGAGACCAGGACTCTCATCTAGATGTTTTTAATCAGGTACCTTCCCCTGCAAGCACAATAAACACCGAAATGGTTTGCAATTAAAAGTAATTCTAGGTGATTAATATTTTATAGCTTTTTTCTTGGCATTTCCTTTAAATAATATGATTTTAGTCTCTACTCTGTCTGTTTTGTTTAAAAGAGCTGTCTCAGAAATGCCTGAAAATATCTTGAATAGTGGTTCAACAGGAAAGGAATGGTGTTACAATAATCTCCATAAGAAAAAATCCAAAAGTGTTTTCTGTTTTTAATATAATGCTTTTCAGACTTTGAATTTCACTTCCTTGATAATGAGGATAACAGGAAAACTGGGAAAACAAGTTGGAAAGAGTGCATGATATAGCCCACACCTGTTTTGAGATGGTTTACTTTCAGCTACTTCTGTGCCATTCCTTGAGATGTAGAGCACTGCAAGCAGGGGCAGAATCAGGCCCTAGGCTTCATAGCAGTAGAACATTGTGTGGCAGAAGCCTTTGGAGCCAGATGGGTTTTCTGAGAAGAGCATAATGGATTGCAGTTGAATTGATATTTTAAACTAACAAATGTTTAGATCAAAGAGGCTCACAACACAGACACTTACAATACAGGGCTGATTGCAGCATAACAGAAGCAGCTAAATGCAGTAATGGGGAAGGTGGTGTCAGCATTTCACTTCTAAATTTCAATTCTCAATGACTTCAAGCAGCTGTAAAAATTCACTTTTAGCTGAGGCTGGAACAAGGACATGGGCCAAGAACCAGAGCGATCTAAAAAGGGATCCCAGTTCCTTTCTGTATGAAAGGCTTCCCAGCATGAAAAACCTTAAATGTAAGAGGGTAGCAAAATCTGCTTCCCCACAGATAGGGTCCTGTGTTTGGTTCTGAAGCTGAAACACAAGTGAGGCAATGCAAATGAACAGAGCTTTGAAAACAGCTCTTCTGAAAAGATCAGCTGGATAAAATGTACAAAGCTACAAATGATCTCTGGGAAAGCACATATATTGCCTATCAGGAAAGCTAAAGGACTAGTAAAACCAGTGTCTTTTCGTGGTTGTAACTAGTAGCACAAATGAAATGGCTAACTTGCAAGGCCAGTGTAGCTGACATGTTCCTCGCTACACATGAGGAGCTCTTCTGCATTATGGGCTTTTTCCTCCTATCTGAGGTTTCATCAATAGGGAACTGTCAGTGAGACAATTTTTTTTCAGATTATGCATTCAGAAGTATTTAAACTGGCTCTGCAGAACAAATTAGGAAAATCAGACTTTTAAAAATATCTCCTGTTTTGACAGTCTTGATATCTGTACACACTGTGAATCGATTTCCAGATTTTATGCTAATTAGAGACTACTTTATGCAGCCTTGGAACAGAAGAGACAGATCACTCCATATACAAAAGTTAAAAGAAAAATTGCAAGGTATCGTAGAAGATAGGTAGGCAAATATCTTAACACAAGTAATTTGTAGAAGAAAGTCCACAGCTAAGAGAGAATTTCAGTCACAGAATTTCATGCATTTCAACATATGAGCTGGACTTGCCATGAAATATGATTGTCCTGTGGGCTAGACTATGGAAAGATGGTTCTTGGATACCAAATTCCTGGTCTCAAGATCTGTATAAAAAACTTTGCCAAGTGTCTCCACTGCCAAGTCTGGAAGACAGAAGATACAGATCTGAAGTCTGAGGAAAGCTGGGATATAATGAAGAAGATACTAGTCTTTGGGATGCTATTTTGGTTTCTTCCTGTAACACACCAATAACCTGTTACTTTGACAAACACTTTAAAAATGTGTTATTTAAAGTTAGGAAAATGGATCCATGGTTAATCACATAATCTGCAGTTCAGATGGATAAGAATTTGTAACAAAAAAATGTTGCGGTTGTGTATTTGTAAATACGTTGTGGCTGCAGAGGATTTGTCTAAATACCTATTGATCCAAATGACAGCTTGCCCCATTAAAAACCTCATATCATATAATGGTGAAAGCCATGAACATATTTATGTGCCTTTTTATGACATCCTGTGAAAGCATTAATATTTTATAGTCTAGTGACTCATAATAATTCAGTCACAAAGTATTTTGCATCTTATAATGCTGCCTTGACTCCATTAATAGCAAACATAATATCATTATTGAATTTAGAATAGATATATATTTCTGGAACACAATTAGATTTTCTTTCGTTTTTGCATTTTAATTGAACAATCTTATGCCCATCAGACTGTGAACTTACATAAAAGTAGGTGTAGATTTTTGCTGTTTGATAAGACAGCCAAAAGGAACAAAATATTTCCTTAAGGATGGTATTAATTACCTAACTAATATTTAGGTTTTAATTGCTTCCCCATATGGACACAAAAACATACATACAAATTCATTAGCACCTCACTGGTAAGTGCTAAAATGTTTATTAGCTCTTCACAGCGACTATTTGATGCGGGTTCCAGTTAAGCACTATTGCTCAAACATTCCTCCTCTGGCTTATTAATTCACGGCAACAAATCCTCTTTCCTACTCCTTCCTGTCCTCCCCTCCATTTCCACTCCCAAACATACTTTCCCTCCCTGTCATTTGCAGAAGGTGCTAGTTTTAAAGACAATGTCATAAATTTTGAAAAGGGAGGTGATGCTTTCAACCAGTATTTCTGTTGTCAGACAGAAAGCTTTCACTGCTGAGTATCTTTGTATTATAATCATTAAAATACGCCAAGCCCTCTAAAGGCATTACAATGGCTGTAATGCTACAAGTCACAGTGTGTTTTTATCATGGTCTGTCCCAATAGTTAATGTCAGGTATCAAACAACAAGGGAAGTCACCAAACTCACTCTCTTGAATGAAACACAAAGAAACTAATGAAACAATACTAAGCTACAAACCACAAAGCAATAATCAGCAAAAATTAGCCATACATGATCTAGCTATGTCAAGAACAGGCAGGAATAGGCAAACTGCCCAGAGTGGTTCATGTATTTATGTGTGGAGGAACTCAGGACTGGAATTAGAGATTTCTAGGCAAACAAGCAAACAATTTGAAAGAAAAAGAAGAAAAAAAAAGAAGTAGTTATATGGATGATCATAAATTGCTCCAACCTATGTGTTTCTATGTTCCAGTAAGCTTCAGGGTTTAACCAGGGAATGCAAATTAAAACTGACTGCAACAGTTGGCTCTAGATTTTGTTGTCAAGGAGCAGTATTCGTTTTCTTCAGTGCCTGATTTCTTTTGCTTTACTGCTTAAGAGAAAAAAAACAAGGGCATGTAAGGAGGCAGATCAAGAGAGCATGGCATAAAACCTAAAATATGCTAAAATTATACCTTCTTAATGTCATGAAGTCTTATAACCTAAAGACACTGAAAAGCTATATCTAAACTAGCAGAAATGTGCTGTTCTGAGAGGGGAGAAAAGAAGCAAACAGATAAAGGTACTGGCCTGGAGATATAGGTAGACATCAAAAAGAAGGGGAATGTCTATGACCTGCAGAAGAAGGGACAGGCCTCTTGGGTGGACTATAGGAAGTAAGATTGTGCAGAGAAAAAATCAGGAGGGCTAAAGCCCAACTAGAGTTCAGATTGGCCAAGTTGGTGAAAGATAACAAAAAATCTTTCTATAAATACATTAACAATAAAAGGAGGACTAGGGAGACCATACAGTTGCTATTGGATGCAGAAGGAACAACAGTGACAGGAGATGAGGAGAAGGCTGAGGTACTTAATGCCTTCTTTGCCTCAGTCTTAATTGTAAAGAAAGTTGTTCCCTGTGGTACACACCCAGGAGTTAGAGGAGCAGAACAAAGCTCCCATGATCCAAGAGGAGGTAGTTAGAGACTTGCTTGCCCAGCTAGACACTCACAAGTCTATAGGGCCAGATGGGATCCACCCAAGAGTACTGAGGGAGCTGGTGAATGTGTTTGCCAATCCCTTTTCCATCACCTTCCAGCAGTCCTGGCTGACTGGGGAAGTTCCAATGGACTGTTGTGCCCATCTACAAGAAGAGTCAGAGGGAGGATCCAGGAAACTACAGGCCTGTCAGTCTGACCTCAGTGCCAGGGAAAGTCATGGAACAGGTGATCTTGAGTGCTGTCATGAAGCA
Source organism: Clamator glandarius (assembly GCA_033459285.1). Lineage (NCBI taxonomy): Eukaryota > Metazoa > Chordata > Aves > Cuculiformes > Cuculidae > Clamator > Clamator glandarius. The sequence goes on along the minus strand of JAUNZM010000674.1, from coordinate 1,374,302 downwards.
CATGCAAGAGAACTGGGTGATCAGGCCCAGTCAACACGGGTTCACAAAAGGCAGGTCTTGACAAACTAACCTAGTCGCCTTCTATGATAAAGTGACTCGGCTGCTGGATGAGGGAAAGGCTGTGGATGTATCTTCCTGGACTTCAGTAAAGCCTTTGACACAGTTTCTCACAGCATTCTCCTTCAGAAACTGTCATCCTCTGGCCTGGACAGGCGCACACTCTCCTGGGTGGAAAACTGGCTGGCTGGCCGGGCCAAGAGAGTGGTGGGAAATGGTGTTAAATGCAGCTGGAGGCCAGTGACAAGTGGGGTTCCCCAGGGCTCAGTGCTGGGTCCAGCCCTGTTCAGTGTCTTTATCAATGACCTGGATGAAGGCATCGAGTGCACCCTTAGCAAGTTTGCGGATGACACTAAGCTGGGTGGAAGTGTGGATCTGCTGGAGGGTCGGGAGGCTCTGCAAAGGGATCTGAACAGGCTGGACCACTGGGCTGAGTCCAATGGCATGAGGTTAAACAAGGCCAAATGCCGGGTCCTGCACTTGGGGCACAACAACCCCCCGTGCAGAAGTATTTAAAAGACGGGTGGATGAGGTGCTGAGAGGCATGGTTTAGTGGTTGATAGGAATGGTTGGATTCAATGATCCAATGGGTCTTTTCCAACCTAGTGATTCTGTGATACTGTGATTTTGGCTTGTTTTATTTTCTGCCAGAATTCAAGCTATCTCCAATGAGCTCATTTTAGCAGTGTTTTTCTTTGCCTCCTTGAATGTGGGCTTGCCTTTCCACCGGTTTCAGTAGGCTTTTAGTCCACACCTTCTTCTAGATACTGCTCTGAATATCCAGTTCTTCTTGTCACCATTGGGAGTTTTATGCAAGAACATGTGTAGCTGGGTCAACAAGAGGGAGAAGAGTCTTAAACTAGATATTCCTCAGCCAGTTGTAGAAGAAAGGTTTGCCTGAAATCAATGGAGAGACGCCAACTGTCTGTGTATGCTTTCTGGATTCTCATGTGAAGAAATCATTGGAAGTGGCTCAAAAAAATGCCAATTTTTTTTTGTATGTTTTTTTAATTGGGAACATTAAGTGTCAACAATATCCTGCTTACACAATAGTGATACAATTTATGGTCCAGTACTGTAATCTGTACCATCAATCGCCATGCGAGCTGCCTGAACAATGAGTCTTTGTAATGTGTGGAGCATTTCATGCCATCTGTGTCCCAGAACACTTAACAGAGTTAGTTAAAACAGTCTCAGTAAATAGTAGCAGAGAATGAATAAATGTAAAAGGTTTAGGCAAAGGAAAGCAGAAATAATTCAAACTCTTAGTCAGACATGCAGCACAGAGCACAGCAGTAAATGATGCCATGTATTTCTTTCAAAAATGCCAGAAAATTAGAACATTTTTTTCCCATTTGCCCTCTGAAATACTGCTGCTAGTTCACAAAGCTGAAAAGAATTAGTGTCATAAACAAGCAGCCTGAAGTCTAAAAGAATCGGCTGCAATGAATGTTAAGCTTTTGGTTCAAGTCCCCCTATAACAAGATACTTAAGCCAGCCCATGTGATCAGTGTTTTTCAGCTGTGGAAATCTAGGTGTGTATTTAAATACCTTGTTGAACAGTGATGATGATACTAAGCGAACTGTATGTTAAGGGTGGAACTAATCTCACTGAACTGTAGATCTGTTTGAAAGTTAGGTGTCTTTTTTAAGCTACGTTTATAGCAAACTAAGAGAGAGGCACCTGGAGGACATTGTTTATTTCCTGAGAAGCATCTAAAATAGGTGAGACAACTTACCCTATATATATGCCCATTTCTTTCCATGGACTAGAAATGATGCCTAGGTAACTAATTTAGTTGCCGTGTGTGACTTTAAGATACCTAAAATCAAGAGAGATGGACGCACATTCACTTTTTATACATCTTGCACTGCAAGGTTAGCCATTTAACAAATTTACAGAATGAGCTTCACCTAGTTACATATGCATGCTGGGAGTTTGTGTTGCTTTAGAATCTAAGAAATCTTTAATTCCTCCACCATGAATAGTTCTCCTGCATTATCACCCAGGACTAAATTAAAAATTAGCTTAGAATGAAAATAGGGTGCTGCACTTAAAGATCTTACAGCTGAACTCATGCAGTTGTGTGTCAAAACTGACGCAATGAGAGACTTTGCATATGTTAGTGACTTGATACTGCTACAGGACATACCATGAGGTTTAACCTCTGGGCTGCCCTCAGAAATGACAGAGCACTGCTCTCTGTGGAGGGAACAGCTTGTTCCACCTGCCACAAAATGAGCCTTCTACAGAAAATGCTCCAATAAGATACCTGGGGAGTATCCCCATACAACTGGTTTGTCTAACTCATAATGGCAGACATAATCTGAATTCAGTGACTCAGAAGATGCATGAGATTTCATCACCGAGACCATTTGAGTAGACCAGCACAGGCACCACCAGTATCTGTGAGCTGCTTCATAGAACTGTTGGAGCAAAATAGAACAGTAGAGGCCAGCTAAGGCCACTTCAATTACAAGTACCTGTGTTACAAAAATTTCATCAAAGGGGCATGCATAAGGAAACTGGTTTTCTAGGGACAGAATATGAAATATGTGGCCCATTCTTAGAGCCTGGTTTAGCTGGTTCTCCCAGGCAAACACGACGTGCAGATCTTGCACTACATTGAATGATCTTGTTCTAATAATTATAAATGCCACTTATATACTGAAGACATTTCTTCACTGTCTCAAAGATCTTAATGAAGATTGTATAATAAAATGCAAACATTATACTTTGCCAGCATAAACAAAACAACAGTTACATCAAAGGTCCTACAGGCATTGTTCATTTGTATAAGTAATTCCTACTTTGCAATCAAGATGTGCAGGATGTCAAATTAAAGATTTTTAACAATTTTCACAACTTGGCACTTATTTGAACTGCAAGTGGGGAAGTGAGGTGTGGAACAAGTTGCAGGAAAACAGAAAATCCTTCACCATCAAATAATTGAGGCATATAACAGAAGATAATTTAGGAAGAAAAAGCCCTAAGGAGATTTTTGGAGATTTCACTAGTTCCTTTAACGGTGAACCATCAAAAAAATGAAATGCCTGAAAAGCTGGAGGCTGAACAGCATAAGCAAGACTGTGCATACAGAAACATTGCAGTGTTAACTGCTGGAAGAAGTATAAATTATGCATTTCTGATGTGTCTCTACAGGACTTCTAACCTTCTTTGCCCCTTAGGGTGCTCGTTATCTGCAGGAGCAATTAACAGATAATATCTAGCAGCTAGCGTGATTTCTTACCTTTAGAGTGATTTCAAATCAAATAAAAAGGAAGCTAGTAGAGCCAAGGAGGCTTAAGCTGTGAAGTTGTTTCTGAAGTATATTGGATAGAAATAATCAGTAAATTGAAGGTAAACAGTGTCAGGGAGCCTGGAGTATGTCTAGCTGAATTTTTTATATTTTGGATAGATAATCTGTGACAGATGTATGTGAGACAAATAATGAAAAAACCTTTCAGTAAGTAATTCTGAAAGGAGAAGCCTAACTTCCCTTACCTCTGCAACTTCAAGCTGATTAGTCAAATGATCTGATTTTTCAACTATTTAGAATAAATTAAAGACAAAGGAGGAAAAAAGCACCCTTAAGATTGGTCTTGGAAAAAAGAAGTTCTGATGACTAGCAAGCTGCTTTTTCCTCAAACCAAGTGGAATATTTTGAACATATTCATTTGACTTATGAATAGCTTAGAAAAACTAGTGGATCAAGTACAAACTACAACATTCTAAGATAAGATTTGTAAAAAAACAATTATTTCAAGTCTTCAAAAAAATCTTAACGAAGAGTTTCTTACCTGAAAGAGCAGATTGTTGAGTAAAAATCAGTATTATGTTATGATACCTCTACAGCTGTCCTCTTGCAAACTGGTAATCCGTGAAAATGTTTAATGTACAGAGTGTGTCACAGTTTTACATGCTCCTCTAGTTCTAGATGTGATGTAATATCATTTCTTGTAAGTGGTAACATCCTTTATTTTCAGTTCTTTCCTAATACATGATAAAAAGGAGGTTGTAGAGAGGAGGGTGCTGGCCTCTTCTCCCAAGTGACAGGGCACAGGACAAGAGGAAATGGCCCCAAGCTCTGCCAGGGGAGGTTTAGGCTGAACATTAAGAAAAAAAATTTCACGAAAAGGGTCATTGGGCACTGGAACAGGCTGCCCAGGGAGGTGGTTGATTCACCTTCCCTGGAGGTGTTTGAGGCGCGGGTGGACCAGGTGCTAAGGGGCATGGTTTAGTGTTTGATAGGGATGGTTGGACTCGATGATTCAGTGAGTCTGTTCCAACCTGGTTATTCTATGATTCTATGAAAACACACAGTTTGAAAAAAGAAACAGTACCAAATCTCTTGTTAAAAAAACAACCCACAAATAAAACTAAAACACAACAGAAAACCCAGAGAACTTTAAAATATATGCCAAAATATTTATGACTTTTATATCCTTTTACCACATCCAAAATACCAGTGTATGATGCCACCTTTTTACTGTTTCATCATGAGTATAAACTGAGCCTGGAAATGGGATTTGTGTAGATTCCTCCACAATATAGACCTGCTTATTTCCTTGAGGATCCAGGTAGAGTCAAGGATCTGGCTTCCATCAAAAAAATTAAGTTTTAAGTCTCAAGTTCTTGGGACAGAGGATATTTTTCTCCTGTAAACTACAAAGTCTTGAACATTTGGAAAAAAATATCCTTGCTGAAAACCTTGATTTTATATCCATTATTTGTTAGTGAACCGCATAATTCAAAACTTTCTGTTATATCACATTAAAAATAAAAAATAATCTCTGTAACTATTAGTATCGGGCTTTTAAAATAATCTAATTGCATCTAAATACATTTGGAATGATATAAAAAGACTTATATGGAAAAATCTTGGAGTTATTCAGTTCACCTCAAGTTTATGATTGCTTACATTGTCACCAGTCACTCCCAGAAGGAAAGCCAGAAAAGAAATGAGGCTGAATATGTAGCAATATGATTTTATTTTTCTCAATATTATCGAAATAGCCATTGAGCCTAAAAAGTATGTTCAAAATACGTTAAAAAAATACAGATTCATCTTGCATGTAGAAACACCAGTAGATTTAGTATTTTTTAATGTGTAAAATGATACCTAGATTTCAGAAGCAGAAAATGAAAGGATGCTATTGAGCTTGAAATGAGGGGATATATTTTGGCTGACACAGTGGAGGCAGACTGGTTAGCATTTAGAACTAAATAGCCAGTCATCTGGGCTCTGGATGTTGCTGTCCATCTCTACAGGGGTTAGAGAAGGAAAGAGGGCAGTCAGAAGGTCGCAACTTTGATCTTGGAGTATTTCAATTACTTGGATATTGATTAGGATGACAGTTATACAAAAGCTCTAAAGACGGACACATTTGTAAAGGCTGCCCAGGACTGCTTTCTTCAGCTGTTTGTTGAGATGACTACATAATGAGAGTTTATTTAAAAACTCATCTTAACAGATATGACAGCTCTGATAAATAAACAGAGTTCAGGAAACAGTGAGACCTTTTTTGGATCTGCTAAAATGTCTTTTGGTGAGGAAACATAATGCTTTTTCCTCATCACAACAATGACTGCTCCTTCCAGAATCTCTGTGTCAACTCACTTGTGAGAAAAGACCATTCTTTCTCTTACTTTAGCTCAGAATGTGTTTCTAACCTAACTAAACCCCTTAAAAAGGTCATGCTACCAACACAGGCTCACAAAGACACATGAAACTGCACTTGTGTGTAAATAGTAAGTCATCATCCTTATATTAGAAGTTTTCTTGGGACCAGTGCTTTATACTCCTTTAAAAGAAAAAATATAATTAGGTGGAACATCCTCACAAATTACCATAATGACAGTTTATATTTTCTGTTGAGCATGGATTTAAAAGCATCTTTTATAGTCTTTGCCAAATAGGTCAATAGAAATGAAACCTTACTCAGCCAGAATATGATCCAGTGCTACTATTGAACTGTTTACTCATTGTACACTGTGTGTGCTCCTTAGTTATCACAACAAAAGCTTTTCCAAGAGTTTTATTAAGCTGAGGACTACTTCTAGGCCAAGGATCCGAAGTCACATTTCCAATTAATCCCATATATTTTTCTGTTGCTTGAATACTGGATTAATTTATAATCCATCTGAGGGTTTAATGATACCTTCAGATATCCAGGCTCAAAGCCTCGCTCAAATAGCATGCTCATTTCTTCACTTTTGAGAGGTGGCCTCTGAAAAGGCTGATATTGTCTCCAGCACCATTTTTTACTTAGCATCCTAGTGCCCCATTTTAGCCAAAGGTGAATCCTCTGGATTTCATCTATTTCCAGCCTGTATTTCATGCAGTTTCTCTGACACAATCTGTCATGAGCAGTTTGCATCCAGCTGGCTTAGTTGTGTGTGGAATCAAGAAATCCCAGCCTCTCCCCATTACATCAGGGATGCTGTTTGTTAGCATCGCATGTTCAGCCTGGGAGGGAAATTTCTACAGAACAAGGTCTCCGTCACAGGTCGGCTCTATTTTGCAAAATTTTGAAAAGCACAAAGATATCCTAAAATATTTCGGCATATTACTTTACTGTACTATTCAAAGTTAAGGCAAGTGTTGTGTGAAGAGGGATTTGCCACTCCTGCAGCCCAGCAAATTTTCACATGAGAGAAACCACCAGTTTCCAGGCACCTGCTAGAAGAAACAGCCCAGAAAAATCCTTCCCACTGCTTTATTCAGTGGAGAGAGAGAGAGAACAGGACAATTCAGCTGGTAGGTCCCGTTTTTCTTTCTCTGTCAAAATGTACGAAAAACCTTTCACAACTTGCTTAGGACACACTAAGGGAGATTGGGCGGGGAAGGGTCCGGGCGCTGGGCTGCAGCCTAGCAGTGCCACCTAGTGAGAGCCCGGCTTGGAGCCACCGGGATCGCAGTGGATGCGGCTTTTGCCCTCCCAGCTCCACGCTGTGCAGCTGTGTTAAGCATCCTGCAAATGAGTTTTTCCCCTTAGAAGGGACGGTGCTTCGATTGAATAGACACCAAAGTCTATTTGAGTGCAGCTGTAGCTATTTGCTCTGAAGAGCAAGAAGGAGAAGGAGGGGGCAGCTCTAGCTGTTACAGCATAGACTGGTGTTTTAAACACCTTCTTGAGAGATCATGGGGAACATTAGGCTTGTTCTTGTAGGAGGAGACCTGGAAACACTCCGGTGGCTTTCGTCAGAATGGCTAGGAATGAATAGATGCCACTGGTCATATAATCTACAGTTTATGAAGCTGAAAAAAAGAAATGGCAATTCAGATCAAACGTTGTCCTTCACATCTCTTGACAGTAAATATACTGCCAGAAACCCTCAGTGCAGATGGGTGAAGGGGAGGCTTCAAGCCGCTGGAGGCAAAGAAGGATGAACAGGAGGCTGTAGCAAAAGAGTAGTGGTTTAGGCCTGTGGTGTTGGGGCTGCTCTGCCTGCCCCCAGCTAACCTTTTTAGCTTTCTTGCTGGCTGTGCTAATACATGGAGTGCATAAACTACAGTTCCAAACTATGAAAAGAAAGCACAGCAAGGCAGATTTGTTATAAAGGCTTAACAAAAAAAAACCAAAACAAAAACAAAAAACAACAAAAAAACCTCCACACAGAATAAATAGTAAGTGCATCAAAATGCATATCTGTTTTTTTAGGAAAAGATATACACACATTTATTACCAGTTTTAAATTCTTTATAATATCAAACATAGCTACATCCATTCCCAGAGGGACTTGCTTGCAGAAAAAGGGAAATATATTACATCAGTATTTCATTACACAGTCCACTGATCACAAAACACATCCACTCTACATTTACCCCAGAGTCCTTACCCAACGCACTGCTCACTCAGAACAAATGTAAGCTCCAGAGTCTCAGAAAAGGCAGTCTAAACCACAGTCTTTCATTGTACCATCTTGTCCCCTGTAGGTAATTAACACACTTCACAAAGCTCTGATTAAAGCCATCTTTTTTTCTTTTTCATTTTAATCTTGCCCTGTCATCTAATGGTCCAGTTACTGCAAAAATGGAAATGCTTTCATTGAGTTAATGATTTTGTGGACTGTGATTCAGTATCTCCTGTATTTTCTGTCTTCCCTAATAACTACCTCAGGAATCAGATGGTGTCTACCATCTTTACACATTTTGGAATATGGGAACCTCCAGCTTCCGTAAAACAAACTGAGAGTAAGTGATCCAGGAGCACACTGGCAGAGTATCCTCTCAGCCCCAGAGGTGATATCTGACCTGTTTAAATTTCTTTGTATTCCCTTTATGATGTTAATAAAGGTAAAAGGAGATGGGGGTGCAAGATTCAAACAAGTTAACTACAAAAATACACAAGTTCTCACACTATGTCTGGGGGAAAAAAGTATAGTTTTATGCTTCCAAGTATGACAGATAGAGTAAGTTAGGAGATCCTAATGTCTATGGTAAATGACAGCTGGAGTGACATGTGAAGTCTGTTCTCTGTATCCAGTGCAAAGTAGGTATGAAATATGATTAAATGGTATTTTTAAATACTCACTTTAGAAAGCCATGAATGACTTCAACAGGTGCAAAGCAATAAGAACTCAGCCTCACAGTGATGAAGAGAGCAGTGGTAAGCACTACACTATTCAGCAACAGAGCACAATGCAAATTGTTCGCTTTAACATTCAAGTTGCCTGAAACGCTCTTGTTTCTGGTTGCATAAGAAACTCAAAACTCAAATACTGATTGCTTTCGAGACTCAAGCGCTGTTCAGCTAAAATATTGCCATTGTTCAGACTTTTCCAGGAAATTTGGAGTAGTTTATGATCTTAAGTCTAAATTCTAGTTTCCTAGTTTGATTCAAACTCTATGAATTCAGAACAGAAGAGAGCATTTGTGTCAAATAAGTTAATACATGAAAGCACCCTGTTTTCTTCTCACAAATGGCTACATTTTCAGCAGTGTCTCTTTCATGATATCTGTCTTTTGAAGCTGAAATTCAAAGTGTGACTTTGAGAACATAAAGATGAGAAACTGGAGCCAGAGGATGTACAGCAACAGTCTTGATAGGAAAGTATCAGAAAGCCAAAAAGGATTTAAGCAATCTGATTTCTGCCCAGGTACATATAGGAATATATAGAAATTATTGAAAGAATTTCCTTACTTCTCCTTAATTAGTATTGTGCATTGAGATAGCATTTGTAAGTACCTGTCAAGCTTGCCAAATTGTGCTGTGTGCCATCTTTACATATACTAAAAGCAACAGCACATGGTGAGATAAAACATACGGAGGACAATGTAGAAACAAAAAATTGGAAAAGGTGGATAAACAGTCTGATTGCTACCAGTGAATATAATAAATAGCTTCATAGGTTGTCAGATACCTTACCTGTTGCATGGAGATGAGATTTGAGGAAGAATGAAAAAGAGGGTAGTTTTATTCTGATTTGGGGTATTTTATTGAAGTTCTTGCTGTGAGTGAAAGAGATCAGAGAGACTAAAAACAGTGCCAAGAAGATGTGGGCTGATGGACAATGAGGAGCTGTATTTTTGGGAAAGCAGAGGCAGAGAGACAAATGGAAGACAGTCGATTAGATAATCCTGATAGCAGTTGTGAGGAGAAACGTCACAGATCTTGTAAATGCATTGGGGTAGGGAACAGAGTATTTGGAGTTTGCAGTTAGTATGAGTAATGATTACATTGGCTTTTCTGAAATATGCTCCTAGCCATATTACCGTCTGCTCTCTTTTCTGGTGGCTAGAGCTGGCTAGCATTGCAGACCCCTTGACCACAGGTTAATAGGATACAGGTAAAGGAATAGAAGTGAAGAGACACTTAAGAGACTCCACATTGTGAGAGCTGAAGAGCTTAGTGCAAGGTCAAGTGCCCTGGAGTGCCTCCCCCTGTGGCATGACAGAAGGGCACCTCTCTCAGATTCTCATTTATTTATTCAATTTCAACAGCCTTAGATTTCCCTTCAACATACTTTGGTAACTTTTGTAAGCAAAGCGTAATGCATCATCCCCATCCAGACACCTGTGAACCAGAAGCTGTTGCTTCGTTTCAGCTGTGTCGTGAATGTGAAGCTAGTTCTGCAATATTCACCTAACTGGCAGCACGGCTTTGTAGAAAGCATCCATTCTTCTCTTTATGTTCATTTTCCCTTTGTGCTACTTGTGTGGGTATTGCGGTTTAAGGCAGCTGTAAGCTTAACAGGAAGCACTCCTCTGTACTTTCTTTGTATGAAGCCCTACTGCCCTGCATACAGAAGGGGAGAAAGACCAGGAGATGCCCCATGACATGTCATCTACCCATAACGGTGGGTGGGTTCCAACCACCGTGCCATGGGCAGGGACACCTCCTGCTAGATTAAGCTGCCCATGGCCCCATCCAACCTGGCCTAGAACACTGCCAGGGAGGTGTCACCGCAACTTCTCTGGGCAACCTGTGCTAGTGCCTCACCACCCTCATAGTGAAGAATTTCCTCCTAATGTCTAGTCTATATTTTCCCCTCTCCAATTTATAGCCATTCCCTCTAGTCCTGTCACTATGTGCCTCTGTAAAAATTGCCTCTCCAGCTTTCCTGTAGTCCCCTTCAGATGCTGGAAGGTCACTATAAGGTCTCCTCCAAGCCTTCTCTTCACCAGGCTGAACAGCACCAGCCCTTCTAGCCTGTCCTTGTATGGGAGGTGCTCCAGCCCTCTGATCATCTTCGTGGCCCTCCTCTGGACCCATTCCAACAGTTCCATATCCTCCTTATGTTGAGGATTCCAGAAGAGAACACAGTACTCCAGGTGGAGTCTGATGGGAGCAGAGTAGAGGGGGAGAATGACCTCCCTTGACCTGCTGGCCACGCTTCTTTTGATGCAGCCCAGGATACAGTTGGCCTTCTGGGCTGAGAGAATGCATTGCCAACTCGTGTTGAGCTTCTCATCTATCGGCACCCCCAAGTCCTTCTCTGCAGGGCTGCTCTCAGTCACATCATCCCCCATCCTGTATGGAAACCGTTGATTGCCCCAGTCCAGGTTTCGGCTCTTGCACTTGGCCTTATTGAACCTCATGAGATTCACACAGATCCACTCCTCCAGCTTGTCTAGATCCCTCCGGATGACATCCCATCGCTCTTGTGCGGCAACTGTATATTAGTGATGTAATATATGATTCTATGATTCTAAAGACAATCACTCATAGGCTTCCACAAGCAGATCAATGCTCAGCCGGTCTCTAAGCAATGGCCACACTGGAAGCCAAAATCCCCAACTTGCTACTTCTTTAACCACTGGTTTTGTTGTTGAGCTTTACATTATATCGTATGGACTATCCATTTGTCCACTTCAGGTCAGCTGTCCTGGCTGTGCCCCCTGCCAGTTTCATGCCCTCCTCAGCAAGGAGGCTCATGGAGGAAAGGCAGGTACCAGAATAGGAAAAAGTAAAGCCGTGGTGCTGTGCAAACACTACTCAGCAACAGCCAAAACATCAGTGTGCTACTAACACTATTTTATCCACAAATGCAAAATACAGCACCATAAGGGCTGCTAAGAAGAAAGGTAACTCCATCCTCGTCAGACTCAGTACTTCCCTTTTTACAGATCTCGGAAGAATTGTTACTGCCTCTTTCACAGTCACCTTTGCCTCTAATTGACATTGAAACTCCGAACTTAAAATTTAGGACAGAAAAGTTAGTTAGCCTTCATTTCTGTCCACATGGACAGAATCAGGTGCTGTGATGGAGCCCCAGGAAGATGACTTCAGGTTCCTGTGGGGAACAGTGACACTGAAGCAGCGTTTACTCCTTGGGACAGTATGAAATGGGGGAGGGGAACAAAGCTGCAGTGTTACTAGAAGCCAGGAGAGGTAGTCTGAGCCCAGAAGAAGGAAAGGGAGCCAGGAAGAATCCTCCTCACCTGCTTCCTTAAGATTTGATGGGATTGATGGGGCACGTGGTGAGGGGACAGCAGAACTGGAGCCAGATCATTCCTGCAGTGAAAGATCCTGTCTGTGTTTGTTCTTGCATCCTTGTCTGCCAGGCAGGTCGCAGACTTCTGCCTCTCACCTAAAACCAAAAACATTTGATAAGGGGATTTGCAATGGTATCATCAGCCAGGCGGCAGTAAGTGGGTTTTATATTCATGCTATTAATTACTGTGATCATTTTGTTTTCATAGAATCATAGAATAACCAGGTTGGAAGAGACCCACCGGATCATCGAGTTCAACCATTCCTATCAAACACTAAACCATGCCCGTTAGCACCTTGTCCACCAGTGCCTTAAACACCTCCAGGGAAGGTGAATCAACCACCTCCCTAGGCAGCCTCTGCCAGTGCCCAATGACCCTTTCTATGAAATTTTTTTTCCTAATGTCCAGCCTAAATCTCCCCTGGTGGGGCTTGTGGCCATTATGAACATCAAGTATGTTGTGTTTGAGTGCATGCACGTGAAGCTGTGTGTATATGTTTACTGAAATTTTTCAGTCTTATAAATAGTGTGTGTATATATACACACACACACACGTGATTAATTATGCTAGTGACTAAATAAATCTATTCTTATCCAGTCTTCTGATTCACTGTCTTTTCATAGCATCCAACTCCTATTGCAGGTTTACATTGGGTCACCTCTGAAGAGTAGTGACAGCAAAGTTTCTAAGAAGGTGATATACTCTAGGACTTTTCTTTAACCCCATTCTTGTTTAATCTCTGTTTTTTCGTCTACTGTATCCTATAGGGCAAACCTCAAAAAAACCCCAAACTTGTCATTTGCCCAGAAGGGGCTTTCTCCATTGAAAACACATATTAAACATTTTGTGATTATGATGGATCGTGGAGCTGAGAGCAGACAAGTGTGCACATAATGTTTCCATTATATCGTCTCTTAAATTAAAGCTTGATGAGAATCAATGTCACTGTCCTTGCCCTTGCAGGAAGAAAGGCAATACTTAACCCAGAAGTATGAAAGTATTCAATACTTTTAAATGGGAAAAGTTAGAGATGGAGTATGTATGTAAGAAATACTGAACTTAAGGCAAAGGCACGTAGTATCCACCCACTGTCTGAACATGGATAAAGATATGTTTTTTCACCCCTGTTACTTTATTGAAAGGATGTAAGAGACTTTCATGGGAAGGCAGCCTGAACTGACTTTTGTGTCCAAAAATGACAGAAAGAGAATGAGCAAATTAAGTCAGCAGCAGAAAGGAAAGCCAAGGAAGAGATAATTACATAAAGTTATCTTTCTCCATTAAATTAAACTTTCACATTTTTTTCTTGATAGACTAATCTCTGCAATTCGCTAGATTTTGAGCTGGTATTTTTTCATACCACAGTGTAATGGTATCTGTTCCTCTCAATATGTCTATTTAAAAATTTTCTACAAAGTCAACTTGAGTCTTCTTCTAATGCAAATACTTTATTTCCAGCTGGATACAGAAGTGTTGTGCCACTTAACCTACCCCCTCAGTCCCCTGCCCAGGGGACTAAACTGGGCAATTGGAGACCCATTTTCACCCTGAAAGGGGAAAGGGAAATGAAGGAGAGACACTTCTGTGTCGGAAACTAAAATTAAAACAGCTTTAATAAAATAATAAAAAGGAAAATAGTAATTTTAGCAAGAAAATAATCAAATACATACAAGTACCTAAAAACAGATCAAACTCCCCAATAGCTGTGCGTCATCACTGACAGTACAGGGCAGCACAGTGAAAGGCCCAGGCTGGACCCAGGAACTGGATTCAGGAAGACGCAGATTGGGATCAGAAGCAGACAAACAGACAAGGTTCTCATGGGTGGTCAGCCATTGAAGAAGAGACCTTGACCCTTGTGATCCTTCAGCTTTATACTGAATATGGTGTATATAGCATGGGATACTCTGTTGGTCAGGTTTGGGTCACCTATCCTGTCCGCTCATCTCTGCAGGTGTGATCCCCTTTTCTTTGCCCTTTGACATAGATATTCCACCGACTCCAGGATGGTCTTAGTTTACATTGGAATAAGTATAAGCAATGACGTCTCTGCCTACCAGTGTCCTGTTAATTGTAGAGACACTATCCACTTCTAGAGACAAACACTGTCTGAAAAACATTGCTGACTTTCAGGAACTGAACTTACTTAGATGAGGCTTAGCTAAAAAGTTAGAGAATTGGTTCTGCTTCAGCACAAACAAGAAGTATCTATACATGATTTTCACTTGAAAATACATTATTTAAAATATTAGTTTAGATTTAGAGAGAATGTAGAAAAGTAAATCTCAGATTACTTTCTTTATTGTTATTATGTTCCAATTGTTCTGTTAAGTTGAAAAACATTGAGTTATAAATGTTTTAAACTCCTAGTGAGTTATAGCATCTTAAAAAGAAGTTATGACAGTCTAAATAAATTAAATAAAATTGGCAATAGCTGTTCCTGTGGTGGTGCACATGGTAAAATTTTCTGTATCTATTGTAGAAGGAAGTTCAAAGGCAATTTGGAAGATCCTACCAAAAAGAGTATCATAAAGCTGCTCCGTGATGCATTTTCCATCCTATTGTGCAACATAGTATTTTGAGTGAATTTTTTATGCATTTGCTTTGGGAGATGTAATGAAGCATACGATAAACTTTCCACATTTTGTTATACCAGTACAAATTTGTCTCCAGAACGTATACTATATAGATCTGGCTGGACTTTGTGGGGCCTGGCATCAATGTTGATATTAATCTTTGCTTTTTATATTTTAATTTTTCTAATACAACTTGAAAAACATGACCATAACTTTAAAGTAATTTTGCTTTTCTCTTTCCATTATAATCGATGGAACTAGACATTAAAACAAAGGTAGTTTTGTTGATTCTAATAAATTTATTTAGTTAATACTTGTAATCAGATACCGGGTTCTAGTACTCTTGTCTACTGATTTCCTTCTTGTCCTCCTTCTTTGCCATCTCTTATTTCCTCTCTCTTTCTTCCTATACCCCTTCCTCTTTCAGTTTTCATATTTTTTTCTCTTTCCATAATCCTTTCTACTTCCATTGTTCTTCATTGTTCTCCTACATTTTCCATGGTGTTCTTTCCTTTCCCTGTTTTCTCTCTTGCTCTCCCTTTCCCAAGTTCTCTTTTTCTTCTCATATAAAGCTAATTACGAGAGGAGAACAAAGTTGGTTGGATATCAGCACCTTTCACAGTGGCTCCATTCCAATGGCAGATGCTGCCCATGAGGGTGAACACTCGTACCCCCATTTGTACACAGCTATCATGTTAAGGAATAGCACTGGTACCAAGGTAGATTGTGGTTGGTGGTTCACAAGCAGATGAAAAAACAGCTCCTCTGACTCAGTAACTTTTGAATTAAGCAGTGAAAGATGATCAAAGATAACTCTTAAAAGGCACAGGACATGCTGCCCTTAATATGTGAGTTTTATTTGTGATTCCATCACAGATTTAAAACATGATCCTAGGCAAGCCATTCAATTTCAGTGCATCTGGTTCTTTATCTGGAAAGATGAGGATCATGCATGCCTGCCTTACAAGATAATGTGAAAGGAACATCAGTAATCCTTGTTTTAAACGTTATGGGAGGGTCAATTAGAATTGTGAAGTATTGATATTTATCTTTCTCTTAAATCCAGCATTTTATCTATCACTTGAAGTACAATGCACACTAGTACAAGAGGCCAATTATTTCCTAATATATCCAAGATAGTGTTATGCATATGTAGTACTGCAATCACTCAGCACTAGTGTGTCTGTAAACATCAACTTTATTGACTGTGCCTGATTTCTGATAATCAGTTTGTACAATCTGAACCTCTCTACAACCAGTTCTGACCCTGTAAAAGCTTTTTAAATATTTAACTTTCTGCACAGTTATGACAGCTAAGAAATGTATGCCAAACAGTAACAAACACTCTGAACAAGAGTAATTTGTGCTTGGGGTAAACTTCTCAAGCAGTGACAGAAAGAAATTTACAAAAAAAATAGACAATATAGAGATAGAGGGATGAACACCAACTCTGGTCATGAAGTTCTTGTGTGTAGTTGTTTATACTGTATAGACTGCAATACCATAGCATGCCTTTTTCGTGTATTTTTTAAGTCTGAAAATATTGTGTTTCATTTGCTGATACATCGTGTCCCAACTGCTTGATCTTGGGGATAAATGGCACACTTTCATATATGTTTGGTCTGTAGCAGAGCTGCTTCAAGTATTCACTTACTCTGGTGTGAATCTCAAAGTCATTGAGTTTGGAAGAGACCTCTGCTCAAGGCAGAAATAGCAGCATGGTCACACCAGGCTGCTCAGGGATTTGTGCAGTCCAGTCTCAAAAACTTCTAAATATGAGTATTGTACCACTGCTCTGGGCAGCCTGTGTCACTGCCTTGCTGTCCTCATGGGGAAAAAGTTTTTCTGTTATGTTCAGTTTAAACCTCCCTTGTTTCAACTTAAGCCTTCATGCTCCCACCTTGCAGCTTTGTGAAGAGCCTGGATGCATCTTATTGATGACCTCCTCATGAACAAGTCCTGGTCCTGCAGCATCTCCTCAAAGGGGAAGTGCTCCAGCCTCTGACTCTTTCAGTAACTGTCCATTGAACTTGCTGATGCATTTCTTGTATTGGGGCCCAAAACTAGATACAGTATGTTCATGTGGCCTAATGAGTGATGCATAAAATGGCATGATCAGTTCCTTCAATCTACAGGATGTGCTTCTAATGATACCACTCAGGATTACATTCCACCAGGGCATACAGGGCTCGGGTGCCACTTGCTGCCTGCAAGGCCCTGAGAACTTCTTCATTAGAGCTACTCTTCCACCAGTCTGTCCACAGTCTGCATTTCTGCCAGCAGTTCATCCTCTCCAGGAACAGTACTGTGCTGCTAATACTGAATTCTGTGTTTCCTATTGACCCATTACTCTGGACTGTCCAGGTCCCTCTGGATGGCAGGTTTGCCTTTGAGAGTATTGACTGATCTCCCCAGGTTGGTGTCACCTACACTTCTAATGAGTATGCAACGTTGCATCCTCCAGGTAATTGACAAAGCTTTAAAGGTCCCCGAACAGCCCCCTGTGGTGCTGTGCTTGTCACTAGCCTCCAGATGCAGTAAATTTAAAAACTAAAATTTAAAAGTTAAGGTATTAAAATAAAAAAGAACGAAAGATCTGTCATGCTTACTTTGTGCTTCTGAAGTGTATTTAAAATTTCCTTTGTGTTTATAAAAATGACTTAGGAGTGCATTTGGGCATTTTTTTAATTTGATTTAATGTTCCAGCAATTTTTTTTTGCATAACATTTACTCAGTGTCTCTTTCTTTTGAAAGTGCAAATCAAGACTGCCGGTGTATGTGTTGACAGAGCCAATAAGGTACCCAGTTCCAAGAATGGAATGCTATCCAGGTTTCTTTTTTATAAGTATATTGCAAATAATAATGTAACCATGATGCTGTAGGGATGTAAGTGAAGTTATGACTTCATCAAGACTTTCGACACTGGATCTCATAACACCCTCATAGGGAAGCTTAGGAAGTGTGGGTTAAAAGAGTGGCTAATAAGGTTAATTGAGAACTGGCTGGACAGCAGAGCTCAAAGGGTTGTGACTGGAGGCAGAGTCTAGTTGGAAGCCTGTGGCCAGTGATGTTCCACAGGGATCAGTACTCGGTCCAGTTTCGTTCAACATATTCATCAATGACCTGGATGAGGGGAAAATGTACCCTCAGCAAGTTTGCTGATGACCCAAAACTGGGAGGAGTGGGTGATATACCAGAAGACTGTGCTGACTTTCAGTGGGATCTGGGCAGGCTGGAGAGGTAGGTGAAGAGGAACCTAATGAAGTTCAACAAAGGCAAGTGTAGAGTCTGGCACCTTGGGAGTAATAACTCCCTACACCAGTACAGGTTAGAGGTTGACCTGCTGGAAAACAGCTTCACAGGGAAGGACATGGGAGTCCTGGTGGACAGCAAGTTAACCATGAGCCATTAATGTGCCAAGGAGGCAAATAATATCTTGGAGCGCATTAAGGCTGCAGCCAACAAGTTGAAGGAGGTTATCCATTATCCTCCTCATTTAATCTGACCCAGAGAGGCCACAACTGGAGTATTGTGTCCAGTTCTGGGCTCCCCAGCTCAAGGAAGACAAGGAACTACTGGAGGGAGTCCAGTGGAGGGCCATCAAGATGGTTAGGGTACTGGAGCATCCCTCTCAGGAGGAGGGGCTGAGTGAGCTCAGTCTGTTTAGCATGGAGAAGAGAAAACTGAGAGAGGAATCTAAGAAATATCTAAAGGCTGGAGGTCAAGAGTATGGGGGCAGAGTCTTTTCAGTGGTGCCCAGTAACAGGACAAGGGGCAATGGCACAAATTGGAGCACAGGAAGTCCCACCTGAATATAAGGAAAAACTGGGGTGACTGGAACAGTCTGCCCAGAGGGGTTGTGGACTGTCCTTCTCTGGAGATACTCAAAACCTGCCTGGGTGCATTCCTGCGTTGCCTACTTTAGGTGAACCTGCTTTAGCAAGCGGATTGGACTAGATGATCTCCAGAGGTCTCTTCCAACCTTGGTCATTCTATAATTGTAGTAAAAGGTGTTGTTTCTCCCTACAAATTTATCCTAAAGTAAATTTTTCCTCTTAAACAAGTAGTAGGTTTTACACACAGGCTAAAAATCCTAATTATAAATGAGATGAAGACAAAAGTTACAAAAGAATAAGGGACAAAAGGCGCTGCAGCGCTTTCTCTTTAAGCCTTAGGTAAGAAATCCCAATGCCCCATCGGCCTCTATATGCAACATAAACTCCAAAATTAATTTGGCAATTTAAATGGTACATTTGAGTTCACTCTGTTAGTCTATGTGAACATTGTGTGAAGAAATCAAGAGAGTGTGCTCAGATCATAGACTCGGTACCAGCCCACTTTAATCCCTGATAACAATTCTGTTTGAGTAAGCCTCATTGAAACATTCTTCTTGTTATGTGATAGCGCTCTATGGCATTACCCAAATCCTTTATGGTACACATGCCTCCAGCTCATCTGTTAACAAACCAGTCAAGTCACTAGTTTCAACAGCTTCAACATCACCTCCAAGCTGCACCGCTACAGGTCTGAACCTGTTGCTTCTTTCAGCAATGCCTGGGTGCCTCCTACAGTGGGGGTGGTTATAATCGTGCATCCCCACCTCCATTGCACTGCTTCCAGTTCCTTCGTCTTGCACATTTGTATAAGAGCAGAGGTGTGAAAGTGCTAGAGCAGTGGGAGATAGTACTTTCCAGTTTAAAGTCATGTTAACAAATTAGCTAACAAATGCACATCTAGGCATCTGAACTTTTTTCGCATGCTCCTTCTCTATGCTGTTTTCTACTTGGTTATTCACCAGGTTCTGTTATGAAACCTTATTTCCCGTGTTATTTTATCAAAAAACTAAATTGAGCTTTCTAAATTGCAATGTGTAAGGTGTTTGATGCCTTAAACAACTTCCGTAATCTCTCTCTGCACAGATCAGACCCTTTTTTTGCTGCATGTTTCTATACATCAGTCATTGCTGAGCAGTAGCGTTAAAAAAAACCTAATTAGTATTCAGTGGTCTATAAAGAAAAGTAGTGCAGTTTCTGTCATAGGAACATGAGGCACTGCATTTGATGAAACTAAAAGTTCTGCTAGACCAGTAACTTATTTCTAACAGTGGCCAGTAGGAGAGATATTTAGGGAGAATATGTAGAAAATATTGTTCCCTCCTCTTGGCAGGTTCTTTTCTGTGTTGCACAACAGGAATACGAGAAGCAGCAATCATGAATTGATACAGGAGATGTTTTGACTGCATATAAGAGGGAAAGAAAATCAGTGAGAAGAGAATTAATCATGGAACAGAGAAGTTGTGAACTTCCTCCTAGGAGATTTTTAAAAGCCCTGAACAACTTGGCTTGTATTCGGTGTTGATCCTGATTTAAGCAGGTGTTTGACTAGGTGACCCAGGTCCCTCCAACCTCAATGATTCCTAGATTCTAGAAACCCTGTAGGAGTAATTGTCTCTTCTGCAATCAGAGAGCTATCACATCTCTGAGCAGTTCTTACCCTGATTACATGTGTCTAAATCTGTTCTTCATGAAATGAACAGCTGCAGTTTGGTCTGTTCTAAAGGCAACAGTATTTAGACTATAGTTTTATAGATTTTTTTTCTGTCTGAGGCCATGATTATTTTATTCAAACATTAGTCCAAATGCCCCCGTTAGATGCATGGACTGGCTGTTGTAGCGATCAAGAAGAAATCAGTGACATTTGCAGTTCACTGTCTTTTGTGGAAATAAGTGTTCTTGATAAAAAAGATTTTAATTGTGTCCCCATGAGCAATTCTTTTGAGTATATCTGAGATGTACTTTATGAGATGCATCTGTTATAGGTATCTGCCCTGCTTTCTACAATAATAATGCAATATCCCTCTGCTGATGATGTGAACATCCAGTGATTGCATCCTGTTTATCCCTTCATCCATGTGTTCACAAACTTCAGTAACAATAAGAAGTGCTCAAGTATTATTAAGTTCATTGTACATTCAGAACTAGAAATTAACCCTGCAGGTTGGTGTCTTGGCAGTTACACCCAGGACCAAAAGTGCCACTTAGTCTGAAAAAAAAAAAAGCATGTCCTATCTAGTAGTTCTGGCAAGGCCAAAGCAGAGCACAATTAACTAGCATGTAAGCATAAGATCTAATAGATTTCTATTCTAGTGGAGGACCACTTGAAAACATTTCTGTGTTTGTGAAGGGACTGATTTAACACAAAGATTTTGTTAATATATTGATTTCAGACTCTGTAAGTGAAGATGTGCATTTTTTTGTTTATTGTTTTGGAAATAACCCATGAAGCTAAGGGTATAAAATGCCTGTCAGATCTCAAGGGATATGAGACCATTGCCAATTCAGGCATACATACAGTTTTTTGTAGAACTTGACTTCGGATGACTAAACTAAAAGATTTCCTGTCATGTTTGATGAACAGGATGCAAAAAAATCATTTGTCCTTTACAATGTCCTAAGAGGCAAAGGAGAAATTTCAGGGTCTGTCCAACATGGCTTTGATGAGAAAGTAATTAAAGTCACTGACTGAGCTGTCCACATGTTTGACTCAGATAACAATGTAATTGACTGTAATGGTCCCTGTGCTGAAGGACAGTTATCAGAAGATAGATGTGACTGAAACCACATTTGCCAAGGGAAATTTTGTTGACATTTTTAGCCAGTAGTAATAAGTCAAAAAAGTAATCTTACTATATGCAATATCTATGTAGGCTATGCTGTGCTGATTTTTTAAGAGAAAAAGAGAACATAATTCCGTCTCCACGTTATTCTCTTTTTTTTTGTTTACAGTTACTATTATCATCTCCTTTGCCTTGCAGTGTTTATCACATGAGCATCATAAATGCACCTCAGCAGCTCTACCAACAGCAACTGACTTTGCAAGTACTGCTGATGAGCCCAGACTATATCACAGCCTGACCACAGCATACAGTAGTTTTAGGAGCTCATCACCTCCCTCCCCAAGATGGTTAGAAACTAATTTTAACTACAGATAATTTTGTAATTTGCAGGCAAATAAGTCAGTTTGACACACTCCTCTTAGCCTGACTGAATTAATTTTAAATGCTTTGGCAGCTTTTCTCCATGCTGCTGTTAAAAGAATTGTAGATAATGACACGACTCACAGCTGATCTGAATCCTTCTTCTAAAGGGAGAAAATAGCAACCCCTACAAAAACCACAGCCAGTCTAATACTTTTTAGTCAGCATGCAGCTTGAATTGCTTCTTTCCTTCTCACAGTTTTTTGTCAATTCATGCTCATATGGTTATTTTGGAATGTAAAGTAACCAAGCATACATATTCTGATTTCTTTAACTGTATTGGGTTTTCTAGGTATGCTTAGAAACAACTAAATTTTTCCACTTCTTATGTCACTTTTTACAAATTTTGATGCTCTAAGTTATGTTGTGAAGTTTCTTCACTGCATTTCACATACAGTACAAATGTTCTGCAAATAATTCTTCCAGAGGAGCCAGGATGACACAGCCCGAGGCTAATGGTAAACCATTAGTCTTGTTTTCCTTACTTGCAGTTCCATGCAGTTGTCCTTCATGACCAACCAATTTAAGTTCTGAAAAGTTGAACACAATATCTAAGTACCATACTAGCCTTTACCCAAATGGTTCTTGAGTCTCTAACAACCTGCAAGGGACACTGCTCTTGCATCTTGTGCATCATCTACGTAATTGATGACTCTTGTGTCAATATTCAAGCACCTCTAAACAACAGCTAGCACTGCTGGGGAAAGAAAGGTTAATTCTTCCTATTCTTCCCTCAAAGCTGCTGGGAGAAACATCTAGCTGTTTCTCTGAAACTCAATGCATCTTGGAGTATGATGATCATTGTTCTCTGCCAGTCAGCAATGTGTCAGTCCTAGGAAAGTTTTTGCTCCTTAGCTAGTCAAAAGAGCACCAAGAGGGGAGGACTTTCTTTTTCTTGCACAAATGTCATTTTTCAGGATACCTGTTCCAAAGCTTTAGCCCTGCCAAAGCAGCCTATGTACATCTTTCAGGTAACAGTGGCCTCTAATCACTGCAGTGAAATAGCTGAAGCCTCAGAAGATGTTTCACACTTAGCTCCAGAGACAGCAAAATATTAATTCTTTTCAAAGCATTTTTCTATTTAGTACTTGCTCAAAGTAGGAAAGCAAAAGTAATTGTTACCTAAAATTTATTTTTAGGGCCAGTATCACAAGGTACTTATACCAATTTAAAATCACATTACTGGTAGAAATGGTTTCACCCTCTTCTTGGCAGAGCTTTCCTACCTTTCCATTGTCTAGTGGCAGGATTTTTGGGGCCATGCAGATCCTGATGAAACTAACCCTAATGCAAAACCAAAAATTATTAGTTTTCAACCAGTTCATCTTGCCAAACCACCAACTATAAAGCTGCATAAGTGCTGCTGCTGGCACAAGGGGTATGTAGGAGTGAACAGGATGGAGTAGGAACTTAAGAATCCATGGAGAAGAGGAGAGGTGGGCTAGAAGACCTTGCTTCTGTTTCCCTGGAGGAGAAACTACTGCTCTCCACTCAAAAAGCCTTTTTTAATCAGAAAGCTCTTAGTTAAATTGGAGTTTCATTTAGAGAAGGTCAAATGTAAAATTATAGTGAGAATATTTGAATGTGCCTGAATGAATGAAACCAAATGCTTATGTCTTAGAAATGATTTGGCCAATTTTACCATCATTATGAAAAAAACAAAAAAGGTATTCAGTCTTCAGCAACAGCTCTTTATGAGGTCAGGAGGGGAACTTGCTTTATGCTTGTGATATAAAGCAAGTTTGCTGAGACAAAACCAAATAATTGCTCATATCACATTTTTTTCTTTAGTCTTTTGACACAAGAAAAAAATAGTTTTCAGTGCAAAACTCATACATTATTTGCAGTGGAAGCTTTTCATTGACAAAAAGCAAGCTTTGACTGGTAAAGCCAATCTGCAATTGAGCTGATAGTTTGTATTTTTATGCTATTTTAAGACTAATCCTAGGCCCAGTCTGAACAGGAGTCTGTCTTATTTTAGTCATAATGGGCAAAGATTTAGTTTCAGTGAGCTTAGATGTTTAAAATCTGAATCAAAACATTTTGCCATGTTCCCTTTTTTACTTTATTCCCATTTTAAGTGACATGAATCAGCTAGGGAATAGAATGATGTAGAGAGTTAAGCACTATAGCTTCAAAATGTCTTCAAAATGTTTTCAGTGTAGTCTCAGCCTCTGAGTCGCTGAAAGACCTCATGCTTGTTTCCTAACCTCCTCCCTACCTTGTTTGCCCCTTCTTAAATTAATGGTAAATTTCCTTACCGAAACTTGCATGGCGCATTCATCTCAGTATGACTGAGCAACTGAACACGATTCACAGCTGCTCTGCAAGGTCTACTTATTTTGTACAGCAATTTGAAGATAAAATAACTTGCTGTGTTGTAAGGTAGAGTGTAGGCATCTTGTTCACAATGGTCAGTTCACCAAAACAAAAAGAAAAAGCTCCGAACCAGCCATGCTGCCCTCAGCCCTCTGCAGATTCCTAGTACTTGCTGCTCTGATTGCAGGGACTCAACTCACTTTCATCTGGTTGCAAATACTAGTTTCTTCAAAATTCCTAAGCCCAGGAGTTTTTTTTTAACTTCTTCTTCTTACCTCCATTTTACATTCAGATGCTTTCACCTAAATAAAGTGAATATCCCATTTTCATCCAGCACAAAGTCTAAAACCCAGGCTCCCTAATTTCTGGGTCAGTGATATCTACAGTACATAGGTCTTAAAATTTATATTTTATTTTACTCAGATGCCATGTCATGTTAAACAGGAAAGAGACTCTGACAGGTGGCTGAGGAGACCTTCCCATAGAGTCAAAGGATTAAAAATCTCAGACCTGGCTGATGGTTTATGACTAAAAGGTTATGTGTGTGTGCTTATGCCTGTTTTTGCCACAAGTCAGAATCCAGTTACCCATGAGAATCTCCTTAGAGACCGGTACTCACAGGATTAATATGTGTGGTCCCCAACAGAATGCCAGCAGCCTCTAGCAGCAAAGACAGTTTTGCAGTGCTGGAGGCAGTAAGTAGTTTAATTCGAGTGACAGATTAAAACAAATTCAAAATTACCTAGATAAATTCACTGCTGTGTTAGTGCTTAGACATTTATAACCGGTTGATGATTAGATATAAAGCAAGTAACAGTAAAGACACAAATTAGTAGTTATTTTCCCAGGGAAACATCTGACAGATTCAAAGCCATGATTCTTGCAAGGCATTTCTTCTTGGTGGAGGAAGAGAGGTCAAAGCCCATCAACCCATCTATCAAGTAAGTTGGTAATTTTTTCTTCCCCCGAAAAATGGAGTTTCAGGTATCAATTTTATACCTTTTGAAAACCATTAAGCACCTCTTGGTGAGGCATGGCCAGGTCAATTAGTTTGTGTTGACTAGCGCTTGGCAAGGCCACTTCTAGCATCAGAAGCAGGACTTCCACACCTTCAAGGCAGAGAGCTCAGTACGAGATTTTGGGGGTGTCTTTGTTTTTTATCTGAAGCAACACCAGGATGTGAGGCCTTCATCTCACACCATGTGCCACTTAGTTGGTATGAACATAAGACCATCACCCAATCTATCTGTTTTACCAGATGCATTGTCTATTGCTGACCACTCCTATTGCCAACTGCTCTCTTTTGCAAAAATCAAGCTCGTTCTGCCATTCACAGGGCCTAAATCTAATACACCAGATACTATCAGCTGGAATTCCAGTGAGATGCAATAAAAACTGAAAATGGCCCAGACCTGTTCTGTTCTATTCTGTTATTTAAGTAGTTGTGATGCTAAAGAAATGTGAGAAGAACCTTGAAAGAATTTGAGATGTGTCTAAGCACTTTGGGCTATATAGTCCAATACAAAGCATCTTGGACACAGATTTGCTGAGTCACTGACGCATGACTTTCTATAGCCCAACCAAAATCCCTAGAGCTACAGACTTGGAGCTGCTTTACTACTTTTAGTAAGTAAAAGTCTTTTGAGAAAGCCTGCACTACTGATGCTAGTCTATACAAGCAAATTTTAGTTATAAGTTTAAATCTTTCATTCTGTTTTTTCATGGCCACCTAATGTATTTCTGAATTAAGAAAATAATAGAATTGACAGTTATGCTATGGGTTTTTTCCTTAGTCAGCTTTCTCACCCTGTTTTAGTTTTACAGACAATGAAAATCCATGTTCACTGAGTTTAAAATTCTGAAATATCTGAAGTATCTCTCTTTCTGAATTATAGAATCATTGAACGGTTTGGGTTCAAAGGGACCTTAAAGATCATCTAGTGCCAACCCCCTGCCAGGGACACCTCCCACTATACCAGGCTGATCAAGGCCCCATCCAACTTGGCCTTGAACAGTTCCAGGAATGCGGCATCCACAACTCCTCTGGACCTGTTCCAACAGTTCCATATCCTTCTTATGTTGAAGATTCCAGAACTGGACACAATACTCCAGGCAGGGTCTGATGACAGCAGAGTAGAGAGGGAGAAATATCTGTGGTGACCCTTATACAACTGCAAACTGTTGAATCTGTCTATAAGAGCCTATACACTGTACTATCAGCACTATCAAAGAGGTTCTTAGAAATAAGTCTGACATTCCTTCTAAAAATCCTGTAGATCAAACACTACCTTGAGGCTGAGGGAACAGGGGTTGTTTAGCCTTGAGTAGAAGAGGCTGAGGGGAGATCTTATTGCTCTCTACAACTACCCGAAAGGAGGTTGTAGAGAGGAGGGTGCTGGCCTCTTCTCCCAAGTGACAGGGGACAGGACAAGAGGGAATGGCCTCAAGCTCTGCCAGGGAAGGTTTAGGCTGAACATTAGGAAAAAATTTTTCACAGAAAGGGTCATTGGGCACTGGCAGAGGCTGCCCAGGGAGGTGGTTGAGTCACCTTCCCTGGAGGTGTTTAAAAGACAGATGGACGAGATGATCAGGGCCATGGTCTAGTGTTTGATAGGAATGGTTGGACTCGATGATCCTGGAGGTCTTTTCCAACTTTGTAATTCTGTGATTCTGTAATGCACAGTGGGAAAAGTACAGAGGAACAGGAGGAAGGAGAACTAGTCAGTGTACATACACAAGTATGGTAAACTGGCTGATCTTTATGGCCTTTTGACTGAGCTGAAGTGTAATATCCATTTGTACCTGTTTAATACCTGACATGACCTCAATACAAGGCCTTGGTATTAAAGGGGCTTTCTAGTGCTGGATGAAGGCCCAAAGGCTTCCACCAATCACTCAATGCATTCTGCCAATATTGCAGTAGCCTGCAGAAAACTAGAGCAGAGTGTGGACAAGATGACGGAAGATAATGTTGCCTTGTCTTCTGTTTCTGTCAAGAGGAAAATGCCACCGTTGCCAATCAAGTATTCATCAAGCTTATGAGCAAAAATCATGCTGCATGTCCACTGTATCCCTAACTAGTTCCATAAATCAATTGTAGGTGTATCTGGGCTTTCTAGAAGAGCCTGAAGACTCCTGTTTGAAGTTAAACTGAAGAATATTGTAACTGCATAATGCAGGCAGAATCTTTTAATATATATGGAGAATTTTCATGTTCATATTTCAAATATTTTTTCTACTGAACTTTCATAAGTTAGGAAAAGCCCTTTTGAAGTCTCTTTAAAGACTCATATTTCAGCTTAATTGAAATACTTGGATAAAAATGAGATCAAAACTTTAGCACTGAGGCATTCAAGGAGAATATATTACTTTTCATAGCATCTTTAAACTGCCTCTAGATCTGACCTAGTTTGGCCTTCCGTTGCTTGTAAAATCCAAGTAAGAGAAATATGTAATTTCTAACTAGGCTGTGAATTAATAATTTCCAATAAAATTTTGTTGTAATTATGATGTCAGATTACATTGTCAAACATAAATAGTATTGTTAATATTTATATTTCTCATTTAATTGGAAAATATAGGTATTCTTACATGAGGACCAAAAGTCCTGAAAGCCTTTGCAGCAGAAATATATCAGCTTATGGTATTAATTGATTTTTGTTAAAACTTCGATCCATAATGCAATAATGTTTTATGCATCCCATTAGTGAGTACGTAGCAGGTCTTCTTGCTCATATGCTTAGTTTCTTACAGTGCTACCTAGCAAATCTGCATTTTTTAGCTCAGGCTGTTATTTTTTAGCTATAGAAGTCCCCATTTTAATCTTTTAATTTTTAGCCAGAATGGATATTCTTGCTGCGGTATCAAAAGACTTCAGCTACATAGCACTTCAGTGACAGATATTATGTAAAACTTTACCACTATAAAATACACAACTCACACTGACTTCAGGAACTATACCCAATATAAAAATGTAAACAGAATCCATGCACATATCCAGCAAAAGACCCTTAGGTGAATTCTTTCTATTAATAATTCTACTCACTAAAAAGCAAAAATTAGTTTTCAGACCCAAGGGTCTCTCATTGAATATAACTTACGACTGATAAGCCTGACAACCAATAAAGCAGAGCTGTTAGTTTAAGCACACATCTTCCAGACCCTGATGGCTGTCTGATAACCAGGATCTAAATCAAACAGAGCTTTGGGCCTTGGGCTGTGCCTATGTAAACCTTACTGTTTAATTAAGCAACAGTACCAGAGATCATCCACATGATATAAACAGTATATTACTTCTTTTAAATGCTTACCTAGTAGTCAAAGAACACTTGGGGTTTGTAAGTTAAAGAAACATTGGAAAGGCAACATCCGTTCATAAGCAATCTTAAAGTTACTGCACGCTTAATTACTCTTTGCACTTAACTCTTCTGATCTAAGGAGCCAGGACTACCAAAGTATATTAGTCCAGAACACAAAACAGTGCTGCCACTGCAGTATTTTTTTTAACACTAATATATCTTTGATACTTTTAGATGGAACAGCCCTGGGATGAATATCAGCTCCAATTTCAACTTAGTATACCCAATGAATAATGTTTACAATCAAGATACACTATAATGCTTCTGCTACCAAGCCATATGTTTTCTCTGAGATGATGCTTTTTTTCTGTAATCACATTAATTCAGAAAATTCTGAGTTCACTGGCCATGTGGCAGCATTACAAGCCTGCTCTGCTTATCAAAGTCATATTCTTGACATGTTATTACAATGGTGAATGGGAAGCTATTACTTCTGTAGTAGGCACTACAATGTTATCCTGAACATTTCATTACTGTCTTTTATTTGTCCTCATAGACTTGCAGATCAATAGGCAGAGGAAATACGATGCACATCAGCAGATCACAATGTCAAGAATGGTTTCATTTTTTTCACAGACAAAATGACTTAGAAGACTGCTCCAAGTGGTCATTAGCTGAGTTTTCCTTATTTAGTTATTTTATATTTGATACCTCAGATCTACACTGTCCTAAAAAAGGTACTGGAAAGACATCTGTCACTTAATCAACTTTTGAGTATATCAATATGTGTTCTAGAACATCTTTCACCTAGTGAAGTGCAAAGGGCGTGCACTTATGGTTGTTGGAGAGTGTTAGATCTTCTCCTGAAAGATGTTCAGATTTGCACAAAAACTCTTTACACTTCATGGTGGAAGTCTTTACTATTCCCAGAATTGCTATTCCTCCACTTTTGTATATGGAAGTTTCACTTTTGTATATGGAAGTTCCACTTCTGTATATGGAAGTTTTTTGAGAGGAGTTGCCAAGGTAATTTTGGCTCTCGGTTTTCACCAGATTATCTGATTAGAATCTGAGCGTGGAAAGGAGTTGCATGACCTGTTCACTTACTTCTGGCATTAGAAGGGACATGTTACATATTCTGATATCTTCTAATCTTTGGAAGCTGTGAACTATTGTTATGAAACAGACGTTGCAGGTCCTAACAGGGCAGGTGATACAGTCCTTACATTGTTCTCATTTTGTCCTCTGGCAGGACCTAATGATCAACTGTGGGTAATTGCACTCTTGTCATGAGGTCTGTTTAATATGGATTACAAGCAGATGTGATGTACTCCCAGCTGTGTGGTGTTCTGTAGGAGGGATGCATGAGTCAACATAGACTGAAAGGTGATAAATGGAGAAAAGCTGGCAGAGATAGCAAGGGATAATACTGATATTAGCAAACAAGGATGACATGATTTGTATCACAGGTGAATATACTGGCCTCCTTCTGCTCTGGCTACTGATAACCAAATGTAATTTCTTTCACTTTTAGGTGGCTACTTAAGTGCCATCTCTTCCTCTCATTGCAGAGTTCAGTCTCTCACCTGTGTGTACACCACGCTGCTGGCACATATGCCAAAACAACTCAGGAGAAAAGACTTTTCCATATTCTCTCTTTCAAGTAACATGCCAGAACAAAAGCTGCTGTTACTTCTAAGCTGAGTGATTTGATGCAACCCATTTCTTGCTGTTGCAGCTGGTATTGCTGAAGCACTGCAATTCCATTTGCATGAATAGGTGCATTTGGCCAAATACACTTCATGATGAACAACTGAGCCCTAGACTATGTCTCTTATATGATCCATTAAGGCCTTTATTAGTATCTTACAAATTCTCTGGAAAGCTCGTCTTTAATATAAGGTATTTATAGAGGGAGCTATGTGTAGTGCCTAGGATTTTATTTAATTTCTTATTTGTCAACCTGTTTATTGTTAGGAGGGACTAGATTGGTTGTGAAATTAAATTACATTAAAATACCCATTCCATGGGGCAGAAACTTATTCGTGGTATGAATCTAAATAATGCAAAAATTAATAATTCTCCATAATAAAGAAATGAATCCTACATATGTTTTTTATATAAACATGTCAACTGACTGAGAGGTATATTTATGACCTATGGATCAGAGCTGGCCTGGCCATCAACTACTGGCAAAGAAGGTAGCAAAACAAAATTAATCTGTCTACAAGGTACCTTCAGTGAAATAATATTTAAATATGTCAGGGCTTGTCTGATAAAGAATCTAAACCTGCCTAACTACAAAAGCACCGATTGCCACAGTTGGTCACCATAAAGAAAAACATCCACTACATCATCTAGTGTGTCATTCAGACAGTACAAGTAATGTGTGATTGTACTGTACACATCAAAACATGCCATTTCCTCTGCTGAAGAATTGTATTTCTTTATAATAATAAAATTGATGTGTTGAGCAAGTGGCTTCCATAACTATGGTGAGCATTGTATTCTATTCAAATGGCAAAGCATTCAGACTCCATACAATGGAAATTAATAACACAGATTCTTCCAGGTTGAGGGTTCCTTTTTTTTTCTGAGTTACAGACAAGGTTTATTGAGATAAAGTTTTTTTCAGTGTTCATTACTATGTGTTGTAACGTTACAACATACTGAATATATATATATATTCTTTTTATAGATTTTTCAGCTGGTAATGTACACTACAGTGTACATTGCCCTTATTGCAGAATGTCACTTGTGATGATGCTGCAAAATAATACACAAAAGGCACAAGCTGGCATTCTTTGCCAAGAAAACAGTGATAGTTTCAGTCCCTATGACACATGCATACCTAGCTCTCCTGCAAACTGGTGGGGAAATTTCCACTATAATCCATAGAAAAGGTGCATGTAACTGCTACAGCAAAATAAGAATTGGTTGCGTGGGTCCTAATGCTAAAGAACATTCCACTAATACTTTCCAAAGACAACTGGAATTGCTGGTTCAGAATATTATACTGGAACTTATCTAGGGCCAGCACTTTAAGAAAAAAATGCGTAGTTGCCAAAATTGATTCTAGGACAATCATTCAAGCAAGCAGCATTTGGAGACTTTTAGAGCAGCAGGCCCTGTACACATTCTGTTGACTTCACCATGTTCTTCAGCCAATTCAACATAAACGCTCCTCTTACAATCAGACTTAAATTCTCTGTTCTGCTTATTTTCTGGGGTTAGAAGGAACAGATAATCTAGTAATAAAAGAGGTTCTGGTAAGCAGGCTTAATAGCTTCTTTTCGCCTTCTATGCAAGCTTGTTGCAAAGGTACATGTTCAAATTATGTGTTTCTTTTTAACTGGTTTCTTAACTTCTTTCATTCTTTCTATAAATTACTTCAGCAGGCCTGATGACACCAATTTCACTGGTTCATAAACAGAGATACTGAGAAATATTGAGCAGCTGTTGCAGGCTTACATTTTATGATTTTATTTCTTGTGTCTGTAAGAAATACATGAGAGTATCCTGACTTAAATAGATCTGATTCTCTTCTAGTCTCTTCCCTAATCAACAGGATGTGTCTGATATATTGGTGCATGCTGTGAGAATTGTACAGGCTTAAAAACTGAGAATAAAGTAAGAAAAATCTCACATTAAGGCTTTTGCTATTCCTGCCAGAAGTTCAGTTCAGAAGAGTTGGAAGGTAATGTTTTCTGTTTGAGGCAGACATTTTGTTCTTTGGAATCTCAATTTAGTTATTTCTAAAGTTCCTAATCTATATAGTTATTGAATTGAGACCACTCTGTTAACTATATCTTTACTGATTGCAGTGTATAAAATGAAGATTAGTAAATACATAGGAAAAAGTATTATCTATGCCAACCCTTTGTTTTGGCCCCATCCTTAAGAAGTTTACTGAAAAGATGAAAGATGTATTATTTTCTCTCTCATATTTCTGACTGGAACTACCTGCCATGCAGCAGGAGAAACCTAACATTGGCTTTTGTTCACCCTCCACCAGGGATGAATCAACCCAATGGTGCCTGATTCAGCTCTGCAATCTCTACTTCATCTTATTGGCAGCTCCTCTTCTCTCCTCTGGAAGATGAAAGCACATGTGTTACTATGTTGAAGCCATGAAACACACTTGAGCCATGTTTTCAGCCTTTTCTGAAAACTGAAAACTAAAATTATGTATATCAAATATAAACTTGTGAGTGCAATGAGGACTGACCAGTGGTTTGCCACTTCTTTTGGTACAAGATCTGATAACTAAGAAGTGGAATTAGCAGGTGGTAGATTCAGAATGAATAAACAGAGGATGTATTTATCATGTGGAGAAGTATGGCTGTCCTGTTTGAGTACTTTTCCACAGGTGACTTATCTGAGACACTGCCAGAGATACAAGGCTCCATGCACATTGGCCTGAGCCAGTGTGGCTCCTCTTATCTTCTTAATCTTTCTTTACTGGTGTTTAAGTTTTTCTTTTTCTTGGCTATTAATAAGAAATAAGGACCCATCTCCACTATTCTTTGCAGGTAATCAGGTACTTTAAAAAGATTCTGTCAGAGTGGGAAATTATCACAAGATGATGTCTGTTGAATCAGCCACCTAGTTCTAAAGCTTCTATCAACTAAATAAGCAAACATTCACTCCTATTGGACTCCTCAATGTTTATCACCTCTCAGCTGCAAGGGCTAGGTTACTATCAATGTAATTCCCGAGCTTAAAGGATGGTATGGGCTCCTACAGAAATTGTATCAGCTGTCTGGATCTTATCCTAACCTTAACAATGGTCCTGTCAGGACCATTATCTTTGAGGATGGTCCCTCAACACCATCATGGAGTCAATGACACTCATGTAAAGCCGGATGAGATAGCATAGCCTGCCAGAAAGATTAGGTGAAGGGTGAGGGGACACAGGTACACAGGGAAATGGTGCTGCATAGCTCCACACTCTACAAGGAAAATAAGTGTGTAGACTTGAACATGAGTGAATGGCTTTTCCATACTTTTTTTTATCAGTATCTATTATCAATTATCAGATACTATTGCTGTTATATTTCTATATAACAAGCAAGCTGAACAATCTGGTTTTGCAGAGAGTTAACATGCCGTGGACATGTTGCTTGCCTCTCTAAATTGTTCTTCTATAATAATCACAACACATTTCTATGGAAAATAATATTGCACATTCTTAAGTATATTAGGCGTTATTAAGGACAGCTTCTGGTATCCTTACGATGATCCTGCTGCTACTGTGGGAAGAGGACAATGTTATCTACCATAACTAAGGATATACAAACACTGCCCTACAGCCTTTTCTCTTTCCTTCATTAGAGTTTAACGAAGCATGCACCCCTTGGACAACATGTGACTGCTATATTCAGTTATACCCTATCTGCTAGATAGAGTTTTTTCATTCATTTTATTCTTATCTTTTTGTCTCCATGGAATACATTTTGTGAAATATCAGGGCACTGCCTGCATTTGAAGACGTATTGATGGGCTTAAGGGAACAAGTATGCTTTCTGCAAAATATTCTTGATCCTGGAATTATCTGTTCTTCTTGGCAGGAGAAGATAGAGCCTTGCAGAAAAGGAAGGTCCTGAGATACAGGAAAATGAGTCAAACTTGCAGCTTTTCCCAAAGGTGATTCTGGTAGTTTAGACAGTTCCACTTTCCTAGAAATTAAGGTCCAATTGTCTGTTCCAAGCACAAAGATCTGAGTCAGAGTGTGTTTGATTGCTTAAAATACCTAATCTGGCTACATGGAGAGAATGACATGAACTGATGGTTCATCAGTGCCTGAAGTACGAAAGAAACTTCTTAAATAAGCTGTTTCTTAAGGGACTCTATGCATGTCTCAGTTTTTAATTTATAAAATGAGAAGAGACACATAGGAATGAGGTTCAGCCATAAATATTGAGGAGACTTTAACTGAGAGGATTGTTTAAGAGTGTAGGCTCTATTAGCTGGATGAGGAGGGCATTACAAACTGGATTTACTGACACTCAGCTTTTATTTGCTTAGAAGATTTTCTCAGGACAGATGAATGTAAGACAATTTTATTGTAAGTCTGGACTAAATTAGACCTTGAAAATGTTTTATAGAATATCTGCATAGGTGTCTAGGGTGACTGTGCTAGGTTTTTTATATTTTTAAACTAATACTGTATTTTAAATAAATGTATAATAAATATATTTACCTACTATTTGATATAAATAATTGATTACTTAGAATAAATATTCATGATCTTAGGCATACAACTCACTCAGAATTAAGTAAATTGTGAGCCCGTTCTCAGTCTTAGCATACACATCATTGACCTTCCTTACAATACTCTGCAGATTTTCCATCCTAGCATTTACAGTTGTACATTTTCATCCAAATAAACAGCTGTCTACTTTCCTGACATACCTACAGCTTTTCCTTTCTGGTGTTTTCTGCATCCAGTTGATACCCACAGGATGTCAGAGCACATCATGTCTGAGGAGGGTTAACCTTTCAAAACTGTTTACCTCCATGTGACAGGGGACAGGACGAGAGGGAATGGCCTCAAGCTCTGCCAGGGGAGATTTAGTCTTGAGATTAGGAAAAAATTCTTCACGGAGAGGGTGGTTAGGCATTGGAATGGTCTGCCCAGGGACGTGGTTGAGTCACCATCCTTGAAGGTGTTTAAGGTGAGGGTGGATGAGGTACTTAGGAGCATGATTTAGGGATTGGTGGGAATAGCTGGACTCGACGATCCAGTGGGTCTCTTCGAACCTGGTTATTCTGTGATCTTTTGCAGCACTGCAGTATTGTGGCACAACCTCTAAGTAGAGCCTTTAGATGTGTTTCTAAGAACGCTGACTTATAAATAAGTACAGCTGACAGTCTGTTGATCAAAAGCCTATATTTACCACAGAGAAGTTGACATGGTGTCATGGAGGGTTTGACAATTAACCTTGAAATTTCCTGAAGCATGTTCTACACTTTTTGCAATTGTTCTGAGTAAACCCAAGATTTTTTTAAAAAGTAACTTATGGCAATAAACAATGTTTATTTGGACTGCAGAAGATAATCACATACAGTAAGTGGGCAACTATAACTTTAATCTCTGTCAGATGCTTGTATAGGATTTTTAAATGTTTTCTGGGTGTGCCATTTGATGTTTCAGATGGCTGTACATAAGACAAAAAGTATGGTAGATTACTGCCTCTTCTGTTGCTCTATATTCAGTTAATTCAGAAAAAAAAATGTCGGCCTAGTCTACTTGGGTTTTTTCTATACCCTATGTCTATGTCACTAATATATCTGGTCAGATGGGAGATTATGCTGTGGTTTTGGCAAAATGACCCTGAGATAATATCACAGAATCACAGAATAACCAGGTTGGAAGAGACCCACCGGATAGTCGAGTCCAACCATTCCCACCGATCCCTAAATCATGCCCCTAAGTACTTCATCCACCCTCACCTTAAACACCTCCAGGGACGGTGACTCAACCACCTCCCTGGGCAGACTGTTCCAATGCCTAACCACCCTCTCCGTGAAGAATTTTTTCCTAATCTCAAGCCTAAATCTCCCCTGGCAGAGCTTGAGGCCATTCCCTCTCGTCCTGTCCCCTGTCACTTGGCAGAAGAGGCCAGCTCCCTCCTCTCCACAACCTCCCTTCAGGTAGTTGTAGAGAGTAATAAGGTCTCCCCTCAGCCTCCTCTTCTCCAGGCTAAACAACCCCAGCTCTCCGAGTCGCACCTCATAAGATTTGTTCTCCTGCCCCTTCACCAGCTTTGTGCTCTTCTCTGGACTCGCTCCAGAGCCACAACATCCCTCTTGTGGTGAGGGGCCCAGAACTGAACACAGTACTCGAGGTGCGGTCTCACCAGAGCAGAGTACAGAGGGAGAATAACCTCCCTGGACCTGCTGGTCACGCTGTTTCTGATGCAGGCCAAGATGCCATTGGCCTTTTTGGCCACCTGGGCACACTGCTGGCTCATGTTGAGTCGGCTGTCAACCAGCACCAGACTTCTCCTAGTCTGTACCTCTGCTTAGGGTTGTTGTGCCCCAAGTGCAGGACCCGGCATTTGGCCTTGGTAAACCTCATGCTGTTGGTCTCAGCCCAGCAGTCCAGCCTGTCCAGATCCCTTTGCAGAGCCTCCCTACCCTCCAGCAGATCGACACTTCCACCCAGCTTGGTGTCATCTGCAAACTTGCTAAGGGAGCACTCAATGCCTTCATCCAGGTCGTTGATAAAGACATTAAACAGGACTGGACCCAGGACTGAGCCCTGGGGAACCCCACTTGTCACTGGCCTCCAGCTGGATTTAGCTCCGTTTACCACCACCCTCTGGGCCCGGTCATTCAACCAGTTTTTCACCCAGGAGAGTGTGCACCTGTCCAGGCCAGAGGCCGACAGTTTCCAAAGCAGAATGCTATGAGAAACTGTATCAAAGGCCTTACTAAGGTCCAGGAAGTCCACATCCACAGCCTTTCCCTCGTCCAAGAGTTTAGTCACTTGGTCATAGAAGGTGATCAGATTACTCTGGCAAGACCTGCCTTTCATGAACCTGTGTTGACTGGGCCTGATCACCCGGTTCTCTTGCAAGATCACCCGCTCCATGACTTTCCCAGGTACCGAGGTCAGGCTGACAGGCCTGTAGTTCCCCGGATCCTCCCTGCGCCCCTTCTTATAGATGGGCACGACATCAGGCAGCCTCCAGTCCAGCGGAACCTCCCCAGTCATCCAGGACAGCTGGAAGATGATGGAAAGGGGTTTGGCCAGCACATCCGCCAGTTCCCTCAAAACTCTTGGGTGGACTCCATCCGGCCCCATAGACTTGGGGGCATCTAGCTGGGCAAGCAAGTCTCTAACCACCTCCTCTTGGACCTTGGGAATCTCATACTTCTCTTCCAACCCCTGGGGCTGTGCACAGAGGGAACAATTTTCCTTACTGTTAAAGACTGAGGCAAAGTAGGCATTGAGCACTTCAGCCTTGTCTTCGTCCCCTGTTACTCTTGCTCCCTCTGCATCTACTAGGGACTGGAGATTCTCCCTAGCCCTCCTTTTGCTGTTGATGTATTTGTAGAAAGACTTTTTGTTGTCTTTCACAGACTTGGCCAATCGCATTTCTAGTTAGGCCTTAGCCCTCCTGACTTTTTCCCTGCACAATCTCACTTCCTCCCTATAGTCCACCCAGGATGCCTGACCCTTCCTCCAGAGGTCGTAGACCTTCCTCTTCCTATTGATGTCTCTTAGGACCTCCCTACTCAACCACGCTGGTTTCTTACCCCGCCGGCTACTTTTCCGGAACTTGGGGACGGCTTTCTCCTGAGCTGCTAGGAGTTCCTTCTTGAAGAGCACCCAGCCCTCATGGACACCTTTGCCTTCAAGGAGCACCTCCCACGGGACTTTTCCGACCAGCCTTCTGAACAGCCAAAGTCTGCTCTCTGAAAGTTGAGGGCAACTGTTCTGCTAACCTCCTTCTTCATCTTACCCTGCACTGAGAACTCTATCATCTCATGATCACTTTGCCCCAAGTGTCCTCCAACCTTCACATCCCCCACCAGTCTTTTTCTGTTCACAAACAGCAGGTCCAGGAGGGCACTGTCCCTTGTCAGTTCACTCACCAGCTGTGTGAGGAAATTGTCTTCCACACACTCCAGGAACCTCCGGGACTGCTTCCTTTCTGCTGTATTATACTCCCAGCTTATATCTGGGAAATTGAAGTCTCCCACAAGGACTAGAGGTAGCGATCTTCAGACTACACTCAGTTGTTTGTAGAAGAGCTCATCAGCTGCTTCTTCTTGGCTGGGTGGTCTATAGCAGACTCCCATCACAATACCTTCCTGCCCATGGGCTCCTCTGATTTTCACCCACAGGCACTCAGTCCCTTCCTGACCGTAGTCCAGTTCGAGGGTATCAAAGCCCTCTCTAACATAGAGGGCTACCCCGCCTTCTCTTCTGCCCTTCCTGTCCTTCCTGAAGTGTTTATACCCCACCATGGGTACGCTCCAGTTGTACGAGTCATCCCACCATGTCTCCACAATGGTAATGATATTGTAGTCTCCTTGCCCTACCACAGCTTCCAGCTCCTCCTTCTTATTTCCCATGCTGCGTGCAGTGGTGTAAATGCACTTCAGCTGGGCAGGTGAAGCTACAGCCTTCACAATAGGGCTTCTCCCCAACTGAGCAGTCCTGGACTTAACTAAGGCCACAGTGCCAGTTTGCTGCCTACCATCCTCAGCTGCACTCACCCCCTCTTGCTTAGTGGTGATATACTGGCAGGCATCGCCAGCACACCACCCCTTTGCCACTGAAGTCTCACCTCCAGGCTCACTCCCATCTGGCCTGGCCTCCATCCCCTCCCCCTTCACATCTAGTTTAAAGCTTGATTTATGAGCTTAACTAGGTTTTTGGTGAGGGCTTTTGTCCCCCTAGGAGACAGGCGTGTCCCATCCCTGGTAAGAAAGCCTGGGGGTGCATGGGCCTCCCCATGATTAAAGAACCCAAAGCCCCTCTTCTCACACCAGTCCCTAAGCCATTCACTAACCAGTTTCTTGTTCCTCATTTCATGCTCCTGATTCCTTAGTATTGGGATGGAGTTGAATATTACCTGTACCCCAGAGCCCTCGATCATTCTCCCGAGTGCCTTGAAGTCCCTTTTAATGGCTTTAGGCCTTCTACGTTCTATTTCTTCATTACCAATTTGAAAAACTAAGAGCAGGTAGTAGTCTGTATCTTTGACCAGGGAAGGGAGCTTTCTAGTAACGTCCCTCACTGATGCTCCCAGCAAGCAGCAGACCTCCCTATGGAGCGGGTCTGGCCTACAGATGGGACCCTCCATACCTTTGAGAAGGGAATCCCCCAAGACAATCACCTTCCTCTTCTTTTTAACCGAGGATGTTTTTAAGGCTGTAGGAGGATGATGGACTTTTGGAAACATTTCTAGGCTGTGGGTGCAGCCTTCTTCATCTTTAGGGCTAGGATGCACCTTCAGCACCTCATATTTGTTCCCCAGAGAGATCTGGGGGTTAATTGCCTGGATGGGGGGAGCAGGTTTCCTTCTCCGGACAGGAACCTGCTGCCATTCCCCCTCTCTGTCTCTCCCGGCCTTACAGCTTACCAGTGGGTGGTGCTCAGCTTCACTAGCTCCGGCAGCCTGTGAGAGGGTCCTGCTCCACTCATCTATCTCCCTCTCACATTCCCTGATGGCCCTCAGCCTAGCCACTTCTTTCCTCAGCTCTTCCACCATATGAAGCAGTTCCCCTACCCGAGCACAGCTTCCACAGGAGGAGCCAGTGCCAGAGGCATAAGCCCCTATGGGAGGGGGGCACTGTGTGCAGCCCAGGGTCTGGGTAGCTGCATGTGCCCACCGGGGCTCCGTCTGGGTGGCAGCCTCCATCACACTTGAAGCAGCCTTAGTCTTTCATCAGGTATCCACCATTTTCCTCAATCTCTTCTGACCGTGCTCCAGCCCTTCCCTGCTCCAGCCCTTCCCTGCTCCAGCCCTTCCCGCTCAAACTGCCTTGTTTAATGTGCCCCGCACCTCTTTGCCCCACTCCTCTTCCCCTGTGCTCCCTAAGGGCCATTTAAATCCCCCGCGGAAGCTTCCGGGACCGCCCCCTCCCGTCAGGCACCGCGCGGGAGCGGCCGTTGAGCCCGGAGCCCAGCGCCGACCTCCCGATCGAGTTTGTTTAGGCTTTTTCCCGTTCAGGGAAGCGCCCAGCCGCCTATGGGCACCCCTACTACAGAACTCACTGTCCTGTCGCTGGATGCAGCTGAATAAGCCAGAATGTTACCTATGCTGTACACTGAATAAACAGTGAATGAGTCCCTTTTTGCATTGGCCTGGATTTCATTGCACGTAGTTTTACTTGTCTATGCCTATGGCAAGTTAGTGTGCAGCATTTGTGCACTTGATAGCAATAGAGTAAATTCTTATGTGACTGTGCTCAGATCTTCACTGATTGGAAAGAGTCATTACATCCATTGACACTCACTTTGAAGGGTTTAGTGAAAGCCATGGAATTAGTTATTTGTCAAAGGACTCTTGCTGTGGAAACATATTAGCCTCTGAATGCTGATATATTTTCCCTCCTGGAGGATTATTCTAATGGTGCTTTTACCTTACCTTGGATTTTTCACTGATTTCTGGGTTTTTTTAAGTAGAAGCTTCAGCACAGAAGAAAAGCAAGTTCATGGGAGCCTGAATAACCAAACTCAGAAAAGTATATGCAAGCATCTTAGCTAGATAGAACCTCTTTGTATGCCTTGGGAACAGCAGAGCAGGGCTGAACATTTAAAGTTAGCAGAAGAGAACTGTAATCGAAAACATAGTTGAAGACTTGGGAAAAGGGTAATTTACTCAGACAGGCAGTGAATATGTCTTCAGCAAAACACCAGGTCAATGTGCCCTCAGGTTACATTCACAAAACTATTTAGTCCTCACTGTTCAAGATGTCTAGTCAGTTGTATTCAGCAAGAAATGCTTGAGATGCTAAATCTTTTTTTGTCTCTACACAAGCTATAGCAGCTGCTGGTACTAAAGAAATACTATTTGCTAATTGTAAAGAGGTATAAAGCAGGGGTATAAATTAAGTGTCACATTAGGCTAGATGCTAGCCTTAGAACAATAATTATATTTTAAGGCCCAGTTATGAGACTTACAGTAAAAACAATGAAAAGATTTGGAAGCACCAAAATTCTAGGTAAGTAAGGCATTTAGGATATTCCAGTTAGAATTTTTGACAAAATGTCAACCCTGATATTAGCAGCAGCCATCAGCTCCCCCTTAATCAGATAATGTAAGTAATGTAAGTTAGCCTTTTCTACTTGCTTCATACAGTGAGCTGCACAAGTGCTTCATACTTGCACTGCAGAGCTTTTCCGTGAAGAAAGTGTAAAGACTTGGATATCAAGAAGAAAGAGTTCTGGACATCCTAAGGCTGAGATCTGCATAGTTGTATAATCCCTAAATACACTGCAAAAGGAGGAAAAGTGACTGGTGATACACTCTGAAGTTCAAAAGAGTTTTCCAACCTGAATTGGAACTGAAGATTTAATGTAAAGGGTTATTTTGAGCTGTAGTAGGGGGTCTTACAGCAAATAACGTTAATGTTATTTTTAAATATGAAGATCTTGGCCCATAGCATTTCATCTGAAGTGCTTTAATATCTGATTCCCACTGACATCAGGGTAGTTAAGTACCCAAATATTTAAATTTAAGTAACTTTTGAAACTAGAACCAGGACTTTCCGTAAATTTCAGCTAAAATCTTTCTTATGATGGGTTTAACATGACTCAAATACCAAATCCAACTGTGTTACGCATTGAGTTTGTACTGTGTTGTACAATGAGTCACCATTCACCAAACAAAAAGAAAAAAGTTATACCCCTAAGGTGAAATGTTGGCAAGTGCAGTCAGCACAAGAAAGAGAAATATTTTAAGAAACAGCTCTTCGTGTTCCTTTGCAGTACCCTTTTCCTCTTATGTAACTACGTGCCTGTACTGAAAGTTCTGGAGAGCCTTATTTTTTCTCACAGGAAGAACCACAGGTGCTTTATAATGGCTTATAACACATTAAACCTTTGCTCTACTTACTTTCCTCCCTCACTCACACTATTCTTAAAAATTTAGCTTAGATGTTTTGGGGGTCTTTGATGCTTTATAACTGAGGGAAGAGCCTTGCATTGCTGGGCAAGCTGACCTATTTCATACACACAGGGAATTACTCCCACCACAGAGCAGCCCTTAATTCACAGCCAGGGACTGCTGGAGGGCTTTTGAGTGTTCAGTGGTCATCTGATGCTCTGGAAGTTGAGAAGCTGTTCCCTCCTGTGCAAAGAGCATGCCCCCAGGAAAGGCGATGTGGCTACCTACACTCCTCCAGAGCTCATCAGCTGTATCAATAGCCCTTTAAAATTGTCAGCAGCAGAGGCAAATGACAGCCACCTTCAAGCTGCTTTAATAATACCATGTTAACAAACAGGCATACTCCTTCATTCCAACCTCCAGCTGCTTTGAGAGCTGAGGACTTGTCTCCTATCACTAAAATGTGTGTTTATTTAAGCATTTGTCTTCAAAGGTGAAAAGGGTGCTTTGGTTAATTTCATCCCAGGAAACCAAAAATGAGAAAATTATATTTACAGCTTATTTAATGAATCAGCATTCTAGCCAAAGTATGCAGTGTTTGCCTTTTGAGATGTAAAGACATTCTGTGCTGTGGATGCTGCTGCATGCAGCCCACCTGGATTGGTATCCCATTTTTCCTCATTTCTATTATCATGCTTGCCTCATGAAGTCATTTATTATAGAAACTGGCTACTTCAATTCCTTTTTCTGGATGGTGTTTTAATTTTTAAAACACAATGTGGGGTGTTCGTTTATTAGTCAGTTTTCTTTAGCTGTCACTCAAAGTGACTGCACGACTTGATTCCCTGCTGGTTAAAAAAAAAATTAACAGAGAAGCTGCCAGTCAAGTTTACAAGACAGCCCAACAATAGAGAAACTGCAAGCCCAGAATATTCTCCAGTTTCTGTAATTATATACTGTGCAGAGTAATAATTGTATGATAGCCTGGCATTCATTATGTGAGCCTAAGTGCTGACATTATAGACTTCTATTCTGAGGACATTATTACCATGAAGTAATAATTCTGTTCAGGTTGGTGATACCTGCTGTACATTAGCTTTTATAGAGTTAGGGAAATTTGTTAATATTCTGCTTACAAATACTCCAATAAAACTGCTGCTTGATTTCTGTTCCAGATATGCAACAGATTTTTTTAAAGACAAGTTACAAATCTTCACCTCCATTCATCTTGAATATTTCAGGAAATATGGATTTAAGCCAACATCCTTATTTAGCCAGTGCTGCTATTAAATTGTTATTTAAACAGCAGAGTGTGTACCCTGCGGCAACAGTTACAAAAGTACCAGATGTGACTATGGTTGAACATGCCATTGGCAAAAAATAATAAGTTCAGGTCAGAGTGTTTGATTGAATAATTGTACCAAGTATATCAGAGAAGATATTTTCAAAAGGCCCAAAAGGATTTAGTGAACCAAATTCTGCTAATGATCCATAGAATTTATGCTCATAAATAGTAGCTCCTTTACTCTCTTTCAGATGAGGAAAATGATTGAAATTTTACACTTCTGTAAAATTAATCAAAGAAGAATTAGTTTATCTAACAGTTATTGCCAGTGAATTAGCATGAAGTTTGTTTGCACAAATGTGAAGTCTTGAACAAATATACAATTGCTGTGGTAATGTTGTGAATGGCATCTAAGGTTGGAAAAGCTCCAAGAAGAATTCTCTCATACTTACCCAAAGGTGTGCAGGAGTTTGCGGCAGGCATTCTCAGCATGCTCAATAGATACTGGTTAAATGTTGTCTTGAGTGACCACAGGCACAGAACTTCACCTTCAATTGTAAGAAGATAAACTAAGCACTTCCTGATCAAGGATGTAGAAAGCTGGTAACTTGATAAGATGGTTTTGTTTATATAGGTCCTGAGAAAAGCTAATTGTGTTTTGTTCTGAACTGTAACTGTTGTAGCCATGTGCTCCTAAGAATGAAATCCCTGTCACTGCCCAGTACTGTTGAAGGGTAATTTGAAAAGACTTTCTCATGGCTTTGACCTATTTTCAAAGCCCAGTTGCTCTTGTTAAATTGAATGGAACTCAACTGGCTTCCCAAATATAGAAGTTGTTTATCTTTTTGGTAACTGAATCATGCAGGAAATAACTTTTCAAAGGTCCAACCCTGTGCTGATAGGCTGGCTGTTGCAGCTTGGGCACAGGTTGTGATGCTGGCTCATGGACAATGGTGCTTGAATCTACTGAGAAGTACATATCAGTGCAGACAGCTAATTTGTTGTTTGAAAGGTTGGCCAAGGAGTCTGCTGTAAAGTGGTACTGAGGTGCCACCGAAGGCATGTTCCTTGTGTCTAGGGTAATAGACTCTACTTTAAAAGTCCTGGGTTCCTCCTCTTGGAAAGGCTTTGTATGCTCATATCTCAGGCAAATCATTCAGTTCCTCTTTCCCTGGTACATCCATCAGGAAAATGGATATCATACTGACATTCTCCATGAGCTA
Source organism: Clamator glandarius (assembly GCA_033459285.1). Lineage (NCBI taxonomy): Eukaryota > Metazoa > Chordata > Aves > Cuculiformes > Cuculidae > Clamator > Clamator glandarius. The sequence goes on along the minus strand of JAUNZM010000674.1, from coordinate 1,329,995 downwards.
TTTTAAGAATAATGTACAAAAATATTTTAAGAAAAGTTGTTAGATCTGCAAAGCATTGTTAAAATGTCCCATTCACAGGAATACATACAATCTGGGAGCTAATGTGTTGCTCAGCTTGAATAGCTTAGTGGAGTACAATGGAACTATGAGGGGAAATTTTGTCAGCTTTTCAGCCCAGATAAAGGAGAGGGAATATTATACTGGGGACAGAAATAATGTGTTTTACTAACTGAATATCAGCAGATACGTCTTTTTACTAACTGACTGTCTTTTGCACAAACATCACTCTTGCAATTTAATTGAGAATAGGGTATATTGAGGTCATGGCTAGAACTTTATGTATTTTAATGTTAAATTATTAATTTATGGATCTAGATATTCAGTGAATAGAATAAATTATTTTAATGCAGACAGAAATACAATATGACAGCAAATAATTACAAATATATTCCTGCATTCTATGGAACTTTACCTTGATTACTTGACTATTGTATTCAGTTTTTTTCACTTCAGTAAGAGAAAGCAAGGTAATAAAAATTAATGGTGTCACAGGGCAGGGGTTATTCTGATTGCATACTCCAATCCAGAAGAAAGTGAATTGAAATGCCCTAGGTATGAGGGCTGCTTTGGAAAGAGTAAGAAGCAGTGAACACCCTTGCTCACTTGGCAGTCACACAAGCTGATCTTTGTCCTCAGTATGACATCTCATTAAAATATGAAGCAGTTAATAAAACCATCACTATATTTACAACAAGAGTATTAGTTTCTTGTGGAACTTATTGCTTTGGGAAGATCTTTCTTTTAAAATAAACTGTTGTTTAACAGGATTTTAAAAGAACTAGTTGTTTAAGGAAAGCGGAAGAGCTAACTTGTGGGGAAGACCTGAAGAATAACAAATAGGTACATTATATCTGTAATTACATAGAGGCTTTGCACCAGAGCAGTGAGCTGCTGGGCCAGCCTGCTGCTCAGAGAAATGTGCATAAGATGGTAGCTTTCTAGGTTCTATGGTGGACCGTGATTCATTCCTGAACCAAACAGTAATAATCTCAATGCCTCAGCCATCAAGGTGTTGTATCCAAAAGCAGAGCTCTGGACACCTTGCTGGGACAGTCACAAGACTGTGGAAATGAAGGAGGTGGGTGTTGAAAGGGAGGAGACAGGACTGGAGGCTCAAAGTGGCTCTCAAGAAAATAAACAGAGGGGCTGGGAAGCCTTTTGAAAAGTAAGAAATATGAGGAGCACTAGGAAAAGAGTGGTTTCAATGCCTTGCAGATGAGGAAAACTAAGAGGAAAGAGAGATGTCTTGGGGAACACTTCAGAGGCAGGTGATGCTGAAGAATTTTAGGGGCAGAAACACTGGAAGGAAAAGATGCAAAGCCAAAATGAATATTTAAGGTGTTGTTGATGGCAGTTATTTTGTGAGAGGAGAAGGAAGCATTGTGGACTGGAGAAAGCATAAATTAACATAGGCTTTTCATAGAATCATAGAATCACCAGGTTGGAAGAGACCCACTGGATCATCGAGTTCAACCATTCCCACCAATCTCTAAACCATGCCCCTCAGTATCTCATGCACCTGCACCTTAAACACCTCCAGGGAAGGTGAGTCAACCACCTCCCTGGGCAGACCATTCCATTGCCTAATGACCCTTTCAGTGAAGAATTTTTTCCTTATGTCGAGCCTGAACCTCCCCTGGTGGAGCTTGAGGCCTTTCCCTCTTGTCCTGTCCCCTGACACTTGGGAGAAAAGGTCAACTCCCTCCTCTCCACAACCTCCCTTCAGGTAGTTGTAGAGAGCAATGAGGTCTCCCCTCAGCCTCCTCTTCTCCAGGCTAAACAACCCCAGCTCTCTCAGTCACCCCTCGTAAGACTTGTTTACACTGCATCAGATTTTCACTTTTAAGAAACAGAATAAGTAAAAAAAAAATTAAATTAATTTATAGTCATATATTGTTCTAGTCCTAAGTAAAACCAAAAAAAAGTCTCTCTTAGTCCTGCCTCCCAAATCAGGTTAAAATTGAAAGTAAATACTGACAATAATGTAAGTATACTAGGTTATTGCAAGCATTGCATTTATTCCTAACCTAATACAAATTTCCATAATACATTGTACTAAAATAGTAAGTAATTGCAACAGAAAAATGTTAAATTCATTAGAGAATTAGCAGACTATAAAGTTCTTAGAGTTCAAATTAAATGCTAATATCTCCTAATATACCTTATTTTTGTATCCTAACATGAAAACTTGTAGAGACAATCTACATGCATACTGAATGGATTTATGATTAATGTGATTTTTTTTCCCATCAGTGCCTGAATGTTTGGGGAAAGTTATTTTGCATTTGCTCAGATAAGAACTTAATTATGAAAAAAAGCTTTTGCCTGTTTACTTCATCTCTCTATGGAAGATCATAGAATCATAGAGTTGTTTGATTTGGAATGGACCTTAAAGATCCAACCCCTATGCCATGGGCAGGTACATGCGCCCCTAAATCACAGTGCCCAAGGCCCCATCCAACCTAGCCTTGAACACCTCCAGGGATGGGGCATCCACAACTTCAGTGGGCAAACCATTTCAGTGCCTCACCATTATCAGTGTGAAGAAATTCTTCCTTACATCTAGTCTAAATCAGTCCCTCTCCAGTTTATACCCATTGCCCCTAGTCCTATTATTACAAGCCTTTGTGAACAGTCCCTCTCCTGCTTTACTGTAGCCCCCTTCAGGTACTGGAAGGTTGCTATAAGGTCTCTTCCAAGCTTTCTCTTCTCCAGGCTGAACAGCACCAGCCCTCTCATCCTGTCTTCACATGGGAGGTGCTCCAGCCCTCTGATCATCTTCATGGGCCTCCTCTGGACCTGTTCCAACAGCTCCATATCCTTCTTAAGTTGATGATCCCCTCCCTCACCCTGCTGGCCATGCTTCTTTTGATGCAGCCCAGGACACGTTTGGCCTTCTGGGCTGCAAGTACACATTGCTGGCTCATATTGAGCTTCTCATCAACCAGCACCCCCAAGTCCTTCTCTGCAGGGTAGTTCTCAACCACATCATCCCCCATCCTGTATTGAAACCATGGATTGCCCCAAACCAGGTGTAGGACCTTGCACTTGGCCTTGTTGAACCCCATGAAGTTCACACAAACCCACTTCTCCAGTTTGTCCAGTTCCCTCTGAATGACATCCCATCCTTCCGGTGTGGCAACTACATCACTCAGCATCATCATCAAGCTTTCTGAGGGAGCACACAATCTCGCTGTCAGTATCATTGAAAAAGATATTAAACAGCACTGGTCCTAGTACAGCCCCCTGAGGGACACCACTTGTCATGGATCTTCATATGGACTTCAAGCCATTGACCTGAATATGATCATCCAACCAGTTTCTTATCCACCAGACAGTCCACCCAGCAAATCCATATCTCTCCAGTTTAGAGGGAAGGATTTTGTGGGGGATCATGTCAAGGACTTTACAGAAATCTAGATAGATCACATCTGTTGGCTTACCTGTATCCACCGCTGTGGTTACCCCATCATAGAAAGCCACTAAGTTGGTCATACAAGATTTGCCCCTGGTGAAGCCATGCTGGCTGCTATTAATCACCTCCATGTCCTCCATGTGCTTTAGCATGTGTTCTAGGAGGATCTGTTCCACGATCTTCCCAGGCACAGAGGTGAGGCTGACAGGTCAGTAGTTCCCAGGGTCATCTTTTATACCCTTTTTAAAACTGGGAACATTGTTGCCATTCCAATCACCAGGGACTTCTCCTGACTGCCATGACTTTTCAGATATCAAGGAGATTGGCTCTGCAAGCACATGAGCCAATTCCCTCATGACTCTGGGATCCATCTCTTCAGGTCCCATAGACTTATATATGTTCAAGTTCCTCAGGTGGTCACGAATCTGATCTTCCCCTACTGTGTGAGGGACTATACTCCCCTGGTCTCCAAGTTGCTGTTCATTGACATACGAGAGTTGAGGAGAGCGGTTGTCAGTGAAGACTGAGGCAAAAAACATTAAGTACATCAGCCTTCTCCTTGTCTGTTGATATGAGGTCACCATTTTCAACCATCAGTGGTGTTACATTCTCTTTAACATTCCTCTTCTGATTGACATACCTGTAGAAGCCCTTCTTGTTGGTCTTCACTTCCCTTGCCAAGTTCAGCTCCAGCTGTGCCTTGGCATTCCTGACCTCATCCCTACACAACTGAGCAGCTTCCCTATACACTCCCCAGGTTCCCTGTCCCTGCTTGCACTGCTTGCACAGTTCCCTCTTGTTCTTGAGTTTGACCAGCAGGTCTTGATTCAGCCATTCTGGTCTCTTCATTTCCTGCCTGATTTCCTACATGCTCAAATAGATCATCACACTTTTTTTCCACTGGAAATGTGAACTCTTCAAAGCATATTTCATATTACCCTTCAAATCTTAAAATATGATGTTTGTCATAGTATTTATTAGTTTTGATTCATTATTAGTTTTGATTCTCTGGCAGTGTATTATTGGCATGGCTCAGTGGGCTTTCTGTGAATGCTGTTTTCAAAGGAATATCTATGTTTTTAATTGACTGAGAGGGATAAATTATCTAAATGTAGTAGTAGCAAGCATAAGCCTTTTATTCTGCAGGCTGAGTGAAAAGTTATCTATTGTTTCACATCCAAACAGCTACCAATGTATTAAATTGTAATTTAAACAGCAGAGTGTATACCCTATAGCAACAAGTAAAAAAGTACCAGATGTGACTGTGTTGGAACATGCCATTGGCCAGAAATAATAAATTCAAGTCATAATAATAAATAAATATTAAACAATAAGATAATAAATTTTAATGATAGTAATTAGTAATAAAATAATAAATTCAAATCTTGACATGTAATAGCATATTCCTCACTCCTCCCCAATCATAGGCACATTTCCTTTCTACATCAGGATGATTAATGTGGAACAGCGTGGAGGCCTTTTGTTGATGTGGTGTATTCACCAACAGGTTTAGAGCTATTTCTTCTGGGATTTTATCAGTTATTGCTGCTGCTCCAGTTGTTGAGAAAAGCCTGGATTTTTATATCTAATTGTTTAGTGTTGTTAGGTTACCGGTGTAGGTTGAATGCTTTATTATTGCTATCCTGTTTATAAAAATGTGCCAGTGATAGGAATTGATAACTTCTTGTTCATCTTCACTGTCAGAAAAAATCCTTGCTAATCTACTGGTCACACCACATGGACAAACCAATATATCAAATCAATATTAGATATGCAGCTGACTGCCACCTCCTCCTCTGTGTCTACAGAGGACTTGATTTAAAGTCACACTGCTCTAAAACTAATAACCATTTCTTTGCTCTTTAGGGTAGATGCACAGTGATCTCTAAAACATTACCTAACTCTTTGAGTTCCAGCTTTGGAGCTCCCTTTGTGTTCTATTTCCAGTTTGAATTACACTGTCTCCAGCTTTGAAGACCCTGATGCAGATTTGTATAAACATGGAAACTATATGTTTTAATGAAACATTAGAGAAGCAGGTGAATTCCAGAAAAGCAGAATGCCAATCAAAATAATTCCATAGGTTCTTCAAACAGCAAGGACAATGAAACTTCATTTCCTACTGCCTTCTTCATATCCCTACTGTAGGAATAAATACATGTCTTCATAGCCTTCTCACATATTGTCTCCTACCCTGTCCTTAACCATCGTCCTCAATATATCTGTTTTTATTTCAGACCCCCTGGATTGCCACATTGTACTTTTCACTCCCTGCCTTGTTCACAGTTCTCTCTCACAACTCTGGGTTTGGATGGATAAGAGGCAATATCTGCTAGGGTTAGCTCAAAGTTATATCTACATGGATTTGTCAGCTGCCAGGAACATATTCATTCACTTACTAATTGGTCCCTGGCTCTTGGAATAAAAATATCTAAAGGTGTAAAAATGCTTGAAGCCTACTTTCCTTTCAGCAGGAACACATCTTTGGATCCTTCTCTAGCTGCTGTTTTCCCTGAACGTTACAGAACTTTGCATCTTTGAGACATCTCTTTCTCCATCAAATTCTTTTGAAATCATTTGATCATTCCTAAAAATTACCATGGAGCAAACTGATGTGCAGATGCATATAGAAGTAAGTCTTAAAATGATAAAAGAAAAGGTGCACAGAGCTAAAAAATAAGCATAGATTAGCCTGATATTAACTCAGTGTAACAGAAAGGTTAACTGCTTACTCAGCTAACAGAGAATTAGAGCCTCGATAGTAGAACTCTGCAATTGTTTCATGAATGTTAGGTCTTGTTACCCAGACCTGTTATCTTTCATTGACAAGCTTACAAGTTAGAATGATGACAACAACTATAATGTATAATGGTTTTTTTTCTTAAGTTCATGGGACTTAAAATCATATGATATCATGAAGTAGGAGTGGGTAGGGCTTGTATTAAGTGACATAAAACTGCCTTCTAGATGGATATGAAAATTAGGACAGAATAAGTGAGGAAGTGCTTAGCAGCACCTACCAAACACTTGTCCTTGCTCTCATTTTGTTTTGTAGCATTATGAATCATGATATGTAATATTTTCTGGCAGTGTTTCCAGTGACTGGTTAAGTTTTTCCAGGCTTTGCACAGAGCTGTGAGAGTAGTCAGTAGCACATAGGACAGGTTACCATCACAGGTTTATCTGAATTATTTGGCCAAAATTATCACATCCTCTGACTATGCCTTAATCCAGAAAAGTGTATTTGGGAATTAGAAACACAGACTGCACCTATAGGATGGGAAAATTGCTGTTGTAAAGAGCAATATTTCAGAAGATGGCACAGCAGTCAACAGAGAGAAGAGCGCTTTTTTTTTGAGATTTCAGTGTCAAGTTGTGGCTTCAAGACTTATTTTGATTCATGAGTGTAGAGGCAAGGTAAATGATAGACATAACACTGTGAACATCTCTAATAAGACTACTCTTACAAGCCTGTGCTCTGTTCTGTGACTCACAGGTTCTGGAAGACGGAGCGACTGAAGAAAATTCAAAGGAGGGGAACAAAATGGTCCCCGAGAGAATTGATCAACCATTTGGATATAAGACTTTGAGGGACTGATAAGCCTAGAATATTGGGAAAATGTTTAAGAACTAATTTGATCATCCTCTATGGGTACTTGCACATGAAAAATATCTTTGCTAGTAGGAGTCAGGGAAGCTTTTTTAATCTCCAAGGCAAGCACCAGAAATTGAAATTAGATTAATTTAATCTTGCAATGAGATGAATTTTTTTGGCACAAACCACATATAAATATCAAAAAAGCTTTTCAGAGGAAGTGTTGAATGATTAGTTTTCTTGGAGTCTTCAGATTGTGCCAGCTTAGCAGTGTGTTTGTAGTAGGTAAATCCAAATATACTGTACATATGAAGTGTAGATAGGTATATAATATTTACCTATGTATATCATGACTATATTCTAGATGTATCATAGATAAGCAGAGATGTAGTTTGAGTTTTCTTACTGATAACAAGTGACTATATAACTAATATCGAAGACAAAGATATAAACATGAGATCTAAAATAATCCAAAGCTGGACATGAGGTAGAACCAGAATTAGCCTCCACATTTGCAGCATACACTGAATGCTCTCCAGATTGGTTAGTTAGACTTTGCTTCAACTTCCATTTCCAGCAGAGTAGGTGAAAATACGGATTTTCTTTTGGGAAGGAGGAAGGGAGGTTAGTAATTGCTTTTCCACTAACAGAAAAATAAGTCTGTTTAAAGAATTATTGTGAAAGTGTATTTGAATTTTTGTCAGAGTGAAAGAAACATACCAAAGTGTGAGAATTGTAATATTTCAGTTTGATCCAGAGAAAACATAAATAGCATCATGTACCAGAAAATGCTAACAGCTCTAGTTTTCCCTCTGCTAAGGATTGCAAAAATGTTAAATTGATTTCCTTTTCAGAGTGATATTAATTGCTTTTTGTCCGTTAGCCTCATATCGGACATTATCCATAGCTTCTCTTCAGAGCTGAAAAGCTTAGAGAAGCTTAAGGCAAACACAGAAAAATGCTATATATATAAAATATTTCTTAGTCAAATTGTGTCAAATAAGGTACTAACTTCAGAATGACTTTAATGTGCAAGTGGGAGAAATATCAGTTGCTTAATGAGGCAGAAACTTATTCCCATTCAGAAAGCCAGTGTGAGCCTGTGAACCACTGAAAGCCAGTCCTAAACTTTTGGCTTAAGGAGATTTAAGGGGAGTAATGTCCCCATGCTATCTTTCTGCATACAGTCAATGTTTCATTTCCAGTGACCTGGACCCATGCTATTGATTTGTAGTAAGACTTAGTAAAAGGTATTTGGAATACTTTTCTTGCCAAAATATATCTTGGCTGATAGTCTTCTCTTTATTGGATGCTGGCCACTGCTAGTGCAATATCTATAGAAAAATAATTCTTTAGTGTATTTGAAATATTGATTTAGCCCTTCCTCTTCCAAATCTCCATCAAATATTTCTAGAGCTAGTGTGATACTTTGCTGTGTATTTTATGATATTCAGCATCTCTTGGAAACAAAAATACTTAGAAGAGATAGTTTGGATCAGCCAGATATGATTTCTGATACGTTCTACTGTATTGCAGCTAGTATGGCCATTTTAAGCTGTTTTGCTTGTGGGATGATGGTGGAAAACACTTCAAAAACCTTGGTTAATAGTAAAAATCTACATCTTTCACCAGCTTATTCCACACTTAAGAAATTTTCTGCAAGATTTTAATTTTTTTTTAAAGTTACTTTGTCCATGCTCTTGAAATTTCTATGGATCTTTATTTAGCCATACAGATGATTAAGAACCTTAGAGCTATCAGGAATAATGCTCTATGCCTTCATTCTAAGGTCTATATATGATGAGGCTTTCAAAATCCATGTCTCCTTATCTTCCAGCATTTAGTCTTTACATAACTGGACACATGTATGTTCTATTAAAAAAAACCAAACACTTGGAAATACTACTAACCATCAAGTCTTCTTTGTGGATTATACCCTGATGTCTATAATGTCATTGTTTATTGAGAAGGGAAGGAGATATCCTCCTCCAGGAAGGAAGAAAGGAAGGAAAAGAAAAATGTATCTCTAAGGATGTCCTGACATTTCAAAAGTATTGAGGACTTCTAAGTGAAAACTGATGTCCTGGAAACCTTTTATAATTCTGAAGGTCCATGAAATGTTACACTGAAGTTTGAACCCTGCAGAATGACTGGCTGAAGAGACAAGATAGATAAAGTCAGAATGGAAAAAAATGCACTTATTCAAAGTGAAGATAAATAACCTTTGGAAAGAATATTTGCTCCCTTATTTGGAACTTTTTCTAGCACCACTACATTTTCACTTTTATAGGTTAGTTTCCAAATCAGGGACTGCTTTATTTCTGGCTTTTGTATTGTTGCCTTGAAAGCTGCTATTCTGAAGTTTTACTTTTCTGCCATTTTGTGATGTATGGGCTTAGTGCATACCCACAGCGGCCCCGAGCCAGATGCCAGGGTCTGGCAGGCCACTGCCCTCTGAGCTGGGAAAGACGGCATACAGACCTTGGAACAGGTTACCACAGTGACCATGTGAAAAAAACAAATACTAATTTTCTCCCTGCTCATGGTTGTACACTGTTGTAGACCAAATATGATGTCTTTTAAAAACAATAATTTGCATATCCTAGAGAAAAAAGTGTAGTTTGTTTCCAGAAAAGACTAATATCATCTAAGTAGCATTTACTGTGTACATCATCCTTTTTTTCACTTGATTAATATTTTTCGAAAGTGTTTCCAATAAAAGAATTCCAGCTGACCTTGTTAGCAGTCATGGAGTGAAAAATCGGTGTGGCTAGTTCCTCTGAATCGGTGGAATATACCACAAAAAACTTTGTCCAGAAGTTGCATAAGCGAAAGCATATAAAAACCCCACAGAAAAATAAATTAAAATCACAGAAATATGGAAAAAATGAAAGGCATTTCCTGAAAATATTTAAACAACAGGATTTTTTGTCTGTCTAGTAGACTATATCTTTATTTCTTTCATCTGTTGGGCAGCATGGAGAAGTGCTGCTGCTTCTGCCCTTGTTGTTATAGAAGATGTCCATATGCACTGTGCATTGGACTGAGCAGTGCAGGTGGAGCCTTCTCCCATAGACGATGCCCTATCTTGAGCCTAATGTTATGTCATCATGATGTTGTTTCTCTTCAAGAGGTAACGGCAGGAGTTTTGTTCTGCTTGGGGTTGCTGCAGCTTTTTGCCCAAAAGAAATGTACAAATCATGGAAATGAGCCTGGATTCAGTGGGTATGTTTATGCTGCACATATTTCACTGGAATATAAAGATACCGAATTGCCTAACAGGCAAGGAGTCTAGCTGTGAAAGTACATAAGTCCAAGTTTAGCTTCCTAACAGGCAAAATGATCTCATGCTGTCTTCCTAAGCCTGGAAGCATACAGACTGCATGACATATATGAGGAGCTGAGAGTTGTCATTGTCTGGGAAGGGCTGGAATTGATTAGTGACTAATAAGGACTCCTGAACTGTAACTTATAAATATAACATGTCTTTAGCTGAACAAGAAGCTAACAAATACTAGGAAAATGTACTTCCAAGGGAGAAGAGATCACTGAGGTGCTCATTTAGCTAGTAATTGACCTTAGCCAGCATATTCTGGCAGTCTGACTTCAGTACTATTATCTTAAAGAGTCATAACAGAAGAATAATAACAACAACAATAATAATAAAGAATATACAAAACAAGCAATGTGTGATTCAATACTGAACACTCCACAATCCAACGACTGATTACATCTCATCCCAAGCAGCAACTGCAGATCAGCAAGGTCTAGCCACCTAACAACTTCCCGTTCATATACCGAGCATGATGCTCTATGGTATTAGATATCTGCTTGGCCAGCTTGGGTCAGCTGCCTGGCTGTGCTCCTCCCAGCTTCTTGTGCACCTGTACACTCGCAAAATGTGGGAATCTGAAAAAGTCCTTGATTTCTCAGTAACAACTAAAAATATCAGCATATTATCAACACTATTCTCATACTAAATCTGAAAAACAGGAGCCATACTTGTACATTGCCATACTAGTGTATTCGAATAAAAGAATTAGTGCAGAAACCCATAGACTATTGTCAAGCTGCCTGCAAAAATCCATGAGAATGCAAAAGCTGTGTAAATACAGCAATCTTCTCTGTTCATTTCTGAACGGCAAATAAGCTTTCCTGACTGTGGAATTTAAACCACTTAAAAATAAAAATTTGTTTTCTATTATATCTATCAGACATTCTGTTCTTGGTTTTGGTTTTTTTTCCTGGTGCTGTGTTAGCGCCTTTTAAGTTTTATTTTGCTCAAAAAAATGTATTTTAGTTGTGCTTTTGAGACATGGATAAAGAGGTTTCTACAAACACATACTCAGGAAACACATCAATATGTTCTAATTAATGAATTAGCCGTTCAGTGCTACAATAATTCACTTTACACTAATCATTCCCAGTGAATTATTTATATAGTGATGTTTCTTTTATTAGAAAACTGCCATTTGCATCACTTTTGCATTTTTGCTCTCATTATTAATTATACTTTTAATAATTCTTTAGTGCTTTTTCTCATCAATAAAGAAAAATGGCTGGTGCCCATGAAGCGTGTAGCCTTTTCTTAATTCTCTGTCCCTAACACCATTGCCGATAGCACAGAAGTAGATACGTGAGACTTTAACTAGCAGGTTTTCTCTTTTGTGCATTCCCTTGTCTCCTTTTCTCTCCTTTATGACAGTATTCCTGAGTTTGTTCTGAAAAGCAAAAGATGTTTCCATATTAATGACTATTTAAATAACAGAATTAACATTGCTATTGTACTTGCTTCTTTCTGTCCTAGACAATGACTATGAATTAATTAGAATTAGAACACTGGAAGTTCCTTTGAATTTTAACATTTTATTTGTAACAGTCTGTGTGCATTATTGAATGACTTTATAACTCCTAGTGCAAAACTGATGATTTCTCTGGAAACCTCTGGGGGAGTGTGTGAGGTCATTAAAGTTAGATTTGCAAAGATAATATATGGATTTCTCTCTTACATTATTCTTCCTTGTGCTGATAATGCTATTTTTTGAGCTCTTGCTCAGAGTAGCTCATTTGTATTGAAAGGTTCTCTTATCCTTTATTCTATTCATCTAACTTTCCAAACTTTTCATTTCATAACAGATATGAACTGTGATTTCTCAATACTTAAAATGTTCTTAGAGGAAAACGAGAACTTACATTTTCAGCTGTTAGTGTTGTCTCCAGAGATAATGGTCACTGAAAGACAGCTCAGCGTGAAAAGCAAATATACATGTCAGAAATGAAAATAACAGTGTATAACATGTCTCCTTCCTGTCTTCATCACTGGTAGTGTATTCCCTCTGTGAAGGAGAATTTCTGCAGTAAGGCTGGTGTTTTGGCATGCAGGAATCTGCATGGGTAGAAAAATGATGAAGTTTTATTAAAAATTCTTCGTGGAATCCTAAGTTGTTCTCTATTTCTGCTGATTTTTTCTTATTATTGTTACTTTTAAAACAAGGTGGTTTTAAATTCATGGATTCATGGGAGCTCAGATAATTAGCACCCTACCAGTGACTGAAGGAGAAACTGGCAAACACAGTCCCTCCTGAAGGCAATGAATCCCTCGCTACTACTTACAGAGCAAAATTTTAGTGTATTAATCCAGGTGGATTGCTTAAATAGATTTTTTTTTCCCTTAAGAGTCGTGCCTTATATCCACAATCCACAGTTTTCTTTTTTAAAATAAACTCTTTTTTTTCAAAAGTGAATAGCAACTTGTATTTAGGCTTAAACTGAGAAATCTGTATTAAGAAAATTTGCATAAAATTTGTAATATTTAAGTGAACAGGGAAGAAAAATACTGTCTATGTTAGGTTGCTGAAGTGATTAAACAGCAGAAAAAAAGAAGTGTTTTCTTCACTTATATTTTATTTACTTCAATAATTAGTTCAAAGTTTAGGAACTGTTTAGAAACAGAGTAATCTGAAGCATCACTATCTTTAAATGCTCGATGAATAAATTCTCAGACTGGGATACTGAGACTTATGAACTCATTAACTATATGTAAAATTTGCTTTGCTAACAAAGTGATATTAAGTATGAAAGCTTTGTTGCATTTTCTATCTGTGTACAACATATTTATTGCAATTTTATTTAAATGCAGTTTTATTTTAAATGTAAGAAATACGCTTAAAAGGCTAGGGTTTTGCATTTCACTTGAATTCCCATTTCCATACTAAGCAGCCTGAAAAAATATATAAGTAAGTGAAAATTAATCTTCTAGTAAAAAAGAATTATGTAATTGTTAAGCATTTGAATAATCATGCTGAAGAATATCACTTCTTAAACGGGAATGTACGATATTTTTCTGATAGTGCATGAAAGTGACAGATTAGTTTAAAAATTAGATTCAGTTGCAAAGCGACTTTTTTTTTTTTAAGTTTCCCTACTGACAATAGTCAAAGTCACTTGAGGAAAACGGAATAATACACATTCAAAATCAGCATAGGAAGGGGTTTTTAAAAAAAATTATTTACATTTTTTGTATTTTCAGGTCAGTAGGAATTATTTTCACAGAGATTATGTTTTAAAATCTTATGAGAAATAATTTTATATTGGATTATTTTTGTGAAAAAAATATTTGTTATGTTTTCTAGAAATATTGTGGTTCAAGGCCCTGTAAAGAGGTGATTGTGTGATATATGGGTAACAGAATGGGTATATGAACTATGTCATAACTCCCTACTTTAGGAACATCTATACACTGAATATTAACTTAATAGAAAAGTCCAACATTTCAAAAATTAATTTCATTTCCAACTGGAAGAAAATAAAGCTTTGACATTTTCTACTTATTAAAATTTTGTTTAAAGGCGGTGGAAATATCAAAATGGGCAATATTTTCCCCTCAGCAAGAGTAAAACAGTTTTTGATGTAGCAACACTTCCATTGATTTATTTTAAAATTGTAGATTTACACTTACATTGTTATTGATGTAGTCTATATGTATATGATGCTGGTATTTTAATTAGAAATACTTGTTTGTCTTATATTAGGCTTCTTTAATGACTTACCAAAATCAGAAAATTCATATTCTTTCTTTAAAACAATAACCACAGTGGTTCCTGAAAAATCACATAGCTGACAGACACATCTATTCCCAATTTGGTGAAATCTGTGAATTCATGAATTTATTTCAAACACAAAAGTGCAAAGAAAGTGTTTCAGAGTGCAGTTTACTAGCCAATCTTGTTCACGTGTATCCAGTGTGACATTGTGCTTATTAGGGGAATGAAATCTCAGCAGTAGGGTTCCACTTCTCAGTACTGGCTGTACTAAAAGAGAAGTAAGAGATTTTATTGTATGAGTGGTGAAGAGCACATTTAAAGAGAGAAGGATCTCACTGGTTTCAACTAAGTGCTGGTATACTTGTTTGTGCCTTAACTGCATCTCCTGTTTCCTCCTAGGTCTTACTGCTGCAGCATCTCTTGTATCCCTGGCTTGGGCTTTGGCTTCTTACCAAAAGGCCCTCCGTGACTCTCGTGATGACAAGAAACCCATCAGTTATATGGCTGTTATAATCCAGTTTTGCTGGCATTTCTTCACAATTGCAGCAAGGGTTATTACTTTTGCTCTGTTTGCCTCGGTTTTCCAGCTGTACTTTGGGATCTTCATTGTACTACACTGGTGCATTATGACCTTCTGGATCGTCCACTGCGAGACAGAGTTTTGCATCACTAAATGGGAGGAGATAGTTTTTGACATGGTCGTTGGGATAATCTATATCTTCAGCTGGTTCAATGTCAAGGAAGGAAGGACACGCTGTAGGCTTTTCATTTACTATTTTGTGATCCTTTTAGAAAACACCGCCTTGAGTGCTCTCTGGTATCTGTACAAGGCCCCACCAATCTCTGATGCATTTGCCATTCCAGCACTGTGTGTAGTGTTCAGCAGCTTTTTAACAGGCATTGTTTTTATGCTAATGTACTATGCCTTCTTTCACCCCAACGGACCAAGGTTTGGGCAGTCGCCAAGCTGTGCTTGTGAGGACCCTGCCACTGCCTTCACCCTTCCCCCAGAAGTGGCAACAAACACTCTACGGTCCATCTCCAACAACAGGAGTGTCACAAGCGAGCGGGATCAAAAATTTGCAGAGAGGGACGGGTGTGTGCCTGTGTTTCAGGTGAGACCCACTGCACCATCCACACCTTCATCCCGGCCACCAAGGATTGAGGAGTCTGTCATTAAAATTGATCTGTTCAGGAACAGGTACCCAGCGTGGGAGAGACACGTGTTGGACAGGAGCCTAAGGAAGGCAATCTTAGCATTTGAATGTTCCCCTGCTCCTCCACGGCTACAGTATAAAGATGATGCTCTTATCCAGGAGCGCTTGGAATATGAAACTACATTGTAAACAAAACAAAACCATAGTTTGAAGAAGCTCCAATGTTACAGTCCAAATTAAGGGTTGACACTAGGGCTGTAGAAATAACTAAACTGCGTACTACAAGTAGAGCAGCAAGCTGTAGTGTTCTTAGTCTGGCTATCATCATGATTATCATTTGATCCACTGTGTGCAGTCTGCCTGCAGGATACTGATACAGCAGTCTCAAAAAATCCAAATACTGACCCACATATACAGATCAGTTACTCCAGCTGGCAAAATCCACCCATGACTCCTTGCTGCTATGAAACACTGACTGCACAGTACATACAATCAAACCAGTAGGAAGGCTCTGACCAGAGCTGTCAACTTTAGCCAGTAGTGCATTTTATTTTAGACAATAACAACTGATATTTGCATAATCAATGGCAAAAACAAACAAAAAAATCCTTTTCAAAAATAACAAAACTGTAGCACTCAATGTTGCTGTTATGAAAACTGTTTTCTGAGGAAAAAATAGGAGCATAATAGTCTTCACCACTCCCATGAATCAACCATTCAGATTAGAATAGGTTTGCAAAATAGTTCTTAGTTAGAGAGATACATTGTCATGTTTGTAAGGCTGTCAATGGAAAATAAATTAAATTCTTATTAATTAAGGCATAAACATTAATGATACCAGAACTGTTTGGTATTTTTCTGTGGAATTTCGAAGTCTTTTTTAATGCAATTTAATTTCTTTATGTTACTTCCAACAGAAGTCCTATGTAGCTCACTTCTAGTTTTCAGGAGGAGTGAGCTCTAGCACGTAGTGATGTAAATTAAATGATAATCATGATCCAGTGTTCAATCTGAAAAATATATATGTGTGTGTGTAAAAGAACAGGGAAGTGTAGTTTTCGTATTCTAAACTTTTTGGAGGACCCTATTCAGATATTTCAGAAGAAACCACAAGGAGATGAACACACTGAAATGCCTCTGTTTCAGGACTGAGAATGCATGATCCAGTGTGTGAATGTATGCAGGGATGACGAGAGACTGTGACATGCCATATCCTTTTAGTGCCAAACATTGTATAACTGCAAGGTTGATATTGCCTGAGGGGCAGATAACGAGTGGCACGAGCCCTACCAGAACAAGAAGCAGAAAAGACCAATCAAGTTCTCAATGTGTAGAGACAGTTCTGATTTTTCCCACTCAAGGTGAAAGTGATGTCTTTTAAAGGCTTTCAGCCACCTCTTAATAAGTATGTTCACCGAAATATAATATAAGCAAGTTATGTGGAAGACCCTCTTCTACCTGTTCAAGACTTATGTCCAGATACGTCTCAAAATTCGATTGAATCTCTTGTAATAGAGTGCTTTTGCTGCAAGCTTTTGGGTTTCAAATACCTCCCTAAATCTAGTCGATGGTATCCTCCTTTATGTTAAAAGTATCCCCTGATGGTGCTTTCAGATGCATTAAAGGTGCAAGTCAAAATTTGATAGTATTTTTTTTAAAGCTGGTGCAGAGTGAAAAACTCATGAATTATTTCAATATTTTTGTAAAGTAAAAATATGGTATAAAAAGGTTACTTTTTATAAACCTCAAATCTTTTAATACATTTCATTCTATTTATAGCTTAGATTTTAAGAATTTGTCCATGAATTTTATCAACTGGCTTCTGCAGGTTGATATAAACCTGATTTTCACACATTATGGATTTGTTTTGCAGTGTAATGCCATATGAAAGCCTACATGGGTACTTTTAGAATACTCCATAAACCGTGGATCCTGCTTCAAATGTAAGTGGCCTGTAAAGACACCAAGCGATTCCATAAGAAACAATTTGCTGTAACTATTTCCATCCATTTTAGGAGAGTGAAGCAGAACTGAAGAGTTACTGGTTTAAATGGCATTGTCAGGATGGAGAAGACCTGATGATTGGTATTGTAATCTTCACTGTCAGGTATATCCAGTGTAGTCACTGCTGTATATGCTGCTGGGTAAATTTCAGTCATTCCTGTTGTTAATATTTGTACTATGAAATGGCCAAGGTTACACAGCCGATGTTTATTTGTATGCATTTAGTTAGCCATTTTTAATGTTGACTTTTTTTTATTAGTGAAATGTTCTATATCTATTGTTCTTTGTTGGGGCGAGTTCCTCAAAATAAAACGTCTGTGAAAGTGCAGGAATCTGCAAGGCAGAGGGAGCTTTACACAGATCAGAAAATACCCATGCTTCAAGGGTTTCTTAGATATTTTCAAATTAAGCAGTGGTCAGCTGCCTCTATAATAATTTTTTAAATAAAACCATTCTTTGATAGTACAAACCTGAAGCTTTGTACAAAATGCCCTTCCTTCCGTGGAGATACAGCTGATTATTCAGAGAAAAGCATCATATTTTATCAGAAAATATACCACTGCAAGTGCTGACAAAAAAGATTTTGGGAGCACATCCTTTGCAGAGCCTTCACTCCAGAATCAAACAGCAGCTCGCAAAACAACATTGCCATTTTTCTTTACAAATGTGGTCAATGGTCTGCTTTGTAACCCAGGATGTGAGTGTTTCTTTAGGAAACAATTTGATGTGTTTGCTGCTTCAGAATTCTGATGCTTCAGAACTCAGAATTTTTAGCATAAGTGAGGCACAACAGGCAGCACCCTCCAGCTCTCCCCTCCCTCCAGCACCTTCCTGGGAGAGGGCCAGCATCACAGATGTCAGCAAAGCTTTTCCTCTTCTAATATCCCTCTCATTCTTGTCTTGCTCTTCCTCAGAGCTGTGAGCCCTTTGGTCAGGCCTTACAGAAGTGAAGTAATGTTGCTTTATACAGACTTTAAAGGGTTACTGCCTGGAACAGTGCTTGCCTTTAAGGTTTCAAAAGAACGTTTTGGGGTGAATTTGATTTGCTCTTGTTTGGTTTTGGAAGGAAGGACCCAGAGGCGTTATTTCTCTGCATAGTTTTCAATAGCTAGCATTTATTTTCTTTACTCTCCCAGCACTTTTTTTTTAAATAATGTTTGCAAATTTATCTTAAGCAAACTACTGTGGGGTCTGAGTGCACAGCACCATCCATGGCAGTTACGTATACACCACTTGTCTTCAGAATTCAATC
Source organism: Clamator glandarius (assembly GCA_033459285.1). NCBI lineage: Eukaryota > Metazoa > Chordata > Aves > Cuculiformes > Cuculidae > Clamator > Clamator glandarius. The sequence goes on along the minus strand of JAUNZM010000674.1, from coordinate 1,311,469 downwards.
TGACTGAGGAAGGGGGAGAAGACATTTTGCATCAAGTTCAAAATTTCTCTCCAAAATCTTGCTTTATTCTGTTTGTAATGTCAGCGATAGTTGCACTGAGAACATGATGGTCATTGAAATCTTAACACTCAGATGACTACATGGACAGTTTCTTGATTTGCTTTGCTGTGAAAAGATGCATTAAAAGCTGTAAATTTTTTTCTAGAAATTGTCAAGGTTAAACATAGTCCACATTGAAATTCCATGATGGCCTTACAGGGAGTTAACAATCAATATGCACTATTCTTTTTATCACAAACAGTTTTAAAATCAATAAAGTTCAATTAAAACAGCAATAGCAAAAAAAAATTGTAAAACATTAACTTCTGCTTGTGAAATAATGAAAAAAATCAGGTCTTTTAAATTTCATTCCAGAATACAGGAGAATAAAAAGGTACATAATTATGAACTCTCTTTGTTAGAAGCAGGAATTATGTAAGCATTGTTCTAATGAACCTAACAAATTTGCCAACAGTTTTAATGGCAACTTATCTGGTTAAAGACTTGTTCCTACAGTTTTAAGAGTTGTGGTTTTGCATGTTGCAGAAAAGACAATGTAAGTTGTATTCTCAATTCCTGTTAGGTAAAGGAGAGGTAATGTATATCCATGTTCATTCAAGAAACACAGGAGAAAATGTAAGAGAAACATTTTGTCTTATTTAAAATGCAAAATTATTTGTTTTATAGTAGGATAATCTTTTTTTAAAAATGTAATTGTTTGAAAATATGTGCAATAGTTTTTTCCCCTGTAGATTTAATAATGAAAAAATATTCGTTTCCACTTTTGTTTATGTCAGTTTAAATATGCTTCTTGTGCTAGAAAAATGTTTCTATGCTTGGATTATCTGGGTTTGATGCCATATAAACACTATTTTCATTGACATATCAACAAATTTTCCCTTAATTGACTACCACTGTAGAAAATTTTTCTTCCAAAATTAAATGCTAGGCCACAGATGCCTGATTTTGTAAACTTTTAAGCAGAGGAGGTAAATTAAAAATTTGTTGGAGCTGTAATTTGTAATGTGTGGTGAATAGCTATTAAATACAAATTTGTTTAAAGCATTTGGTAGTCTAGCCAATGTATCACTACCTCCCCAAAAGAGCAATTCATGAGTGGTACTAAAAGTACAAATGCTGCTTTATGTGTAAAGAGACTTCAGTCCCACAATATATTCATGTACTTCTTTATTGGCCAAGAAATATTTGCAACTAGCCTGGTTTTTTTAGAACTCAAATTCAACAATTTTGAATTGTTTGTGATTTGATCATACAAATCCTTAAAAGCCTTAAAAATGGCATTGTACTGAGTTTTAGTTGGCTCTGACAGTGATTCAGCTCCTAAAGCCACTACCCATTCTCCCCTCCATCCCTGAAGTTGTGCAATCCAGGGTTACTGAAATGCTGTGTTTTATTCTGCACCCCCTGCACTGCCTGCAAAATGCCAAGGAAAAGACTCCAGCAGATTTCTGGGGTCCTACTGCTGCCTCTCTTGCTCCTGTGCATGGTGGGAAGCAGAGTAAATTTCTTTTGTGCATCCACCTAAACAAGCTTATCTAGGTTGAGCCCCTGCAAGGGGTGCGTGATGAAAATAATCACAACACATGTCCATGAATTTACAAGCCCAACACTATAATTACTGATTCTGTAGTATAACAATGCAGAATGTGGGAAGAATTGTCTAAATACACAATAATCCATTCAATTTTGCTAATTGTAGCAATTAGACTAGCTCACATGAAGCCCATGCTTTTAGCAGAAAGCCAAATGGAGTAAGTGGCAAAGAGCCATTTATGTACCAGAGACATTATGTTATGAAATCCTCCCTTGATTGGTCATAGAACTGTCATTTCATTACAACATTAAATCAATTCCTCTTTATTCTGATAAAACAGATATAATGCAAAGTGAGAACAGATTCTTTTAAATCTTGAAATTAAAAAACACAACCGATTACTGCAATCCACATACAGTATTTTTTAAAAACAAATACTGCCATCAATTTCGCTTGGCTGCAGATTGCTGAGTGATCAACTTCTAAGGTGATCTCTCACATCTGCTATGAGCAGATTTCATTACAGGAGAGATGAGGCTGACCTCCTAAAGTCTTGCTCACACAAGGTTAGGGGAAAGTATAAGTGATCTACAAATCACTTGCAAAGCTTTTTTAATGCATGAGGGGACCCTTGGGAACATTTGTTTTACTGCAATGACTCCAGTGCAGGTGTCTGGTGGGATCTCTTCACTGTTGCACTCGTATGAATATGAGAAAATCAGGTTCCTGGCCTTGATTGAATAATAGCATGAATTCAAACCATAGTAGTGAAAGTTTTTACTTCCTAGCTCCTAACGAAATCAGCTGGAGATTTGCTTCATGTCAAGAAGCCTGAATGTCACCTGGCTCAAACCAAAATATATAGACCCTGTATTACCAAAGCATGAATCAAAACATTTCTTCTTCTTTCCTTTTTAGTTCAAATGTTTAAGAATATACTCATTTTGACCAAGTTGCCATTTTGTGACCATTTTAAGGACTTTGAGAAAAGTCTATGAAACCAGTCATTTTCAGTGATCCTTACAAAAGCCAATTACTAACCAGCACATTTATTAAAAGGAAATTTTTCTAAACACGTAAGCTTGGCTCCTGTACTTATGTTTGGTTCTGAATGCTTAGCATCTAATTCTCATGCAGAGGATCATATATACCCATTAGTAAGCCATGTACTGGCTCCGAACCCTGGAGCAAGGAGGGCAGATATAGAATATGCAAGATGCAGGGGGAAAAGTCCTCCTCAGCACATTTATGGGGTGATTTCCATGAGCTAGAGAGGTAAGAGAGAAGCTTCTGTATAATTACAACAGTTATAGGTGCTGTACTCGTTGACAGAGAGTTTGTGTGAGAAATTTCTATCTAATAGAAAAATCAAATCTAAACTTCTACATGCAAGGCAGTATGAAATAAAAACAGCCAAGAAACTTTAAAGTGTAACCAAAAATCTAATTTCCAGGAATTGTTGGGGTAAATTTAAAAATGCAATTGATTTGTCACTGTAACTAGATGCTACATTCATAGCAGCAAAGACATGACCACTATGGGTGTAATTTCTATATCTGTAGGTTTCAGCCTCCTATTGCAGATATCGTAGGAAGCAATTGCTTCTGGATCTTACTTCTGGGCATACTGCAGCCCTAGGCATGCTAGCAGCTTCCTACACAGGATCTTTTCTATTGCAGGGAAGTCCACATTCTTTTAACAGAGGATTGAGGTTATTTTGCACTGAACTAAATCTCACAGAAGCATTTACAGTGTGAAATAGGTCTGTCCATGCAGCCATATAGTGTGTAAAAAGTACTGCAAAACTGAAGCTCACCAATAAGTTATTTCCTCGAAGTAAAAAAGCTGCTAGCTGAGTGTCTAGAAGAGCCTTCACAGTTGTAATGTAGTGCTAAGCCAAGATATACACTGTGTTTGGGTGCTACAAGCCTGCTTGGGGCAAGACCTGGGCATAGTCCAGCAATCTCTCCCTCACCTTATGCACCAAAGAACCCACAGAGAGGAAAACCACGTGCATGCCTGAGCAAAAGCCACAACAGAAGGGGACCATGTACCTGATATGCTGTGGCAAACACACAGAGGTCAGCAAAGGTACATCAGGAGCCTCAGGCTAACACTGTAATCCTCCAAACTGCATCAACCAGGAGCTCATGGACTTTTTATGCTATATGTTCAAGCACATAAAAATTTGGCTTCTGGACTTGGTCAGAAACACCTCGATCTTCACAGCACAGAATAGCTCAACTCTAGTTCCCACCTAAGCCTGCTAGGATCCTCTGAGCACATATTCTGCTCATCTTACCTGAAGGGCTCGGGTCCTCTAAGGTGCTGTCAGATAGAGCTTTGCACAGAAATGCCTGTTGACTGCTTTTCCAGCAGTAAATTTGTGGTAAGCAGAGAGCAAGGGGAGAGCCATGCTCAGTTATCTCTTCAGCTAGCTATGATTCTTATCTCTAGCTGCTATCTCTCAGGGGAAGGCTACAGGGCTGCACACTGCTGAGGAGAAGGGCATGCTCCCTCCCTCTTATTTTGAGGCTGTTCCTCCTCTTTGTGCAAAGCTGAAAGGTTATCCTGTGCAATGTAGACATACTTCTAGTATTTTGATATGTTCAGTCCCATTAGTGACAAGGGCTGTGAAGCTCTTGCGTACGTCCAGTGCCATTGCCTGCATCCAGCCAGAGTAATGTCTACAGTGATAAATTGAGGCAGATGTAAAATCACTCTGCTCACCTTCCAACCTGACCAAAAGCTGTTTGAACTTGGTTAGCACTGTGACAAGGCCTGAATCTCTACACCATGTAGCTTATTCATAGTTTCCTGAGCCCATAGTGCACTCCCTTTGTGACTGCAGTTGTTTGCCAAACAGAGATCAGTTGGGGCTGAGCAAAGGGCAAACAGGCTGTATGCTGTTTAGTGAAACATGTGGAATAGATGTGGTTTCTCTCAATGGTATATTTGAACCACAGTTGTATGCAAATTGTCCAAGTTACAGCAAATGTAAGGACCAAGTTCAGTGCCCGTGGTCTGGAGCACGGCATATAGAGTTATAAAGAGTGCTATAAAGAGTGCTCTTTGTGAAAATGTTTGGTTTTCTTATAATAAAAATAATAGAATCATGTCTCATACTTGGGAGAAATTGTACAGTATCAGATAAATTTGTGTATATATATGTGTATGTGTGTGTGTATATACATGAGAAGGAGTCCTGAGATTCTATTAGGATCTAGTCTTGTGGTTAATTTAAATTCTGTGCCTTAAAAAAAGGCATCAGGAGCATTATCATCAAGGGTAATCAAGTAATAACTGCAAAATTATTGGAGTACACATTCCAGCTATTATTGGAGACATCTTTGCAATGTATTATGCCAGTACTTTAAGGAAAAGTTGTGTAGGAAATATGTCTAGTGCTATATTTCATTATCTTATATATTTTCTAAGAGAATAGAGCAGGAAAAAAAGACTTGTACAAAATAAATAAGAATTTATCACATTTAGTTAATCAAGGAAAATAAAAATATAGGTCTATCAAAGGGATAAATTAAACCTTTATTTCATTTAATGTTAGTTTTATTTGTTTCACTGAATATCAGTTATCAATGTCAGTAGTTTATGAAGGAAATAAACTGCAGTAATTAGCATTATTTACTTGGATTTTGACAGAAGAACACTAAAGAGCTTTTGCTATCCAACACATATGCAGTTGCCTGATATATCATACTGTCAGAAAGAAAGACTTGCTAGTTCATGGATGATGTACTGAAGGTGAATTTCAAATGCATGTTTTTGAAAACAATATCCTTGTCAATTTAGCTGTACCGTGAATACACAGTAGCTATTGCTGAAATTTTAATTACTGATGCCTCTTTCAACAGGTTTTTTGCATTATTGTCTGTGTATGCCAGATTGTTTCTTAGACAATGTTTGATAAAAATGAATATTAATGAAGCTGAGGAAAAGATTACTAGCCAGTGCTGGCACTTGCTGCATTGAAGCTCATGTGTTTCTCTTCAGTTCCTGACCCGAGTCACCAGTCAGCATTATCTGAAAAATATAGTAACTTTCCAACAGGATCTGGTTTATGGACAGATAGATCTAAAATTGTCGCAGTGATAGGGTCAGACAATAGCCATAGCTACAAATGGAAAGTTCGGAAGTAGTCACTAATGCCTCCTAGTATCATTCCCTGCCTTCTCATTTTGGGACATGGGCAGCCTTAATTTCAGCCAGCATCTGCACATGCTGTGAATCATTGTGGAGCCAGCACTGTGGTGTTGGTTCTTGCTGAAAGGAAAGACAAAATAGGCAGCTGGTTTTCATCTCCAGTTCACCCTGGGTTATCAGACTGGCCCACAAGAGATATTTCACTGGAAACACTTCAGCCATTGGTGAGATTGCCACAGCAGTCCAGGCAGGATTTAGCCTTCAGACAGAATTGTATGGACAAAGAAAAATCTTCCTTTGTCAGCAGAGAGGGCAGCTGCTACTATTTATAGTCATGAAGTGCCAGCATATTGTCATGTATTTGTGGCTTCTATTGATTCCTCCTTTTTTATTTTATTGGAACAGCTTGGAACTTGTCAAGCTTTGCTTAGGTTGATTTGCAGCTAATTAATTCAACAGACATTTTTAATCTTGCAAATTTGTGACTTGTAATACAGTAATCAAGCTCCTGTGAGCAAACATTAATCACTTGGGGCGGGGGGGGGGGGGAGAAGAAAGCCATTGTTAGCTGTGTTCAGCGTGGTGCCCACACTGGAAAGAGAGATCTAGAGGAAATACATTGGTAAATTCATCCTAGCTAAGCTTTCATCATTCACCTTATGAATCATTCATCCATTCGATTTGTTTTGTACATGCAAGGAGTTGTATTTAAAAGAAGATTGCTGGGATTGAGACAGGTCTAGTTACTGTCAATGGGGAACTGGCTAAATTCGTCTAGTTGTCTATTTCCTTATCAACCAAAAAGTCATTCTACCCAGCATCATTTCTGAGATGACTGTACTTGTTCTAGAGAAATTTATCCTGGAGAAATGACTGTAACAAAACACATTGCATTTAGCAACAGCACTAAAAACTGGGTGAATGAATGGAGAAAGTATTTTATTTATTGCTTTTAACGCACAGGTGGATTTTAGCTGCTTTGACATGAAGCAGAATGGAAAAAAAAATCTAACGTTGCCTGTACTGAACCTGATCTCTGAATAAAGTAAGGCTCTTGATTAGCAAAAGCATTTAAGTCCTTTCATCAGCAGGAAGGATATAAGTAAAGTACATTTGCAGTTTATAAAGATCAGGAGAAACAAGTGAGTGGTTTAATATTTAATCTAATTCTGGTGCTCCGAGGAAAACAATTACAGCAAAAGCTCAGGACCTGGCTGTACTCCCTCATGATACGGAGTTTTCAAGAAGGGGGCTGCCACAACCCCCTCCAGTCTGTCTGCACAGGATGCACTTGTCTGTACATCAATGAGTAGTCTGTGCACACGTTTTATTGAGGAAGCATCTTCACTGGTAACCATATAAGGGAGGCCAGAGATCAAAAAGACACAAAAGCAAAGAAATTCTTCCTCCAGTCAGGATTAAGAAGGGTTCGTGGAACACTGTAAAAGTTGCCCCTGCTGTTCCAGTGAATATGGGGAGGAGCAGGGTCTTTTTAACAGCAAAAAAACCCCTCTACCCTAATGCCAAAATACTATTTATGGTGCAATTACTCTCTCCTCTAGGAAAGATGTCTCAGAAAATTCTGGATACATTACAAACGGACTGGAACACACAAGGAGTTACTGTAAGATACTTCTTAGATATAACTTTGTTGCTATTGACAGGAGTTGTTTATTAGCAATAAGATATAAAGGTGAAACTAAGGTCTGGGAGACAAGGATTTTGTATGGCTGTTATGCCAGCAGTTGATAAATTTAGAAATCATAGCTCTTAATAATAGATTATAGGTTGAAGAACTGTTAAGATAATTATTTTCTTTACAGAGGATAAATCTCATATAGCGTCCGCAAAAAACTATGAAGTTTAAAATAGGCTCAGAAAATGGGCTTTTCTGTATATGGAATATTATTGGCATGGTCTTGTTCAAGTGCTTGTGCATTTTCTTATGATCTCAGTTTCTCGTGTTGTACATCCATAAACAAATAGTGGATTTCTAAGTGCGTGTTCCTTAAGCAGTGATATTCCTCACATCAACTTCTGCCTGCACAGCTGAGAACCACATACATGGGGAGGTGTGCATTTGTTATGTGTGTAGAGCCGGTAAAAAGTAGAGAAGATGGAGATAGCAGATGATGTGATGGAAGCCTTATTATAATTAGGGAACAGCTGTGACTCTTGAGAGTAGGTTTGCCCTCATAGCACTTGTTCATGCTCAGGTATTCAGTCACTCAGCTCGTCATGGGAATCCCTGCTGAAAGACTTTCAATCATATTATAAATTATCTATTTTTTTTCATGTTTAGAAGCAGGAACAGTATCACCTTGTTTCCAGCAGAAATGTCTATGGAGACATCCATAGCCTTGTGCATGATCTGGAAGTGTAGTATGTCATGACAGGATTGTTTTCTTCAAAGATTTGCTCAAACAAGTATGCAAAATTTACTAGATATTGATATGATTTATTATCCTTGCTTCTGTTTCTCTCCCATGCTTGTGAGTCTCATAAGCAAACCGCACTAATAAGAGAAGACAATACTCAGGTTATCTAACAGTCTTTTTTCCTCATGTAGTGGAAGTGAAAATCTCAACAAAACCTTTGCATAACACCTGGCTATTGAGATAACTTCTTTAGTTTGAGAAGGAAAAACAAGTTAAAGATGCAAATACTGAAGTAATTTTATCAAGAGCAAAGCAGGAACATGTTTAAAGATAGCTGTCACATTTTGCTGCTCAGCAGGTCTTACTTTATCATTCCAAAGACAAAACAGCCTCTAACTGGGGATGGTGTTGGATTAACAATACTAGATCCTCTATCCCACTGTGGTTCCTCTTTTACAGGACTGCTGTTCCTTTGAATCAATTCCCATTGATTCAAATTACTCAAGGGCAGGCACTGTCCCCTGTGTAATTTGTTCTGCTTGAGGGGACAGATTTTGCTGTGTGTTCTTTGAGTTGTGTATTATTAACAAGCTAATGTTTATTCTAACAAATGAGCATCACTGTATGTTCCTCCAGGTGCCATTCTGTGTATAAGGCGCTCTCAACAGTGGAAGCTGACTCTGTTCTTCCCACGCATACTTACCTGCATATTTAGTCAAATGCTAACATAACAATTGTTATTTTTCATGCTGCAAAGCTGTGTAAAATCCAGTTTGACTTCTGGATTTGATCCATGACTTTAGCAAATTGGAGAGTCATCATCTAAGCCAAGTGCATTGGAAATGGTACTCAATGGGATGCAATAAACACAGTTCCTTACCATGATGAGTTTATAGTAATTTTCCTGAGTACAGCTGTGCTTTAAAATTTTGTGCAGCTCTCTGTAATCTCCTTGCGTTAAAAAAAAAAATTAAAAAAGGAAGAAATAAAACATGACTTTAATTGTTCTTTCTCTGTATACATCATTCTCTTTATAATTGTGGTGTGCAAAGAGCATGTCAGTTAATTCACATCAGACATTCCAAAAGCATTCCTACAAAAACTATTAATAAACCTAGTAATAATTTAAAAGAGCATATTCTCCAGCCATTACAGCAAAATGTATACTTGGATAAAGTTATCTAATTTATGCTTGCTTCCACCTTTTATCTCTTAAGCTATAGAACTCAAAGTCTGTTCCTCAGACCGACTGATGAATTGAATTTGTCTTGGGGAAATGTGGGCAAAAGCATTTCTGATCTTTTAGTAAAACAGGTGAGGCCAATAACCCTAAAAGACAGACTTGATATCACTCGTGCTTACAGAACATTCTTGAATAATCTACAGCTAAGCAAAAAATAAAATACAAAAAGAAAGAAACAAACCAAAAGACACTCTTAAAGGACTGATAGAGACATTCTGCCTGGTGAACACATAAATAAGTCATATTTAGCAGTGCTCTGGACAGGAGCATTTATTGTACTTGGATTTGCTTTGATTACAGGGAGTTTATAATTATAAAGGGCTTCCCTGAAGATCCACCATAGCAAATGGATGGCTTTCTTTTGGTTCTAATGGAGTTAATAAGCCCTAGGACATAGACATTTTGCTTTTAAATTTCACAATACCTCTCTAAGTAAAAATTTTTTTAAGGAGTTCTTTAATAACTATTTTACAGCTTACTTGAACTTTCTTATCAAGTGGAACTGCCAGTCATTGTGCACCCATTACTGATTAGGCTAAGTCAATGAAAATGTCTGGGGAAGGAATATCAGGCTTTTTATTAAAAACAGTCCACTGGAAATATAATAGTACTAAAGCATTTCTAGGTCTTCCAGTTCTGCTAGTCAGTGGTTGAGGCCACAATACCTGGCTGGATTCCAGGATTGTTTGTAACATGTCTCTGTGAAAAGGAAAAGCAGCAAATAAAAGCTGTGGCACGGTGAAGAGGGTGCCCAAGTATGTCAGATACCCACAACGCCAAATCACTGAAATATCAAGCTGGATGCCTAGGCTGTAGAGGTTAGTGCTAAGAGTACAAGTTTAGCAGCTTGTGCAATGTAATCCTCAAAAATACAATTTGTAACTTTTCTGTCCTTTGCAAACTGATAGGCATAGAGAAAGAAAAAAAAAGATTGATTTTACTATTGTTTCACATGAAGAAATAGATTTTTACATCCATCTCAAAGGTATGGCTAGTAGCATCTTTGTGTTTTATGAAATAAGGCCTGAAAAATACTTTTCTTTCAAAATCAGATTATTGGTCTCTGCTTAGGTTTACAAAAAGCTATAGAGCATCCACTTCTTTGAGAACCTGGATTTCTCACAGTCCAAATTCCTTCTCCCAGAATATCTGAGCAAGTGAGCAGGAACTCCTGACAAATATTTTAGGGGAAATTGCAATACTGGGGCATGCCAAGTAATCTCACATTTCAGAGCTCCACTTAGTTCTGTGGCAAGAGCAGGAAGAAAAAAAGGCCATGATGTGCAGGATGTGCAAATGTACTTGGATAACCAGTGGCTCTGCCACTGTAGAATGTAGATTCAGCACTCTGTGAATATCAGTGACTCCTCATTTTGGGCTGCCAGAGATGAAGTTAGTCAAAACTACACATCATTTATGAAAATTGTAATCAAAATACAGGGATTTTAGAAAGATAGAATTGAGCAAAAATCAAGGAGTTTTCAGTATTTCCTGTTTAATAGAAAACAAAAATGAAAGAAGGCACAAATATATTTTTCCCTCTTTCAAATATTATATGTAAGCCATATGCACACACTTCAGAAATACAAACCCTATGTTTTCATGGGCCAATCAAGAAAAACAAAAAACATACCCTCCAAAACCATTTAAGTTTGTGATGCTCCCTGCTGTGACTTCTTCAAGTCAGGTGCCTAGTAAAAATTTCATGATAATGAATTGCATGTACCTGTGTTGTGACCATCAGCAGTGGGATATAACAGTAGGACTAAGAGCAAGCATATTGCATTTTCAGTAATGAGATGTATTAGGTTGTTGCTACTGAAAACAAGAACACATCTCCATATTTTTCTGTCTCCTAGGTGTAGGCTTTTTTAAAAAAAAAATAAATAAATCATTCCCAGAGCCTGAAGTCTTTTCTTGTGCCTGTACGCTCAAGTTGTGCATTTTGGTGAGAAAACTGTTTGCTCCTCTTTCTAGGAAGGAGTGGAAGTGAAATCTGTCTGTCTCTGTGCCAGAGGCTGTTAGCTGGAGCTCTGGGACCATGATGGAACCTAAATCCCTGCTCGTCCTGAGTGGACTTAGGTCGACTCTTTACTGGACACTATTGTCCTCAGCAGGGGGGTCATCATCCCTCTTTCCAGATGAGAAAAAGATCACCATGAGGGCTGAAATGCAACGGTGCTGGGCACAGACAGGAAGGCTCAAACAGAGCTGTGACTCTGTGGCCCAAGGTGGTGGCTGATCCTCTCTTTGGGGACTGCCCAGTGCAGTCAGCATCTGCCTAGGCTGGATGTATAAACACAGATTCTGCTAGAACGTTATGTGGGGGATCCCCACCACGTGGGCACATCCTGAATGGCTCCAGATGTGGGGGCAAATCCTAAGCAGGCTCTCAGGACATCTACCCAAGCAGTCTCGGGGACTGTAGGACCCCTGGCACTGTAACTCTCAGGTGGCCTAGGTGGAGGATGGGTGTGTGGACATTTGCCCAAGCTGAGATGGTGGCACCTTCGGGCATGCATGGCAGAGCATATTCAGGCACTCACAATTATTTCTGCCTTCCAGGAGCTGTAGTGACAGTCTTAGACCACATTTCATGTGATGCCTGATAAAAAGTAAATTACTTCCTAATACTACAAAAAGCCTGTATAGAAATGCACATGCAAATAGATTCAAATACTTGAAATTCAAATTATGATAGTATATTCTGTGTTCATTCCTGTGTTATTATTACTAAAATATTTTTTTCTGAAATCATAAACTTCCCTGCTTTAAGTTTTTGCATGATATAAAATTAATTCTAAATGAGTGGGTGTTTATTGTATTTTCATTTATTTTTCGTAAATACATTTTACATCTAACTACCTCAGCTGCCTTTTGTTTCGTTTTGGCGCATATGAAGTCATGCACTTTCTATATTCGGGGATTGGGGGGAGGAGTTATTTCCATTTTGAATAACCAGGTTCAAAGCCATGTTGATCAATTTATAGAGGAGATCAATTTAACAAGACATAATTATTGACAGTTGCAGAACATACATTTTATTTTTAGGTTCTGTGGGGTATAGTTTAACAAAAAAAACCACCATAAGCTGCTTATTAATTTGCCTTAAACATGTGTGCTCTTTCCAATTCAAGTTGTGTTATTTAACTCATCTCTTGTACAAAATTTATGTGAAAAAACTAACGTAACAGTTGGTTAATAAAAAGCAAATTGAACAGAATGGACCAATAGTTTCTCAGTTCTCTGTTGTAAACAGTTGCATTATACACTGATTGTGCTGAAATATTGTTACTGTGCTTATACTCCTTAGTTACCGTTGCAGAAATAAAGTGATGGAAGAACACACTTGTGTTTATGGAACAGTGTAGATATCCTCCCAGTACAAGCACAGTGACTTGAGGTGAATGATAATCATTGCAGAACTTGTGCTTTGACTTGTAAACATTGTAAAAATGTATTTGGTATTTTATTTGAAATGAAGAATCAAATAGTTATTAAAAACAAATCTTCCTGTAAATATATATATTCCGAATCCATGTATTCAAACATTCCTTTAGAGTTCAGATTGTGAGGAGTGTCTTTATTGGCTAGAGACCACTGCCTCCCATGGCAGAGGTTACATGTGCTATAGTAAAGAACACAGTGTGTGAAGTATTTGGTGTACTGCAGTACCATAGTTCTTTTGGTCTGTTAAGTAAGTTGCAATTTGTGATGAAATGAAGTTGAAAGTAGTGCTTCATACTAACTAATTTCCTTGGTTACAACTTGATTTTTCTTGTAAAACTTAAAAGGAAAACTTGAAAATTTTATATATTTGGATTTTGTAGATTTTTTTTATTTTATTGCAACACAAGGTACCAAAATCATTAAATAAAGTACACTGTGGTCATTTTACCATGGCTCTAGAGTCTTTTTTTGAATTCTTTTAACCTGGTGGAGGCAAAAGGATGCTAACTTTTGAGCTTCTGAAATTATTACCAAACAAGACAAAAGCTTGCCCAGCTTGGACAAGGCATCAGGCCAGATGATCTCCAGAGAGATCATTAATTCCATGATGGAATTAATTCTACTTTATGATTCTAGGCAGTATTATCACAGGAGCTTCTGTCTCTGAGCTCAGGAGTGGGGTGAGTTCCCAGGCTACGCCTGGGACTGGGAGAAGTCTTGACCTTGACTTGGACAACCTTGCTGTTGTTATCCTGGCAGGAATCCCACATAACCACCAGACACCCCAACAGGCTCCTAACACAGCGCAGCAGAACAGGGTGTACTGGCAACTCTTGTCAAGGCCCTGAGTGCTGTCTTGAAGGAAGATCTCCAGAAAGTCCTTGCCCAGGGAGTAGGTCAGCAGGTCCTCCCTGGTCCTTAGCCACTCAGCGCCTGCACGGGGCCACACTCTACAGCAGCAAGAGGAGCCTAAACCTGTGCCTAGAAGGGACAATTTCTGGACTCTACTCTCAGGGCTATCAGAGGAGTGCAGAAACCCAGGATTACTTCATCACCTGACAAGGGCCCTGCTCACAGGGGACAGAAGAAGTTGCTCCATTGCTTTTATTCCCCCTTCAGGCCCTTGAAAGCATCACTGTCTGCTGTGTTCTAAGTCCCATTGAGCAGCAACGGAGGGAGAGCTGGGCCTTACCCTAGGCTTGTCCTTAGCACAATAATTAGGATAAAATCCAGGGAAGACATAGATGCTTCTTTGATCTTACTGTAGCAAACACCTTATGTTAAGTAGGATTTAGTTTCTTTTACTTCTGCCTCCTGGGCAAGTGTTGTAATCATTAAACTGTTACACAAGTCGTAACTGTCTTTGGCAGCATCTCCAATGGCCTTAATAACCCTTTTGGACCCCATTGCCATATTTATGTGTGCAATGTCACCCCAAGCAGCACCCAAAGTTTATGCAACAAAGACCAGTGTCCAGATCTCTCAGCCTTTCTATCCCTACCCTTGCCCCAATTCCTTCTTAGACGCTGCTCTTGGCCTCCCTCAGGTGGCCAAAAAGGGAGTTGAGGGGAAACAATCCACCAAACAACTAAATAATTAGCTCAGGTTCAAAAAGAGGAAAGAAAATACACATATATACACATCTTGGGTAAGTGAAGATGACTTCACGTAGGTGTGAAATGTGACCAATAGATTCCTCAAGGTTTTGTTTTTCATATGTATCTTGTAATTCAGTGACTGATACTGAGCAGTTTGTTGCTGTAGTTTGTTGCAAGTGTAATGGAGGGAGCAGTAGCCCAGCAACACTACTGGTAGCTGCCTTATCTCAAACGAGTCCTAAATCCTTAGTCCTTAACCCTGTGGCTCCCCACAAAAGGCTCAGAAGCCAAAAGGCAAATAATAGAAACTCTTAAATAATTTTCTTACCCAGTCACGTGAACTGGGGAGGGAACACATTAAAGCCATAATCTTGAGCACTGGAAAGTCATTTGATGACATCCCATCAGTAGACATAAAAGTGAATTAAAACAGCAGGCCTCAGAAAAGCAGCACAAGAAGCACTTTTTGTCTTCTCCATTGAGTTGGACTGTCCCTCAACCATACTTCCCTTGAGCAAGTGGGGTGGCTGAGTTGACCAGCCTTTCTGAAGCCAGAGATCTCCACCTAAAGATCTTGTCCTTGCATTCAGATGTCTTTGAAAAGAGCTGGAGACCTCTAACATGGTTTTCTACTCCTGTCCTCAAATTCAGGGCTGCATGGGATAAATTAACTGGGTGGGTCACTGCAGCGGCAGAGGACTATTTATCTTAGGGTAAAGGGGATTTACTTTGCGTAGTTCAAGGCAAATTATGAACCTTTAGGACAAAAGATTTCTTCAGGGTACTTCTGATGTAAACCTGCACAAAGGAAGCAATTTCTTTTTTGGCTAAACAAAGATGACTTAATACTGCTAATAATGCACCTAGAGACCTGTGCGTATGGGAAAGAGCAATGTCTTCCTATCACAGCAAAGGCAAACATGGCAAGAGTTATTAGAGATGATAGGTTACTTTCCTGAACCTTGCACAATTAAAAAATGCATTTGTTCAGTGACTTCAGAAATGAAACTGGAAAGTAAAAATTGTACTAATATTGTATAGTATTTTTGCTGCAGGAGCATATCAAACCCATGGTCAAGCACAGAACCACAAGTGAATATGATCTGAAGATGGGTTGGAAACCTGCTCTCTGGCATGGTTTTGGGCTAAGTAAACTCTGACATACACTATACTCTGAAGTATGTTGTCCACAGAATAATGCATATTTTAAACAGTTTACATCAACATTATTCTTACAAGCTCATCTGCACTTCTTTTCACTTGGATAGAGGAAGAGAGCTCAATTGACTGACAAAATTATAACTCCAGAGGCTGTAGAGTCAGACTGACTGGAGGGGTTTCTTCAGCTGTGTTTGCTGCCACCTACCACACCAGGTCATGCATATCATATCATAGGCTTCACATCTGTTCTTAAGTGGAAGGGTTGTCCAAGATGGAAAGATTTCTCTTTCACAAGAAACTACATAAAAACAAAAAGGACAAAGGGATGCTGATATTTACTGTGTCTTCCAGTAAGCAAGTCATCTATTTTTAATCAAGCTCTGGCTAACTGTTGTGAGCACCAACTGCATTGCTATGATCACACCCGAGAAATATGTGGCATTTCCCACTGCTGAGAGACAGCTACATGTCCTCATAGCACTTACATTATTAACCAAGTAGACCCATTTATGGAAGGCAGGATGACTGATGATATCCCCAAATGTGCAAGGATAAGCTTAAGTATATTACCATGATAAATATTGGAACGGAGCTAACGTATTGTTACTGATATTGTGGGCTGCTGCAGTTCATCTCCAATCTACCTTATAGTTTTAAGGAAGTTCATCTTATATTAATTAATCTTATATTAATCTACCACTAGAGTGAAACAAGTAGTTTCTCTTTGCAGGGCCAGTGTGAGACAAGAGGCCCCAGTCAACCTTAGCTCAGCCACCCTCTGCAAACCAGCTATTTCACAACTTATAGTTACTTGAGAGTTAAGAGGGAACATCTGGAGGCTCCTTCAGACTGAGTGAGCAGCATTATGCAACTCAGCTCTTCCTTACTGCACATTTGCACTGATCTCTTTCTTCATTTGATGATTTTGCGACTCTTCCAAAAATCTCCCTTTAAGGCATTTCCTTTTTGTGTGTGTTTGTTGATTTTAAATGTTTGTCTTTGATATTTGTTTTTGTGTTTTTCTTCAGGGATTTGTTTTTGCTTTGGGCTATGCTTGCCATCTGTTATGCTTGAGTCTACATTTCAAATGCTGTCACCTTTTTGTGCCAATTTCTATTCCAGCCAACCATGCTGGTGCAGCAGTGGGAGACGAGCTGTGTGGTTAAGTTACAACTGTGTGGCATTTCATCAGAGGTCTTACGGCCTGAGGAATGTCCTAAAAATGCCCTGACAAAAGAAGGAAAATGAATCCATCTCTCAATTACTCAGACTGGTTAGTGTTTTGTTAGGTACCCTATGCCATCTTCTGCCTACAGTTTTACCCCAGGATTTCTTGTGCTGACTTGGAATTTCTTTATGTGTGACTCCACCTAGCCCATATTTTAAAATCTACAAAAAACCCAAATAAACCACAAAACAAAGGGGAAAAAAAATAAGGAGACCCTGCCTTAGCTGGGTTATAATGTCCTAGTGCATTCATAATTTCCAAAACATGCAAATAATTGCCTTGTTCATAAACTCCGATATAGCTTATAGCATACCTTAGTGATATCCTTTATTGAACGTCTCCAAACATCACATCCACGTAAGCAGCATACACAGTACAATGTATTCTGTGTTTGTAAAGGAAAAATTAGGTTGAAGCGTAAGTTCCATGTTATTGTATAAAGGCAGAATCAGGCCAATTTACATCCTGTGAGAAGCACTGGTGTCCACACGGAGGTGACAACTCTCCCCTCTGCCCCAGCTGACAGCAGGCAGGACATTATCAGCAATTAAGAATAAATATGCCTCATCGTTATATCTTTCTTCAGTGACACAAACTCCTATGTGTGACCTCAATCAAGTTTAGTCTTAGATGAGCTTTTGCTTCTATATCTGATTAATCTGATCTTTAAAATTATAATTATCAAGCTCAATATTTGATTTGTATAGTTAGCAGGTTTTTTACATTTGGGGACATCATCTTATCCCAAACTGTTACTCCGTGCTGTTAAGACATGAGATTTCAGTGATAATAGCTTCTTCAACACCCTAATGGTACACGATTTCATTAAAGTCATGTATTACCTAGCATATAAAATTAATTTGCCTTGCCTGTAGGGCACCTCTAGTAAGGCTTTGTTGCAGAAAGAATTACAGAGTGGAACTTCTGGTTTTCATTTCCCTATATGGATTGCAAGAATCAGACATCTTCAGAAAATAGGCAATTGAATGAGAAATACTCTTGGAAATTCGGATATTCAAATGCTGTGGTCTTTGGGATTCGTTCCCAGTGCTCAGCTGGATTTCTGGCACACTGATTGCTTTTCCTCATCTTGGTAAGGCTTTAAAATGATCAATAAGACCATTTCTGCTACTGTCCAATCCAATTACCCAGCCACCTACGCGATGTCACCTGTGGCTTCTGCCCTTTTTAAAGGTTCATATGCCTCCTGCTTGGTGCACAAGCATTGCTACTCAGTCTGGATTCACCTCACCTACCGTGCAGCCCTATGGAATTGCACCAGGGCAAGCTATCTTGGTAGGAATTTGCAGTCCCCACCAGTGGGTGCCTTGGTTTAGATGGCAGTATGGGCTAGCAATCTGATCCAGTATGGCACATCTCCTACCTCAGTGGTGGCTGAGAAGTCACCACACTGGCAGATGCCATTACTCTTACAGTGCATGCAAATAGGACATGAGAAGCCTTGATTTTAAATTTAACTTCTTTCAACAGTGTTCTGAATACAGAGCTCATAAAACCTTTTCTTAATTAACTTTTCTTGCATAGATAATTCATTTTCACTAGCAGCCTATGCCACAGGATGTTTCTAACTGTGCATAGAGATAATATGCTCTCTTTCTATTTCTGCCTGGAGCAGAATTAAAATTGGAAGGGAAGTGTTTTGTCGCACTTTCATCCTTTGGAGTACTTTTCCCTGTGTGCACAAGTGCAACATCTTTTGAGATCATAGCTCTCATATTTCCTTAAAGGAAAAGGGAAAAAAACAGGGCAGCCTTAGAGAAAAACAAAAAATCTTTCAAGAACATAGAAGTTTTGTGTTCATTACAGTTTGAAGACTTTATCTGACATTCCTCTGAAACCTGTGTTATCAGAAGCACTAATGCTCTGCATTATCTACTACCTCAATTCAGAAGAAGTACTAAAGTGGTGCCATTTGAATTTATATAGGAAGCCAGATCTCAAGGGAGATGCTCTGCCTCCTATGAAGGCAGATGGTTTAGGGGGAAGCAGAGAAGTTTCTGGTCTCAGGATCTTTCTGTTATTTATCTTGCAGCTGCCCAGGACAAATATACAGAGACTCTGTGTCTAGATGTCAGGATGTAAGTGTACAGATTATATCCTGTAGCAGGAGCAGGCAGAGCCTGCAAGGAGATGCAGCTGGTCAGATATCGTAGGGTGGGTGAGTAATGGAGCCAGACACCATCACCTGATGCCTTGACAGAGCCAAGATTTTATCGATGGCAGGGCAGCATTCCATGTCCTGGCACTTTCAAGGTCCCACATGTCTGCTTTTTAAGCAGATGCTGCAAAGAGGACTTTTTCATACTGGCTTTTTCAGACCACATCAGGCTGCATGAATAATGTGCTCCCTATGTGCCAGCTTGCATTGCTCACGCCTTAGACGGTGCACAGCGCTGAGCTGAGCTGTCCCTGCAAGCTGTCAGAATGAGGATGCAGGATTCATTGTGAGTGCTCAGACATGCTCATCCAAAATGTTGAAGAAAAACCCCTGTTTTTACAATGTGGTTTTCTACTTGTGTCAAGGCAGCGATGCTTTTAAATTCCATGTGCCCTTACTATTCCTGACATCAGAAAAACTGTCTGCAAACTTCCAGGCAATATGACTTTGGGAGGGGGAGAAATGAAAAACTACAGGCTAAGATATTAGCAAACAATCCCTTTCCATGCTGTAATCTTCCCCATGCAAAAATGCTTCCTTCATCTGCCTGATGTCTGCAAAGGTGATGAAATTTTGGGGTTATTCTATGCTATGCATTATGGCTCCTGTATTCTTAAGTGTGAAAAAGCAGACCTAACTTCAAGAGGTGAGCATATATGGCTGTTGAAAGACAAGTGGGTTCCTGGGAGAAATAAACCTTCAGCTTTTTCTGCTGAGGTATAAGACAAACCCAGCACGCTCACAGAACAGTATGGATCCCAGGACAGGAAATGTGGATCACATGCATATGAATTACTTGGAGCTAGTTATGTTTTCTTCATTTGAGTTATTAATTTTACTTTAATAGCACTTGCTGCACCCCTTAAAATTGACTTAGCCCCACCCCTGTAGCAGCACACTGATATTTGGATGAATCATCAGCACCTTCTCCCTACGCAGCCTGCTTGTGTTCAGCCAAACATCTCCCTAGTGGCAAGATAGTAGCTGTTCACAGCAGCTGAGCATTAAATATGATTAAATTTAATGGAAGCAGGTCCTTATTCTGTTCCAAAGGAGCCGATACTACAGGCTTATGTGTTTTCCTTCTGCTGCCTCTCTCCACTGCATCTCTTGCCGGGCATGCTGCCAGGAAAAGTGGAGGGACTGCCCAAACATGACAGCTTGGGAAAGAAATAACGCTCCTTCTGAAGGACAAGCCCAAAATAAAAAATTCAGTCTTTGTCAGAAGGTCCCCTGTCTACAGGTGAAACTGCATCTTTACATTTGAGTGCATCAGTTTCCCTCGTTGTCAAACTTGCTATTTCTCTGTCTTTTACTTTGTCGCTCAGCAATATTGGTATTGCAAGTATTTGTTGAGGTGGCAACACTATTCTGGAATCTAAGTGTTACTGGCTTTATTTGCCCCAATGTAAGCATGCTGCTAACACCAATACTGTCTCCTATTTTAGGCATTGGAAATGGGGCCCAAACCCTCAGAGGTGAGCAAATGTCTCATTGATGAAAATATTTGTGTAGAGACTTATCTCCCACACTTACAGAAATCTGTATTAAAATCAGTAGCTTGGGCTCTGGTAGTCATTATCTGTATATTATCTATGTTTTGCTGCATAGTTAGAAGAAGGGATCTATTAGAGATCAGCGCATCTACAGAAACTCCATAGTTAACCTGCTAATAAAAAATGATTAAATGTAATAATGGCAAAGCAAGCATGAATGATACCATCTTGACATTTGCAAATCTCAGGTGGATTGAATAATAACGTTCTGCTATTTGCCTTGCAACAGCAGCTAAAGTAGGTTCCTTGCTCCTGTTTATACCCTAGAAATAGGGCGTCATGCATACAAACGTATATATGCCTATGCTGCTGTGTAAAGTCACAGTATCTTGTCCTGTGGCCATTAATGGTCAGAAGATGTTAAGAAACTAAAGAAACACTAATGTGTTCCAACAGCTGAGATTTTCTGGTTGCCTTTTTAGGTCAGCTCACTACTCCTATTGCTCCTCAAAGAGTGTTTTGGGGCACTTGTGGGTGCTTAGACACCCACATGCCAAGTTCTCCTGACTCACCTTCCTGCAGACAGCAACAAAAGCCATCATACAATTTTACATCATCATCATCATCATGCATTTTACATTCTTCACAAGCTGTACATCCGCTGGCTCATAAGAAGTGCTTAGCAAATGAAGCACTGGGCACGGAGCAGCCAAAGCAACTTGAAAATGGTGTGTTTAGCACAACAACGTATGACCCCATTGCTCTGCCAGAAGAGTGGAATAAATAGTGTAATATAAGAATGTCTGCTGTTTCATTTATTACAGCTGCTATGCAGAAAGCTTATTCCCTCCCAGAACAGGTGTTTAAGGATATGACAGGAAAATGACAGAGGTTCTTTATAGAAAGCTTTCCACCTGTTAAAACAGTGTTCTTTCTTTGTAATTGTGGTTTGTTCTCTATGAGGATCTTAAAGGTGGTGGTGGTATGTCCACAAAGACTAGAACTTAACCGTGATAGCTCCTCAAATGTAACTTCTTATGTCTGTTTGGCCACGCCTGAGCCAAACCTGGGCTGAGTGAGATATTCCGGGGCACTTGAGGCACGGGGTGGCTGGGCCAGCCTGGCTGCTGCCCCTTCCCCTGACTGCTCTGCAGAGGCAGCCCTGCTGTGGAGCACGGCCATGTGCTGCCCCCGCCGTAAGGCAAACCTCAGCACTGTCTCCAGATGCTTTATCTCTTTGCAAAGGCAAAGTTTTAGCATGCGTCAGGCCTTGTCCTGAATAATCCTGGCTGTCATCATGGGGAGCAGGGCAGTCTATAGGAAACAATATAGACCAAGAGTAGTGATGGAAAGAGGAACTGCTTAGCAAGCGTAACTGCTAGCTTGCTTTTGACTGGAAATAGCCGCCCTTCGTGTGCCGCCACCTGATGAGCAAGACTAACAGACTTGACTACTAGATGCCTTCCACTAGAGTCTAATGGCTTATAGTTTACTCCCAACAGGCCCTGAGGCTGCTCCTCCCAAACAAGCACCCCTGCCACTGCTCAACTCCGACAGCATCTTTGGCCTTCAAAGAGCTGCTATGCTTCTGTGCTGGTGCCAGGTCTTAGCGAGGAGAAAAAAAGAGGCAGGAAGTTTCCTCTTATAAACCTGACTTAAGATTGCCCAGAAGCAGAATTCCAAAACTAGTTTGATTTTTGGGGTGTGCTCGTTTCAGTTGTGGAGCTTGGTTTATATTTTCATTAATGCAGAGAGCGAAGTTGCAGTCAGCCTTATCCTCAAAGCTTGTTCTCACAAAGCAAGATCAAGATATCAAAAATTCTGGAATGTGGAAATCTACAGATAAAAAAAAATCAACCAAGCAAGCCTGCAACTGCTGTGCCAGCTAGTTAAGAAAATAATCCACTACATGATGGGCAAAAGAAAATTAGTCCATTTCTGAATGGACACTTCAGAAGCTTTGGTGGTTTTTACATGGTAAGGAGAAATCTGATCATTAAAGTAGTATATGGAGACCTGGCAGTTCCATTACAGCAGTTGAAATAGGAACTCAGATATGTTTATAGGTGCCTTTGGTAGACTTCAAACAGATCAAAAAGAATAATGTTCATTAGGATCTCAGTTTCTGTTCCCACTCAAGCAGTAACTGAACGGAGACTGGAGCTGCTCTGAGGAGAGTGTAGACCTGACCGTCAGAAAACACTACTGGAAGAAAAGCAAACCCTAATCTGGAATACAGGAAAATCAGTCACTTCTGCAAGAGGACTATTGCCAATTCATCTGCAGTAAGTTCCCTGTAAAAGTGACACAAAATGGTATATACCTACTGTTCCTGATGTCTGGCACATACTGTTTCCCATTAAAAGGAACTGGGTAAAAATAGTTATTTCTAAGGTTCTAAAATCTCTGAATACAATACTCCCCTCTGTATTTTGTTAGAACTTGTTTCACAGAATTATTTAGGTTGGAAAAGACCTTTAAGATCATCAAGACCAGCCATAAACCTAATACTGCCATTTTTATCACTAAACCATGTCCCTAAGTTTCCACAGCATGTCAAGGTTTTAGGTAGAAAACAGGAGCCAAAGGTGATTTGAAAAATCATGATGTGCTCTCTCATTACAGTAACTCGTATGGCCAGCAGAAAGTAGTGGGCTTTCGTCCATGTGATGGCTGCAACAAATGCTCTACAACAGCCAACTATGTCCAAAACTGGGGAAAAAATATTAGATGTCCTTATATACGCAGCCTGATGTTAATTCCAAATAGCTTCTTACCTTTCAGACACACAAATGTAAGATGTGTGAGCAAACAATTTTTTTAAAATTCTCCCTACAGTTCACAAGTTTATTACACTTTTGTGACCAATTATCTGACATGAGATCATTATGATGATTTTAAGGAAATTTTAAGGAAGCAACAGAATGGTGTGCACTCAATGTATGCTAAGACAAAATTCAAGACAGTAAGCAGTAAATTTGCAAGTCTGCACAAAACAAAATTATTTCGAAAAAGCAGACAAATACCACAAGTAGCCTGTGATAATAAATTTGCTTTGAAGTTACCATTCATTTTGACTACTTATTAATTTAAATAAATACATACAAAAATGCATTAGCATCATTGATCTGTATTGCAGAAACACATTATCTTCGTTGCTGGCAAAGACTTTCATAGATGTGAGATGAACAGAACTAAGAAAGTGACATCAGATTGTCTCATGATGTTTCAGCAGACATGCTTTGGGGGATTATCTTACTTGCAATGCATTTACTGTGCTACTACACTCATGTTGCAATTCCATGCACTTCTACATGTACTTTTGGCAGTGTAGTTTTTTGGTGCAAAAATAACACAGAAAAAAGCAGTCTAGCCTCAATTGCGGGCTTAATAGGGATTAAGGACTGTAAAGCTAACACATTAAGTATCACCACAGCTGCATCTTTCTCAAAAGAGTAATAGGATGAAGCAACATAATGGTACACTTGTACAGCAAACTCAACACCGGATGAACCACACAATTGTGTTGACAATGCTGATTCACTGCTCTGCCTTGCATGCACAGTGACTAATTTCATATGAAAGCATCCTAATAATGAATGTTCAGACCGAGCTCTTCTATTGCACAACAGGACAGTAAGTTGGCCAGTAGGAAATCTGGGTCTTGCTGAGAGATAATGACAAACACCTGTAAGTACAGCAGTCAGTCTAGTTCTCCTTCCAAACAACCTAAAAATGTGTACTGGCTGTGCTGTTTGCACAGAGAAGCCTAGAACCTCTTCAGCACATACAAAGGCTAACCATGAAATCAGGGGTCTAGTCCAATGCTGCTAGAATTTCCTTTAAATACTTCTGCCTGATTCATGGTAAACCACATCAGCTAGAAGGAAGCCCGGTCTATAGCCTTACTTGCAAGAGTCTCTCTCCAGATCTGTCCCATTTTTCAATGAAATAAAATAGGTAACCATTCACACACCAAATATGCACAAATAAATCTTACTAGTCACTATTTAATGACACATTTTCTGTTGCGGAAACTTAAACGTAACTAGAGCAGTACTGCAGTGTCTCTTAAGGCTGCCTGCATCACTGATTACAACTATTCAAACGTGAAGCTTATTGATTATGTGGATTTTATCCTTTATTTCACTGTTGTCTGAATTATTTTACCTTTAATTCCTTCTGGGGCTTTGATCTTTCCACCCCATATTCAGACAACAGGCAAGAAGAGGTTCTCAAGTGTATTATGTGATGCTCAAAACAAATGAAGGTTCAGCAGGGCATGGCATGTAAAATTTTGTTTAGTTAAAATACAACATAAAACTTCCGAAACATATTCCAGTTCTCAATTTTATTCAAAAGGTTTCTTCTATATATTATTCATATAGAGAAATAAATATGAAAAGCCTATACAAATATGAACACTTATAGAGTAACAAGACTGCCCTTCATTTTTTACACTCATCTTTCAATACTTAAAGGGACAAAACTGGATCAAACAGCTTACATATTTAGCAAAATTTTACAAAATCCCAGATCACAAAGATCTGTTCATGTATAACAGCATCTTTTAGACTGAGTTTTTATAGAATGGTTTGGGTTGTGAGGGGCCTTAACACCTAGTTCCAACCCCCTTCCATAGGCAGGGACACCTCCCACTAGACCAGGCTGCTGAAGGCTCCATCCAACCTGGTCTTGAACACTTCCAGGGAGGGGGCATCACAAATTCTCTGGGGAACCTGTGCCACTGGCTCACCACCCTCATAGCGAAGAATTTCTTCCTAATGTCTAGTCTAAATCTTCCCCTCTCCAATTCTTAGCCACATCCCCACCCCCTCATACTATCACTACAAGCCTTTGTAAAAAGTCCCTCCTCAGCCTTCTTGTATTCCGTTCAGGTACTGGAAGGTCTCTATAAAGTCTCCTTGGAGCCTTCTCTTCTCTGGGCTGAACAGCAACAACTCTCTCAGCTTGTCCTTGTATGGGAGGTGCTCCAGCCCTCTGATCATCTTCGTGGCCCTCCTTAGGGCTCATTTCAGCAGGTGGGGGAGTCATGAGAGCGGAGCAGAGGGGCAGAATCACTTCCATTGCCCTGCTGGCCACACTTCTTTTGATGCAGCCCAGGATATAGTTGGCCTTCTCGACTGCAAGCACACATTGCTGGCTCACGTTTAGCTTCTCATCAATCAGCACCCCCAAGTCCTTCCCCATAGGGCTGCTCTCAATCACATCATCCCCCATCCTGTCCTGAAACCATGGACTGCCCTGACCCAGGTGCAGGACCTTGCATTTGGCCTTGTTGAACCTCATGAGGTTCTCACAGGCCCACTTCTCCAGCTTATCCAAGTCCCTCTGGATGACATCTTGTTCTTCTGGCATGACAACTGCACCACTCAGCTTGGTGTCATTGGCAAACTTGCTGAGGGTGCACTCAATCTCACTGTCAGTATCATTGATGAAGATACTAAACACCCTTAGTCCCAGTATGGATCCCTGAGGGACACCACTCGTCATGGATTTCCATCTGGACATCAAGCTGTTGACCACTACTCTCTGAATATGACCATCCAACCAATTCCTTATCCACAAACAGTCCAGCCATCAAATCCATATCTCCAATTTAGAGAGAAGGATGTTGTGGGGACCGTGTCAAGACTTCACATAAGTCCAGACAGATTACACCCCTTGATTTTCTCATGTCCACTGCTGTGGTTACCCCATCATAGAAACGCACTAGGCTTGTCATACGAGATTAGCCCCGGTGAAGCCGTGCTGGCTACCACTAATCACGTCCCTGTCCCCCACATGCTTTAGCATGCCTTCTAGGAGGATCTGTTCCATGATCTTCCCAGGCACAGAGGTGAGGATGACAGGTCAGTAGTTTCCAGTTTCATCTTTTCCACCCTTTTTAAAAACAGGCACAACATTGCCCTTCTTCCAGTCACCACGGACTTCTGACTGCCGTGACTTTTCAAACGTCATGGAGATCGGCTAGGCAATCACATCAACCAATTCCATCAGGACTCTGGATTCTTTCTTTTGCAGATATGTAATCTCAATAAGAAATATGATCAGCTGCCTTTGAGAATTTCACAATATCGACCAATGTACATTTTCCTCATGATGGACAGCAAAACCAAAAAAATCATACTTAATTCATACTCTGATGTAGGAATTTGGCATTATCAATTATAATGACTTAGTGTGTTAACATAATATTTTTTTAAAACTTTCCAATAAATCAAAAAGAATACAATCTTGCCTTCAAATAAAACCCAAGTAACTTTAAAAACTTCAGATGGGCATTTGCTTGTATGTGACATGATTCTTCCCCACACTTTAAAAAATTTAATTCAATGCCACTTAAAATGCTTTTCATATAAAATAACATCAAAAATAAGTTAGCTTTTTGCAAACCATAATTTCTAGACTCTTTCCCATAAAGTGATATTTTTCTAACACAGGGCATCATCCATGTGCACTTATGTAATCTCACTAATTTACACATTTAAGAGCATAAAGCAAATCATATGCTTAAGTGGTAGGAGAAATGGACACTAAATTGAATATAACTGCTCTTTCAAAAGCTGATTTTTTAAAAGAAAAGTTCACACATCAACAATACTGAAGAGAGACCACGTCTTCTGTCTTTCCTTGATGAATTTGCCCTCATCCCAAAACTAAAGAGTTCCCAGGTCTTAACTTAAGAACTGTAGCTTAAATATGCAAAGAATTGGAAGAAATATTTCAGATATTTCCTATTTGGACAATAAATCATAGACTTTAGTTCAGAAAAAAATAATAATATAATTTATTGTAACTGCACAAAAGTCCAGTCCTGCAACTCTTTACTGTTCATTCGTTTTCACTAAGGAAAGTATACAGGATTTCTGTATCAACCCTGATTTAATAACTTACGTAAACAACTGAAGAATACAGACATTTAACAACTTACATATATGCGAAGTTTAAAGGGTATTTTGGAATGTCTATCCTGTTTTTTTTCAAACTACTTCCCTTTCTCTGCTTTTAAAAGGAATGTTTTACTAGTTTTTTCCTTTCCTTCAAAACAAATCTTTATGAGCTCATGTTACTAAACAGTACTCTCATTTCTCCTTTTTAAAACTTTAAATGCTTGGCTCATTCTTTCAAAGGAGAATTTGCAGATTCACTGAGAAGCATATGGGATAACTCTCTAGCAGCAGGAGATATTCTATACGGCTTGGCTTGCAAAAGCAGCTGTACTGTAGGGTTCTCATTCATTGCACTGGAGTGGTTTCTTTAATAAAATTCCTTGGTTCACTGCCTTTTTCTAATTTATTTTCACTCCTGCAAACTCCTTCTGAGCTTACAGCAGTAAAACTAAACACTTCCCACCACAGGTTTTGTAGGTATAGCTAGATGTTCTGCAGGCTGCAGAACGCTGACACTTTTCCAGCTGCACAAGAACAACAACCTAAAGTAAGCTTTCATAAATGCTCTACAGTATTAATCTGGCCTGCAAAACCCAATTACAGTGACGATGATCAAGACAGAAAGACTAGCTGTACAGCAGGTCTAATATTCAGGTTATAGAGGAACTGGGACAGGGAGGGAGAATAACCAAAAAAAATAAGATAAGACCATGTACATAAAGATTTGCAGTACTGTTTTTGAGGAAATAAAGAAACTACTTTCAAGGTAGGAATGCATTTATCAAAACTTAAGCTTTGCCCCATTATGAATGACTTGAAGTTTGGGTTCCTGAGCTAGATATTGGACAGGAGGAGGTAAAAATGTCTTATATCTTAAATTTTAGAGCAGTATCATGAGGGCAGTATTTAAAACCTAGTATTAGAAGAATAAGTTACAAATACGACTTCAAGAATATCGTAACTAAATAGCGGTTAACTCAGAAGACCTATTCTTCTTTCTGATGTGTTTGAAATCGTTCCATTAAAGCCCTAAATATATTTCCTGGTATTTTCTGATGTTTTTCTATTAGATTACGAAGTTCCACTTTTGCCTGTAAGGAAAGAGAAAAGGTTTTGGTCAAATTCAGTCATCTTTACACTGTTCATACATTAACACAGTCTCTAGCCTCTTTTTCATCTTCACAAATGTCACAGAACTACTGCAAGTTCAAAATACCGTTCTTCCATATTTAAAGATCACAAGATGTGTTTCTGTGTTCTCTAGTAGCTGTGTGCACAAGTTCTATTAGTGATACTCAATAGTAGGATGATGATGGAGTAAAATAATGAAGAGACTTAGATCTACAAAGTATGCCAGTGCCTGCATACTGCAATGTAACTCTGCAACTCCTGCCTTTGCATCAGTAACACTCTTCACACTATGCCAGAACTTTGATTCTATACACGCTCAGAAGCAGCACTGGAATCGACCATCTCTCAGCACATCTGGCATATACAAAGTAAGTATTCCTGCATCCAAGCCCCTTAAAGAAGCTGGTCCTGTAAAGCACACTTGGATCATGCCTAAAATACTGCATAAGACAGCAGCATTGACTTTCATCCAAAAATGTAGCACACCAAGAAATTAATAGCAGACATTCTCACTAAATAAAAGCTCTATGGGGAACATTCAAAACCAGGACAACACAAAAGCTATGATGAGGACATGTGCAACTTTCCTATTCTGCCTAGAGAACTACAGACAACTGAATTCCTCAAGTCAGAAACAGAACATTTTGCTTTTGTAAATGAGTGGTCAACAAGGGGAAAACCGATTCCTGGCACAAGCTCCCACTGTTTATATTAAGTATGTGATCAACTGCTAAGTCCTGGAAGAAGGTTCCTGCCCACATCTCTTTGTGGATTTTGTCCTAAATAGCTCTACAGTTCTAAAATTTCTACTAGGTAACAAATTACAGCTTAACTTTTTCTATATGTAATAGGAAAACACATGCAGTGGCAAAGCCTGAAACATGAGATGGTACTTTAAAATCCCTTTAACTAACTAGGATTCTAGGGGCTTGACCTAGGAGAACTTGCACTTAAATGAGAAGCAAGTGAGGGCCGGCACAACTGTAAGATGCCAAACTACGTCTGAATTTCATTTAAACACACATTCTCTCCTGAAAGCCCAGAGTTCTGAAGTCCTGTCAGACAGGACCCCCAATCAGTTTTCCTTAATCAAGTGATAAGATAATGCCGATAAACATATTCAGATGTCATTTTGCAGAGATCTAATCATAGAGTAGACAGATGAGGAGAGACCACTGAACAGACACCTCCATGTTAAGAAAAATCTCTTTCTCTCCAGTGAAGTTTTCAGGATGCTGAAAATGACCATCCATGAAGCTTTCAAAAACTGCTATTTCTGCTCCCACCATCTGGCTGCTCCATCACTTAACTGTTCTATGTCTCTGCACTGGGAAATCTATTAATAAACAATCACAGAATCACTAGGTTGGAAAAGACCTCTAGGATCATCGAGTCCATTCCTATCAACCACTACACCACATCCCTGAGCACCTCATCCACTCGTCTTTTAAACACCTCCAGGGATGGTGACTCAACCACCACCCTGGGCAGCCTGTTCTAGTGCCAAACGACCCTTGCTGTGAATTTTTTTTTTCTGATGTCTAGCCTGAACCTCCCTTGGTGCAGCTTGAGGCCGTTCCCCCTTGTGCTATCCCCCTGACACTTGGGAGAAGAGGCCAGCTCCCTCCTCTCCACAACCTCCTTTCAGGTACTTGTAGAGAGCAGTAAGGTCTCCCGTCAGCCTCCTCTTCTCAAGGCTAAACAAACCCAGTTCCTCGACAATCTAAATCTGAACTAGGGAACTATTCAAAAGGTAATTTGTTGGAGGAAATAGAAATGGAAATACACTGTACAAAGCAGGGAAATTATTTACCTTACTTTTTTTCACGTGTGGAATTTCTACAGTTTGTAAGCACTGATTTGTTATATTTGAAAAGCTTCACTAGTGTCTTTCTGACAAGACTCAGAACAACACTTTCTTTGGGTGAAGAGCTGCCATGGTTTAACCCTAGCTGGCAACTAAGCACCACAATGCTGCACGCTCACTCCACCGTGATGGGATAGAGAGAATTGAAGAGTAAAAGTCAGAAAACTCACGGCTGAGGTGAAGACAGTTTAATAGAAAAAGCGAAAGCTACTCAGGCAAGCAGTTTATTCACTACTTCCCATCGGCAGGCAGGTGTTCAGCCATCTCCAGGAAAGCAGGGCTCCATTGCACATAATGGTTACTTGGGAAGACAAATGCCATAACTCCAAACATCCATCCATACCTCCTCCTTCCCTCAGCCTTCTATACTGACCATGATGTTAGATGGTCTAGAACATCCCTTTGGCCAGCTTGGGCCAGCTGTCCTGGCTAGATGCCCTCCCAGCTTCTTGTACACCTCCCCACCGGCAAAGCATGGGAAGCTGAAAAGTCCTTGACCTCATATAAATGCTACTTAGCAACAACTAAAAACATCAGTGTGCCATCAACATCACTCACACCAAATCCAAAACATAGCACTATACCAGGTAATAGGAAGAAAAGTAACTCTATCCCAGACAAAACCAAGAGAAATGTTTGTTTTTATTAACACAGAGCAATAATCTTATCTGACTAAGCTTCTTCAGTCACTAAAGTAAGTTGCTTCTCGAAGCAAATACAGGGTACAGTATTGACTTTAAAAGACCCAGAACATCTGCAAGCTGTAGTAAGAAAAAGACAGCATTTAAGAAGGCCATTCAGAGTTCAAGTCTAAAGCTTACCTTCGCAGTTAGTTCCTCAGCAGTTATATTTGGTTCATATGGAATAGGTTTTCCAATAAATGTGCGAAGCTTGACTGGAAACCCACCATACAAGGGAACTAGTGGCAATCTAATACGTTCATATAGCGACCTAAATATTCCTAACATGAAAAAATTAAGGGAGAAGGGGGAAAGCAGAAGAGGGTGGGGAAGAGAAAAAAACCAAACAAACAAAAACAGAGAAAGAAACAAATGATTTCATAAAATTTTCTTCATAATACATCTTAAAACTGAAACTGACTTGGCAAATAATCCAGCCCCTGACCCAGATTCTCAAGCAATATGTCATCTCAAGTCCTATTCTCTTTGACTTTCATTTCCTAAAAGCTGCTTTAAGGTTAACTTCTTTCCATTCTAACTTGGTGTGAAATGCCTCCTCAAAAGAGTAGCTGCAAAGAGAAGGAAGGAGGAAAACCCAGTAGCTGCCTCTCTGAAGGGGAAGGAAATTCTACACAATACAGGTCACAGTTCAGCTAATTTTACAGGTTAGCATAAGAAACTAGTATTGGAAGACTGTTCTGTTCAGTCTTTCTGAGGTCTAGAGGACCAGAAAAAGTCTTACCTGCCCGAAGGACACACATGTTAAACACTGCTTGTACAGGAAAATTCTCCTGAACAAAGCAACAATTAATTACTGTTTATTTTTTGTACAACCTGACAAACACGTGAATTATTCTTCATGTCTACACCTGATGCCTTGGCTTTCTCCAAGCAACATACAGTTTTTCATTAGAGGGAGATGGTAACAGAACTGCTTTGCCCTTCAGTCCTCTGATGAAGATGATGATGCCATACTTGAGGCAGAACACGTGGCATGGAAAAGACTGTTTATGCCCTTTCTGCTAAACAGACGTTGGAGAATATAAAAAAAGGGGTTAATGCTAGCAGATCAGCAGAGATGTGGGCATCTAATCCTCCCAGAGGTGGACTCTTCACACATATACCCATCTATTTGTGTGCCAGCTAGAAGTTCCAAAGAGATGAGGAAAGAGATGAGGCAAATGCAAGGCTACATGAGGAACTACCTGTTTAGTGCTTAATAGTAAACCAACTACAGATTAAACTTATTTCAAACCATTCCAATTTTAAGTACAGGTAGAAATGTAAGCACAGAGCTTTAGGAGACCATTTTAAAATTTTTTGTGTCAATTGCAAACCCTAGTTTGCTTTATTTCTTAACAGACAGCGGAAAACCTAGAGTTATCCTAGCAAAATATACAGAGAAAAACAGTACTCGAACTATTTGTCATTTTCTGGCTCCTTTTTCCTTTCTTCTGCTGCTTTTGTGAAGCACATTGCTATGTGAAGAGTAACTTTGATGAGCCAATACCACAACTAATCCTGATATTACAACCTAATAACAACATCTCTGAACTCCACTGGAGAGTAAACCTCCAAAACCAAGGCTGTATCAAACCTCAAATTTATACAGGGATTATTTCTACAGAGATAGGGTAAACACATTTGGAAAAATGAACTACAAAAAAAATAGAAAATGTCTTACTTATTCCTCCTAATGTCCTAACGCCTTCTCGAACATTTTGTGTAAACATAGGAATGATGGGCTAGGAGGGAAAAAAAATAATTAAGAATTTAATGACGACGGCACTATCTAAAAAATTTCTACCCCACTTAAACCCAACAAGCAAATTCATTTCAGAAATGCTTGTCAAACGAGGTCATTATAAAGAGCAAAACAAGAATGTGTAACTTCTGCCACTTTCTGCCATGAGGTTTCAGGCTGGAGAATACCATGAGATTTCAGTGAGTCACAGTTTCAGCAAATCCATTCTCTCAAAGCACCACAGGGCTTCAGAAACTAGAGCACATTTAGGCCTTCCATCCAGCAGGGTTTGCACATTTGTGACTTAAGTAGTTGAACCCTTTGCCTAATTTGTAGCTGTGCTCAAAGGGAAGAATTCACAGCATTGAGACCTTAAATTTGTCTGATTAATCTCTGCTATATTGATTGAATTGCTTCACACTTGATCTGTCACATTCATACATGTCTAGGATTTATTTCTGTAGTTGAATATTTAGAATGATGGCAATATTTCAAATTTTTATCAGTGTTTTTGAACTTGCAAACAGCTGGCAAGATCTACAACAACTGGGATAGGATAAGTTACTACATGAAGATTTTAAAAATCATTTTATTGTATGTACTCACTGTACATAGCATCATGAGAAATACAGAACTCTTTACGGGATTTTCAAACATTCGGATTCTTGCAAACCTTTTTAAAAAAGCATGGGAATGAGCTAGTACATGAAACTTTTTAGACACACATCAAGTTGGCTTGTGGGGCTGGGAGAATGAAGTCTGTAAATAATCCAACTAACTATACAGAATAAAAAAGAAGTGCAGTTACCTAAACTGAATGACAACAAACTTGTTGATTTAATAAGCATTTTACTTGGAGCATCTTACTTCTGACACAGAGGTAGAGAATTTTGAAAGTTTCAAGTTGCTTTATATGAAAAAGAATCTGGAAAAAAATCTTCTGCAATGAGACAACTTTAAGAAGTTGAAGGTCCCAGTTTTAGACACATATTTCTAGTGTTTCAGACACATTTTTCTTCCCTTAAGGAGTTATGCTTACAATTGAAAGTGACTCAAAGTTCATCTTTAATCTAAATAAAAGTTATTTTCCCCCCCACTTTCAGTCTCCCTCTGACACAATTCCTATTTTACTGCATATCCCAGGCTTTTTTTTTTTGAGGGGTGAAACTGCAAGATCTTTGTGAGCACATAAAGGGAACCAAACACATTCAACAAAATAAACACAACTAGTACATCCATAGTTGAATCCCAAGTATGGCCTTTCATATGCTATTACAATACATTAGAAAAATCTAAATCAGTTGAAAATGTCCTGTTTAAATAGTGTTATGTTCCTCCTGAGAAAAGTGAAAAACACACAGAACTGGGTATTAAAAGTATTCTATTTCTGTATAAAATCCAGAGATTTAACTAGTCTCTCTTTGTCAGTACTTAAATATAAAATTCTTAGTGTGACACTTACTTTCAAATTAGAATCGCAGAATCATAGAATCACTAGGTTGGAAAAGACCTCTTAGATCATCAAGACCAACCATTCCTATCTGCCCCTACACCATGTTCCTGAGCAAAGTAAGGTATATGCAGGGACAGTTCACAGTAGTGAACAGCACCTCCTGCTACTGCTGTACAACCAGGACATCTCTCACTACCATACAACGTCAATAAAATACACAGGGCCAGTGAATCTACCAGTGTGCTGGGTCACAGAATACTTCAGCAGTAGGGAAACAGAAATGCTTATGTGTGGCTACTTCCCAGCCTTTCTAGTTTGAGTCATCAAATCCTGACCACGTATGTGTAAAATGACCCAAGTCTGTAATGCAGAAACTGTCTTGGATTTCATCTCTTATTCTTTTCAACTACAGATTTTCTGACCACACTATTCTTAGCCAACTCCAAACCTTTCTTACCAAAAGCAACAGAGTAAGAGAGTTTTGGAACGTAGTTTTGAAAGCAAGTAGCCCATACACTCATAACACTCAGCAATGTAACACAAATACATGATAATCAAAACATCTTTCCCTGGAGGCAAGTACTAATAAGTTACTTTTCTTTGCTTTTCTTCTGTAAAGTGTTATACTTACCACTTCTGCATCAATGGCCACCTGAGCAAAGCCCTTCCGATCGCCCCAAATAATAGTATACATTTCATCACTAAAGAGCGCTTCCCGAACTCCACCTGGGGCAACAGCTAGAAGATAGCCTTTCTTCAGAGCCTTGACACATTCTTCTTTTGGTCCATGCAAAACTCCAAGTACATCAAGTAATAATTTAAAACCTGCAGGGCAAGATAATATTAATTCAGGAAGTGTTAATTCGTACTACTATTGAGTGCAGATTCCCAACATAGAATACAATGGCGAAAACTTTACTTAGCTAATAACCTATAAGACCAAATCAATGATGTTTCAAGAGCAACTGAAGCATTAAGTCCCGCTTATAAATTTTGGTCTAAGAAGTTGAAGATTTAGGGTTTTCATTGGCTTTTTGTCATATTAAAGCCAGGTGCTATCACAAAATTAGGACTAAACTGGAAAAAACCCGCAAGTACTCTGTGCCATCATTCATGTGTTTCAATGGAGTAGTTAAGACAGCTCCAGATCACTGACTCCTTGCCCAAGTTGTACTTTTCAAAAGTAGTACAGTCCTAATGATGCACAGCAAGAGAAAATACCAGTAAATTGTTCTGTTTTCTTGTTTAGTTAATTTTGGCAAACAGAGCAGTCTGTGCACAAGGAGAACGACAAGCAAAATGCAGTGTTCACTGTGTTACAGATCACTGTAGGAGTTGACTCTCTGGTTCAATTTCTGGGCACTCGGATGGCCTTTCACACAGAGGCACATGGCAAGCCTGGATTGGGTATGTTCACCTTAGGTTAATATTTTTTACATACTGAAGCTTTTAACCGTAAATTTACATAAACTCATATCATCTTGAATTTGAAATGTAATACTGACCTTATTTTTCAAGAAACATATCAAAAATATGCCTATAAGCATCAAACGGGTGCATATCTGATCAATTTTGACAAGTAGTGTAATGTGAAAGAATGTAATTTGCATAAACCTCTGTTTGCAAATCAGTCATGTTCACTCACACGGTTCAATAGATTATAAATTTATACAGTATTTATGAGTGCTGCTTACCAAAATTACTTCTCTTTCTTGAAGATTCCTCACTGAGGCAAACAATTTTATCAGCCATAGATAAGAACATAGAACTCAATATCAGATCTTCATACTTTAACCTCATTTTAGCAAATAAATAGTTGTTACTGTGATCACGTATTTGTGTGACGAGTCCAAACATCATTAAGAAGACAGTGAGTGTTCTTCTCTTATAACTGGCATAAACTATGGGCTTGGGAAGGAGAACATGAGACAGCATATCATTAATTTATTCTTAACTGAACTCTGATCTCTAACTAGTGTTGTAGTTGGTATAATTACTCCTGATTTTTATCTATGCACAATTGGGATCTGTCCATAAACATAACCACACAACACAAGCTCCGTTACACTGTGGCATATCCTCCACATTATACTCGTCTCATTCTCCTGTGCTTGCCTCGCACACAGCAGGTGACACCAGCAGTCTTTACCTAACAGCATTTGCACAGAGGACACCTGAAATAGTTTTCCTACAGTAATTTTCCCACAAACAAAGCCCCTGAGAGATCTTAAATTGCTGGTTTTTACAACGATTTACATTCTCAAACTACTTAAAGCTCTCTGGAATGTACCTGGTGGGGTGAAGCTGTCTGTCTCTAAGCCCTCTTCTGTCAGTGAGTTCCAGAGAGAGACAAAACAGTAGCAAGAAAGATTGAGCTTGGCAGGTAAAGAGACTCCAAGAAAGCCGAAGCTGCTTCTCTTTCTGCACTGGCCATGCTGCAGAAGGGTGTCTGGGGTTGACAGAGCAATACCATAAGTCTACTCAATTTGCAGGTCAGAAAAAGAAAAAAAGAACAGAATATAGACAGAATACAAAGATTTGTAATACAAAACAGTGGTGCATATGCCGGGACAAGCAGCCGATGCCTTGGCGTGCCCACGATATTAGCAGCAAGCACAGAGCAAACGGCTGGTATTCTCATGCTTGCCAGCTTGTTGAGACCTTGGAATCTTTACCAAGACCCGTAACTTAATAAGAAAAGAATGCATTAGACAGAAAATATGAAGATAAGGGGCACATCTGTGGCAAATAGTCAGTTGCACTCTATCACTGTTAACTGCGGGATTCTTAAAGGTGGAAATTCACTGGGGTAGCTGCTGACCGGGTACAGAAACACTGTATAAGGTTTGCGTCCACTCAAAGTGATCTCGTTTGTCACCTTAGAACAGGGTCCACGCCTCAACAGGTACAGTGAAGTAGGGTTTCAAGCCTTCACAAAATTTCTCAGCTGTATTTCCCCCCTTGTCTTTTAGTATAAATCTTATATTTTGAGCTGTATCTCATAGCCTAGCCAGCAGATCATATATTGCTATCAATATCTTTGCTCTAGCAGCAAAGAGGAAAAACCTGGTTCTGTTAGAGCAGCAGAGAGACAGGAACTAGTGGAGTGGCCCTGAAGGGACAGCCAGGGTACTCTGTGCCTTATCATATCCTTACAATAGCAGCTGGCCTTTTAAAGAGGGATCTCAGATGACCCTAGGAAGCAAGCATGGCCCATACTATAGGGCAGAGCGATGGAGAAAAACAGAAGTGAAATCTCAGTCCTCACTGCACTCTTTGGAAAGATTTTCTCTTAACTTAACCTTAGAGAAATCAATGTATTCCTGAGCACTACACACCTAAAAATCTAAAAGAAACCACTGGTAACATTTTTTTTTCTGTGACTAATCTCCAGAAAAAGTAAAGAAAGAAGTCACAGGATCATAGTTCATAGCCTTCTGTCCCCAAACACATGCAACAGAAGCATACATAGTATTGGTACAGTACAAATTGAGAAAATTACATAATTTTCTTTTGCAGCTATGCAGAAGACACATGAGGCAATGTTCAACAGAAATCTCCAGATATCTATAGGAGATCTCCAACTAGGTCATATTCCATAACTTATGAAGCTGTACCTCTCAAGACTAAGTAGCAGGAAGCAGCATGTTTGACCCCTTGCATATTCACACATGCCTTATGAGGCACAGCAACATTTTTACAAACAAACATCAGTTAATTCAGGACATGCCCAATGCAGAGGATGCAATGAGACTGCATACTGACAGTTGCATACTGGCATGAACTAGAGATTCAGATTCATGGTACAAGCTATTCCTCACATCTATTCATAGTAGATTCAATAATCACAAAAAATGAAGGATCATTAAATCACCTAATCCAAGCGTGTCTAGCAGCCTACAGACTTCTCAAACTCACCTCCTCACCCCTCCACCCATTTCTCCTGCATGAGCCTCATAACTTTTGGTTAACCAGAACATCATCTGAAAAGGCATCCAATTTAATCTGCAGACTTAATCAAGATCAAGCAGTCTTAGTACTATGATAAAATTACAGCGGCCTTTCTGGTTTGATTCACAAGAGAATTGGTATCTACCTGGGTTATCAGTCACAGATTATTGTGCAGATTTTGAAACACAATCCAGAACATTACTTCAGCCTTTTGGGCTTGTCTTCCCCGAGTAACTTTAATTCATTCACAGAACCAGGGAATCGTGTAGGCTGGAAAGGACCTCTGAGGGTCATCTAGTCCAACTTCCTACTCAAAGCGGGTTCAACAGGATCAGACTGCTCAGGGCCTCACCCAGTGGAGTTTTGAAAGTCTGCAAGGATGGAGATTCCCCAACTTGCCTAAGCAATCAGTTCAGGTGTCTGATCGCCCTCATGTTAAAATACCTTTCCACACACCTATTAAAAAATTCCTGTGTTGCAACTTGTCCATGTCATTTCTCATTCTATCATTGTGCACTATTAAGAAGAGTCTGACTCTCTCTTCTCTGTAGATTCCCGTTAGGTCACTTAAGGCACCAACAATATCTTCCCTCACCCTTATCTGGTGCAGATCAAACAAATGCAGTTGTCTCAGCTCCTCCTCGTAAACTGTGTGCTCCAGCTCCACATTGTCCACTGAACATGCTCTAGTGTGTCAACAGTTGTCTTGTACTGGGGAGTCCAAAATTGGACACCATACTGAGATGTGCCTACACAGGTGCCAAGCCAAGGCATAAAACCTCTTTACTCAGTCTGCTGGCTACACTCATGCTAATAAAATGTTCTGTGCGCACTTCATTTTTGCTGCAAGGTCACATTGCTGACTCATGTTCAACTCATTGTCCACCAGAATGCCAAAGTCCTCTTTAGCAAAGCCACCCTCTATGGAGGGTACTGTCTCCTGGCATTACTCCATCCTAGATGAACAACTTCACATTTGCTGTTGCTGAACTTGGTGATGTTTCTGCCAGTTAATTTCTGTGACGGCATTCTCAGTACCAGCTCTAACCCCCAGTGTATTGCCTGCTCCCCAAGTTTGATATAATCAGTGAACTTCCCATGAGCATACTCCAACCCCTCATCTAGGTGTGCAATGAAAACATTAAGCAGCACTGGTCCCAATATCAGTCCCTGAGGAATCCCTGTATAAACTGTTAGTGACATGTTGTACTGCTGAACCCACTTCTTTGAGACCTGCCATTCAGTCAGATATCTCTGCAATGCTACTAAGCAATATTTTGAGGGGCTCATAAGTACACTTACACATTGTTTTAAAGCAGAAATGGAGAAAACCAAAATATCTCCCATTTGATCAACAACTGAGCAGCAAAGTAGTAATACATATAATATGGAGGCAAAACTAAATTAGAAAATAGGTTACATTAGTCAGCTGTATGCAAAAATTTTCTAATCAACTGACAATTCCTAGCCCATGGGCAAAAGTAGTTGTAGAGGCAAAGCTATGCTGTTTCAGTACGGAAAAGTTCTGTTTTCAGAGATCTTGGCCAAAATAAAGCTGTACTGGCAAAAGGACAGTTTCTGATATGAGTTTTTTTCCACTAAAAGCATCAGTGGACTACAGAACGCTCCTGTAAATTCACAAAATTAATTACAAGGATTTTGGTCACAAACTGAACTTGGGAGAACGGGTTATTACTGTATTTCACACACACAGAAACCAAACTCCTCACATAATTAATTTCACCAGTCAGCAGTGTTTTTCACAAGGCTGTCCAGCCAAAACTGTGCCCTAAACATATTTTTCATTTACCTCATGCTTCGCACAAACTTGCAGGGCACTTCTATAGCTTTCCTCCAAATAAAGATTCTTGGAACAGTCATCTTGGGGACAGGTTCCACAGCCCACCATACTCAACTGGGTGGGATACAAAAATACACTGTCTCTCGAGACTAATGCTGTCAATTTTAAGAATGTTGCTTCCAAATATTTCTTAATCAAGTTATACCAGTCATTCTGCCTATATTAATTAAAAAAAGAAACATAATTTTGAAGCCTTTGCTAATGATTTAATACAGAGACAACTGTTTCTCCTATGATCTCCTTCTCTTTGTTTCTAAACACCCTAGAAGTGTCAGAAGGTGTTATCCAAACAGCAGTATGACACATTCTTGCATAGGCCAGTCTCATTGGCCTTGCTTATAATGAACACATTAGAGACAGCTGAACTTCAATACTTTCACTACATTTGTCTGAATGCCTGTTCCGAGGCACAATTTTTAGAAATTGCACTGTAAAAAAAGAAAAAAGAAGTTCTCAAACTGATTGCTTATAATGAAGTAAGTATCGTTACCTGGTAATCTAAAGACAAAATGATCAGCTACTACATGGCAGTATCTCTTCCTTTGTATAAGAAGTCTAGCTGCAAAATAGATATAGTCAGCAGGTGTAGCTCCATGATAAAACACAATAAGCCCCGGTCCTTCAGGAAGGTTTTCGAAACCATGAACCTCATAACCTGTTAGGAGTTAAAGGTACAACAGAAGTCAAAGTCTGACAGAATGTCATCCCAAAGAAACTAACTTACATCAAGTTGGCAACTGAAACCATTAGGTATTGCAGACTAGTAAAGTGACCACTAAAAAGTCAAGAATTGATCTGCAGTATTTGCAAAGGTGCTTTCACAGCAAATACAAGTTTCATTTAAACCAAAAAGTCACAGTTACAGAGATCAACAACAAAAAAAATGAAAGCAAAACACCTAGTCTCACTATTTTGAACTATTGTTTATTTTTTCCTTATGTTTCCAGTTCACTGTCTTCAAAGTTGCAGAAGTCCTCCGAATCAACCATTCAAGTGAAATCAAAATAAGGATTGGACAAGATTGGTGAAACACAGCTATTTCAAACTATTATTTACCTTTTAAAGTGCTTTGCCACCAGTAGCCATTTAAGGATATTTCTTACGACAACATCCATTTATATGTCTTTTTTCACTCCAGGATATGAAGCTTATCTCTGTTATTTCATTCAAAGTTATACTTGCTCCATTTTTCCATCACTAAGTACTAAAAGCTATTTCAGGCTTCCTATGCTTAATTAATTAAAATATACATAAACACACATGAGTTTCTTACTTAATTTCTAATTAAGTTAACAGTGCAGAATACATTCAGTTAACACAATTTATCAAAACACATCAGTGCAAAACACACTCAGTTAATACTGAGTGGTATTTGTACTGTATCTTTTTTGTGTTTTTTAAAAATAAACAGAAAGCAAACAAATAAAAAACTCCAACACACAAACTATATCATTTCTTCTAAAGTTAATCAGGTCTGCAATTCCCATTCCTTTGATTTCTCCTTTAATTCTGAAGATACTCTTGGCTCTTCTCCCTCTATTTTACTTTCTACACCTGTGGAGTTGTAACACTGCAAGTATCTATCTGTACCATCTCAAGTGACCACTAACTGTCCTCTGTGCTCCAGGCCAGCCAGTCTTAACCAGAATGACACCTACATCTAGTAGTTGCATAATATAAGTAAAGTTACAAGTACCACACATTAGTTTCAGGTTTCTGATGCTGTGAGATTCCAGGGTGAAAACTTCTTTCTGTGATATGCTTGGGGAAAAAACAATCACAAAACATTTCATGCCTTTGCAAGACAAGTGTGTAGAGAGCATGGAAGCAGCTGGCAGGGCAGAAAAAAAGTCATGACTGTTGACAAGGAACTGGATAGGAATCTTTTCTGCACAAATAAAAAGTTAGACCTTATAAAAAGTTACTAAGGATGAAGTCAAGGCCTTAAAAAAATCATTTTTTTAATAAAAAAAAGTAAATAGCTTTTTATTGTGAAGTGAGCATTTTAAGCTCTTCATGTAGCTGTTGATTCTGATCTAGTGTACTTTCCAAGATTTGAAAGTTACATCTTAGTCTTACAAAGCCTATCTGATACAGCTGCTGCACCATCTGGCTATCAATGCCTTGAAAACCTGCTTCCCTTTGACTAGAGAACAAACAGAGATGATTTTCAAGAAGGATTTGTTCTTCATGTAAATTGCACTTAAAATCTTTCTCCTTTAGCTGCATCAAGGCTGAATGGTTCTGAAAGAGTTTTGTGATTTCCTTAGAAAGAAAAGTCAAATCATTTATTTAGTCTGTCTTTATAAAAGAAATAATAGTAGAAGGACAAGGAACAGAGCCCTTAGATTTGACATTTTACTAGAGAAAATAGTTGTCAAAAATATATAGACTAAGAAAATTAAAGAAGCAGGGCTCTCTAACAGTTTTTGGCTCCAAAGTCAATCTGAAGTAGCAGCTAGCAAGTGAACTGGCATTAAGTGCTCCTTTTAACCACCACTTGGCATTACAAGTAGAAGACTAGTTAAGAGCAGTCTGGTTAAGTTAAATTATGATAAAGTGCTGATGTACTGGCTATCAGAGAACTGGCACTGAACTTCCAGTGCTCATATATTGACTCTGAAATAACATAGTTAATTGATGTAATTTTTAACATAGCAATC
Source organism: Clamator glandarius (assembly GCA_033459285.1). Lineage (NCBI taxonomy): Eukaryota > Metazoa > Chordata > Aves > Cuculiformes > Cuculidae > Clamator > Clamator glandarius. The sequence goes on along the minus strand of JAUNZM010000674.1, from coordinate 1,268,717 downwards.
ATTCCAGGTCCCCTTGAAATAAGGAAACCTAGCAGTAGTTATAAAAAGTAAAAGAAAAAAAAAACTAAAACATTAAAAGAAATTGCATACATTCAACTGGATGAAAGATCTCATTTTATAAATTGTAAAAATAACTGAGCTGAATTTCAGACAGCAGCAACAATTAGTGATACACATGTACTGATAATCCTTAAAGGTAAAACCAGGAATTAGAATTTCAACACTTTTTAATGAAAAGTCACTTCTCTCTTACCATGCCATATTCTTCCATGTCCATCCCATAGAGTGGCCACCATTTGCACTGCGCCATCCCAAACATCATTGAAATAAGCTTCTTTTATTTCATTCTTCCTTTTATAAATATGAAGAAGGAGAACTGACGTGTAGAAGAGGATGACGAGAACTCCCGGAAGCAGAAAAACTAATGCAAGTGGAAAAAGTACCCATAAAAGGTAGACTGCATAACTCAAATAATCTTCAATATGATCCACACCAGTCCATTCTCCCAGAATATAGGTGAGGCAGGTTAAGTACGACATAGGCATCGGTCCTGCAATACAGGATTCATTTCCACCTATCATCTCCTGTTCAACAAAACCCAAAAAAGGCAGATGAAGAAATCCTTGAAAAAAAAGACAGACCTGCCTATACTGTTTAATCATACAAGAAGTCCCTCTGATACGTTTTACTCATATATCATTTACCCTCCATCTCAGCAGCACCTGTTAGATACATAATGCTTAATTCAGCAAAACTCTTCCTCAATTTTTTCCATCCTTTTCTTTTGTGTGGTGGAAATGCTTCCAATTCTGATTGAGAAAGATAGTGCAATTGCTTAATCGCAGGCTACAATTTTATCTCATTAAAAACTGTTCAACCTACACAGAATCAGAACACTAAAAGTATCATCAGTACCAACTTATACTGTATTTTCTATTTTCAGAAAGCTGTATCGATTAGTCAAATTTACTGCACAATACACTCTACAACAGAAAACAACACCATCTCAAATCCAGTGCTATAAAAAAACCTACCAAACGCTTCCACTAACCACAAGCATATGATGACTCAGGAATGAGACGGTCTCCAATAAGCAGGTCTCACTGCTGTAGAGACCTCTAGGTGTACCTGGAGATCTACAGACAGTGAAACACCACATCCCAAAGCACAACACAGAGAGGCAGCGGGAAGGACAAGGTAAAAAAGATCACAAAAAGTCCTCTAAAAGTTTTAACTGCCCTGGCTTTACTGTGTCCATGTGTAAAAATCTCTCTTCTCCAGTGCCAGCTCCCCAGAAGAAGTTTCAGGGATAGACCTCTTTGGGCTGATATTTCAGGCTTTCTATAAATCTGGAGCAACACCTTTTTCTTAGCTTTGAACGATTTAGGGAAAAACTTGGTATTCACTTCATCATACAAACATGAGATAATCTGTATGCTTAGCTCTCTTAGCTGAACTTTTAGAATACTGCAAACAATACCTCAGACGGGGGGGGGGAGAAATAATCCTAGCCTAGAAAAGTTTTGGTCGAGATTTAAAGTAACTGTTAGTCAGGATCAAGAAGAAAACCATTTTGCAACTGTAATATAGGCTTGCAGAGAGAAAGGGATTAAGAACAATTACTTCCGGCAGGATCTAAGCTTGGCATTCTTGTGTTTTGTTTTCTTATTAAAATGTGACTTAGGGCATGTGTGACTGCAGAGTTCTTATGGCTAGATAGACATATGTCTATCATTCTTTTACTCTTGCTGTTTTTGCAAGCAACAAGTGACTGAAATTCAAAAGACAGTTTTATTAATGCTATCAGAACTCCAATGACAGTAAAAACAAGTAAGCAGGTCAGTTTTACTCCACATTTGCTGTAAGATGTTGAAACATACAGCAAATGTATAAGCACACAGCGTTAGCAACATGCAGTTCACTGATTTCAAGCACTTGTGTTCAGGGGTATAATTTAGGGGAAAAGGATGGGAGAAAGCAAGTATGTGGGAGAGCAAAAGAAAGCTCGCTTCTTCTCATTCCAGTTGTCAGAGCCAAACTTCAGAACCTGCCAAGCAGCAAACACCCACAGCAAGTAAAAGAACCACAATTTGTGAGACCAAGCAGGATTTAGGAATAGCATTCAGCACCACAGTATTTATCAGATTGTTATGCCTGGACTTCTCCTACCAGCTAGGGAACTATACGGATTATAGGTTGCAGCACACAAACATTTTTCAAAACTCAAAGGTGATTATGTAGCTTTAAAGATTACTTGAAGTGATAGTATCCTGTCTATTATATTTTTATCTGTTTATGGCTTTCTCCAAACACAAAGTCCTCATCAAGTAAATTTAAAGTCCTGTCCATGCATGTCAGCCTTGCAAAATACTACTTGTCCTTTTACCTGTAATATTAGATGCAATACCTCAAAAGCAATCATTGCAGTTTTATAAGCTTGCTTGCATATCTATTGCATTAAGCTGCAACAGAAATTAAAATCCGACATCTTCTTCGCTGCCAACCACAGAGGTAACATCTAAAGTACTGCCCTCTCCTAGGGACTATTAACTCTACTCTGAAGAACTTTGCTTCCTCATCTTGAGGAGAACCATAGAATAATTTATACTGGAAAGACTCACTGGACAGCATTTGCCAACCTCTTGCTAACTAAGGAATTAGATCAGGTTGCTCAGGGGCACATCCAGTCCAGTTTGTAGTATCTCTATGAATGGAGATCCCACTGCTTCTCTGGGCCACTGATCCAGTGCTTGATCACCTTCATGTTTTTACTTATTCTGGTTAGAATTCCCCTTACTGCAATTTGTGCCTCTTGCCTCCTCTCCTTTTACTCCCTCCTCTCTATAATCACTTGTTGAGAGCAGCTGTAAGATAGCCTTTAAGCCCTCTCCAGGCTAAACACGCACAGCTCCCTCAGCCTCTCCACAGACAAAACATGCTGCAGCCACCTAACAACATCAGTGGCTCTTCTCTGCACCTCTTCCAATATGTCAGCATCTTTCTCGTATCACAGGGCTCTGAACTGGACTTGAGGTCTCAAAAGTGCTAGAAAGCAGGCAATAAATACTTCCTTGATCTAATGACCGTGACCTTGTTAACATAGCCCAAGGCAATGGCAGTGAAAAACGGAAGACAGATTCCGTCTCAGTGATCATAAACAGCACAAGATGCTCACATTGAAAAAAGTCCAACATAGTTCATTTACAGTGCTAACAGATAACATCACTTTGGCCTGTTCCAACACTACAGCAGTCTACTCTGTGACTATCTAGAGCCATTAAAATTACAAGATAAAGCACAATCTTCGAGAAACACCAGCAATGTCACTCTGATTAGGATATTATCCAAGCAAAAAGAGACTATCTTGCTTTCCTTGTCAGAGGCTTTCTGACATCTGTCACCAACCAATCATTACTAACACATTTCCTGTTGTACAGTTCAAACTAAATATTTTTAATTTAAGCTCTGACCTCTCAATAATGCAGGCCACATAATTTTTTTCTAGACAAAAAAAGATTTTTCATTTTACTAATGACAACACACACTAATTTAAGGCTTTGTGTTGATGGTAAAATGGAAACGAGGCTAACATACAACTCCTTCTGACAACTTCTAGCATATGACCCAGAAAAGTCCTTAACTAAACTACAATTGTGGTGTTCCACTGTGGTCAGTAGGCACTGGGTTAACTGAGACCCTACTGATCGTGCCAGAAGAAGCAACAATTATGGAGAGCAACAGCTATTGCTGTAAACCAGGCCCTGAGTGATATCAGCACATATATGAAAAGTGGAAGTAAACTTTTAGAGAACACTCCAGTAACTTCAAACTAGAAAGATGCTGAAAATCAACAGCTATGACATGTCCCTGCCAAGAGACTTACACTACTTACTACTGCATCAGGCTCTTACGGAGAGTATTTCTACCAGAATTAGCAACACCACCACAAACAGGTGAAAAAGAATAGCCTGATAATTGTGCTAATGGCATCTGCAGCTGAAGAGGCCCTGGATTTCAGAAGATGGGTCTCTTCTTGTTATGAAACAAAAATCATAGAATGTTTTGGGTTGAAAGGGTCCTTAAAAGATCATCTAGTTCCGAACCCCCTGCCATGAGCAGGGTCACCTCCCACTAGACCAGGCTACCCAAGGCCCCATCCAACCTGGCCTCAAACACCTCCAGGCATGGGGGAGCCACAACTTCCCTGGGCAACATGTGCCAGTGTCTCAGCCCTCTAATCGTGAAGGATTTCTTCCTTATGTCTACTTCTTCCCCCTTCCAATTTAAAGCCAGTTCCCGTCATCCTATCACTCCATGGTCTTGTAAAACTCCCTCCTCAGCCTTCTGTAGCCCCCTCGGGTACTGGAAGGTCGCTATAAAGTCCCCTCGGAGCCTTCTCTTCTCCAGGCTGAACAGCCCCAACTCTCTCAGCCTGCCCTCGTATGGGAGGTGCTCCAGCCCTCGGATCACCTCCTCTGCACCCATTCCGACCGCTCCATATCCTTATGCGGGGGACAAACTGGCCCGCTCCTAGCTCCCGCGGCAGCAGAACAGCGGTCCCTTCTGGAAGAGGCTCCAGGAGGATGGAGTTTCTCTTTCCCCGCCGCGCCCCCTGCCCAAGCCAGGCGGTGACCGGGGCCGGGCCGGGCCCCCGACCCGCCCGGCAGCGCTCGCTCACCTTTCCCTGGCGGCGGCGGCTCCAGCTCCGGCCCCTGCGCCCCCGCCGGGGCCTGGTTTTACTTCTCCGCCCGCCGCCCCCGCGGAGGCCGGGTGCCCGCGGGGCGGCCAGGCGAGGGCGGCTCCCGCGGCGGCGCGGGGGCGGGAGCGGAGGAACCAGCGGGAGGGGAGCGCGGAAAGAACGAGGACAGCAGCGGGGAAGGAGAAGAAGGCGAAGGCGGGAACTCCGCGCCGCCGGGGGCGCGGGAGTCGCCCGGACCGCGTCCGGTAACACCGCCCCGCGCTTCCGGCAGGAGAAGGGCGCAAGCCGCTAGGGAGCGCGCGAGCTCCGGGCGGGGCAAAGGGGGCGGGGGCGCGGAGCACGTGACGGGGAGGAGCTGGTGGTGGGGAAGGGGGTGGGTGGTGTGAGGCCGCGTTGGTCTCATGCGAGATCCGGCGAAGTCCTGACGTCCTGTGGCCGTGTTCTCCTGACTCTTCTGGATATTGAGGGGCTGGAGTGTGTCCAGAGAAGAGTAACAAGCTGGTGAAGGGGCTGGAGAATAGATCTTAAGAGGAGTGGCTGAGGGAGCTGGGACTGTTTAGCCTGGAGAAGAGAAGGCTAAGGGGAGACCTTGGGGAAACCTTATCACTGCCTACAACATAAAGGATGTTTTAGAGAGGTGGGTGTTGGTCCCTTATCCAAGAGGAGTTATGAGTAAACAGAATATGAAAGCTTTCCCTGTACTGCAGAAACTGTGCAGAGGAGCTAAACAGCACCCCATTCCATCCCATCCCATCCCATCCCATCCCATCCCATCCCATCCCATCCCATCCCATCCTATTGATAAAATGGCAACTGTTTGAACTGTCAGCCCAACGCTACTGTGCCTACTAAACAATGTACAGAACTGTCATGTCTACGCGTGTTTTGAATACCTCCTGGGATGGAGACTCCACTGTTTCCCTGGGCAGCCCATTCCAGTGGTTCACCACTCTTTCAGTAAAGAAAGTTTCCCTTCAGACTCCTTTTCTCCAGGCTAAACCAAATTTGTTCCCTTAGCCACTCCAGACTTGTGTTCCAGATCCTTCACCAGCTTTATTGCACTTCTTTGAACACGTTCCATGATGCTGCTAATGTGCTTGAAAAATAGGATAGGATAGGGAATGATGCTGTCTAGTTCCTTTGCGTAGTTTCTGCAATACAAGGAATGCATTCATATTCTGTTTTATAGAATCCTTTGAGTTGGAAGGGACCTCAAAGCCCATCTAGTTCCAATCCCCAGCCATGGGCAAGGACACCTCCCACTAGACCAAGCTGTTCAAGGACCCATCCAACCTGGCCTTGAACACCTCCAGGGAGGAGACATTCACAACTTCCCTGGGGAACCCGTGCTAGTACCTCACCAACCTCATCAGGAAGAATTTCCTCCTTATGTCTAGCCTAAATCCACCCCTCTCCAGTTTATACCCATTCCCCCTAATCCTACCACTACAAGCCTTCATAAAAAGTCACAGAATCACTAGGTTGGAAAAGACCCCCAGGATCATTTGAGTCCAACCATTCCTATCAACCATTAAGCCATGCCCCTCAAGGACTTCATCCACCCATCTTTTAAATACCTACAGGGGAGGTGACTCAACCACCTCCCTGGGCAGCCTCTGCCAGTGTCCAATGACTCTTTCTGTGAAAAATCTCTCCTGGTGGAGCTTAAGGCCATTACCCCTTGTCCTGTTACTTGGGAGAAAAGGCCGGCTCACTCCTCTCTACAACCTCCTTTTAGGTAGTTATAGAGAGCAATAAGGTCTCCCTTCAGCCTTCTCTTCTCCAGGCTAAACAGCCCCAGCTCCCTCAGCCACTCCCCGTAAGCCTTGTTCTTCCTCAGCTTTCTCGTATACCTCCTTCAGGTACTGGAAGGCTGTTGTAAGGTCTTCTGAGATCCTTTTCTTCTCCAGGCTGAATGACCCAAACTCTCTCAGCCTGTTTACTTGTAATTCCTCTTACTTCTTCACTTGTATCCACTTTAGTATTTGATAGCCCTTTATTTTAGTTCCTTTTCTCACTTGACTTAAGCACAGGCTTTGAATTTTGGCTTATATTGGTGCACTATGTAAGACTTCATGGTTTGAGTACCTGTTCTTGTCCAGGCATATCAATCAGCATCCTGATTTTCCTATGTATTTTAAGTCTCTGCTGGGAGAAAATCTTTCTGCCTATGTACAGTGTAAAGCAATTAGAGTTAAGGGGTCAAGTAAACATTCCTGTGTCTTATGACAGATTAGAGATTTTTCTTCTGGACATGATTCTTGTCTTTTTGCTCCAGGAAATAACTCACCTGTATATCCTGTTGCCTTCTTCAAATGTGCAAGAAACATTTGTAGAGAAGAAGCATAGGAAGCGGAAGCATTTATTCTATTCTGAAGAGATTTAGTTTTCTAGTGAAAATGGGCAAATGTTGTGTATATTTCCTTAGATGCTGCATAATGTTTTAGGGTGTTGAGGGGAAAGGTTATATAGGTATCAAAAGTACAAGAAAGAAAAATGAGGCACAAAACTCACCTTTGCTGGTGTTTGAAGTTAACAGATACTGCATTTAATAGCATATTGGATTGATTACACAAAGTTCTCCCACTCCCAACAAGGAACAACATTCCATAGCTTGTAAAAACACATTCTGCTGTGCAGCAAATTTCAGTGTTCTGCAAGTTGTATTAGGAAGACTATGCTGCCTGTGTTCACTTTTCCAGAGAGGCATTTAGATTCAATCCATATGGGGTTGCAGCACTGCATTTTCAGGCAAATCACCAGTGACGATTAGTCTCAGGGTTGCTTTACCTAAATCAGTTCCCTTCTCAGGCTGCTTCCAGTTCACCAGCAGATCTGGATGAGCACAGCACATCTGTATCACAAACACCCTGTGATGCAGGGATTCTCAGGCTAGGGGCAGCCTCATCCACTAAACCAGCACTGTATGGCGAAATGCTGCATGAATGTACCAGTTCAGACTTGAAACTACTTTCTACATGTATTTGTATAACACTACACTTAACTAATGTTTTTTTCTCTCTTTGAAAGAGTTGACTTTTTTCTATCAGGGCAAAGTCTTGGATTTAGCATTCCTCCTTTCCAGGGCACCGAACCACTAAGCTGATGTGTTTTGTAGAGTCTAATATCTGGTTTAATGGGATTATTTCTCTTTGTGTGGTCTTAAGAAATAAAAATGGCCTAAGCAGTAGATCATTAACTGAAGCCAGACATTTTCTCTCCTGACACTGTTTTTTATGAGGTCCAACAAGGAAGCTGCCAGCCAAGGGGTGGGCTCTGATGGGAACAACACCAACTCTGAGGTTCTGCTCTTAAGACTGGACTGTCAGCTGCTCAAAACATAAACCTAAAGATCTAGACAAAACTTCTGAGGATCTCAGATGTATGTGCATGCTTGTTTTAGGAACCATGCAAATCCTGGCCACATGGTTTCCTTTTGGGGAATTTAGCTGTTGCATTGCTATTATACCCAAGTTGTCTTTTTCAGTCTTTGCCGATTTCAGAATATCCTCAAAGACACAGGGGAACCTTCAAGAGATTGTTTTCTTTTGTTGAATCTGTAGAAAAGTGTAAATTAAACTGGCTGACCACCAATTATTAGTCATCATTACCACAGGATGTCGCTTTTTACTGTATGCTGTAAAACCAGTGAATTAAACATAAGCATTCTAATCACTTTTACGACGTTTATCAAATCGCTCCAGTAAAGCCTTCCATATGCTGCCTGGGATTGTTTGGTGCTTGCTTATAAGGGCTTGGATAGCAGTCTTTGTCTGAAAAGAGAAGAGAAAGTTGCCTTTACCGACCTGCTTATGCAAGAACAAGAGTATAGCCACTTGACTTCTCAGAGGTTCAGGGGGTATTGGAAAATTCACATGTAAGTTCTACCTGAAAAAAAGTTGTCTTTTATATTAGTTAGTTGTCCTAACAACAATTTTCTTGGAAAGGAGAGGAATAAAAACATTGATTGAAGTTCAGATAGGCTCAAATTAGTGATTTTTGTCAAAGCTAGGCATTACTAAATTGAAGTAGCCTTTAACACATCCAAACATTAACTTTGTGCAGTTCCATCCCTGAAGATTTTCATCAAAAGCACTGGATAAAGTCTGACTAACCTTGTGTGATCTCATAGCTGACCTTGTTGGGCCAGGAATTTGGAGTAGGGACCTCCATCTGTCCTTCCCAACATAAATTCTTCACTCATTGTGTCATATACAGCATGCACATATTTAGATAATTTATCTCTAAATCCTGTACAGTTTTACTCTACGTGAGATTCAAATGCAAGTTTGTGAAGAGGATGCATAAAATATCCTCTATTTCTACTAGGGATGAGAAATAATCTCCCTTAGGTTTTCCTCATATATATTTTGAAGTTTAAACAAAGGAAGCAGTATACTCCAGTGATCTCCCCCAGAGTGATGGCAGAAAACATCTGGGAATATAAGAAAAGAGTAGCCAAACTGTTCCTGACAGATTCGCATCCTGAATCCTTTCCAGGACAGGATCAGGAAGAGGTCAGATAGGTCACTGGTCATCTCAAACCCCACTTAAATTTGTGTTTTTACAGTAACATGAGCCACAGAAGACCTAACCATGCTCTCCCTCAAGTCAAAGGCTTGACTTAGTAAAGCAAAACAATGTCGTGGGAAATTTCAGTTTCTGTTTTGCAGGTACACAGAGTACTAATATGGATAAAACCATAAGGGCAGTTTTAGCACTAATATTGCTTCCAGCCTCCCAAACCTGCTTGTTACACAGCTTGTTGAGGCAGTTCCCTTGTAACAACAGATCAAACCTGTCTTTCTGGTTTCACTGCTAGGAAGCCCAGAACAATCTGCAATAGATCCTTAAAAAAAAAAAAGGAAAGGAAAAAAAAAAGAAAAAGAAAGAAAAACTGGCCTTCCTGTACCTTTTCAGTGATGGCAAGGTGTTTTTCACATGAGTGATTCCTAACAAGTGTTTTGATCTGTGTATTCTTAGGCCATAGCTGAGATTTTTGCATAAAGCTCTCCTTTCATCTTCTATGAAAAAATTTTAATATGTGCATTTTCTTTATAGAATAGAACTTTGAAAAATGCCTAATCCCTGTATCCATACATGTTTTTATGCTCCTGGGCACCAATGATTTCATCAAGCTGTATGTACTCAAAATTTTTTTTTAACATTTTTCTTTTTAGAATGAGACTTACACTTTCATGTAACTTTGTTTCTAGAGCCCTATGTCGACTAGAGAAGACTCTCAATATGAAATTTATTTTCCTAGTTACTGAAAACTAAATTTAAAACACAGTTTCCATAATTTCAGTTATCAAAATTTTCAAAGGCACAGGAGAAACACTGTTAGCATTCCAAGAAGATAAAGCTCACACATTCTGGAAGAATCAGGGCGTCCCAATCAATCATTGCTATGTCAATACTTACTTGTAGGTTCCTGTACATTAAGTAATCCTGGAGCTTAAGTGCCTATGGCTGTAACTATCTAGTAAAAGTATGTTTGTCTTCATTCAAGCAGACAAAAAACTAATTTCAAGTGCATATATAATAGAGGGCAAAGTATGTAGTTCAACATTGCAAAGAGAGCTAACTTACCTTTTCAACTAATTCCTCTGCAGTTATATTCGGATCATAAGGGATTGGCTCCCCAATGTAAGTGCGAAGTTTAACTGGAAGCCCTCCGTATGGAGGAGTAAGTGGCAATCGTGTACTTTCATATAGTTGTCTAAAAAATTCTGAAATAGTTTAATCGAGGAAAAAAATGAGCTTATAGTCACAGAAAACACAATCCAAACTTGAAAGCTGATTAATATGGAAGATTTCTTAAAAATGCATGCTTTTCCTGACAGTCAATGAGAAATTATGTCAAGGTTTAGGCAACTGTCCACCAAAACAAGGCTCAAGAGTTCACTGAAATAAGCCTGCATTAAAGAACCAAGTCACATGGCACAAGCCAGTTATACACAAGCCATTTCTATATTTGAGATACCTCTGTCCTAGAGAATCCAAAGCAAGCAGAAGTCTGTAAAGCAAAATCTAAGAGAAAAGTGAGAGAAAGCTGAGAGAAAAGCGGAGAAAATATTCGAAATATTTAAAATATATTTTATAGTTCTTACTTCTTTCTTTAAACATCCTATATCCTTCCCGGACATTTTGAGTATACATTGGAATGATGGGCTAAGGAATCACAAAAAAAAAAAAAAAGGTGGAAATGTTATATGAGATTTGAAGTTTTAGAGCCTGTTAATCCAGCTAAGAAATACACTTGAATACAGAACATAATTATCAGTCAGTTAAGTAGCAAACAAAGAAAGTTGTTATAAAAAATAAACTTCAGAATAAAAATAAAGTTCTGTTTCTCAGTTCCCACAAACATTGCTGGTTTAAAGTCACCATCTGCAAGGAAAATGACTGACATCACATTAGAGGTTTATACCTTTCATTTTGAATGTGTATTATAAAAGTTGTTTGTGATTCTAAAAAAAAAAACTCCTAACAACAAAACAACTTGTATGTTAAATATTTATTGCAGTGTCACTGACTGAAACCGTCCTTTAAGCCTGTAAAATAGTGGAAAAGATAACTTAGGCACCTATATCTTTCATTTGCACTCCCAGGGCTTTATAATCTTCCTTGATTCTGCCTAGGTTCCAGTTTGCTGTGTCATTCGTGCCCATGTGGAAGAGTAACTGTGAATAGTAATCTGTGCTCTTCATCATCACCGGAGTAACAGGACACTGGTATACAGAAAGGCCATTGCTTACATATATCCCTATGGAGATGAAGGTCATGCTCAAGCTGGTGGAGTGCTGTAAATCAAAGGGGCAAAAAAGGGTCGCACCTGCAGGGAGGATCAGACAGGACAAACCTGACCAACACAGTATTCCATTCATGACGTTTTTCCCCCTCTGTTGTCCCTTTCCATTTTTTTTAAACCATATTTTGAGCACGTTGTTGGAATTACTTGTCCCAAAAACAATGAAAGAACACCTTTTTGCTGTTGAGTCGCTACCACATAACAGAAACTACAGGATGAGAAAAATACAAGCAAGAAAAAGACCCAACCAGAGCCTAACAAAAACTTAAAGTGATGGAAACCATTTAAAAGAAAAAAAAAACCCAGCAGATAACAAAAATATCAAATGTACATAAAGTTGTAACAGTAAACCCTTCAGAACAAGAAATTATGGGAAATTATTAGAAATAAATGCTAAAAAAAATAATCTTTTAAAAGTGTATGACTACTGGACATTAAAAATACCACACTTAACTTCTGCTATTGATTGAATACTGTATGTCTGACATTTAAAATATTTGAAACCCACCCATCACCCAGACAAAACACTTACAATTTTAGAAGTAGTGTGAGAGAAACGTATCTTAGGCTATAAAGTCTGGCAATTATGAAAGTTACTTGCACACAATGACCAGTAAATCAAGTACGGAGTGGATAGCAGCATTCAGTCCCTAAGCTGATATAACTGGGTACACACACAAAAGCTTGTGCCTGTAAAGCAGGGCAATCAGATCTGCAGTAACCCACAGATTTAGATTTGTTGTGCAGGAACTGGGTTGGATCACACCTGGCCACCTTGAAAATCACAGAACCACAGGACAGTTGAGGTTGGAAGGGACCTCTGGACTGATCCAAACCCCCTGCACATATTAGTCAGCCCTAAGCATGTACTGGTGCACAGAGTTATTCTATTTTTTTTAAGAGTTTTATAAACAATAGTCCCTGTTTATCTTTTACCTAACTAGATTTGAAACAATTTCTTGGCACAGATAAAATGAAGGGATTTTCAGAAACAATGACTCCTCCCCATTGGCCTGTCATACTCCAGCTCCAGGGAGAGGGTATTTCTGAAGTTCAGGCCCCTGCCTACATAAATTCACTCGAGACAAATATATGTCTCAGAAGTTCATTGAGTGAGAACATTATATTGAACAGTAACACTCTTCTCTGACCCCAAGTAAGCATCATAGTTATACAAAATGAAGTGGAAACCAAATGTGGAAACTTGCAGGCAAGGACTGAGGCTGAAACAACACTCTTTATTTGCTTTTCTTCAATTTTTTCAGTGGAAGATCTGTAGGACTTCCATAACAATATAATAAGAATGGCAGTGTCTATCCATACATAAGTTTTTTTGTCTTTAAATCCCCATTCAAGTCACCTGTGGCAGGTTATGAACTATCACATAGTCATTATTAATACTGTACAAAGTATGTGTGGTTCTTTGGTTGATGGCTACACTGTACACAGCATAAATTAAAAACAAGGCACTTCTAGTCCACTCTTGCCTTCATTCAGGATCCAAATAAGTATTAGCAAAAAATACGAATTGCTACATTACTGAACAAGTTCTGTTAGTTTTGACAAGTCTATCTTCAATCTTCAGTCAGACTACAAGACTATTGAAAAGGATGCAGCAAGAACAAGTAGCAGCAAACTCCAAATTTGTCAAAAGGTGGAATCCAGTTACTAATATGGGGTCTAAATTTTATATAAAAAATGGTTTATAAGATTAATATTGCCCTCACTACTGTTATATGCATAGCACTTCTATTTATTTATTGTTTTCTTTTAAAGTGTTTAGTTATCTAAGGTTTACCTGATCAGTTTTCCAGAGATCTATCAAAGAATCCCAAAATTCAGTGGAGCCTGCTAGTTAATCTTAGTGATGTCCACCATACTGGGATCCAGTCAGACTTCATCATCATAAAAAGAAATAAGCCTGAATGTGTGCAATAATAAGTAATACAAGAGCCAGCAGCACTGCAGAGGTGAGCTCAGGCTAGTAAGAGTCAAAGCATAAACATTCTCTCTGCCCTTCAGGTAACAGATAATCCTACGTAGTGTTTTATCACACGTGTTGCACAACCTTTCACACCACAAGAACATTATTCTCAATGAATACCCAATTCATTAAGTTCTGTCAACAGAAGATGCTAGCAATTTTAGGTACTACCACTCAGCTACTTCCATGTGCTTCTAAATTACAGAAGAGTGGAAGGATTACAAGGATTACTACCAAGGATTTTTTCTGATGTGTTTTGATCAGTGTGGCACTCTACATTAAAGGGCACTCAGAGTTTTTTTAATTCACTTTCTATTTTAAAAAAAAATATTATTACACTGTAGAACTACACCATAAGGTTCCAAGTCAAGTGAGAACATCTGGCAAAAGATCGTTCAAATATTTAAAGTGGCTTGAAAGGCAGATATGAAAGCAAAATTATTAGAAATCACTCAAGTAGTTAAAGCAACACCTCTTTCTGACTGTTTGGATATATTATTACACTAATACCTAAGAGGAAAGACTATAAGGGAATTCAAAATGCCTATATGAGTTTGACTGGGTTTATCCTATTCACATTCTGATATTTTCCTAGAATTTTCCACAATGAATGGGGTACTGTGACTCACATTTACCAGCCCACATCTTTAAGAAAAAGATAGGAGAGGAAACAGAAATACATACAATGTTACTTTTAAAAGGCCCTATAACAAGACAAACAAAGAGCTAGAAAGAGGACTCTCAGACTAAAACTACTCTATCTATTGGGTATGCACTCCTAAATTTATTTTAATGTTTAGGTATCTCCCCCACAAGATTTCAGACATCGATAAAGTTGCAAAGATGTATTAACCTAAAGCATGCATTTTGCAACCCTAAGTACTTTGTAGCTATATTGTAAGAGACCAAAGCAAAATTTAAGAAGCAACAAATTGTAGGGAGGGAGAAAGAGATGTTAACTGCAGAAAAAAACTGAAAGGTGTGGCAAGAAATTTAACTTTCATGGGAAGAACTCAACTCCTTATATAGATTCTCCTGTGTAAACAGAAATGGATTATGTTCATGTGGAAGGCCAAAGCAGAGCACTACAATTGATTAGATATTCATAGTAATCTAAAGAAAAATGGTGGTTGAGCAATTCATGAAAAGGAGGAGAAAGCTCATGGCAGAAGAGGTGAAGCCTGGAAGTGTACCAATATTGTCAGACACAAAGAGCACTTGATATGCTAAGTCCAAATTAAGACACAAAACCTGTCTCTAATGATGATGGCAATGAGAAGTGTCACTTAGGAAAAAGTCAGGGTTGGTGCTCTTTCAGCTCTATCCCATCCCAAATAAAATTATTTCCAAGAGAGTATAACAGAGAAACAGTCTCATTGGAATTAGATGAAAAAAGTCAGAGACAGTGGTAGAACTTGTAGATCATCATCCATACAGAAAACGTAACTAGAATTATGGCCACATGTACATTAGTGGAGCACAAACCAATAGATGCTCAACCCTACAGGATGCTGAGGATCTGACATCAACACAGAACACATTTCATTGCTCTGTTTTTATGTAGAACTAGTTCTTGCCTGGTACAATTCCATAAAACCCTTGCTCCCTACAGATTAATGTGCTTGAGGGAAGTGGTGGGAAAAAGAAATCTTTACTCCCAAACCTTATCTTTTATATGAAGATTTTTCAACAAACACTCCTAAACTGTATTTTATAATGAAACGTGTATGCAATAAGCATGAAGTGGGATTGATAATACATAATACTCACCACTTTTGCATCTAGAGCAACCTGAGCGAAGCCTTTTCGATTTCCCCACACAAGTTGATAACTTTCATCACTGAATAGGGCTTCTCTAACTCCGCCTGGTGAGATGGACACCAAGTGTCCATTCTTCAGTGCAATGAGACACTCCTCCCTTGTACCTGGCATAACACCCGTTACTTCCAGTAATAATTTAAGTCCTGCAATAAATAAGCAGCAAATACAGTTATAAGAATTTATCGCAAATACTGCTTGAATGTAGGAACAAGATTACAGCTAAATGAAAATCGAATAGCTGTATATTTAGACTAAGGCAAATTTGTACAAAGGAAGTAAAACACTTATAAAGTAAATACTGGCAAAATGACAAATAAGTGCCAGTGCCAAAATGTTATGGAGATGAACCAGCTTATCAGGAGCATCTCAGTAAACTAATGCCTAAAACATGCCATTTTCCATAATTATTAAAACAACAACCATGCAACTGAAGCCTGTGCATCACAGCTAGAAATCTGAAAATAAACATCTATTCCTCCTTCCTCCTTTTAAAATATTTTAATACAGAAAAAAATACAAATTTTCAGTACAGTAAAGGTTACTACAAAAATAAATATCTGACAAGCAACTGGATTTAGTGTTCTTTTAAAATGTGACTTTTAACATTTTAAAAATTCCAGTTTTGCATTGTTAAAATGAGTATTTTGTCATTCAGTTGCAAACTACATGGATCAACTTGGAATGCTATTCAGTACTTAAGATGCTGAATGGAGGAAGTTAGCAGGGCACAGTGAACAGGTCAGTTCATCTCCTTTGTTTCCATAACTGGGATTTCTCCAAAAGACAGACTGAGAACCATAGAACCACTCTGTGCTTTCTTATATTATCTTCAAAATTTAAATCTATGAGTTTGGAACACCTGTAGAGAGCTTCAGCAAAAAAGAAATTCCCCCAGCCTTCAAATTCACCGTTCCAGCAGCATGGTTTGAAAAGAAACTTTATATTTATCAATGTAAACAACAACTACAGACTGCCAGAACTAGTGTCTAGTGCTGCAACTTTGACAAAGGTCTGTGACAGAAACTTTGGAAGACAGCAGGTAACACCGTGCTGCATCCTGTAACTGAATTGTATTTAATCTTATTCAAGGCATCAGGTTTGACAGATCTTTCAGTTAAAGGCAGATGTCGACTTTGTTTAATCCTTTTGTGAACATATATGTACTCCTGTTTCATCCTGCAGCCAACAATGCCATATTTTTATTAAATGGATACTTCCTCTGCTTTGCTTTAAAACTTTCACTTGTTAAGAATTATGATGTATCACATGAATATATTATCACTTCCTATTCCCCTTTTCCAGCTCACACAGATATCCCTCAGTCACACAAGACTTCTCTCCTGCATTCTACCTCTTCAAGGGAAGCCATGCTAGGCCTCTGATCACTCTCGTCCTTTTTTATATCTTTATTACTTTGCAGCTTTTCTGAGATAAGTAGACCAGAATTCCACACAGGACTCAAGATGTGGGCACCACATGCATTTTGAGTACACAGTGGTATTTTATTTTTCTTCTTTTTCAGGATTAGCCTAAAATTCTGCTTGTCTTTTGGCAGCTGCTGAGACTTAAGCTGACATACTCCTAAAGCAATCAAGAAAATTTAAAACCCAATTACATGTTTATGCATTTAGACTTGTTTTTCTTTTCTTCTGCAATGCATTACAACTAATATTGAGTTTCATCCTCCTTTTAATCAGTGATTCAATATTGGTATATAACTATACTCTCTGTGTGGGTTTTTACTGCCTTGAAAAAAGCAATATGTTATGTACACATCAGTAGTCTGGAAATTGCACATTTGAGAGTGTCGCTTGGTCCTGACAATAGTTTACTATACATTTGTAATAAAAATCTGTGCTATGGACACTTCAATTTGAAATAGTATCCTCTCATTTATCCCTTAAAAAAGAAGTCTCCTTTACAACTCTGCTAAGCTTTACCTTGACTTAGGGGTCCTCTTAAAAGCCAATGATCTCTTGATAACATCATGCTTCTAATGTGTTTAGTACTACACGGTATTTAGTAAGTATGCCTCTATTTTTACTCATCATCTTTCTAGAGGTGCCTCAATATGTTCTTGCATCAAACTTGATCAAGTTTCTGCTCTTTGTTTTCAGTGCTTGAAGACAACTTCCTTTTCTGAATAATGTCCTTCTACTTTTAAATAGCTTCCCTTACTCTTTATTATTATAACAAATTTTAATATAAGTGGTATAAAGGTGATTTTAGATAATCTCCCTGCTAGTTCTTCTGGATGCTCCTTTATGTCTTGTTTTCCTGAAAATTAATCAGGATTGTTCTTCTGTATCTTCTCTTTTTCACAATGGAATTATTTCTTTCTTTCTCAGTCTACAAAGTGTTGAATGTATTGTGGTGATCAGTATTACATGGTTCTCTTCAACAGTAAAATCTCCTAAGAAGTTTTGTGTCCTACCCAGGCTTTGATCAAAAGATTGATTTGGTGTCACACCCCACTGCAATTGGTACCTGCTATAGAGGGCAAATAGGTACCTGATATCCTACCATTTACTGGGCTCTTCTGCACTCATAGCCCATTGCTGACCAATCAGCAACAGGTCAATAGTAACAGTCCTATCCTACACTTTCTACTGAAGCATGACATTTCATCCCAAAAGGATTATATAATGTCTGTTTGCTTTGGAGGGTCTACCAGTGTTTTTATGACCTTTAATTAAAAGACAGGATACTCTACACTGTTTGCCCTTCTGCATCTACAATGTTTTAGTTTAAAAGTCTAAAAGCAATCTTTTAATTAAAAGCTCTCTTGAAAGTGTAATAAATGTGAATTTCACCAAAACCAGCAACAAGTTGAGTGAATCCAGGATACAAGAGAACATGTTCTTACCTGGTAAACGAAAGACAAAATGATCAGCTACTGACAGACAAAGTCTTTTCTTCCAGAGAAACAGCCTAGACATAAAGTAAAGGTAGTCTATAGGAATAGCTCCATGGTAATACACAACAATGCCTGGTCCTTCTGGTAGGTTTTGCACACCATGAAGCTCATAACCTGTTGGGGATGGAAAGCAGTATACTGACAATGATAGCTGTAAATCATCTGGCCCTTTAAAGAAAACCGTTTACTGTCCTTTGTTAAATGACTTCCAGAGAGTTGTGTAAGGCCCTGCAGCAGTTTTCAGAGAATTAAGTCCTGGATGGATCTTTTAATCAGCAAATTGCAAAGACAAAGACCCTCAAACAACACAGGTTATTGGTGGGCTAATTTTTTTTTCAGTTTAATCACTAGATCAGACCTGAACCTGACATTTTCCCCAGTAAGAGAACTAAATTATTTCTCATTAGCAACTTTTCCCAGTCCATAGTACAATAATTTTAAGGAAAAAAAATTACTTCATTGATGTGAAACCACTTCATCAGCAGAATGAGAGGCAAACAAGCAACAGGAGTGTGAATCTCCGTTCTGTGTCAGGCAGAATGAAAATCCTGGGATTTTACATACTTAAAATACCTTTCAATGGAAGGAAAGTATGTGGAAGACAATTTCCTCACACAGCTGGTGAACGAACCGACAAGGGACAGTGCCCTCCTGGACCTGCTGTTTGTGAACAGAGAAGGACTGGTGGGGGATATGAAGGTTGGAGGACGCTTGGGGCAAAGCGATCATGAGATGATAGAGTTCTCAGTGCAGGGTGAGATGAAGAAGGAGGTTAGCAGAACAGTCGCCCTCAACTTTCAGAGGGCAGACTTTGGGCTGTTCAGAAGGCTGGTCGGAAAAGTCCCATGGGAGGCGCTCCTTGAGGGCAAAGGTGTCCATGAGGGCTGGGCGCTCTTCAAGAAGGAACTCCTAGCAGCTCAGGAGAAAGCCGTCCCCAAGTTCTGGAAAAGTAGCTGGCGGGGTAAGAAACCAGCATGATTGAGTAGGGAGGTCCTAAGAGACATCAATAGGAAGAGGAGGGTCTACGACCTTTGGAGGAAGGGTCAGGCATCCTGGGTGGACTATAGGGAGGAAGTGAGAATGTGCAGGGAAAAAGTCAGGAGAGCTAAGGCCCAACTAGAAATGCGACTGGCCAAGACTGTGAAAGACAACAAAAGGTCTTTCTAAAATACATCAACAGCAAAAGGAGGGCTAGGGAGAATCTCCAGTCCCTAGTAGATGCAGAGGGAGCAAGAGTAACAGGGGACGAAGACAAGGCTGAAGTGCTCAATGCCTACTTTGCCTCAGTCTTTAACAGTAAGGAAAATTGTTCCCTCTGTGCACAACCCCAGGGTTTGGAAGAGAAGTATGAGATTCCCAAGGTCCAAGAGGAGGTGGTTAGAGACTTGATTGCCCAGCTAGACGCCCACAAGTCTATGGGGCCAGATGGAGTCCACCCAAGAGTTTTGAGAGAACTGGCGGATGTGCTGACCAAACCCCTTTCCATCATCTTCCAACAGTCCTGGATGACTGGGGAGGTTCCGCTGGACTGGAGGCTGGCTGATGTCATGCCTATCTATAAGAAGAGGCGCAGGGAGGATCCAGGGAACTATAGGCCTGTCAGTCTGACCTCGGTACTGGGGAAAGTCATGGAGCAGGTGATCTTGAGTGCTATCAAGAAGCACTTGCAAGAGAACCGGGTGATCAGGCCCAGTCAACACGGGTTCATGAAAGGCAGGTCTTGCCAGAGTAATCTGATCACCTTCTATGACCGAGTAACTAAACTCTTGGACGAGGGAAAGGCTGTGGATGTGGTCTTCCTGGACTTTAGTAAAGCTTTTGATACAGTTTCTCATAGCATTCTGCTTCGGAAACTGTCAGCCTCTGGCCTGGACGGGCGCACACTCTCCTGGGTGAAAAACTGGTTGAATGACCGGGCCCAGAGGGTGGTGGTAAATGGAGTTAAATCCAGCTGGAGGCCAGTTACAAGTGGGGTTCCCCAGGGCTCAGTCTTGAGTCCAGTCCTGTTTAATGTCTTTATCAACGACCTGGACGAAGGCATTGAGTGCACCCTTAGCAAGTTTGCAGATGACACCAAGCTGGGTGGAAGTGTGGATCTGCTGGAGGGTCGGGAGGCTCTGCAAAGGGACCTGGACAGGCTGGACTGCTGGGCTGAGACCAACGGCACGAGGTTTAACAAGGCCAAATGCTGGGTCCTGCACTTGGGGCACAACAACCCTAAGCAGAGGTACAAACTAGGAGAAACCTGGCTGGAAAGCCAGGAGGAGAAGGACCTGGGGGTGTTGGTTGACAACCGACTGAACATGAGCCAGCAGTGTGCCCACGTGGCCAAGAAGGCCAATGGCATCTTGGCTTGTATCAGAAATGGCGTGACCAGCAGGTCCAGGGAGGTTATTCTCCCTCGGTACTCGGCACTGGTGAGACCGCACCTCAAGTACCGTGTTCAGTTCTGGGCCCCTCACCACAAGAGGGATGTTGTGGCTCTGGAGTGAGTCCGGAGAAGAGCAACAAAGCTGGTGAAGAGGCTGGAGAACAAATCTTATGAGGAGCGGCTGAGAGAGCTGGGGTTGTTTAGCCTGGAGAAGAGGAGGCTGAGGGGAGACCTCATTGCTCTCTACAACTACCTGAAGGGAGGTTGTGGAGAGGAGGGAGCTGGCCTCTTCTGCCAAGTGACAGGGGACAGGACGGGAGGGAATGGCCTCAAGCTCCGCCAGGGGAGATTTAGGCTTGAGATTAGGAAAAACTTCTTCATGGAGAGGGTGGTTAGGCATTGGAACAGTCTGCCCAGGGAGATGGTTGACTCACCGTCCCTGGAGGTGTTTAAGGTGAGGGTGGATGAGGTACTTAGGGGCATGATTTAGGGATTGGTGGGAATGGTTGGACTCGACGATCCAGTGGATCTCTTCCAACCTGGTTATTCTGTGATTCTGTGAAATTTCCTTACAGACATGGACTTTTATAAATGCCATTCCCCCACCCTGGCTCTTCCTATGTTTGATTTAGATTTTAGATAGAACCAGACTAGGAGGCTAATGTTTACAAAGACTTAGGAGAGCTACAGCTTTCACCAACTAAGAGGTGTGCCACCTTTACACCTTGTCTGCCTCCATCTCCATCCCTGCCACAGTTCCTACCATGAGCTGTTCAAGGAGAAGGATAGGGATGGAGCAGGCAGAATCCTTGGATAAGGATCAGGAAGTTTTATACTGCAGGATGTTCAAAGATTAAGGGAAAAAGCTCTGAGGAAGGACACTAACATAGATAAACTTATTCTTTATCCTTAGAGCCGCAAAGTTAGGCATTCTTGACAGCCTTAAACTACATGTGGGAAAAACAAGAGCCTAGCACACAGCTGAGGAATTTCCTAGGGAGCATAGTGTGTTGAAAGTATCTGAAAGTTGAGTGTAATGAAACTGAAAACATCAGGTTACTTTTAACTTCTGTCACAATACAAACTTAACTGTGGTATCTAATTATTTCTTTGTCCATACAGCTCTTAAAATTATTTTCAACAGTCATAAAACAAAGTTGTTTTCACCAAGTAAAAATACACTTAATTGTTGTGGTTTGCTAATTTATTACTAAGGCAAAAAATTAATTACACAGTTCTTGAAGTTACGTTACTAGAACTAACGTTAACAGTGCAGTTCACTCTGATACCTTATGTAGAGAAGTGCACTTGCCTACCCAGTTAAGAGAATTTAGCCTATTTAAACTAATTTATCACTTTTCATTCTGCTTATTATATAATGCAATCAGTCTTTGAGGCAGAAAGTTTTGGTTTAGATGCCATACAAAGTATAGTAAGTGTAATTTCTTTCCATCCGTTTGGAAGAAATAAGAAGAAAAATAAATAAAACATACGTGTACTTACTATTTATTGTAATTCAAAGCTTCAGACAAGCCATGTCATACTTACCATGCCACACTCTTGCATATATATCCCAAAAGCTTGCGATAGCTCTCCTTGCACTATCCCACACATCACTCAAAGGATCTGCTTTTACCTCACTGTTTCGCCGATAGATTAAAAGCAAAATATTAGAAAGGTAAATGAAAAAGAGTAGTATTAAAGGAACTATGAAAAAAACTAATATTGCACTTAGTGTCAGTGAGATGATGACCACATGAAAAAGATATTTCTCCAGGTACCACGCAACAGTCCATTCTTCCAGTACATAGACAAGGCAGCTTAGGTCTGTCATTGGTATCTGTTCTTAAGCACAGGATTCTTTTCTATGAATCATTTCCTGCATGGAGGAGAAAACAAAAAAACAAACAAACCAAAACAAACAATAAAAAAATAAGAAAAAGCTCTAATTTTTCCAGTCATGGAAGTTTCTGAAGTTAGGCAAAAAAACCTTTCTGTAGTTATACTTGATGTCTATTTTGAGATAGCACAAAATCAAACATTTTGTCTCTCTGTCTGTCATGCTAAGAAAGCTGCTGGCAACTGCCATCCACTACTGCCTGTAAAGGGCGATGACATCAACCAATGTGTTTATGCATCTTTTTTATACAGCCAGATAACAGGGGCTGGAAGGACAAGGGCTGGAGTCCAAGGAAGCCTTAGTATCCATGCAACATGGCTGATCAGATTAATTCTCTGTTTAAGTATGGTTTACTTTTTAGAAGCTCAAAAGAGGGTAACTGGTAAGTATTTTCAGTAGTGTTAGCCAAGACGACTGCTACCAGAGGTCTGGGCTCTCCCAGTCCTCTATGAAGTGTCCAGCCTGGGTTTCTGGTCCCTCTCATTTTGGCAGCAGCCAGCAGCGAGGGGAACAAACAGCAGTGTGAGCAGCTGAAGAGCCAGCAAGCAAACCCTGTGTGGAGCAGTGGTGGCTCCTACCCAAGGAATGAAGGTGCCTGGGACAGTGTTTGGTGCTGCTAGTAGCATGGGGAAAAGCAACTCTTCAGCCATCACCCATACAACCACTCCAACACATCTGTCTTCCAGATTTTCTAGCCCTGGCAAGGGCCACGTGGGCTCCGTGGCCCTAGGGCTGTGTTTGGCACATCTATGCAGCTCCCTGTTTATTCTCTCCTTACAGTCAGTCCTGCCTGCTTGGCAGCAGGTAGTGGTTTCTCTGGAATGCAAAAGCACTTCAGCACTGCTGGCTTATTTTAGGATTCTTGACAATTAGGCAGAGATTTAAAACATTGCAATCAGGTTCAGTAATCCATAACTGAATACAGTTTTTATTCGTCTCAATCAGGTTACTACTTGTTTAACAAGTACATTTTTCTGCTCCAAACCCAAACAGCACCTACAAGAATCAAATTGTGATTGCCACAGTCAGTGCCAAGTACAAGTCCAGACTTTCGTAACTTTATGACTTCAGCTGCATACTTATATGAGCGCACCTGTTATACACAACCCGCTCCACTTTTTTTTCTTCTTTGAAGCCCTAAGTAGACAATAAGGTGGACTGGTATAAAGTCCAGCTCCACTCACAATTATGGATAACAAGGAGTATAGCAAACAGCAGAAGCAAAAAGCAGCCATATAATAAGCTCTAGACTCTAGTGCGGTGTAAGACAAGCAAGCCCCATGGCAAGCCCTGCCAATGAGTAGCTGTAACAGCTATAAATTTAGTCTCACACACTCCAAACAAATCTGTCCTTTTCTCAAATCCTTCTAACTCCACATTAAACACTAAAAAAAGGACTTCTGACATTTAACCCCACTAAGCAGCTGATTACCACACAGCTGCTCATTCACTCCTCCCTACAGTGGGATAGGGGAGAGAACTGGAAAGGTAAAAGTGCAAAATCTCAAGGGTTGAGATAAAGACAGTTTCACAGGTAGAGCGCAATCTGGAAAGACAGTACACTTGGTGCTCAGAGGAAGCAAGCACTGTATTAAATGATGCTCAGCATAGCACAAATGAATTAAACTAATGTGATAAAGAACATCACAAGAATTAATATAGAATTTTTTTTTTTTACTGGTGTGTGACTAAAATATAGGAAGATCTAAATATTGAGACTTTATCCATAACATAAAAGAAATAAAAGGAATAATCTGCATGATATTGAATTCGCTGCTTAGAAGGTGTTTAGGAACAATAAGTCTGATGGTGCAGTGCTGATCTGTAGTAAAAAAGCTGTTAATTTTTTAAAGTAACTGATAAAAGCGAGGACTAAAAAATCCTCAGTACCTTTGAAGCATGCTGTGCTGGCAGAGCCCAAGATAAGCCATATAAGGCATGCCTCGGGCAACTGAATCAGAAGTACTGAGCAGCAGTTGGAAATCTTATTTAGTCTGCAATACAGGGTGAAGGAAGCAAGTGGATTTTGCATCATTGTGTGGGCTTCAAACCTGGCAAACAGACTACAAGAGCCAGGAGCAAAACTGGCTTAAAATTGCAGATAAAATGTCGAGTACCAATAACAACCCCTACACGATATAAGGATTAATTTGGATATATTGATCACTGACAAGAACCTGGTGATCAAGCTATCATATAATCTACCAACTTGTTAAGATTAACTAGTCCTGGTATCTTCTTGTATCTAACATTCTTTTATAAACCACCTGAAATTCTCTTTGGCCTCCCAAAATTCATTTTTAGTAACTCTTGAAAGACTAGGGATAATCCAGAGGAGTGGTAGAGTTTTAAGATTATTCCAAAGTCCCAAAACACTAGTAATTGCAAACTCAGTAGCCAGATAAATTGCTGTCCAGATTACTGAAAAGCTGGTATGTGACAAAAGTAGCTGATGCCACTTATTACAATTTGTGGCAAACAGACCTTGTAAAAAAAAAACAAAAGAAAAAACAAAACAACTTCATTATTTGAGGAAATTATGAGTTTTAATACAGTTTTATTAGGGACTTGTCAGAGTCACTTAATGCCACCCATTAGCTCCCTGCTAACAGGATAACCGTGGAAATGTTGGCACAAGCAAAATCATTCTTGGCAAACAGCCCAAATTTAAGTTACCCTATGGGGATTATAAAATTATATTACCAATGCCACATGACATCTTAATTAAAATATAAAGCTCTTTAAAATGGACCACATATGAGATTGATGATGTCATCAACTGACATGACAAAACAGTATTCATCAGTGGTGGAATCCTATCAAATGAGAATTGAATCTACATACTGTATTATTCAGCATTTTAAGAATTTCCTCCAAATATGTTTACATTATTAAATATATGTTTACATTATTAAAATTAAACAATGTAACATCCCACCTCTTCCTCCATCCATTCTGTTTAAGTAACAGAAATTAGTTGCTGGCTGGAAGACTACAACTTCTAACCTTGTTTGCTCACACACTACAACATAAATAAACATTTATAACTTACTCATTTCTGATTTTAAGTTCCATGTAGACAGTAAAAAAAGGTTTAGAATTAAATTAAAATACTTAAATGTACACTTTTTTTTTTCAAATCTACAGAACAGGTATTAACAGTATAGATTTGACTGAGGACATATGAAAGTAGCTGGATAGACATGGAGGGAATTCACTTTATGCCAGCTAGCTGGGTTGGTGGGATAGAAGCTGATTCAACATCATTCCAGTTAAATCCACAACAGAGTAGAGAAAGAATAAATGATAGATCAATTGAGGAAAAACTAGAAGCAGTATAGCTTTTTCTGGAAGTCGAGTGCTCAACCAGGTTTCAGTTCCTGCTCCCATAGTTCAATTACACACAGTCTCCAACATCTCATAAGGATCACTGATACCTGAACCCTGACTCTGGTTTTTGGACCATACTCTGTGAAGCCAACATTGTAAATGCATCCCTCTGCACTGCCAGCATCACATCAGAGGACTACAACAAGACAGAACTATTTTTGCCATGTTCCGCTGGCTGTCTCTCACCAGCTTCTGGCTGAGACCACAAACAAAGTTTTGAAGCATCCTTTCTATCAAACACCATATAGGAAATCACTATGTAACTATCTGAGTGTCTGTTGCAAGGCTATTACTAAAGATGAGCTTGATTATGTGCTGGAAGACAATGCAAGAGTATTACCACAACATGTTTACTCATAACTGCTTTGGTCTGCCCCAAGTCTCAAAATTTAAGAAACATTTCTCTTATGCTTTTATGAAAACTGAGCCAGGAGCAGCTCAATGTTCTTCACTTCTGAATATCTCATAAAAGGTCAACAAGTGGTTATAGTGTTTTCTGAACAAACATTTTTTAAATTGTCTGTATTTTTTTATCTACCTAGTGACTGACTTGAAACACTACTGTTCTGAGTAGAGAACATCGTCTGTGTTGACATGTGAGATGTTTGGGCTCCACCTATAAAGCATATTGAATTCCAGAGTAATAGCTGTATCTACAACGTAGAATTATAGGTGATGTCAGAACTAATGTCTCCCTACTTAAAGGGGAGCTTCTCTTCCAACAAAAGCCTCCCAGTCATTCAGATCCTGAGCTCTTGCTGAAGGAACATTATGTTGATAAGGATGTTATCAACATTATAATCCCAGGGAATGGAAGTGCAACAACAATGCTGTCACAAGAGACCTATGGCATCAAAATTAAAACCTTGTAACTGGCTTTCAACCATGACTAAAGAGTGGATAATCTTGCCGCTCACCAGTTTGTTCTCGGCAGTAAGTTTAGTGGAGCTTAATGTGAAGATGAGTGTAAAATAGCTGGACACTCCTCTATAGACAATTGTTAACAACTCCTTTCCTGTGGCAGGCTCCTGCTTCCTCTTCTGTCAAACTCAACTGCTTTCCTTCACAAGGGAAGTGATCTAACAGTTATAACTCTGCATCTTGTCTTTTGATGTAAATTAAATTACAGTTTGACATTTCCCAGATTTTCTGTGGCTGTTCCACAGACAACAACTCTTTTGCTAGTCTCACGCTGCCACTATTCACTTTCTTTGCTTCCATAAAGCCACCTATCTCGTACATTGATGTTTCTAAATGTTTCTCTGCATTCACTGATTAGCAGCACATCTGCCCAAAACTGAAGGGTTTACTTCCCCCCCCCCCATCTCCCCAAAAGAGAAAATACCAGCAATTACAGTGCCCATTCCCCTGCTTTCTGTGTCTACACCCTATTTCACACACATCAAAGTTGCTTAACTGGAGTATTGCTTCCCATTTGTTCTCTACAGCCTCAGCAAATTCCCAATGGTGTTTGATTCACCACATGGAAATTAACTATCCCTGGGCAGGCATCAGTATTTGGCTCAGATTTCCAGAAATGTGGCAGGTAAGAGATGGAAGAGAGTGTATGAAAAGCAGGATCTGTATTCAGTGGTGCTCAGGCACCAGTGAAGTACAGCAAGTACCCAACGCCTACTTTATACCTTTTCTTCACCGGGAAATGTCATTAACATTGTCAAATGTCATTAATGCAAAAACACGCGTGTTTTCCTAGAATCATAGAATAGTTTGGGTTGGAAGGGATCTTAAAGATTATCCAGTTCCACCACCCTGCCACGTGCAGGGACACCTCCCATTAGACCAGGCTGCTCAAGGCCCTACAGAACCTGGCCTTGAACACCTCCAGGGATGGGGCAGCCACAACTTCCCTGGGTGACACGTGCCAGCGTCTCACCACCAACTTGTGAAGAATTTCTAACATCTAATCTAAATCTTCTGATTTCCAATTTAAATCCATTCACGCTCAACCTATCACTACATGCCCTTGTACAAATTCCCTTCTCAGCTTTCCTGTATGCCCCCTTCAGGTACTGGAAGGTTGCTATAAGGTCTCCTCGGACCCTTCTCTTCTCCAGGCTGAATAAGCCCAACTCACAACTCTCTCCGCCCATTGTCCTATGGGAGGTGACCTGGATCACCTTTGTAGCCCTCTTCTGGACCCATTCCAACAGTTCCATATCCTTCTTATGTTGCGGATTCCAGAACTGGACACAGTACTCCAGATGAGGTCTCACAAGAGAGGAACAGAGGGGCAGAATCCCCTCCCTCACCCTGCTGGCCACGCTTCTCTTGATGCAGCCCAGGATACGACTGGCCTTCTGCGAGCGCACGCTGCCAGCTCACGTCGAGCTTCTCATCAATCAGCACCCCGAGTCCTTCTCCGCAGGGCCGCTCTCAACCACATCATCCCCCACCCTGTACTGAAACCCAGGGTTGCCCTCACCCGGGCTTTCACCCCGTCCTTATAGCAGTGGCGCTCCAGCCCTCAATTCTGATGCCAGTTCCTCAATTACTGTTGCTTAGGGCTCCTGGGACAGGTCCTTGCCCGAGCACACGGCTGCTCGAGCGCCGCCGCGCCCCGCGCTGAGTCCCCGCGGGGGCGAGAGCGACCGCCCCCCGTGCCCCGCACCGGACCCCGCGCCGCCGCCGCCCTCCGGCCCATCCCGGCCCATCTCGTCCCGTCCCGTCCCGTCCCGTCCCCTCTCACCTTCCCGCGGCGCCGTCCTCGCAAGAGCCCCGGGATGCGGCTCCACCTCGGGATAAGCGCGCCCGCCGCCCCCGCGCCCCAGCCGGGAGAGGCGGAGTTTCACGACGGGTTCCGCGCTCAAAGCTCCGCTTTTATTTCTTGAACGATAAAAATAAAAAAAATAAAAATATATATTAAAAAATCCCGGGTGGGTCTGCCTGGGCGTTGCGGGATGGAGACGCCGCTCCCCGTCGCGAGGGGGTGCGGGCGCACGGAGGTTTCGGTGGCACCGCATCCTCAGCGCCCGCCGCCGCCCCATCCCGAGGAATCCCCAGCTCCCACGAACGAGCCCCGCAGTATCTGCTCTGCGGAGAAAGACTTAGGGGCGCTGGTCGATGAGAAGCTTGACATGAGCCGGCAATGTGCGCTCGCAACCCAGAAGGCCAAATGTATCCTGGGCTGCATCACAAGAAGTGCGGCCAGCAGGGTGAGGGAGGGGATTCTGCCCCTCTGTTCCTCTCTTGTGAGACCTCGTCTGGAGAACTGTGTCCAGTTCTGGAATCCTCAACATAAGAAGGATATGGAACTGTTGGAACAGGTCCAGAGGGGGGCTACGAGTTTGATCAGAGGGCTGTAGCACTTCCCGTACAAGGACGGGCTGAGAGAGTTGAAATTGTTCAGCCTGGAGAAGAGAAGGCTCCAAGGAGACCTCATAGCAACCTTCCAGTACCTGAAGGGGCTACAAGAAAGCTGGGGAGGGACTGTTTACAGTGGCTTGTAGTGATAGGACAAGGGGGGATGGGTTTAAACTGGAGAGGAGCAGATTTAGACTAGACATAAGGAAGAATTTCTTCACTGTGAGGGTGGTGAGGCAATGGCACAGGTTGCCCAGGGAAGTTGTGGCTGCCCCATCCCTGGAGGTGTTCAAGGCCAGGTTCGGTAGGGCCTTGAGCCGCCTGGTCTAGTGGAAGGTGTCCTTGAACATGGCAGAGGGGTGGAACAGGATAATCTTTAAGATCCCTTCCAACCCAAACTATTCTATGATCCTGTGATTCTGTTATTCTATTTGCATGTCTTCCTATCACTGGCCATAAGGCAAGAGCACCTACACTCTGAAATAAGGAATCGTGGAATCGCAGAATCGCTAAGTTGGAAAAGACCTTTGAGATAATCAAGTCCAACTATAACTGTCCACTACTAAATCATAACCATAGAAGCCTCCCCAGGACATGCCTCCAGTCCGCATGTTGATTAAGGAAACTTTCAGGTGGTGGCATTGACTTCTGAGTTGAGAAAGCACAATGGTTTTGCAAAGGAAAGAATCTTTTTAAAAAGCTGAGGAGAGCTGTGTCAGACAGGCTTGGGGGTATACGTAAATAGAAGGCTGCTAGACCGTGCTGTAGTGGCTACCTTAAGCAGAGGAAACCTGAAACATGATACTGTTATGTGGTGCTATTATTCACTATATGGCTACTCTAACAGAGGTCATATTTAGATAGATGAGACCAATAGGTACCATTTTTTTAAGTTCAGAAAAGGATTAAACTGACCTATTTAAGACAAGTGGTAGAATATCATTGATTTGATACAGAACAAGGAATTGAGGGATACCAATGATTTGCAAATGAAGAAGAGAGAAACCTAGAATCTAATTTCTCAGACAAACACTAGAAAAATATGTAGACATGATTAGAATTAATTTCTTAATAATTAAAAGGCTTCTGAAAAAGAACTTGGAGTATGTCTCTTCCAGGATACAGTATATTGATTCAGGACCAAAACAGGTCCTGAAAGAATGCAGAATTGCCCATCAACTGCTGTTCACAGTGTGACACTGATTTAGGAAAGTTTCACCAAAACTTGGAAATGCTCAGAGAACTAAGCAAATATATTCAGTTACACTGTAAAGGAGATTTGCAATGATTGTCCTGTAGGATTTATTCCCAAAGATGATTCTTCAACAGCTAGACTCCTTCTAAACTTTTGAGAGTCTCAATTCAGCTGGCTCAAGCAGGTTGGCTTGCCACCTGCTCTTCGGAAGATTCAGAGAACAGCAAGAAGTGCTCCAATCTGAACTTCTCCTCTTACAGCTGAATGTGAATGCCCTTGTGAATCAGGGCATATGTTGAATGTGGAAGAAAACATCAGTCAAGATTTTCTACCTTCAGATAAAACCAAAAAATAGTAACCAGTGAAGGTGGAAGAGAAGTAAAAATTGATAGGCTGAAAAATGACTTTGCTCTGATTTTGAATAAAGGCAATGAGATGCAGCATTGGCAGCTTGATAATAAAGATGAAGGAGCAGATTCAGAATCAAGGTTCAAAAATTGTAGGAATAGAACCATTTAGTTTTCTCAGTCTGTACAAGAACAATGCCTAGCACATATAATTGCAGGCTCAATACTAAGGATTTGTTACTAGCTTCATGAAGTTGAGAATATCAGATAACTGAAAACCAGCAAATTTAGGACCTATATTTGAGAAAGCAAGAACAATCTGCACTGCCCAGTGTATCCCAGACCAATACATATTTAAAAATTAGTTCAAGATGTGGAGAAATGGTAAAGTCATGTTTTCTAGTTTAAAATCCTGCCAGGAGATCCTGCCAATGGGGTGAAGCTATGGAAGAGGTTAAGTACAACCTTAGTGTTTGTCTCACCAGAATTTCTAGTAGGATTACTGAAGTGTAGAAGGCATTACTGAGATCTTTGAAATGTTGTATTTAATTCTATTTCCTTCTTGTTTATACAGGTTATTTTAGAATCATAGAATCATATCACTTCTTGACCTTCTGGCTAAGATCAAGTGTAGTTATTTTAGACTGAAACAAGAATAGAAAAGAGTACAGAGGATGACAGAGATGCAGAGGCTTGTTTTAGGAGAATAAGGTGGAGCCATGTGGCTTTTTTTTTTAGCCTAGCAAAATGAAATTCCAAAAGGGATAGAACTGCTGCTGTTAAATAATTTTCGGGATAAGAAGAGAGAAAAGTAACTCAGTTAAAGGTCAGCCAAAGGGTGGAATAAATGAGTGTTAATGGCCAGTCTATAACTTGAGCATTTTTTATATTCATATAAGATTTCTAGGCAGAAAAGGAGTTCTGAATTTGTTTACAAGAGAAGTAATGGAGTTATTACTACTATTAGGACGTTGAAATAAGTAGGTTACAGAGTGTTAGCAGTCACAGTCTGGTGCCACTTGCATAACACCACAGGTGATTTGCACTTGGAGCTGGCTCCCTTTTTGTTGAGGACAGTTGCAGCAGACCATGGAATTGATCCGGTTGGTGGCCAGTCATGAGTGGTGTTCCTCCGTGCTCAATATCGGGGCCAGTTCAGTTTAATGTCTTTATCAGTGATCTGGATGAGGGGATCGAGTGCACCCTGAGTAAGTTTGCAGATGACACCAAGTTAGCTGGGAGCTGAGGAAAGGAAGGCTTTATAGAGTGATCTGGACAGGCTGGATCAATAAGGCCAACAGTATGAGATTCAAGAAAGCTAAGTGCTGGGTCCTTCTTTTAAATCACAACAATCCCATATAACACTACAGTCTTGGAGATGAATGGCTGGAAAGCTGCCAGGAAGAAAAGGACCTGGGGTTATTGATTAATGCTCAGCTGAACATGAGCTGAGCCAGCAATGTGCCCTGGTGGCCAAGAGACCAACACATCAGAAAGTGTGGCCAGCAGGAGTGGAAGGTGCCCATCCCCCTGTACTCTGCACTGAGGAGACCATGCTGAAAATATTGTGTTCAGCTTTGGCCCCTCACTACAAGAAAGACAAAGAGCTGATGTTGTACATCTGAAGAAGAGCAACAAAGCTGGTTAAGAGTCTAGAGTACAAGTCTAATGAGGAATGCCTGAGGGAACTGAGGTTGTTCAGTCTGGAGAAAAGGAGGCTGGGGGGAGACCGTATCGTGCTCTACAACTTCCTGACAGGAGGTTGTAGCGACGTGAGTGTAGGTACCTTGTCCCAAGGAACAACTGATAGGACAGGAGGAAATGTCCTCAAGTTGTGCCAGGGGAGGTTTATACTGGGTGTTAGGAAAAACTACTTCACGGAAGGGGTTGTCAAGCACTGGAGCGGGCTGTCCATGGAAGTGATTGAGTCACCATCCTTGGCGGAATTTAAAAGACGTGTAGATATGCTTAGGGCCACAGTTTTGTGGTGGAGTTGGCAGTAGTAGGATAATGGTTGTGCTTGATGATCATAAAGGTTTTTTCCAACCTAAATGTTTTTATGATTTTACGATTCTATGCTTAACGTAAACTGACCACTTGGGTTTGGAGGCTGGAGATTTTCTTACCCAAAAGCGATGGGTTACTTGATGCTGGTTCAAAGAAGTACATCAATCTTGCTTCCTATCTCTTAATACTTGCTTGTGCATGAATACTAGGACCTAGAAAGGATTAGCAATTGCTACTGTCTCTGTTCTGGAGCAAATGGTGGCTTTCATGGGTCCTGAGGACTGGACCTTATTCCAGCTGGTAATGTTGTACAGTCATGGGAAGAGACGGCTGGTTTAGATGTCTCAAGCCTCAGCATTCTGAACTGAAATCCATAGGTTTTTTTCTTTCAGAATTTATATTCTAGAGATATCAGTCACCGATGCTAAAAAGTGAGAATCAGGATAGTACCACAATTGTGTGATTGTTTGCAGGCAGACTTGGAAGCAACAGAGGTCGGACCTGAGACACAGAATAATTATTTTCTTTTTCTAGGAGGGATGCCACACTGATGAAGATGAAGAAAACGAAGCAGGTAAAGAAAAAGATACTGCTCTTTCCTTAGATCCTGAAGGAAATATCACCCAATAACATTCTTGGAAAGCTGTTAGATGGATTAAATTTGCTGATTGTAGATGATGTGAGGAGCTATAGCACCGAGGCAGGGGAATCTGGATATTATATGTGAAAGCTTATTCTCTTTTGGTTATGTAAAATGGGGTGGCTGTGTAAAATTGGCAGAGCCAAGTGAAACTCTGCCAGAACTCCTTGAAAATATAGTTGCTGGCCAGGAAGAAATAGAAAATCACTTGATATTAAGATTTTCTAGCCTAAAATCTAACTCAATTCATTTGCCTCAAAGCAGAAGGTGTTGACCTGACCAGCAAAAGAGAGTACTTACCCCACCCCTGGAAGTGTTCAAGGCCAGATTGGATGAGTCTTTGAGCAGCCTGGTCTAATGAAGTATGTCCCTGCCTATGGCAGGAGGGTTGGAACTAGACGATCTTTGGAGTCCCTTCCAACTCAAACCATTCTATGGTTCCATGATTTTGTAAGTGTCCTCTGCGTTCTTTTCCAATGTATGTCCACTCTACTGACATTTGTATCATTTTCTTTCCCTCACTATCTTTCTTATGTAATCCTAGTCTGCATTGGTCCTACTCACTATTCTTTTTTCCCCAGGACTGAGGCTGAGATTTTCTCTGTCATTTCCACATCATTCTCTTTCTGTTCTCAACATAGATCTCTCACTTGAACCTTCTCCTTTTCTCCATCATCCTGCTTCCTAGTTTCTTTGCCCAGTTGATCACAATGTCACCCATGAAAGCTTCTCTCTCTGACTAGGTGCACCTTTCCCAGCATCCCCTTCATTGACTCAAAACTGTCTTGACTCCTCCTAGCTTTATTATCAGGAAATGTCACTGTCCATTAACACCTCTTTTACACGCTATGGCTCCTTTTTAAAAAAGACTGCTCCCCAGCCTTCTTCATATCTGTAAAACCCCACTGATGTTTCACAAGCCCTACTATTCCTTTCCACAACCTCCACTACACCCTTGCACTTCGCTCTCCTTCCAGACTCCTGGTAATTAACAGTTGCCATAAAATTTCATTGTCTGTGCTGATACCCTTGAGCTATTTTTGTGTCTAGAGGGAGTGGAAATAGAATAAATTGTTTTTCTTAGTTGTAGTTTGATCAATGTGAGAAATTATAGTATATAGAGAGGACAAAGTCTTTGCAGATATTTAGATATTAAAAGTTCACATTCTTTTTGAACCTAAGCACATTGCATTTTCTACATTTCACAGCAGGTCAGAAATATATCTGGTGATTTCCTTCCTTTCACTCCAGTGGACTGTTTAGCCTTTGAATCAATGGCTGAAAGTTCAATAAGCAGTTGGTAAAGTCAAGCAAGAGCTCTCTATAGCTCATAGTGTAGAAATACTTAAATTATGCCTGTGCACTGTGACAATCATGTAACAATCTGCTTTCAGAAAGTTCAGAGAAGAGAGTGGGAAAAACAATTCATCCCAAATACAAGCAGAGCAAAACAAAAATATCTGCCGTAGTTACGCACTGTTTTCTATGTTGCAACACTCATGTGGTACCTCATCAAAATCACACACAAATAATTTCTCTGATAACTCAGCCTCATTCTGGACAGAATGAACCAAGCCCAGTGCTGGTGTGAACAGCCAAAATAGTAGTGATGACCGTAAGTGTACATCTTTTAGTAGGATTGAAGTACATTTAATGTACTTGCCTTGTGGTGATGTTACTGACAGGCATGTGTGCAAATTAAAAGGCTATTAACTATTATATGCACCTGAATACTTGGTTATTTTCTAACTCACGTACACATAGACACAGTAAAATATGGCCTCATCTCATTAGACACTTTCCTTTATGTGGGTTTGTACAGCTCATATCATGGCTGCACTACAGTCAGGACTGAGGTTGCCACTTCAGAGCAGTCTAATTGTTGGTTTTATTGCCCCTGAACAATTTTTCTCCACTTCAAGCATTCTAAACTGTATTCACCCTCAATTCCCAAAATAAACATTGTAATGTAATTCAGATCCTGATCGTCAAGAGGTTGTGGCCTTGCTCTAGTTATTGCTTCACTTAAATTGTGTAATAATAGGATTCTTTCTATTGCGAGCAGTTGAGTAGGTGTATAAGTGGGTAGAATTTGCACAGATGAACACGAAGATGATAAGCTGTAGTATGAAGTGTGGGTGACATGCCTTCTTTATACACCCTTTCAGCTTGCCCACGCAGGATGAAAACACCAAACAAGGCAGCCCTCTGAAGGCCTTAAGGGTCATAAAACTTTACATGAGTATTGGTTTTGCTGAACGGATCTGTCTGCAATGCTTTATACTTCAGGGATTTAGGAGAAAAGTGCTTAAGAAGACATTCTCTGAGTTTCTGGAGGTTTTTTCCCTAACTTCTTCTCATGTATTATAAAGTCTTTTTCATTTGGACATTTATGAAACTCTGACTGCAAGTACTCTGCCTAAAATGAAAATTTTATAAATGTTTCCTTTTGTATCATTAAGAAAAGGCTGTGTGAATTATAATCTTGACTAAATCACAACAGATAAAAAAAGTCAAAGAGCGTTTGAGTTTTCTGAGAATCTGAACATTAGCGAACACACTTTGCATAGAGGAATATATTTAAAGATAAATGAGACAATATTATAAGCATTTAGATTGCAGGAGTGTTTCATGCTTAAATAAAACCAGAAAACCCAGCCAGAAATGTGAGAAACATCATTTGTAGGTTGATGAGAAGTCAGAAGCTGTAGTCAAGTTTCTTACTCAGGCAGTTTTCCTTATGACACAAGCACACAACACATTAACGCCTGCATAAAATATTTGACCCAGCGTCACAAATACATTTGAACATTTGTTCAGTAAGCCACCCTTTCACACAGATAATGTTGAAAAGTTTGGACTATTTTATGTTTTTGTGTAGTTGATACCAGGTTTTACCATCACTGGTGGGCCAGACTCTTCTGTCTCTAGTCCTGGTAACACAAAGACTTAAATTCAGGCACATCTGATGGACCTATCTGTAGAAGGGCAGTGACAATGATCTCTGGTATCATTCCACAGACAAAAATATTGCTCAATTTTAATCAAGGAAATAGAGGGACAACTGTCAATGTATTTGTCTGTATCAGTCTAAAAAACAAAAAATCTGACCACAGAGATTGCCCCACAACACTACAAGACTATTATTATTATTATTATTTTGTTATGAGTCTTCAGTAAAGCAAACAG
This sequence comes from Clamator glandarius, assembly GCA_033459285.1. Lineage (NCBI taxonomy): Eukaryota > Metazoa > Chordata > Aves > Cuculiformes > Cuculidae > Clamator > Clamator glandarius. The sequence continues at coordinate 1,232,122 of JAUNZM010000674.1, read as the reverse complement.
ACATGTCAGGAGATAGAGGATTGGTATGTTGGGAGCAATTGAAAGATGATTAACTGAAGAACTTCAATATTTCATTAAAATTAGTATTAATCACAGATACGCATTCATTTTCTTTGCTGCAATTTTAGACATTCTGTTCCTGGCATACGAAAAAAAATTAGGACATCTTCAGGAATATGTAAAATGAAGCCAGCTTTGCAATAAACCAGTAATAAATCATTATCACAAGTACTTTTGCAAAAGCAATGCTGTTAACTGAAAGGAACCAGAAAATGTGGGAAAAAAAATAAGGTTGTATTTTAGTAATAAGGTTATATTTTAGTAATAAGAAAGTAAATTCAAACCATCCTACTTTCTTATTTAGACTGCTGTAAACCATTTTTCTCCCCGCATGTATTTTATTTGCTTTTTCCTTTCAGAAATACCCAAATGCTTCTTGAACTTATTTTTTTCCTTAGATTTTCAATTTCTAGATTTTCAATGATCAGCCACACTTTGTACCTGATCATACTAGGATTTTTCAAGACCTTGATGACTAATAAGGAATTAAATTGCTGATTTATAACATAACGACTTTATCCTACCTTGGACTTACTGGTATCTAAGGTTACATATATAGCTGCAATAGCTGCTAGTAAAAACTTTAAAAAAAACAATAATGTGTTTCTAAAACACAGTCATCCATGAAGGAAAATGTTCAGTATTTGGCAAAGTCATGTTTCAGAATAGAATCTGAATTTAGTTAAAACGCTGCAATGTGTTAAACTGCATCCATTTTACTTCACTCACTGTGCCACAGTTCTTTCTAATAACACTACCAGTTCAACAGAGCAGTATCCCTGGTTCCCATCCCTGTTTGAGCTCGTTTTACCTGCTTTAGCAGTGTGAGGACACCTGAAAAGCTGCTTACTATTCACTTGTTGCAAGGGCTTTTTCACAGTCTTAGAAACAGGTCTAAAATAAGAATTGTCTAAAAATATGCAGCTCATATTTAAAATGCAGTTCATGTAATGAAAATGTAATTCATTTAAAATGCAGTTCATTTTTAAAATATGTATTGTATTTTCATACATATTCATTTCCATGCCCACCATATGAATATACCTCTGCTTAGCCACCTGGGATCAAATAACTTGAACCACAAAAATCATTCTTATATTTTCTTCAGAGGGTATTCTATAATAAGTACCGCTTCCACCTGTTTGAACTAATTTAATTTTCCTGTCTGGATAAGTAGAGTGCTTTTTCTGAGAGTTCATGAACTGATTTTCTGGACAATATTTCTGGATAAAGAGTCTAAGCCACAAAACAGTCTGTTAAAGCCATTGACCAGCAGGAGCTAAAAGGGTGTTTTGAGTTAAGAATGCCAGCCTTTATCCAGACAAAGCACTTTGATGTATTTCTGATTCTTTTATCCCTGGTTACAGGAACATAGATAGGAGGTAACAAGTTATGGCCAGAGATATTCTCATCTCCAGTTTCCAGCTTTGCCTTTGAGAAAATTATGGAAAATCACGCTTGACAATTTAGCATGCATATTCCCAGATATTTTATTTTGTATGAAAAAGGAAATAATTAGGTATGTGATATTCATATGAAATTTCACTGTCTTTTTCAGTGAGAAAACCCAGGAGTTTTCCTTTTTCTTCCCAAATTATCAGCACAAAACTCTGGTGTTCTTCAACCACAGCCCATGGTGGGGGTGTGATATAATAGCTCAAATGGCTGCTCATTTGCATTCATAGAATTGTGAAAGAAGTGCTCACTAACTATGAAAATGGATCCATGAAACCTGTTTGACACAATATACCATCTTATCAGTCTAATGTGTTCTTGGACCTTTCTATCTGCTCAGGGTTTTTTAATCATACTGAAATCTCGGTTAGAATTGAAGAAATCTACGTTTTTTTAGGTCAGTTAAAAGTTATATCATCTTGTAGATCATCTGGTAGTTACCTTAGGCCACTGTAGAGCATTTCAGTATTTCAATATTTCCACAAATATCTATTTTTCAATATTTTCATATCTAACTACACAGAACTCTTTTAAGTGATGGGCTGACTTGTTCCCATCTGTAAAGGACTGTCACTTAGTAAGCCTTGATATCAGTATTTGCAGCCTTCCTGGATCCACCTTTTGAGCCCCTGGAAATTTATTCATCATTACATGTTTTCAGAAAGGTGTTTTCCCAATGATAACAGCTTCCATGAGGGATCAAGACTAGTGTGCCAGCTTCTTCAAATGCAGTAATCTTCTTTTGTTTGGTACCTCTGAGACATATTTTCCCAAATGTAGAAATTTAATCAGAGAGTTAAATTACATGTGCTTTTCCCTAGACCCTGCAACTTTGAGGCTGAGGTGTACGCTGCAGAAATCAAGAAGACCACCTCTTTTTATGTCTCCTCAACAATACTTTTTTTCAGATGACCTAAGAATCTCATCATATTAGCAGCCAAGAAATCCAGAGGTACAGTCATCTCTGCACCTAGAAACTATGCTCCAACTCTACTCAAACTCTGGAGCAGATTGCATCATGGCTTGTTATGACACTGCTGAGGTGGATGGAAGTCTCTTCTGTCATCACAGCCCACGCTACCAGAGTTCAAGCTGTATCTGTGGCCACAATGTACTGAGGATGCGTACTGCCATTCTCACTTTGCTCATGTCCCATTTGCAACTGCATCCATACTGCTTCTGACCACACTGCTGCTACTGAGCTCTCCAGGAAGGGTTCCAGTAGTGATAAGGACTTCCATTTCCTCATTTCTTATTTGCCTCAGGGATATGAAACCCATCACTCAGTAACTGTGAACAGCTCCTGAAGGTCTTCCATGAAGGTAACATGCATTTAAACAGCCACTTGAAGTTAAAAAAGAAAGTGACATCTCCAACTGCAGTCCTTTGGAATGTATTGCCTTTATGGATATTTACTTCTTGTCAATCTTCCTTTTTCTTCCAGAATCTGCTATGAACACAGGTTTTCGAATTTTGGCATTGAGAGAGTCTGAACAATGCCAGACATTTTCCATTCTGTGCACTTACGTGATGGGCATGAAGGAAGCTGAAGGGATCATGACCTACATACTCGCTGTAAGACTGAAAAACTCTTCAAGTACTTGGCACACCAGTGTGCAAACCTCCAAGACCCCAGTTACTTTGCTGCTGCAAATACCTAATACTTGGCATAATCTGGCTAGTTTTGAACACAGTAGCAGCTTTGATACTGGATACAGGCTAAAGACTGTCTCATTTAAGAAACAGTCCCACCACACTGACCTTTGATAGACAATCCTGTTAATCCCTAAGAATAATTCTGGTGGAAGATTATAAAAATATCTCTATGTTTTTAAATGCTCTGTTACTACATGTAATTGTTAGGTAACAGATGAGTCCTAAAGAGTGCACTCTCCAATGATCTAGTCACCATATTACATATTTCATCTTGAATTAATGTCCTCTTTCAGTTGCTGCTACATTAATTCAAGATGAAATATGCTTGTGACTGCCTGTCTGCTCTGTGACTCAGTCACACAGCTGAGATCTTTCTTATTTCTAGCCATCAAGGGTACTAGTAGTCCACATAATTCCAAATCTAACAACTAAAATTGCAAACAAAATATCATTGCTCCTGACAGGGTGTCCTTATTCCTGTCATCTTCTGATAGGAAGCTACCGAAATTTTATATTTGAGAACATGTTGTTGAATTAATGAATTGGAGTACCTCAAAGAAAGATGTCCTTTTTAATTCCCTATTTCAGGACAAATACACTAAAATACATTTTCTTATGTTCTTTTCATTTTCTTCTATTCTTATTAATTTTCTTTATATTCTTAAAATACTTTTTTAAGGTATTCTTAAAAATAGAGGTTATTTGCTGAGAAACATCACAGTTAAGTGTAGCTGTCACGAGATTGATGTTTTCTACACCATCATGAGCTATAGGTAGATTGCCAGTGAGCCTACTCAGTTAATAGGAATTTCAGAAGCTCTGGTTTATAGTACCATAGTCCAAAGACTTGTAACAAAACACTTGTCTCCCATACCCTGTAGGGTTATCGGAATAGTGTCATTGTCTGAATTATTCACCCAACAAGGCAGTTCTGCTCAATGTGTGGCTGAAAACAAATGATAAGAAACAAAAAAAGATTTTAACAGATTATTATTTTCTTAGTTTTCTTGCCTCAGTGGTGTAACTCTGTGCAATGACGCCTCAGTGAAAAAACATCTCCTGACCATCACAAATGTGGTCAGTATGAGAAGCTGTTTAAGGTCAGGGGCTTCTTCAAGTTTCAAGCTCCTTTTGTGTGCTGGTCAGAACTTACCAGTAAAAGCAAGGAAACAAACCATTAATTGATTTCACATACGTGGGTCAAGACCATCTTTGAAACCAATAAGAGTGTCATTTACTTTGACACTAAGTTGTAAAGCTGGCATTAAAAGACACATGTCATAACCAGTTTACGCCAGGTTGTAACAAACAATTGTTCCATTAAAACCACCCAGATGTGGAAATAGTCTTATTAATCATCCTAGGTAGAGCAGTGCCTGTAAATAATGTTGCATAACAGCTGACATCATATAAAGTCTTTCCACGCCAATATTTTTCTTTTTCTTTATGTATTTTATGTATGTCTAGATACAGTCTGAACTTTTGGGTTTTGTTCTAAGAAGAGTTTAATAAAAGCCCTATTGAATAATAAGTTTTTTAGAATAACAACAATGATATTAAAAACAAAAGGATTTTTAGTACCTTTAGTGCCTTGATGTGTCTGCGCCCACTTGCACTAAATTATATGTATGTCCTATGAGAGGAAAATATCACCATTCTCATCTACAAAAGAGATTAGCTAATGTTGCAGTATTGCCTAATACTGGCAATTTGTGACTTTGCATTAGCAAATCTTAATGTCCTTTCTATTTAGTCCTTATTTGTGTAAATTACTTGGAAACAATATAAAAATAGATAAAAGGTCCTAAGCATGATATGTGCATTACAGATGCATTTCCCCCCATGCAATAGTGGGAGTTGCACTATCAGTTGAAATAATCTGTCAATTTCCATAGGACTAGATGTATTTTAATACAACATTACTGCTTCACACTCCACTCCTTCTATTTGTTCATAAAGATTTTCTTTTCCTCATCTCACACAAAATTATTCCTAATCATTTTAAAAGGACATTAATTGCTTAAAGACCCAGCACCAGATTCAATAAAGGTAGCATGCCTTGCATTTAAAGCTCGAGAAAGGTAGTGAAATGGTTACTTCTATCATAAATGGAGACTTTGAGGAAGGTTAGGTGCAGTTTCTGACATAATTCTTCGGAGTATATTGGACACCTGGTATGTTAGAAACTCCTGTTCTACTGACATGATACCACTACAAGATGTCCCTCAGACACTTCTAAAAATTATACATATATGATGTCACTTTTCCCAGTTGATTATGTTTGCAGGATAATCTCTGGCATTGCATGCTATAGGGCCACAACTGGACCATCAAGGTTTTTTTTAAAAATAGCTGCATATCACAATAGTGGTCTGGAATGTTCAAAAGCATTGGCTACTGAGACTTGCAGCATCCTGATCTCAGAATATTATCATCCTCCCAAATATCACACCATAGCCATATTCTAGGCAGGTTCACATTAAATTCAGTGGCATTCCTGTGAAAAAAAATCCTGCAATATAGTGTAAAATTATAAATATACATGCAGTGCAGAGACCCTAGATGTCATCTTGTCCATCCCTTTAAAGGAAATTCAGCCACCTCTGATTATCTCTGACTAACAGTTCACATTTTAAACAAGAAAGCAGGCAGTTCTGCAGTCTGGAGGGATCAGGATTCAATCCCATGATTTCCCTCTGTAAGACTCAGGGTCTGCCACTAGAACCCATTAGCTGTCAGTGTTTCTCTATTAGTATATTTCCTAACTTTTGGATTTTCTTGCTTGGAAGAAAGCATTCATAGTTCTTCAGACAATCTCAGCACCTTGGCTGGCAAAATCTTCCCTGTCTAAATATATCTAAGCTTGAAGCAGCAAATGTACATTTTTTAAGTTGTTCTTTGACCAGCACCTCTGTGATGGTTTCAAAGATTTTTCTGAAAAGTGAATGTAACTTATTGGTTAATTGCACAACCATAATATACAGAGTTGGTTTGCTTCCTTGTCTTCCTCAAAATATGTCTTACTGACTTTTGGATTTGTGGACTTGTTTTGTCTTCTTTGCATTTTATAACTGTGTGGTTTTCTTAAGTTATATCAGGTGGATAGTATTCAGTTCTTGAGTTATGCAGCCTTCATGAATGTCTTCATGGACCTTCATGCCATTCCACTAAGTGACAAGATACTAGTCCTAGTCCTTCTGAGGTTTTTGTATACAGTTCCACTTTCTTTTGCTTTGCTGTTTGAAGAACACTTAATTTGTAAATTCTCTCTGCCTTGTAATTTAATGATAGTGAATTTAATAGTAAGAATTCTTATTGATTCTTTTTATCTCAGTAAAATGCATTAAAAAGTAATTGCTCAGTAAAAGCAAACACAGCAAACTTACTGAGGAGTACAAATAAAAGCCACTTAATTTGCCATGTGAAAAACCACACCACAGTTTTGAACAAATAAACTAAACAGAAAAAGCAAGAAGCAATACTACACATTTGGCAAAAAGTTTGATCCGGTTGATCCCTTTTTCTGCCCAAAGAATATATGTAAGCTGAGTTGTGCTTCCTCAGTGTTGTTTTTTTATATATTTTTCCTTGGCCCATAGAGAAACTGCAGGAGATCTGAGGCTGTCTGATTCCTTGGAACTGCTTCGTAGCTCCAACATCTCCTGTCCACAGAGGTTCTACAGTCACCCTTGCCAGGGAGAGCAAAGACCCTGAAGTACAGCGAGTGATCCTCTTTACCCAGCCAAGAGGAGTAACATCTCTGGTGGAATTCTTTTATCCCATTCACTATTATTCTGATAAGAGAAAATTTTTGCAGCTGTTCCAGAGTGCATATCTCTTTGACAGCTCCAGAACTTTGAACTGTAATATTCTCTTTCAAACTCTGACTTTTACCCAAATCACATAAATCTTGTTGAGAAGCCACCAGCACTTTATCTGTATTGAAGAGTTTAAAAGCTACAGGATCAAATATGTATAAGAGCAACTCACTGTAACTTCATCTCTCCTTCTCTTGCTCCTTAAAATATGCTACCTCATTTAACCTTCTTTTAAAATGCTTCTGCTTCTGGCTGCCTGCTGAATCAACTACTCCTGTCATAGTTCTATTTTCAGATATCTTCCTTTTGATTGTCCCACTCTTTTGAGGAATTCAGCAGAGCAGGTCACAGCCTTTTGCATTTTGGTAGCTAATTCAAGCAGAAGATGAGACAGTGACCAACCACAGTTCTTTCACTAGGCAACAACCTTCTTGCAAAAAGCAAGATGTCCAAAAGGTATGTCCAAATCAAACTTGCTTTCTTGCAATACCTTTTTGTCAAACCTAACCTGAAGTTAAGTTTCCTCTGTCTGTTTTATCCAGGAAAGCTGGAGCGAACAAATCTAAACATGTAAAATTAGGTGAGATAAGTATTGTTGTCTTTCTGTTTCATTTCCACTGCTCAGCAAAGATGAAATTTGTACTTTGCAGGAAAATACACAAGCCTTCATTGTGAGGAAATACCCTAATAAGAGCAAGCTACTCAACTTCCATATGTAATTGAAAAGAATAATGGAGGTAAATTTAGTCTCCGGAAATCTCAAGTACAGGCGGAGAGCTACGGAAGAAGCCCACAGAGCATCTACTCTGCTTGAAATGACACATGGATGCTTCCACATCCCCAGGCTTAAGTATGTTAAAAAGAGGTCAAGAGCCACAGCAATTAAGTGTCACAGGATGAGAACAGGACATATTAAGGGAGTTGTCAATGATAGAGCTACCTGCAACAAGAAGGAATTTGTTGAAGAGTAGTCTCAGATGGAAGGAAAAAATGATTGTCCTTGCAAAATTGATTTAGGGAAGATTTCTCTGTTGACTGCAATTCTGGCAAAGCAGATTAATGCTGAGCGCACGAACAGTATAAGCCATAAACATACATTGAAATTTTTAATGTCAATAGAAACATAGAGATTTTGTCCTGCAAGCCCAGGGCTAGGACAGAGGGGGAAATATTAGGAAAGAGGGAGGAAGAACCTCCAACCCTACTCCAAAGACAAGCATCAGAAGCTGACAGTGCTGGTTTTGGCTGGGATAGTGTTAATTTTCTTCATAGTAGCTAGCATGGGGTTGTGTTTTGGATTTGTGTTGGAAACAATGTTGATAATACAAGCATGTTTTAGTTACGGCTGAGCAGTGCTTACAGAGTCAAGATCTTTTCTGCTTCTCAACCAGCGAGTGGGATGGGAGTGCACAAGAAGCTGTGAGAGAACACAGCTGGGACAGCTGACCCCAAGTGACCAAGGGGCTATTCCATACCATTTAACATCATACTCAGCATGTAAAGCTGGGGGAAGAAGAAGGAAGAGGGGGGTATTTGGAGTTATGGCATTTTTCTTCCCAAGTAACTGTTACATGGGATGGATTCCTGCTTTCCTGGAGATGGCTGAATACCTGCCTGCTGATGGGTAGTAGTGAATCAGTTCCTTGTTTTGATTTGCTTGTGTGCATGGCTTTTGCTTTACCTGTTAATCTGTCCTTATCTCAACACGTGAGCTTTCTCACTTTCACTCTTCTGATTCTCTCCCCCATCCTGCTGGGGGTGTGAGCAAGTGAGCACCTGTGTGCTGCTTAGCTGCCAGCTTGAGTTGATCAATATAATGTTTGTATTCTTTAACACAAATGTAAATGAAAGTAGTTTTTGCAGGTAATAACACATGCAATACAGAAGATCTATATAATTTTTGCAAAAATATTTCAAACTCAGTTTTGAAGCCCTTTAGGTTTTCCATGCTCAGGACTCTATTCAGGACATTGTTCCAGATTAGCCTTCAGATATCATTTTCAGTTTACATGTATTTATTACCAAGATAAACATTTTATGCTATGATAAGTACCAGATAAACACAAAAATAACTGCACCTGAGCAAGTGAACAAGCGGAAGGCAGTCTCAGAGAGAGCAGCAGGGGAAGTAATTACAGTAGTAAGCCTTTTAACAAGCCAAATTAAACTTTATATATTAATTTCTATCCAAGTTAGGTCACAAGGCAATGTTAAAGTAGGGAAAACCAAAGGAAATGTTTGTAAGCGAGAACTGTAGAAATGGTGGACTTCTTATCTCTGGCAGAACTGACCACAGCATGTAAATGTCAGACTGGTTTAGATAACCACACAGTAATAAAATTAAATTAATGTTAGATCTGCTTACCAGTATAGGATATGACTAGTTACAGATATCCACCTCCTCTTCTTTTAATACTGCTTCATCTTTGTAGTAAGATTATCAAGGAAAGACTTGTCTTCAAGACATAGCTCTCTGGTGTTTATCCTGATAATCCTGAGGCTGTGTTTAGCTTGGTAGTCCCACCTGGAGGTGCAATGAGACCTTCATGTTGCACCCCGTTATCTTCAAGTCTAGGCAATGTTTATCCCTAAGAAACTGGCCTCCTCTTTGTGATTCTTAACAAATTAAAATACATATAATTTTGGTATTAAGATTCCTATTTGTCAACTAAATTTCGAAATGTTATTAGGGAGATACTTTTCTGTCTGGTAGCATTTGTACTGTTTTAATTTATTCCCTGTATAATTAATATTTTCTAGAAAAGTAGTTCAAAATCAATTCCAGAGCTGGTTCACTAAGTAATTCACAGAGCTGAGTAACCACAGAGCTAATTTTACTGATAAATTACAATAATTGAAAGCTGCGTGTTTGTGATTAGTTGCAAAGTGCTTTTTGAAGTCACATTTGTGTAACACCTCCTGTTATCACTGACTGTTGTTTGAAATCATTAACTGGTTTAATAGCAACCTAAAAACAAGGCAGAGGGTGTCATTTTGTGACCACACAAAAATATGGTGCACCCATCTTTTGAGTAATTTGTGTAGCTCAGATTGTATGTTGTATGTCCCTCTCAAGTGCACACTCAACTAAGAAAGAGTATAGAGAAAGGCAACTAAAATGTTGAAGAGAATGAAACATCTGTCCTTTGAGGAGACATAAAAGCCTGAGTCCTCAGTTTCCAGAGAAGGCTGGAAGAAATGTTGTTGAGGATTATCCTGCCATGAAGGCTATAGGAAAGGTGAACAGAGAACCGATCATCGACCCCCACAGTGCCGGAACTAAGGCTACCAAAGAAGCTCATGAGGCAGAGGGTGTCAATAGGCTCAAAAAGAGATTAGACAAAGTCATGAAAAGGCACAAAAAAAGGACAGGCAGAAACGTACCCTTTAACATTCCTAATACATTTCTGCGTGCTGGGGAAACACACAGGTAAAAGATTGCAGAAAATAGCCAAGCTCACGTGGTCTTTCTGAATAGCATCTCCTTTTGCCTCTTTCAGAACATACTGGGCTAACAAGAAACACTGATCTGTTGTAGTACAGTATGTCTTACATTCTTAAGAAAAAAGCATTTTTTTTGTGCCCTGTTCTGGATGCACATCCTTGGTACTAACAAATACAATTCCCCTTCTTGGTATTAAAGAACATATTTGTGTTTAAAGTAATATAAGTTCATTGGCCTACTTTTTACCAATACAGACTGAAACGGAGTGAATCTGTAACATAATATTATATAAGTATGTGAGCCATACTTAATAGGTATGCACTAAAAGCATAATATATTAAATTACTTGAGATATATTCATAGAAGAATGAATAAAGAAGGGATAAAGGCTCAAATAAAATCAAGGCCTACAGCAAAACTGTAGAAATTACGGATGTATCAGTTCTAACAACCCAAGATGAAGATGCGTGCAAAATTAATTATTACTAGATTATCTATGCCTCTTCCTGAAATAGCAATACAATCACACATCTGATAAGTAGATTTAAAGAAGAATCAAATGTACTAAATATATGCAGATTAGTGGCACACTGCCAAACATGTGCAATGTGAACTTGGTTCACCTGCAAAAATAAAGGGGTCCCTGTAATTGCACAGAAACTAAAAGGACAGGATCTTAAACCCACAGGTAATTTCATGGACATGCAGGACATGGTTCTAAGCTGGCACCTGTTTGCAAAGGACAAATATATATGTCATACAGACATGTGCTCATGCTGTAAAAAAGCCTGTTTTGCTCTCTCTAGGAACCATAAGGCACAAGGTGGAACCCACATAGCTTTCTAACTAATCCAGTTGTTTGGATAGACAACAGGCTCTTTCATATATGTAGAGCAGATTATAGAGAGACCCTCAATAAATCTAGAGGTTTGGTCCGATTTCATAATTCACAAAGAGATTTTACAAGCAGTATATACACAGCTTTAGACTACTCAGCAATTATTTATTGGCTAACATGAAGGTTAAAGAGCTGGGACTAACATGCAACTAAGCTAAGCACTAATATGCTCACCCTTGTCTTCCAATTCTCTGGAGGTTTTTTCTCGTTTCTCTCCCTCAGTTAATATAAAATGCCACCTCAATAATTACATTTTGCCTGTGGTTTTCCTTTTTTTATCTTACATAGTTATAGGTCATGTGCTGTACTGCAACTCCAAAACATTCTCATTGAAGCCTTAAATCAAGATGTGATGCACCAAACTGGACTATGGGGCACATAGAGCTGAATCTTAATCCTTGGGCTGAATTACATTTCCTGTCATGGCTCTGGACTCCTCTTGCTTCTGCTGAAGCTATGCCGTGCCCTTTTTCTTTTGCACAGTTCTTAAAACCCGTGTTTGCCCTTTCTACTCACAGACAGCAGTGTGGAATGATTTAATTACTGTATATGAAATCCATTTGTTATGCTGATGTAAAAGGTTATTTAAAATGGTTAATACGTTTGCTTGCAACTCTGACATAAAATGATTGTAAAAATAATTAATTAATTAATTCTTCCAGCTGACAGTATTTGTGTCTAAGCCAAACATAAGTAAAATACTAAACAGAAAAATGGAAAATCCATTCATTATATTGTGTTATGGAGGCTGGTGTCTGAATTTAGATTACAAATTTAGGCTCTAAACAACTGATTTACCCCAGAAGTATTTATCTGGTATCCTGCTGATAAAGTGATTAGTTGCTGAGTGGCAGACCCAGCCTGTATTAATGCAGAAACCAACTGTAATCTATAAGAACAGCATCATGGTAATAAGCAATAAGCAAAGGTCCTTCTAGTGTGGTTTCTGCATCATGCTGTTCATAAACAGTGAGGTGCCTAAAATGCTACACTTTCAGTAATAGCTTCAGGCAAGGCATCCTACAATTTAACTCTTACAACATGCTGAGGACACAGTAAATGAAAGCATAGATTAGTCAATATTCAGTGGGCAGTCAAGAATTAAATATTTCATCAATTATCATTGCGTCTTGGCTGTCAAATATTTCAGAATGCCACTATGGTCAAAATGATGTGGAGACAAACCAAGCGCATAGCATATGGCATGCTTTGCTTGTGTAGTGGTTTTTTTATTACAAAGGTCTAAAATTTGTGGGTCATATTGCTTCTATGCACATGTGTAGTTATTACAAGCCAATTCAATAACAGCTTTTTTAGCACCAGTTTGTATAACTTATGAATACACGAATATGTGCATTGTGTTAACATCTGGAATTTAAATGTCCACATATAAGTAACACCGAAATAAATTAGTACATGAAGGAAGTAAGAATAAATTGTAAATTAAAAAATTCACAAGATTAATACGAAATCATCCCATGGTTGAGCACAAGAGATTCTCCTAGTGATAAAGTCATCCATTTTTGTGATCAAATTTTTATAATACTTTGCAAAGAAGATGCTTAAAAAGTCTGCACCTGAGGTTTTATGTCTCTTGGCCTAGACACAAGATGGTATTTGTGCGTACAGTACTATCAAGAGCAGATAGATACTTCCTATTTGAGACATTAATACTCATGTTTTACTTCTCTGGTCATTGTGATTAAAAAGAAGCAAGCATTCCTTGCTTTACACGTAATTCAGAGACATGGCAAAAGATGACTCCTAATAAGAAGGGCAATTATAAAAATAAAAACACACTGACACACAATTAAAAAAAATTTTTTTAATCAAAATCAGTAAAGAAAGGCAATCTGTCTACAGACAGTCCTTTTTTTTTTGTTTTCTATGTGGTACTAGAACTTTCATTTCCTGCAGGCTGAAAACCTCATGTGAGATTGTATTTCCATTTTCAGCTCAAACATCAACAATTCTTACAGACTTCTGTAACATCTTCTGAAGTGTACAAAGAAGTAATCTGAACAGTCACAGGCTTTATGTTTTCCTGGATTTAGTGACATTTCAGCAATATTCAGCAGATGCAGAGCCTTCTGACAGCTCCAAGAAGTAACTTTTCCAGAAAAATACATAATATATGTTTCTCTTGGAAAGAGATACAAAAACTAGATGATATCCGACAGTCCCTTTTTGTACAATAAAAATGTGTTGCTGGAGAACAGCTTCTCATATCTAAATCGTAATAAATACCAATCATAAAGATCATTAAATATTTTTTATTTTTAAAGAAAGAATGCTATTTAAAAAAAGAGTTATAGTCTCTCATTACATATTGCATCACATTTTAAACAGAGGTGATTTGAAAGAATATTTCCAATGTTGTTTTTTTCAGAAAATGCAGTTCTAAAACACAAGAGTAAGAGAATTTTTGAAGGAATCTTCCTTATATGCTAGATTCCAGAAAAACTTTTTCCCTCCCCTTCTCCTTCCTCTTCCCCTTCCCCTTTCCTCTCCTCCTTTCTCTCCCTTTCTCTTCCCTCCCCTCCTCTCCTCTTTTGTTTTTGATTTAGACATGCCGTTAGACAAGCTTTTCATTAATCTGCACTGCTAAAGTGTTTAGAGGTATACTTATTAGAGCTTTGAAAGCATTTTGGTCTATTTGAGTTTTTGAAAAGACATACAATGGACTTCCCTTTCAGCAAAAGACTGTACTTTTAAAATGTTTGTTTCTGAATCAGCAGAAAAAAATATACAAAGTACAACTAAAATTAAAAAAATATAGAAACTAAAGCCTATTTTCTGAATAGACTTTAGTGCTTTAAAATAAGTGAGTACATATGTCACTATAAACCTGTGATAATAGTTGTTTTAAAATTTCAACTCAAAATTACTTTAAAAGCCCTCTACTAACAAAACCAAAGGGATCTTCTGCAGCAGTTTGCCGTGGAAGGAGGTTATAGCCCAGCACACTGTAAGCTCTTTATTTTTAACTTCTGAACACCAAGTTCAAAGTTGCATAGCTCTCCCGCAAGTGCTTTTCCAAAATCAGTGAGGGTGACAGTAGCCTGAGACGTAGCCCAGGACTGCTAACAGACATTACAACTATGAATGTAATTAGTAAAAGCAGGATTTACTGTGTCGAGGAGGAGAAATGAAGATATGTTAGAGGAAAAAAAGAAAGCAAGAGGTAATAGAAAAACATGGCTAAGGCTTGGACGGGTAAAAGAAGCTGGAGTAAATGTGTCCTACTAAGAACAGATAAGCAGCAGAAACTGTAATAATTGCCCTACAGTCACTGTAGTGACACAATACTATGTCACTGTCAGCAAAGATCTTTGTAGCCTTTGGGGAAACATGGCCTGCTTGCAGAGACCCGCAACCTACCCGTGCTGTGGTACGGACAGCCCTGACCCCACTGACAACAGCAAGGGAGTTGAGTGAACTCTGCAGTGAACAATCACTTACAAGGATTTTTCTTTAAGTGCTGGAAGTGAAGTACTTGTATGCACAGAACTACTTTGAAAAGAAAAATATATTCACAAATTTCTACGCTGTGCATCTGATGTCTGGCTTTACATCTCTTCTTATTCTAGCCTGAACCCTACAGGACGTCTTGCAAAATCTACTGCAATGCCATAAAGATAGTGTTTCCAAAACAGTCTGCTTGTATCTGATTTATTTTCATTTTAAAAATCAGTGTGGTAGTCTAATCTCTCATCACTTACCTACAACTCCCTGAAGGTTAGCAGGACATCACTTGCAGGTTTTTATATGTGCTATTGCACAGCCGACATTTCCAAGATTTGTAAAGATGTCACTCTCTTTATCTGATACCAGAGATTCAAATGATACCTTGCCCAGAGCATCCTATGGTGCTTGCACGTTGTGTGAAAGATCCTGCTTTCATCTCGGATCTTTCCACTCCTTTGAAGTCCCTCATTTATGCCTTTGAAACTGTTCTGTGCCCAAGTGTCATGGCCCCTGTTTTTTTCCACCTGCTGCCTCAACCATTTCCTTTCTACACAGGTAACAGAAAATCCTCCCATGCTCATCACTGTATCAGAGCCCTCCCATATACTAAAACTGAGCCCCAGAAGGGAGGGAAAGTCCAAGAGGCCAGCCCTCAGGCAGGAGGAGCTGTTCCCTTTTCAACCTTGGTATTACCCTCCATTGAGGGTGTTTCTGCTTGGATCTTTCCAGCCTCCATCCACTCTGGCCTCTTCCACCATCTGCCCCAAAGCTCAGAGAATCAGAATCACATGAAGCCAGGTGGGAAGCCTGCTAGGACCTCTCTGCCCAGCCTGTCTCCCGGGTGGTGGTCCGGTTTCAGTTCCAGCACAGCCTTCTCATTCCTGGCCACAGGTTTCACACAACCATCCTTTCTCTCCCAGGAGCAGACCTGCAGACCAAAATCTAATGCTACCCAAGCAACATGTAGAATGGATGCCATCAGCACCTTAAGATAGTTAGAAGGGGCTCTCAAGGAGAGGCAAAAGGGAGCAAGGTCTGGAGAGCTGGCTGTACCCACCTTTACATCCAGCTCTGGGTCAGTATCTTCCCTCGCTCTGCACTTCTTCCTTGTCAACACTGCCCTATTACACTTGTATTAATTTCCTTCAGCACCTCCTCCACAGCCAGGGGCTGAGGAAGCCGTAAAGGGAGGTACTGAGCTCCTGAGATCATCCTTTTAATCATCCTGCAGAAACCCACACCTTTTTGAGATGCAAACTAGACTGGACTAAAAGCCACTGAATAGATCATCAGCATGTATTCCTGCACAGCTCCTCTGCAACACTTACAACACCAGCAGAAGTCCCCAACGCTTAATGCTACTGGATTCACATTCAGACTGTGAACTGAATGACCTCCTGTTGTGAAGATTCTGAACTCTTCACATGGCAGAATTTGATAACTTAACTGTTCACTTCTCCCAGGGGAAATGCCAGGCTGTCTGCTGTAACAGACAGCGGGAAGTCAGTCAAGCTACAGCTGAATCATTGCCACAGCGTCTTCCATGAGACAGGCTGGACTGAAATGCCTGGCTTTGGTAGTACACACATCCTTCAAGATCCATCTTCCCAGAATACCTGCACCTGAACTGGCAAGAGGGCCTATTTCTGATGTCTCATGTAGTTTCATAATTACATTATCAGTTTTATGCTGTGCCTAGTGTTGGATAAAGTGAAATCAATAGCTGATTTTAATGCAATTCATTGTCAAATGATTAAGTGCAGTGTTTGTGATGCAGTTCCTTTTACTTTCAAAGGACATACAGAGTCTGGTCAAAGAAATACATTTTCTGTTTGCATCAGCTCTGCTGTTCTGAGCTATGAAAAGCTTCCTGGTGGGGGACATCAGAACTGATGTGGTGTTTGGTTACTCGATGAACCATCACTTCATTCAAAGAGCCTCTCGTGTCCAGACAAGTATTGTCTCCTGTTCTTAATCCAACTCTTCAATCACTATTTTGTTTTCTTCATTACCACAAACTGAAACCACAGTGCAGCTAGCTCATTTCCTTTTGTTTCTGGTGCCCTGATGGGATGTGCTTCTGATCATCCAGAAGTGCACCATCCACACATCCTTTTATTTTCCAGAATCATCTTGCCTAAATATGAAAAAGGAGCATGCATTTTTAAACTGATTTCTTGAAGGCATTGCTGACAAATTATTTTAGAAGTATGAGGTTTGTAATTTCTTGCTCAGTTTCATAATTCTGTATAATCACCTACTTACAAAGTCTTCTTATCACCCAAAGAATGACTTGAAATTACGCTGAAAATGACTGTCATGCTTTCTTAGCTCCTTCAAAATCTGTTTATACATCATATATCTCTACAGGAATAAGTTGTTCTATTATTAAACAAAATGTATCATTTCTTGTTCTACTCCAGAGGTTCAAGAATAATTAAATATCACAGCTTGTACCCCTTCTCCTCTTTCCTAAAAAGTCCTCATAATATTATTTCTAGTATTCCCCTTTTCTCTAGTCTGACAAAAACTGTAATGTGTTTCTCCATTTTATATATCTGTATCTCCATCTTTATTTGAGATCTATATCCAGTGCTGTCTTAGTCCTCCTGGCTGGCATATTACTCTGCTTTATACTTGTATTTTCTCTGTCTTGTAAATGTGCTTTGACTTGACCTCCCTTCCAAGTTTCCGTGTGCTTTTCAAGTTTGGTTTATTTTTTATTTTGCTTTCCTACAGGGTTTGGAGTTTTTATGCTTTAACTTAATTCATTATGTTTTTTGTTTTCTAAACAACCTGAGAAATGTGTCTGTCTGTCTGTGGGGAAGGAGAATGGGATCCTAGACTCTTTGCTGGGTGGAGGACAATGCTCCACAGGGTTAACTCTAATTCCAAACCCAACCATAAGCCTAACCCTACTCCTAAACCCAACCATTAACCTAACCCTACCTGTAATACCTCCCTGCAGACAGTTTTCCCTATGGAGAGTTGTCCCCACCAACAGATGCCCATGGAGAGTTGTCCTTTCCCACCCAACACCACCCCAAGATGCAGGGTAATGCATGGTGGAGGTGGAACCAGGACTGTCCAAAAGAGCAGAGCTGTGCTGGGCTCACTGTGCACAGCTGGAAGATGATATTTCTGGGACCCCATATCAAATAATACCCATCATCTTGGAGCCCTGGACTTCAAGCTGTAACTGAAACATTTAATACAGACAAGGTAAAATCTCTATAGTTAGGCTTACACCTTCTTTATTTCGGAGCTGGTATTATCCACAGTTGCTACCCATAGAGGCATCAGGATGCCAACAGAGGCTGGTTGAATACGTATGACTCACCATAATGCTACCTTCTGTATCCTTATCACATCAGAGGTACAAAACTGATTTATTTACATTGTCATTGTAAACCATCACTAAATCGATATACGTTCTACTTTCTTCTTTAATGAGTTTGCTTCCAGGGCTTTCTTCTAATATTTCTTGTCAAATGTGAAGCAAGGCTGAAGCATCCAATATATGTCTTTTGTGTCCTCTGTTACCTCCAGGCATCACCTAATAAAATGAGGAATTTATTTCATATATTAAACCACTTCATTTTTCTATACTTATATTTTATTATCAGGAATAATATTCTCATTTGACTGCAAATTCTTTTCTCTGTGCTAACTGTACTACTTCTAGTTATTATTTATTTGTCATATTTATTCCTCTTTCTTAGTAATTCCGACAACAAAATTAATTGCTCTACCAAACAAGAGCTTTACCTTGTAGGTAAAAAAGTAACACACACTGTCCTGTTGAAATCACTGGGAGTTTTTTCATAGACTGTAGTGAGGCTGCGTCAACTATCTATGAACTTCACACACACATATATATGAATATACATAAAATACACACACGCACACAAATATGGAACTGTCATATTGATTTCAGTAAGACGTCACATTCTCCATTATATGTGGGATTAGGATACAGACCAGCACACTGGAAACCGAAGTTTTGAGGGTTTTTCATTTCAAGCAACAGATGTCCAGCAAATGCAGTGGCAGCACAATCTTCCTTGTACTGATACTTTAACATGGATCTGTAAGACCCGCCTTAAGGGCTGTGTAGTTCAGTCGCCCTGCTTACACCTGCGTTAGCAAATCGAACATGATAATGGCTTTTCCTTAGCGTTGAGGACAAGGGGTCCTTATGTCCATAGGACTGAACTACTTTCTCCTCGCTTCCACAAAGCAGGGTAGCTTCATCCATTCTGCCTGATGGGAACACTTGGGCTGCTTCTGTCCTCCAGGAAGTGTTGTCAGGAAGTGCCTACAGGGCTGCTACATGACTATGCTGGCATGTAAACAGAAACAGTGATTGCACCCCAGCATCTAGCCCATCCCTGTCCTGCTTGATTTCCAGAGATAGGTAGCACCTGAGGCTGTCAATAAGGATAAACACTGGTGATCATGTTGATGTTTATTGTGCTTGTGGCTAACCAAGCTAATCCCAAACTTATCTCACATCAGGTAACAGCTTATATGAAGACAGCAATAGCTTTCATAGAATCATAGAATGACCAGGTTGGAAGAGACCCACTGGATCATCGAGTCCAACCATTCCTATCAAACACTAAACCATGTCCCTCAGCACCTCGTCCACCCATGCCTTAAACACCACCAGGGAAGATGAATCAACCACCTCCCTGGGCAGCCTGTTCCAGTGCCCAATGACCCTTTCTGTGAATTTTTATTCCTAATGTCCAGTCTAAATCTCCCCTGGTGGAGCTTGTGGCCATTTCCTCTCATCCTGTCCCCTGTCACTTGGGGGAAGAGGCCAGCACCCTCCTCTCCACAGCCTCCCCTCAGGTAGTTAGAGAGAGCAATGAGGTCTCCCCTCAGCCTCCTCTTCTCCAGGCTAAACAACCCCAGCTCTCTCAGCTGCTCCTGATAAGGCCTGTTCTCCAGCCCCTTCACCAACTTCCTTGCTCTTCTCTGGACTCGCTCCAGAGCCACAACATCCTTCTTGTGGTGAGGGGCCCAGAACTGAACACAGTACTCGAGGTGCGGTCTCACCAGTGCCGAGTACAGGGGGAGAATAACCTCCCTGGACCTGCTGGTCACGCTGTTTCTGATACAAGCCAGGATGCCATTGGCCTTCTTGGCCACCTGGGCACACTGCTGGCTCATGTTCAGTCGGCTGTCAACCAGCACCCTCAGGTCCTTCTCCTCCAGGCAGCTTTCTAGACAGACGTCCCCTAGTCTGTTGCACTGCATAGGGCTGTTGTGCCCCAAGTGCAGGACCCGGCACTTGGCCTTGTTAAATCTCATGCCGCTGGTCTCAGCCCAGCAGTCCAGCCTGTCCAGGTCCCTTTGCAGAGCCTCCCAACCCTCCAGCAGATCCACACTTCCACCCAGCTTAGTGTCATCCGCAAACTTGCTAAGGGAGGACTCGATGCCTTCATCCAGGTCATTGATAAAGACATTAAACAGGGCTGGACCCAGGACTGAGCCCTGGGGAACCCCACTTGTAACTGGCCTCCAGCTGGATTTAACACCATTTACCACCACCCTCTGGGCCCGGCCATCCAACCAGTTTTCCACCCAGGAGAGTGTGCGCCTGTCCAGACCAGAGGCTGACAGTTTCAGTAACAGAATGCTGTGAGAAACTGTGTCAAAGGCTTTACAAATGTCCAGGAAGATACATCCACAGCCTTTCCCTCGTCCAGCAGCCGAGTCACTTTGTCATAGAGAGCAAGGATGAAATTGAAAACAAGACGCGCCATATTCTGTATTACACTTACTAATGCTCTGAAACACGCTGCCTCTCTTTTTATTACCCATAATCACATTTTAGCTGCTGCCTTTCAGTTTATCTTTGCAGATAGTAGTTCCTGTATCTCAACCCTTTCATAAGCGTATGCGTAATGCTTTAATGATTGTATGCAAGAGCCACAATATCAATTTGCGAAACTCTACCTATGACAACCTCCCCTATACTGTTCCTCCTGAGAGCAGGAGAAGGTCGCAGTTGGTACTGCAGAGCTACCTGGATCACTGTATATGCACAGGTCTGCTAATGGGTAAGGATGGGATAAATTTGCAAGCTCAGCTTTTTCTGATCACTATAAAAATGAGAAAGACTGCAAGGTGATTGATGGCCATGGGGCACACATTCAAGTTTTATGCACACCTTCTTGTGAAAAAGAACATAGTATGTCTGCTGAGATATCTGCTTCTCATTAGGCCACATGTGTTTGGGCTATTGTGGTTGTTTGCAGTGAAACTCGCAGAAGTTAGCCACTGAGACAAAACAAGTTTGAATGCTGAAGTCTCTTCCTTGTGGTTTTGCAAAGTGTTCAAGACCCCTACCTTACACACCAGTAACACTGGAAAAAAATACCAGAACAACAGCAAGGCCACCACTGACACAACCTTGGTGACCAGCAACAACACAGATGGCAGCTGCCCAGACAGACAGTCTTTTCTTTTTGATTTCTGGTTTCTGTGGACTTTCTGGATGCAAGCCAGGGGGGTGAAGTAAAAAGTAATGCATTTCATATTCTAATCTTGTTTTACTATTAAATCCTTACCCTCTTTCTATAGCTTCAGTATATTTGCTCTAGCATAAACAGGACAGGTTTTTACGTGGTGTGGAGCTGATAAGACACCAAAACAAGGAATTTTATTCACACCTAAAATCTCTGTCTTAGACTTCCAAAGGTGTTTCTTTGCAAAGGCTTGGTTTAGGCCAAATGTTTGGGGACTCGTAAGTTAAAAGAAACTGCTGGTAAAATCACACACATATATAATTTTATCATACAGTACAGAGTTTTACTTTTCCAAATACTGGAAGACTTATGCAACTAGAGAATTGTCCCCTACTACCAATCCAAAGCCTTTTTTCAGTCATGATCCAAAAACATTCCCTAGACCTCTCTCAGGGTTACAAGCCGCTGCTACTAGGAGATACCAAAACATCCTTCTCTCTGCTGAATGACACATCTCATCCAACCCCACATTCCACTTCTCAGAGCAAGTGCTGCCCCTCAAAGCAGTTGGATGCATTACGGTTTTGCATTTACCCTG
Organism: Clamator glandarius; assembly: GCA_033459285.1. Lineage (NCBI taxonomy): Eukaryota > Metazoa > Chordata > Aves > Cuculiformes > Cuculidae > Clamator > Clamator glandarius. Next base: position 1,210,245 of record JAUNZM010000674.1, on the reverse strand, counting down.
ATTTTGAAGCATATAGTATTTCATCTTAAATAAAGAACAGAGAATAAATCCGTGCCACCCTCCAAAAGAACAGAATTAGAAAAAAAATCTTCAGTGTAGGTTGCAGTAAAGACAGCTTTTCCAATTAATTAGTAGGATCTTATGTGACGTGCTGTCCAGACTGCCCAGTGAACGCTGTCTTGCATTCATGTGCCAAAGTTGTCGCAGTTTTGAAGGCTTTAGAGGAATAACCCAGGAAAAAGGATTAAGGTTTCTTCCTCTCTCTCCTTCTAATTCAAAAGAAATGTGTGACGATGCCTGATCCAGACCAAATACAGGATTACAGAGGATCCTATAGGGCACATATCCAGACTTTACTACCACCTGATACTACCACAGTCACTAAGTGAAAACCTGACACAGCAAACTGATGAGTTTTATTTTGACCTGTGTAAAGCAGTACCAAAATAACATCCCAGCTTTTCAGTTAGTAAGACCCTGAAATACACACATTAATCGCCTATGAAATTGGTATTTATTATGCTACTAAGGATTAAAAAAAACCCAAAAGCTCAAACTCCATTAAACAAAACAAATGCATTGAGTTTGTCTCATTAAAAAACAACTGAAAAACTCTGACCAAAATTAAGCACATATGAAACCAGTAAAAACCCACTAAATCAATCATCTTTGTCTTTAGGAACTGCTTTCTGTTTGAAACATCTTCCAGTTACACATGTGCTCATTATATTTAATAATTTAATACACATAAGACAGAATTGGGAAGAAGCACAATCAGAGTTTTGGTTTATATTTCCTGTACTACCTTTAGATCTTGCCCTCCTCCAGCATTAGTTTTTCAGTCTTAGCATTTCATGCAGTCCTAAGGCATGAGAAGACAATCACCTTTGTGGGGACTACACTTCTCAAGACCCAGAGCAAATACTTGCAACTGCTACTTGAAGTCTGTGGCAATGAGAGGTCAAGGGAGGTATGAGCTTATCGGGAAAACACAATATACCTCAGACATTTTATAGAAAGAAAAAATTAACTATGAGTATAATGACTTTGGCTTTAAAAACAAATACATTAAAATAAATCTATTAAAGAATTAAAACTTCACCCTTAATATATCATAAGCTGTAGCAATTCACTAATTTTAAGACTACTTAGGAGAAAATATTTCAACATATTTAAATACATTAGTCAACTTTATGATGTTCATGAAATATTTCCAATAAAGCTCTTAGTTTGTTTCTGGACATTTTTCATGTCTGTATCTTAAGAGTCTAAAGTGTAATTTTTGTGTGTTAAGAGATCAAAAAAGTGAAAAACCTCTGGTAGCTGCTGGAACTTCAGCCTTTATATTCAAGACATACAGAGGTAAAGTGCATCACCTAAAATTGTTTAGTATTTATTTTCTAATCTGGAAAGGAAGTTATACAGGCAATGTCTAGAAGGAAACTTTCCCTAAGAAACTAATTTTGACGAATTTCACTTCCAGCTACCAATATGTCAATGTATAATGTACAACAGCTTAATTCCCCCAAGGAACCTCTTCCATATGGATCTCAAATAGGGCTGATATTTATATCCAGATCATTCTCAATGACAATTATGTACACAAAAGCTTCCCTGTATCATAAAAGCAGCAAGAGATAAGGAATAAATAATTAGGAGATATTGAAAATGCAGCAAACATGAAGAACTAGGAGACACGGAAAGAAATGCTAACAAGGGAGGAAAATGTCTCTGAAGTATTCACCTATATTTAATGAATATTCTGCACTTTTGTATTTGCAGGCAAAAAGCAGTTAGAGGCTGTTTCACAGCATGAACAGCGTGATTCACATCAGACCATAACAGAATGTCTGTTTATTAATAATGAAGTTTTTTCCTTTGAATGTATAAATGAAAAAAAAAGTGATTTTCATCACTTATTTCATGTCCAACTCTTTTCTGGCTTTGTACTGAAGACAAGACATCTTGCTGAATGGGAAACTAGGTCCTTCATAGTTTACACTTTTATACATACACAGCAAGTATCTTATCAAATGAAAATCTTCTGCCCTGGTAGCTGCTGCTGCTGCCTTTGTGCCAGAAGCTACTGCTCTCACACAGCTGCCAATCAAGCAGCTTGTGTGGATGCTCCTGGCCTGTTTCGAACTAATCCTGTTCATTTAACCCTACTTATTCACATACTAGACTAACCCAGCTTATTCTGTTTCTGGTGAACCTATTGGTCACAAACACTCTCCTTCCTGAGCAGAGCTGCGGGGATGGTTAATTCCCAGCAGGACAGCATCCCTAAACCAGTGAGTACAGTAATATCTTCTGCTGCCTTATATCATTGCTAAACCACCACCTGGCCATGTCTAGAAGACCTTTGTTTTAGAGCTTGGAAAGCCAAGAATAAAAACAATTTAACAACATGTTATTTGTTTTCCAGCGAGACACTGGACCAGGTTGTCAAGGGAAGTGGTGGCTGCCCCATCCTTGGAAGTGTTCAAGGCCAGGTTGGGTGGGGCCTTGGGCAGCTTGATCTAGAGGGATGTCTCTGCCCATGGCAGGGGGGTTGGAAGTGGATGATCATTAAGGTCCCTTCCCACCCTAACTATTCTATGATTATTTAACTTACATTATTTCAAGGATGATATGCAATACCAAGTCTTTTTTTGTGGCAAAATGAGTTTAGTGTATCCCAGGCCCTCGCTCCCATGTTCTTATCACATGCCTCTTCGCTTTTGGTAGTCACCATGAGATGTGCTCAGAACTGGATCAGGGAACCACTCTTTTAAAAACACTGAAAAATCAAGGCGCCTGGAAAGAGGATGGAAGGGAAATGTCTTAGATGTGCATTATGTAAAATACAATGTTAATAAAAGAGACAGAGCAGTAAAAAGGGCACGGCTATGCTTTATGTCAGTAACGCTCTGTTAATGGCTTTGAGAAAGCTCTGCCCCATTACAAACTGTGAGCAATTATACACCACAAATTTCCTAAGATTAACATCTTAGAAGGCACATGATTTATGTAGAGATAAATAAGCTCTGTTTGGGAAAGAACTACGAGAATCAGCTGAGAAAGAAATCCAAAAAGTTTCAGTAATAACATTTTCACAGAAATATCAATTGAATCCCATCCTGAGTTATAGTGAACCACAGATTGAATGGTGGCAATTACAAGAAAATAAATAGAAAATAAAACAGAAAATATCATTATGCCACTATATATCATTCATATTTTTTTGGGGAACTACCATAGCATACATGCCTTATTTTTTCCCTAGTCTTGGTTAGCTACATTTGGCCATGGCTGAAGAGGGACGACTAGAATAACTGGCATTTTGGTTTCTCTTTTTATATTACTCTTTTCTTACCAGAATTACTGTAGATATATACTAATCTGTGAGTTTCCTCAAAATATTTTTATTTTAAATATTTTCTACTTAGAATTTTCTCTTACAATGAGAATATTCCCTGGTATCTTAAATACGAACTTGCCAGCCTGTGCCTCTGGCTGGATAAGCCAGCAACGAAGTAAAAGCAGCCATCAGAGATGGCTCCATGGAGAGTGCTGGACCACCTGGTGTTTCTTCCTCCAACCCATAAAGCTCCTCACCTATAAAGAATATGAAATGTTATAATAGTGATTTTATACCTGTTAAGTTTTGAGGTAACAAAACTTTCTGATGGACTTGCCCTGGTAGCACGACCTGCATAGTTACTGGTGGTATGGCAGGAATGTGAATATAAACAGCCTGTGCACAGACAGGACACCCAAAACTGCCTGGTCTGAAAGGACCCAAGACTAAGAATCAAACGAGGAACAAATAATGACAATATTTGTTTACAATAGGTATCCCTTGGATTAAGGAGCAGCCAGGGGATTACTAAAAGGCTTTTGAGAAAACAGTTTGAGAAGTATAAAAGATGGAGAGAAACTTGTGGCTGTGGGGTGGGACATGTGAGTGAAAAGATGCTCAGTGCAGCAGTCAGACCCCTGCCTCAGATTCTGCCGGGAGTCACCCTGCCACCACCACACCCCTGTCTTGACATCCTCCTTGTCCCACAGGGAGGGCAAGGCTGAAGAGACAGTGTGCACCAGCAGAAGGATCCACAGCTTGGGGTGCATGCAGGAACTTGTGGAGTGCCTTCTCACCAGCGCATGGACTAGCAGGCAGCAGGGAGCTGCACATCTCCAGGAGGAGAACATGCATGGCCAAAAGAGAGGCATACGCTTCTCATCCCCTGAACTGTAGGGAGGGGTATGCACAGGTGAATGTGCTCCTGTGGGGTTAAAAATTTGGGGTGTTAGTTATAAAAGGATATTTAGAAACTTGTAGGTGCTTTTTAACATGTTTGGAGTGTTTTGCACTCCATTTTATCTGTTAGCCTCCTGATATTGATCCAGAATGTGAAGTTCACTGACTGCTGGTTAATTGTGTCATTAATAAATCAGTAATTGACTTCGATCTCGATTTGAGTTAAAGCCCATGAGTCAAGCAGGTCTTTCCTATCACACTCCCCTATGTTAAAAGAAGTTGTATGCTATTAACAGTAAGCAATTAGCTTAAGTACCCCTGAATCACACTCATGTTACTACAGCTCTAATTCAAGTGATGGACTATTTCATTTCCTAATCACAAACTAACGAGCTTCTTGATCCTCTAATTATACTGCTCTTCATCTCAAAGAAAGGTGCTGGTTTGGTGCATTCCTGTGCCATTCCTCTCTGTATGTAGTCACCCTTATATAAGAGCTTGTAATACAGAAAGGAAATATCTTATTTGTAAGCTGTATTTCAGCAGGTAGTCTCTCCTCACACCAGTCAGTGTTGTTTGCAACCAAACATTGAATCTGGGAAAATACTTCCCAGATGAACAACCAACTTTCTCATAATCACATGGAATAACTAAAGAAATTTAAAACACTTGATGAGACTAGAGAGTGCAGAAAGAGCAGAATAAAATAAGTTTGCCATTCAGAAAAAAAAAAAAAAAAAAAGGAATAAAAAAAAATGTAGCTAAAGCTTTAGGATCCTCACTTATGAGCTGGGAAGCAACATATCCCGTAGAATTTTATTGAAAATACTAATTATGAATTTTAAACCATAATAACCCAAAGGTACCACAAAAGAAATACATATATAATTGTTTTGAACTTAACAGAAAGCAGGCTGAGATGGGGTTGTTTAGCCTGGAGAAGAGAAGGCTGAGGGGAGACCTCATTGCTCTCTATAACTACCTCAAAGGAGGTTGTAGAAAGGAGGGTGCTGGCCTCTGTCCCCTGTCACTTGGCAGAAGGACAAGAGGAAATGGCCTCAAGCTCTGCCAGGGAAGATTTAGGCTGGACATTAGGAAAAAAATTTTCACAGAAAGGTTGATTGGGCACGGGAACAGGCTGCCCAGGGAGGTGGTTGATTCACCTTCCCTGGAAGTGTTTAAGGCCCAGGTGGATGAGGTGCTAAGGGGCATGGTTTAGTGTTTGATAGGAATGGTTGGACTCGATGATCTGGTGGGTCTCTTCCAACCTGGTTATTGTATGATTCTATGAAAATAATAGTTACCAGTTTTAAGTTTTCACTTAAAAAGAAGCTCTAGTAAGTGGACAGCCTATTCCTGTTACAACTTTCCCCAGCTTCAGATATTAAGTCGCAGGTACAGGCATCCTTTCACCTGCAGGTCAGGACCTCAGCAGGAGCAAGTACAGCATCAGTGGAAAACACCTGAATGGAAGACCTTCTTTTTATTACAGAAGCACTAGCATTAAACTGGTTTTCTGCAGAAAGGGCAAGGTCATGTGCCTAATTTACCACCCTGATTCTAGAAGGCTAAGCCCATTAGATTAATTTTTGTTACCCTGCAGTTACTTCAACCAGTAAGATCTTGTTTTGTGGTCAGTGGTGGTTGGTGAGGTGAAAAATTAATTGCTTCTATAAGCTCATCCCTATGGCCACGTCCTTTGATTTGTCCTTCTTTGACATCACTTTTTGGCCTGGAAGCATAATAAATCTCCACAGAAGTCTTGCACTCTTTATGCAAGTTTGCAACTCACTCTTTAGGTTAGGAAAAATCTTTTCACTCACTATGTACAAACTATTTAGTATAAGAGGTCTATGACTAGGGCTCTTATATGACGCTGAAAGCTCTATCAACTTGCAGGCAAAAATGCTTAAGCAACAGAGAAGCGTAAAGTTGTTATTTTCAGAGCTGTAATAAAGCACTATAAAACTTCCTTATCAGAACAGTCACAAAAGGCTTCACCTATAAAAACTAGCCCAATTCAAAGAGAAAAATTCTTTACAATAAAGAAGAATTAAAGCTACACATCTTTAAATCAGTTTTTGCAGATGTACCCAATGCGTTCATAGTCTCAGGATGTGGTCTTTTCTGGTTTAAACTATATCAGCAGTACATTCAAAAGTGCAAATTAATAGTGGCCACTTGTAAAATGGTCTGGTCCATTATCTAGGACTATGTAACCAGATAAAATTTAACTGCGTGTGCTACCATACAAAAGAAAAGGAATATAAAAAGTTAAACCAAACATCTCAGTGGGCAGAAAGAGAAGTATTAGGCTAACAGTGTCAGATAACTGACAAGACCAAACAGGTACTGTTCCAATTAATTATGGATCTCACAGGATTCAAGGGTGCTTTGAAGACAGCAGGCACTGATAATACTCATTTAGGCTGTGAAGACATATGGAACCAGGGACAATCCAATCCAGGGTGCAAGCACTATAAAATTTATCTGTTATCTTTCAACTTTTTCTGGCTTCCAAGTGTGAGCTAGAAGATGCTTTATGTAGGAATTAAAGGTACCAGCAAGAACTGATGAGACTCTCCAGAAGTGCAACAAATCATTTATCTATTCTGTGGCAATTTCTCCACTCTAGTGGAATGTTACATAAGCTTATTTGACCTGGTTTATACAGAAAAAGAAACAGAAAAGACACCACAACCCACTCCCCGCCCCAGCCCCCCAAACACACACAAAAACCCAAACCAAATCATAAAAAGCAAAACAAAACCAAACCAAACCAACAAAAACAAAACACAGAGCCCTTCTCTCTATAAAAGTAAGAGCCACTAAAATTCATATTCTGCCCTGGAATTAAAGGATGTGGAGCTGTGACCAAAGCAACCTTTTATTTCTTGTTTTCCAGTAGACTTTCTCTTAAACACTTTTGCTTTACTTCTGTGAAAGTAATCATTGTTTAACAGTGCTATTGTTTCACTGTAATTTCAAATGCTGAGAAAACATAACAACTAAGGCAACCACAACAATTACAAGAACCTGCATCTCCCACAGATTTGCCTAATGACACAACACAAGTACAACCACAGCATAATTAGAAGGTTCTGTCCATTACTAGAAGGCTGAGACTTAAGATCTTAAAGTTTTACAGACCCAAGATTCTTTAGGAAGACAAATAGGGGATCAAAAAAGCACCATATATAAGGAACAGGCCTAAATAACATGCCTGGATACCACGTTTGCTTTGTGTCCTTTTAAATGGTTGTTTGGCTCATCAGTCATTTAAAGAAAACATTGATGGTCTCACATATTTCAAAATACAAGTGAAAAAATTCTTACGTGCTGACCAAGAATTGGGAATTAAAGTTTCAGGGGACTATAAGAGTTTAATTCTTACTGAGACAATGTTGCCACATAAAATTCCTTTTTCAAGTGCCAGATCACTCCTGTTTCAGTATCAAAGGGGACTCTGACACAGGAGGAAAAAAAAAAAAAAAACAAACTTCTCTCACAGATGGTCACAAAATCGTATGTCAAACTACTTGACATTATGATTTGCATTTGCTTAGTGGGCTCAAGCTGTTATGAAAAAAAGTGAAAAGGAGATAATACTAGAAGACCTCTAGTTCTGCAAGCTATTAGTAGTATTTGTGTATATGGCCATTTATAAATTGGCAAATAAATTTCTAGTGTACCAGAGGGTCTCTGAAGCCTAAGCCCATTGTACACCCCTCTGTGTACATCTGCAACTGCAGAAGTAATATTTCCTCCAGTTCCTCCACTTTATTAGACTATATTCAAGCACTTACCATGCCATTATTTTACACAGTTATGTCACCATTTTTTGCCTTCTCTCCCACACTTCATTTGGCTAATGTCCTTTAAGCCATCCTTTTTCTTGTAAATGTGAAGCAAAAGACTGAAAAGGAAGAGAACACCAGGCAGAAAAACCTCAGGTACAAAGATCATTAAAATTGACATTTGGAACAGCCAGAACCATTGCACACACTGCAGAAAGTCATCCAGACTCTTCAGCTGAATCCATTCTTCTGACAGATAAACTGCAGAGATTAGAGATTCTCATGTATGGCATTCAGGTCTACATAGCCCTTCCTGCTAAGAGAAAATACAGTGCATTGAGTTAAACACTGTCTATTAATCATCTCGGCTCATCCACTAAAAAATGATGATAGAATTACTTGTCTTTTGTAACACGTAAATTAGAAAATTTTACTCTGTTTAAATACTGTTCTTAGTCTTCTCATCTGCATATAAAACAAGACCTTGACAAATTACTTGTTTCTTATATTATAGTCAGATACATGTATAAAAACACAGAATCATTTAGTTCAGAAAAGACCTTTAAGATCATTGAGTCCAATCACTAACCTAACACTACCAAGTCCACCGTTAAACCCTGTCTCCAAGAACCACATCTACACATTTTTAAATACCTTCAGGGATGGGGGACCAATAAGGTCCCTGGGTGGCCTGTTCCAATGCTTGACAACCGTTTTGATGAAGAAGTTTTTCCTAATATCCAGTCTAAACTTCCCTGGTGCATCTTAAGTCCATTTCCTCTTGTCCTATCACTCATTACTTGGGACAAGAGACCAACACCCACTTTGCCACAACCTCCTTTCAGGCAGTTGTAGAGAGCCATAAGATCTCCCCTCAGCCTCCTTTTCTCTATGCTAAACAACTCCAGTTCCCTCAGCCACTCCTCATAAGACTTGTTCTCCAGACACCTCACCAGCTTTGTTGCCCTTCTGCAGACATGCTCAAGGACCTCAATGTCTTTCTTGTAATCCGATAATTTCCTCCAAGAAGGCAGTGAAGATTCTTTGCTATAATTTCTTATATAAACATATAACAAAAGCCAGCTTGACTCAGAAATATTTGTTTTATTTCTCCAGCACTTTTCACACACTGTATGAGAGAAGCACATGTAAGGCTGGAGCTCAGAACTACATAAGCAGGTAAGAGTTACTGTGAGAATATCTTCTATTTTATACACATTGCATACATTTGCATTTGTTTTAATTGTAATAGGTAAGGATGCTATTCCAGCATCTCTCAACTTATTGTTATTTGATCAGTATCTACAATGGAAGTTAGCCTTGAAAAGGGATTTAATAAGAGGGAAATAATGAAGGGCTTTAAAGTCAGCTGGGAGGCAAAGCCATATTCTGAGAAGCACAGATAAAAGCAGCAAAGCCAGGATTGCTGGGAAGTGGAGGTTCTCACTACTACCTAAGATACCAACAACAAAACAAAATAGCAAAAGTTAGATTCAAGAAGGGCTTTGAAGCTGAGGCCAAAATGATGTGTGAGAGCACAGAGCCAAAAATAGGCGAGGAAAGCAGAGAAGGAAGCATTTTGGAACAGAACCTGCCAAAAGAAACCAAGGAACGAAGATTGAAATCAAGGACAGAAGAGGGCAGGAAGCCTCGGGAACAGGCTAGAGAGTACAGAGCCACCGGTTGTTTTGGCTTCATTTCTGTGGATCATTTCAGGTTCCACTGGAGGGACGTATCAACTTGATGTGAAGCAATCACAGAATATCTCATGTTGGAAGGGTCCCAGTTGTCCACTTACCCTTCCATTAAAGAAAGCATTACAAAAAGCTAGGAGAAGCCACATTCAAAATTAAAAAGGTAACTTTTCTGGAGATATTCAAAACCCACCCAAAGTTATTCCTGTGCAACTTGCTGTAGGTAAACCTGCTTTAGCAGGGGGTTGAACCAGATGATCTCCAGAAGTCCCTTTGAACCGTGACCCTTCTGTGGTTCTGTGAAATCTCTTGCAACAGCTGATAAGCAGGTACAATTCATTGCTACATGATAAGCCCAGGGGAAAACTATAATTAGCATGAGCAGAAAACCACTTCCTTACTAAACAGGCCATATGTCATCAGTTGCACATGGCTGGGGAATGGTACATCTAGCCTTGCCTGCTGATGGCTTGTTCTTGGGGGCTGCAGGATATCAGGCATGGATATTATT